>CM062523.1:23565100-24765100 GCA_031439595.1 Pterocarpus santalinus
AATTTGCAAGGGCAGAAAAGGAAAAATTTAAAAACTTCTAAAGCAAGTTACATATAATTGGTGGATTTGAGTAGGTTATTCAACTTGGTTTGGCAGCCCATATGGAGGGCTAAGATGGCACCACTTGCATGGAAAAGTTAGCTAAATCTTGGCCATTCATCCTAGGGTTCTCACAGTACAATTTCTATTAATCCAGTTCCGACAGTTTAAATTACCGAAATCTTACCGATTTCTCTTAAATCGATACACCGGTTTCAGAAAAATTCTGTGAGGTTTCCTATGTTCCTAATCCAATTCCATCAAGCCTAATCACTTCTAAATCACATTAATTGGCTTTGATTAAATGCTTAATCGAATCCGATTAAACCTACTTATTCGATAAAAACCGAACAACTCGGTCATTAACGATAAAATTTTCGGACGTTACATTAGGTGGCTAGTTTTTAACCACACATCTTAGTGTTTTTAACTAACATTTATACAATCCTACAATACAGGTTCCTGCCAATTCGGTTCTTATATTACAAAGCACCGTTAGTAAGACAAATTTTTTCAGCTAATAAAACATTACTATCTTTTTTATAGACGAGATCTTGACTTCATTTCACGCTACCATTAATATTTCCTTATTGCCTACTTGTACATCTATAATGTATCTAAAATTAATTATTCAATAGTGTCAGTTACACGCACTATTATTCGGGATAATACACATAGAACATTTAGCAGGACAATATGAAATAATAAAGCTCTAGGTATTAATAAAAAGTCATATCACAATAAATTATCATTTCTAGCTATTTCAAAATGGCAACGATATATCAAGTAAATTATTAGCATATAATTTAATGAACCAGACAAGTAAAGCAGCACCATGGAGATTATTAGAGATAATATAATTATTGTAACATCCCAAAATTTGAAATACATAGAATTTAGGTCGTTAATTAATTTATTCCATTGTCCGTTGTGTGAGAAAAATAAGAGAAATTATAAACTAAATGAAAATATTAGAGCTCGAAAAAGTTGAGGTTATTAAGTAGAAACTTTAAAAGAAATCATTGGTAATGTTTTGAAAATTTAAAAGAAATAGTAATGATTTTTGTAACATTCTAAATCGCAATACATTTGATTTATGTAGTTAATTGATTTATTCGATTTTAATAATTATAAAAGAATAATTAAAAGTTAATCAGAGGTTAATTAGGGACGTTAGAGTTAGGGGAGATTCAAATAAATATGAAGGAAATCTTAACAAAATTGTTAGTGAAAGCTTGCCGGTTTAAAGGAAATCGATTAAGATTTGGTATTTTATACTACAAGAACCAAATCGGTAAAAATTGATACTATAAAATCGTAACTTGGGTAGCTGAGATTTAGCCACCACTGCCACATGATTTGGCACCCTGGATAGCCATCTAAAATAAGGGAGACTTGGCCAACACGTAAGCCAAGCAATCCACCAACCACCACCTAGGTCACTTACATTCTTTAAATTCAAAACCAATCTAACTCATCTTCTCTCCTTTAGCAATTTCGTGCTCCCTCCTTGAGCTGACTCCTCTCCCTTCATTCTTCTTCTTCCTCACTTCCTCTTCCTTAAATCTCCAAGCTCCACCCACTTCCTCCACCAAGAGCTCAAATCTAGCTAGTTTCTACATCAATTTGACGTAGGATTCAACTTTTTTGCTTGATCTATTGAGCTGATGCTTGCTAGGAAATTTTTCTTACTTTATTTAGTTAATGATGTATGGTGTGTATATGATAACTTATGGCTAGTTTAGCAAGTATTTACTTGGTTTAGATGAAAAATTGAATGAGAAATTAAAGAGGGAGCAAAACAGAATCTAAAACCATGGAAGATCCTATGGTGTCCGTACTTGTGAAGAGTACGGATCCATCTACAGACTTCAAAATGAGATGAAACCAATTTTAAATGAAACTAAACACTTAGAGATTTCCAACAATTATAAGGTCATTGGATAAATATTGAGTGAGATATGATTTTTTGAAACTTACCCTAGATTTCTGCTTCTAGATTTGACCAGAGTGACTTGTACAAGGCATAATTCGCCCTATATAATTTTAAATTCAGTGCAACAAATTTTTTTTAAAAAGCTTACATCCAAGGAACATCCCATGAAAATTTCAGACCCAAATTTGATTCCTATTACTCCTAGTAATTCATTGAAGTTGGCCCATATCCTAACCGGAGTAGAGCAAAGTAGCTCGAGTTAGCCAATTTCAAGAGCTCATAACTTTTGTTTAACTTATTCAAAAAGAATGAAATTTGTGGGAAATGAAAACTGGTCCAGTTAGCTTTAAAATGATATAGGTTTCATATAATTCCAACTAGTTTTCTATTTTTAGTGAATTTTTACTTTTTAGTGTACAAATCTGCCTAGCAACAGGGTAGATGTAGGTTTTATTTTAATAACTTAAATTATACTTATCAAAATTGAATGGGCCAAAGAGGTTAAAAACTAGACAAATGTCACTTCAACATAGTAAAAAATTCAAAATTTAATACATTAAGTAGAAATTATAGCATAATTTACAAAACTAGATAGAATCTAGGACATAAGGTAGGATGAGCAACTCTAAGAATTAGAAAGCTCTTGAACTCCAACTTGTAAACTTAGCTAGATTCTTTGAACAAAACCTTTATTAAACCATTGAATTGATAATATATGACTATGATGTTTCTGTCATATGAATTGGCTAACTGTCTGTTGAGGTTGGCATTATTCTCGGGGAAGCAGATCTGATTTGTTATGCTACTGAGTTTTCGGCATAAGAGTATGAAGCTATGATAGCTTACCTGAATTTATGATATGAATATGAAATTCTACATGCAAGAATATTTGAAAGTAAGTGCGTATAATGCATATGAACATTATATGATAATAAGATCATGATTCTTTTTATGACAGATGGCATATTTGCATACAAAATGGAAAAATACATGAATATGTAAGGTTGGGTCCCTTCACTCGGAGTCAATTATTGGGTCCCTCTTTGTGAAGGGAGTTAAATAAGATAAGATATCGGTCTCTTCACTTGGAGACAGTTATTTGGGTCTCTCCTTGTGGTGGCAGTTATTTGGGGCCCTCCTTGTGAAGACAATTAAACTATGAGATCTCTATATCTCAAAGACATGTGGCCAAATGAGATCCCTCTGAATTAGAGGCATGTAGGTCTCTTTGTAGGTTAGTTCTGTGTGACAACGATCACGAGTTGAGCTTATTCCCCGATCAGACTACCTAACGCTAGTAAAGATTTAATAGCACAGTAGACACCCTAGGGATAGCAATACATAATACCTAAGTGTGTCAAGTAAAGAAAGTAAAGAAAGTATGAGTGCATTTATATGATTTTGTAATGAGCCAATTCATAAGCATATGTTGTGTTCTTGTTATTGTTATTATGAAAGTGCACTCGCACCAAGAATTAATTGCATTCAATCATGCATGTTATTTAATTGTTCCTTATTTTATTATGAATCTATGCACCTTATGCAATCATTCTTCATGTTGCTATGTTGATGTTTAGGTTCTCTCTGTGTTTAATAAGTGCATGAATAAAATGAACTCTGCTTCAAATAATATATTTTTGAACTATAAAATTAGAAAGTTTATATAATGTGCCCACCTTTTTCCTAATAAATCAAAGTAGCTGGAGATAATAACGATGACACGATATGTGACAATTTAGAAAATCCTACTGAGAATTTGAAATTCTTACTCCTATGTTTATTTTTGTATTATCTCTAGATACTTCAAGAAATATTGAGGATTGTCAGAGGTTGCTATTAGACCAGGTCCATTCAAGTAACAGTAACAACTCTTGAGTATAGTGCTATAACTTAAGCATGATACTATGTGTAACATCCCCATATAACGTAATAGGAAATAATAACAACAAACTTTTATTATTCACCACCTTACCCCTAAACTTTTTAAAAAAATGACAGTTAAGTCCCTATATTAATAAGATTAGTAGAATAAGGTTTTAATCGAAGCACGATCACGTAGTGGAAACGTAGAAACCTAAACCTCAGCCGATTGAGCCACGGAGGTATCCATATGTAAAATGACATAGGATGCCCCTAAACTTACCCATAATTACAAAAATACCATTAGTTTTGAAAAACAGAAACAGAAGTCCCTAAAATTTTGCAAAACATTTAACGTATACTATTAATCGATTTACTCGATTTTATTGGGTTTGTAGAGTTAATTAAAAAGTTAATTAGAGGTTAACTAGAAGTTGATTAGAGGTTAAATTAAAGAAGTTAGAGCTAAGATAGAAACTCATACAAACCTCACACAATTCTTCAAAACCGATTTACCGATTTAAAGGAAATCGGTAACATTACGGTATTTTAAACTGTCGGAACCAGACTAATAGAATTACAAGCCTAAAACCCTAGAATCTAAGGCTGATAACTCAGCCACTTTGCCCCATAAAAGTGGCGCCACAAGGCCACACTCTATGGAGAAGCTTGGCTGAATTTCAGCCAAGCATTTTGAACCAATCAAATTCAAGCCAAACCACCCAAAAAGCAATCAGATTTTTCAAATTCCTTTTGACTCATTCTGCCACATCCAACACCACTTTTCTCTCCTCTCATTCAGCTCTCTTTCTCTCTTCTTCACACACCAAAAACTCTAGCCAACATCAAGCCAATTCAAACCTTGTTCATCCAAGCTTCAAAAATCCAGCACAATCACTTGGAACAAAGGTAGGAGTTTTGATTCTTGCATCAAATCCGTGGATTTGATGCAAGAATCAAAACTCTTGGCTGGCTGGGCTTGAATTATTTTCACCTTCTTTGATGTATTGAATGAATGTTTATGATGATATGTGATTATTTTTGGGCTGTTGGTTTGATTCAAACCGAAGTGGAAGTAAGAAAGCATGAAAATAGAAAGAGCTGATAGGTTAGAGAATCAAAAACCCTCAGCAGTCCATACGGCGGAGTGTACGGATCTGCCTACAGCCGATTAAATTGGGTGGAACTATTTTTATATGAAACTAGACATCTAGGGCTTTCCATAGATATATCATATAAAGCTTTTGGATTAGTATTGAGAGAGTTATGAATTTTTGAATTTCGACCTAGGTTTTTGACTTTGATTTTGGGCAGACTGGGTTGTTTAGGATAGAACTCGCCCTATACTATTGGAAATGAATGAAACCAACTTTGTTAGAAAGCTTACACATAGGAGAATGTCCCATAAAAATTTTAGAGTTAGATAAGGTCCCAGTTGCTCCCAGTGATCCAAAAGAGTTGCCCTATGTCCAAACTAGGCCAGAATAGGGCAGTTTAGGAAGGTCAGAATTCAGGGCTTGTAACTCGAACCCTACTGAGTCAAATGGAATGGAAATTTTTTTAAATGAAACTTTGTTCTTTTAGCTTTAATATGAGACCAACTTCGTATGATTTGAGACAGTTTCAAATTATAGTGGATTTTTACTTTTAGGTGTCTGATTCTGGCCAGCCACTGGGCAGGCCGGGATAAAACATAAATATCTCAAGATATAGATATCAAAATGAGATGTGACCAAAAGGGTTAGAAAATAGACACATAACACTTTAACATACTCAAATTTGAGGTCCAAATGAGTTAAATAAAAATTATGGGTTGAATTATAAAAATCGGGTTGGTTGAATATGCTGAGGCAAGAATTCTGCCTTAATGAATTTGATGTTGATATGAGTTTAATCTTAGAATATAAATGTGATGTTGTGTTCTTTGTGACAAATTGATGTACTGGTTGGCTGACACTATTCATGGGGAAGCGGACTCGATCCGATATGCTGCCAAATTTCCGACAGAAGTTAGTGATAATCCTAAAGGTCGTTGTGTTAATGTTGTTTTGTGATGTGTATGAATAGTAGGCAAGTATATTTGTTTGAGGTTAAGGCACGAAGCCTATGTATTTATGACTTTATAATAAAAGATATGATGACGAGTCCATATTTTGAAGAAACATGACATGGCAATTACGCTCTGATAGGGTATGACACGGCGATTATACTCCGGAATGTGGCATAAAGACCCCACCCCCTAAGGAATGTGACATGGTGATCACATCCCGAGGGAGCATGACATGACGATCATACTCTGGGACGTGGCAGGGTGAAAATATTTTAAGGAGTGTGACATGGCGATCACACCCCGATGGGGTATGACATGGCGATCATACTCTAGAATATGATATGATGACCACATCCTAAGAAATGTGACATGGCGATCACACTCCGATGGGGTATGACATGGCGATCATACTCTGGAATGTGCATGACAAGTAAAGAAAGACCAAGAAAGAAAAGACAATTATGTATATCTGCATAAGTTCAAGTACAAGTGAAGGCAGTTGAAAATTCCAAGTTTCCAGTATGTTAGTGTTATTATATTTTAATATGTTATAGTTATTATGCGTAATATGCTTCATGACTTTTTCGTATATTGGCTCTCCCAAATGACAAGTGCATGAATAAAATGATTTCTGTTTCGAACAATGTATTTTTTGAACTATAAAACTGAACAGTCTAGTAAGCATGCTCACATTTTTTTTTTATAAACCGAAGCAGCTGGAGATAATAATTATGACACCGTACAAAATTTCTTAGTGAACCCTACTGAGAATTTAAAATTCTCACTCTTGTTTCTATGTTATCTCCAGATAGATCAGGAAGATTCTAAGATGGCTGAAGTTGTTGTCTGGTAAGGTCCGCTCAGGTAACAGTAACAACTCCAGAGCAGAGTACTATAACTTAAGCATAGTATTGTACAGAGGAGGACGTTACACTATGCTTGGCAGGGTATTACAATTATAATTTAATTAAATAAGTGTACTTTTATATTCTTATGTTGTGGCCTTTTACACTATATTAATGGCTGAAGTCTGCATGATTTGCATCATATATTTGAATCTGCAAGAGCTCTTATTGTTAAGGCATCCCCTAGTCAGATTAGTGATTGCCAAGCCCTTATCCACTAGCATAGCCAGGCCCGAGGCATCACTCTGTGATGACCAAGTCTTGATCCGCTATAAGGAGGGGGCTAAGGTGTCACATTACAACCGCCAAGTCCTGATTCGCTACGAGACAAGGCCCGAGGCGTCATTTATTCATTCATTTAATTCACATAGCAGCCATATATTTCATATCCAATACATAGTGCACATGTATTTTATATCCATCACATAGTACATATATATTTCATAGTAATTATAAGACGTAGTGCACATATATTTCATAGTAATCATAAGAATACATAATCCATGTCATGGGATCATATAATCAAGATATAGTGCACAACATCATATATCATGTGCCATGTAATTTCATATTTGTAACATCCCAATTTAGAAAATTAGCTAATTAGCTAATTAATATTATTAGATATTAATTAACTATAAGCTCATAAAATTGAGGTGAGAGTTTAGGATATTACAAGTAGTAGCAGTATACGATTAAAATCGCTATGGAGATAAAATTTATTCAGTAGTAGCATAAGATACCAGAGGATTTAGTCATCAGGAGATCGCATTTATTATATGTGGTCTAGAGTGAGCCACATGGCAGAAACACATGGCGTAATGTAGGTCGTATACCTAGCATGGTGAGTCACCCTTGCTTTTATAAATATCTTCCCGAAATCTACAAAAACTCACATCTTTCTCCCTCCCTTAACCCCCCACTAGTCGAACACACTCTTCCTCTCCTTCTCTTCCATTTTTGCTCATAAAAGCTCCCAAACCATTGGTTCCTTCTTGTTCCTTCACTATCTACTTGATTCTTGAGCTTGTTTGTTATTTTATAAACCACACAAGAGCAAATCTCTCCTATTTGGACCACATCAAACTTTAGCCAAGGAAGAGAAATAAGGAGTCTAGATGTGATCTTGTGATTCTATGAAGGTTTTAGAGTTGATGGAAGCACCTTTAAGTTTGGAAGTGAGGTAGGCTCCTAAATTATCTTATATGTGGTCATATGAATAGAGGAGTTAGGGTTTTCTTCTTATTCTTTATGCTTGATTTGTGGTTGAAATAAGATGTTATATGGTCTTAAATTAATGAATTAGAGCTTATAAAATTGGATTAGTGTGAAAGATTGAATTAGAGAAACAAAAAATCATAGGACAAAAATTCTGCTGATAAGGGTCATATAAATAGTTTCCATAACATGAGTAATATTTCAAGCTAGGAAACTCCAATTGAAGTAACATCAATTTTAGATAAAACCCAATTCATAGGAAAGTACGCCAACCAAATTTGAGATCTATTGGACTTAAGATGAATGAGTTATGAATTTTGCATGAAGCTATAAGTGGAGTGACCCTGAGTTGGAGCAAGGTATGATCTAATGGGCAAATCTTGCTCTATACAAATTCAAAGTGAGTGAAACCATTTCTTAGAAAGCTAATACATAAAAGATCATACCTATAAAATTTCAAATTTGGATCCTTAGTGCATTGCTTCCAATAATTCCGCGAAGTTGCCCTAGGTTCAGTGAGTATTGAAATAGGACAACTCTAATGTAGAGCTTATAACTTAAGCTCTATTTAACCAAATTGAGTGGGACTTGAGTTATTTGAAAGAGAGTTTAAGTGAAAATAAGCGTATAAAATTTCATAATAAAAGAATAAAACATAAATTTTTAGTGATTTCCCAATTTCTAATATCCAACTTGCCCAAGGGAGGACTAGTGTCCTAGGGTTAGGACCGGTGCCTCCAGGTTCCAGTTTCATGAAGTAGATGTTACCCTATAACTAAGATAGGACTATGTTTCGGGATCCAAGGTCCCATAATAGAAGTATAAGAGCACAATCCCAAGTCCCTAATTGACTTACCCATGTTTCTAGGCTTTGTGCTCCGAGCTTGAACCCTTGTCAAAATAATGCCCCCCTAAGCTTGGACCTAGTTGAATTATGTAATATCCCCATTTTCTTAAAACGACATCATAGAAACTTTAAATTATTTCCCTAGGCAACGCCATTCAATAACGATCTTCACTCTTAGAACTATAAGGTAGTAAAACATCGCCATTGAATATATGGCACTACCATATGTTAAAATTAAGAAATAACAAAAGTGCCTAGGGCAATTTTGTTATTTGCAGTATTGCCTGGAACTTTTAGAAATTTCACTTTGACCCTACAAAATAATTTCTATAATGACCCTAAAACTTTTTAGGAAATGACATTTATATTCCCGCATTTGTAAAGTTCACAGAATAGGGCTTTAGATGGGGCAAAATCATGTGACGAAATCGTAGAAGTTTAAATTTCAGTCGATTGAGCCACCTAAGCATTCAGGTGTGAAATGATATAGGGTGCCCTTAGACTTGCTTAAAATTATGAAAATACCATTAATTACAAGAAACAGAAAAAAAATAGATAGAAAATATTAAAGGATTTACAAAAAACTAAAGTATAGCAATCTCAAAGAAACAGTGTGTCTGATTAGCACTGTTAATTAATTTATTTCATTGTGTTAGAAAAAATAAGAGCAATTAGGAATCAAATGTAAACATTAGGATTAGAAAGAGTTGAGTTTATTATGTAGAAAATTTAAAAGAGACCATTGGCAATGTTTTGAAAATTTAAGAGAAACGATAACGATTTTTGTAATGTTCTAAATTGCAATATGTTTAATTTATATTATTAATCAATTTACTCAACTTTATTAAAGGTGTATAATTAATTTGAGGTGAATTGGAATAGGAGAATTTGAATTAATTATGTAGAAGTTATAGGAAGATTTCTAGTAATGTTTTACCGATTTGAAGGAAATCGGCAGACTTTCAGTATTGTATATCACCAGAACCGAATCAGTAGAAATTTATACTGTTAAAACCTAATTTGGGTTGCTAGAATTTAGCTGCCGCCAACTAAGCCACCAACCGCACTACATGCTTTTATCTTTCAATTATGACTCAAACACCTTAATAATTCGTCACTTTTTCTCCTCATTTTAGTGCATGAGAAGGCTGAGCTCTCTCTCCCTTATTTTGCTCTCCATTTCATCCTTTTCTTCTTACTTCTTCATCCCATGCAACCTTCCACCCCCAAAGCTTCCATCTTTCAAGCTCAAACTTCAATCTTGAGGTAGGATTCTCACTCTTTACTTGATTTTAATGATATGTAGCTGATTGGATCTAAGCTGCTCCATCTTGTTTTTATGTTATTTGATGATCTTATGATATGTTTCAAGTGATTAAAGATGGGTATTCTTGGTTTGGGATGGTTAATTAGGCAAAATCTCAAAGAAGAACAAAAATAGGATTGCTGGAAAATAGAAACCTTATGGTATCCGTACTTTCAAAGTATACAGCTTTGCACGCAGCCATCAAAATTTGATGAAAATAGTTTTAAATGAAAATAGTATTGAGTGAGATATAATTTTTTGAAGTTTATCCTAGATTTTTGCCTCTGGACTTGACCAGGGTGGGTTATGCAGGGTATAACTTACTCTATACAACTTCAATTTGAGTGAAACCAATTTTATTAGAAATTTAACACATAGGATAACATGTTATAAAAATTTTAGAATCAAATTTGATCCTTGTTGCTCCTAGTAATTCATTAAATTTGCCTTATGTCCTGACTGAATAGAGATAGGGTAGACCAATTCCACCAAATTTGTGAGCTTATAACTTGAGCTATGCTTGCCTAAATGAAATGAACCTTCTAGGAAATGAAAGATGGTTGTGTTAGCTTTACAATGATATAAGATTCACTCAAATCCAATGTGATTTCTATTTTTAGCGAAGTTTTACATTTTAGACCCCTACTCTATCTAACCTAGGGCAGACCTAGGTAAACTCCTAATATCTTAAGTTATGCTAATCAAAATTGAATGGGACTAAAGAGATTAAAAACTACATAAACAACACTTCAACATAGTAAAAATTCAGAATTTAATACATTAGGCAGAAATTATGGCATAACTTATAAAATCGGGCAGAATCTAAGACATAAGGCAGGATGAGCAACTCTAAGAAACAGCAAGCTCTTGAACTCCAACTTGTAAACTTAGCTAATTCCTTTGAACAAAACCTTTTTTAAACCATTGAAACGATGATATAAGACTGTAATATTTCTATCATGTGAATTGGCTGACTGTTTGTACTAAAGAGCACTATCCATGGGGAAACGGATTTGATCCGTTATATTGCCAAAATTCCGGTAGAAACATGTGAACGTCAAGCATGTTGATATGTTATGTACACGAAGACATATCATGCAAGCATAAATGTTTGAAAATAAGGTATGGAGCATGTGCATAAGGCTCTCAAGTATATGTATACATAAATACATGAGCATATGAACGATAAAGGAATATGAAGGACAAAATGGGATCCCTTCATTTGGAGGCAGTTATTGATAGGCGTGATCAAATCTAATCCAATCCAATTAAAACCGCTAAACCAATCCAATCTAAACTGAAAACTGATCAAAACCGCAAAAGTTTGGATTGGATTGGATTGGATTTTATTTTTCATAAATCACTTGGATCAGATCGGATTTTGGATTTAATTTTCAAAATCGATCCAATCCAATTCAAACCGAATAATGCCATCTAATATAATTTTTTATTTTTAATTTAGTGCTTTTACTTATAATAATTTTAATTTATCACATAATTGTGTATATTTGTATGTCATTTTCATTTGAATATCATGTTATGTATATTACATAAGTCATTTTTATTTTTATTTTATTAATTTATTTTGTTAATTCAAATTAATTTTTATTAATAATATTCTATACTTGAGATTTTCTTTTATAAAAAACTAATAAAACCAATCCAATCCAAATCGTAAAATATTGGTTCAGATTGGATCGGAATTAAAATCTAAATTCAATCGATCCAATCCAAATTGCTATATATTATATTGTTTGGATCGGATCAATTTTGTACTTATAATCGATCCAAACTGCACCGCAAACACCCCTAGTTATTGGGTCCTTCTCTGTGGAAGCAATTAAATCAGATAAGATATAGGTCTCTTCACTTGGAAATAGTTATTTGAGTCCCTCCTTATGAAGACAGTTAAATTATGAGATCCCTCTACCTTGGAGCACGTGATCAACTGAGATCCCTCTGAATTAAAGGCATGTCGATCCCCGTGTAGGTTAGTTCTGCGTAACGACAGTCATGAGTTGAGCTCACTCCTAGATTAGACTACCCAAGGCCAATAAAGAATAAAGATAAAGGCATATGCATGTAGACACCCTAGGGACGATGATATGTAATGTCTAAGTGTGTTGAGTAAAGGAAGCATAAATGCATATGCATGATTTTATGATGAGCAATTGTATATGCATAAGCTATGTTTTTGTTATTATTATGAAATTGCAAATTATGTTATTGTTATTACTATTATGAAACTGCTCTCTCAAATAATAAGTGTGTAAATAAAATGAATTCGGCTTCGGATAATATATTTTCAAACTATAAAATTGAAAAATTTATTAACATGTTCACATCTTTCATAATAAATCAAAGCAGCTGGAGATAATAACGATGACACGATATGTGATAGTCTAGTGAATCCTACTGAGAATTTTAAATTCTCACTCCTATGTTTATTTCCGTATTATCTCTAGATAGTTCAAGAAATATTGAAGATAGCTAGAGGTTGTTGTCTAACAAGGTCTGTTTAGGTAATAATAACAACTATTGAGTATGGTGCTATGACTTAAGCATGGTACTGTACTTGGAAGGGCATTACAAATTACCTTAATCTCCAAGTATTGGTCACAACTTTTGAGCTAGATAGGCCACAACTCCCGGATTCCCCAAGCTCTAAGTTCTAAGTTAAATAGAGCACTACTCCTTAGCCTCCAGACTCCGAGTTCCAAATTAGGCGAGTCACTACCCCCGTGTCCCTTAAACTCTAATCTCTGAGTTCTGACTTCAAATAGGCAAACAAGATTTAGCTTCAAAGTGCATTATGGACATGAGAAACTAAGTAGCCAGGTGATGAATTAAGGTTATATTGAGAGATGTTTATGACAATGTTATGAATACATCCTAAAGAATGTTATCCTATGTGTCATTTTCATTAAGAACGTCATGCAAGCAAGCATATGTTGAAAGAAATAGCATGAGGTTTATGCAAAGATTTATATGGCATCTTCATGCATGACCATGTATAAGAAATGCATATGAGCATACGAATCACGAAAGTATGTGTGAACAAATAAAATGAGAATTTCTTATGAGATCTCTTCCAATGAAAAGTCCCTTCATTTGAAGGCAGTTGCATAATGAGTCCCTCTAATTTAGAGGAATATGGGTCCCTTGTAGGTTAGTACTGTGTGATGACGGTCACGAGATGAGTTCATTTCCCAGATTAGGCTACCCAACGGCAGTAAAAATGAAAGACATATGTAGATACCCTAGAGATGGTGATACATAATGGCTAAGTATTTCAAGTAAAGAAAGTTAAAGAAAGCCAAGAAAGACAAGTGCACTTGCATGATTATATGATTTGCATTTGCATATTCATAAAGTATGTTCTTTTGTTGACCCATATGAACTGCTCTCTTAATTGACAAGTGTGTGAATAAAATTTATCTACTTCAAAAGGATAGTTTTGAACTTTATAAAAATGAACTTTATAGTTGATATGACATAATCACTTTTT
Source organism: Pterocarpus santalinus (assembly GCA_031439595.1). NCBI lineage: Eukaryota > Viridiplantae > Streptophyta > Magnoliopsida > Fabales > Fabaceae > Pterocarpus > Pterocarpus santalinus. Next base: position 23,578,770 of record CM062523.1, read on the forward strand.
ATAATAAACCAAAACAATTAGGATGACGACAATGATATGAATTATTTGGTAGTCCAGGATGCCTACTAAGATTGCAAAAATTCTCACCCAATATGTGTTCCTGTGTCATCTCCATTTATCTCAGGAGATTTTGAAGATGACTATCTTGGATTGAGATTGGATTGGCAGTCAAAGGCTGCTGTCAATGTCTCTTACACAAAATAAGGTCTGTCTATTTATTAGTAACAACTCCTAGGTATGATACTATGACTTAAGCATGGTATTATGCTTAAAAGGGTGTTACAATATCCATGTATAAAGGTGCATATGTCCTATTACATACTTAGCATAAAGTGCACATATTCTAGTATTGAGAATCATACTATGGCATAAGGTGTACATATTTCACCATAGAGAACATAGTTCCTCCATATTATAAACCCATACATATAAGTAATCATGGATGCTCAAGATAATCATGCATGCTACAATGCATCATATAGCACATAGGGAGCATATAAAGTCATGGAATTGGCAACATATAATTATTAATTACACGGTGCACATATCAATTCATAAAGAACATCATGAGCTTCCATCACCATGTGCACTTATTATGGTCATAGCCATAGAGATTTATATCATCACCAAAATGAAAAGAGCACATATCGCCACATAATCTTAAAGTAAGAACATAATTATAAGTGTAACAACCCCACTTTTTCTAATATAGTATAATAAGAATTTTGATTTATTTCACTTAGGCAAGGTGGAAATTTCTCAAGCAGCACTATGCCGTCACGATCCTCACACTAAAAACTATAGGGTGGCATGGTACTGTCATTGAAATTATGGCACTACCGTATACTAAAAATTAGGAAAAAAATGAAAATGTCCTGTAATGTAAACTTTAATTATTTATAGCATTGGCCTAGGATTTTCAGTAATTACACTTAGACCCTAGAAGCTATTCCTATTTAAACCCCAAAACTTTAGAAAATGATATTTAGGCCCTTATACTATTAGAAATAGCAAAATAGAGATTTAAGTAGAGCAAAGTAACATAGCAGAGTCATAGAAACCCAAATCTCAGCCAATTAAACCATAAAGCTATCTAGTGCCAAATGAGAAGGGATGCCCCTAAACTTGCTCATAATTTAAAAAATGCCATTAGTTATAGAAAATAAAAAATACAGTAGGAATTTCGATAGGAAACAAATAGAAAACACTAGAGGGCCTATAAAAGGCCAAAAACTATCTGAAAGACCTAAAAAATTTTAGAAAAACTCAAAATATATTTTAATATATTTTTAAAATATAAATACCAATTTTAGCAAATTTGAGTACTATTTACATAATTACAAAAAAATAACCTCACTGAGGTGTAAAACAGGCCCCAAAACTCTATAAGACCGCTCTAATTTATATTACGGCAAAGAATCAATAGAGTTTTAGGCATGGGCTTGATGGACCACGTGATTGGATCTCTAAATGGGCCTCAACAGTTGCTGCAACTGCAATGACATTTTTGGATACAATTCTTTAGTCAATTATCCAAAAAAAGGTCAAAAATACATCATAAAATATAGATAAATTAAATAAAAATTAATAAAACTCTAACCCTAATCCTAGGGATGCCCAAAACAGCCCCTCCAATCCCTGGTTTAGTTTTAACAAGAATGGGAAAAGATCTAGTTGCATTCTAACTAAATATCATGATGAAGTCCACTATTCATTAATTAACTTTTACTAAACTATCTTACTTTTTGACCTAATCTTTTACTACGCGATTCTTGTCCCCTTAACCAACTAAGGTAGCGTAGCATGCACATGGGATGCTGCATATTTTTATTCAATTTAATTAAAGATAATTAAATATATTAAATAACTCAAAAATAGGCTTAATTAATGTAAAAATGGACTAAAAATACTAAAAATTGTAGAAAAAATTTTGTAAATTCAAAGATATCATATTACACATATTTAAACATGGTATTCATGATAGATTAAAGAAATTTAGTTGTTTGCTAATTATTTTGTTAATTAAAGATTAAATTACCTAATCTAGTTTTGAGTAAAATTGCTAATTATATATTAGACGATCTTAATCTTTTCTTAATCCTTAATCAACATATAAGATGATTATTATATGTCTCCAAATCAATTTTAATTGGTTGATTAATTAATTAATCATTGGTACATAATCAACCAACTAAACTACCTAATTAGGCTAAAACTAATCCTATAATTAACTCTAACTAATTCTTCCCTTTTTCTATAAATGTAACCATACCCCTGCACACTTAGACATTTTAGAAACACTCACCCTCAACCCCAAGCACACCCTTTCAGCCGCAGCCTCTTCCTCCACCATCAACCACCATTTTCTCTCAAAAACTCCATAATCAAACTCTCATCTATCTTCTTCACCCTTTAGCACAATCAATCCTCATCCTCAAAGCTCATTTTCTAGCCCTCAAATAGCAGCAAGAAGCTCAAGCAACTTGCTGGTCCAGTCTTGTCTTCATCAAGTTGCAAGAGCTCATATCAAGTGGGGTTTTTCTTTTCGCTCTTTAGGTTTCAGTCATGTATTCTATGCAATTCTATATGTTGATTGAAGCTTAGAGTCTCTATTTCAGAACATGAACTCATTCTTTAAGGTGTTGAATGTTTGTAATTGGCTTGGCTCTTAATGGTTTCTTTTAAAGATTTGAAGTTCTATTCATGTCTACTTGTGTTTTAATGTTTTAGAACATGTTTTCTCGCATGATTGTTGAATTTTCCTTCATGTTCATGGTTGAATATGTCACGGTTTCACCATGGTCCATGTAGCATGATGTGCATTTTGAGAGCTTGATAATTATACTTGTGTTTCTCCATGAATAATTATGCTCTAGTGTTATTTGAACTCAAATGCTTAAAGAACCTCCTATGAAGCCCTATGAAGCTCACAAGTGCATCAAAGGGCTGAGGATAAAAACTTATTTTTATGAGTTTTAATATTGCTTCTGTAACACCTTACTAGTTAATTATTAACCTAATCCTCTTTAATTATGATTTGTAACTAAGCTAACATGTGTTATATATCTTAATGATAAAATTTCATTTTTCTTATTTACTTTTATTATCAATTTGGCTAACTAATTAGGTATCACTATTTAATTCGGCTATTTAATTATGCATATTGGTCGAAAGTAAAGCACAATATACTGAATAACCTTGTCATACATACCATACCAGCAAGTCTAGCAGTCTACAGGCTATTCCTCGAAAGGTCAAATATACAGTAATCCAAAAGTAAAGTCTATGGCCTAGGATGTCAAATAATATACAGTCATCCATTAAAATAAAAGCAACTCTACTTGATCCATATACAAATCAATGGATAATAGCAAGATCTATTTATCCATCAAGTGTAGACTAAAAAGATAAATCCTCCTAAAGTTACACGAGGTAATGAAAGGGGGCCGATGTCCTGTAACACCAAGACCACTTGGCCCATGAGGGGGTCAGCTATAAAGGTCACCTCCACCTCAAGGATGATCATGATGTGAGCCATCTAAAAGTACCAAAGAAAAATCATATTGGGAATTGAATCTTAGTCGGGAACGATGCTTCCAGGGCTTTGTCGGGCACCCAAAACCACACATGTTTGTATGGACTGATTAAAAATCAAAATAACAGACATCATTCAATTGCAGCACATATAATTAATAATTAAATAGGTAGATAATAAATGAATAATATGCAGAATAATAGATATGAGACATAATAATAAGCAAATGCATAATGAAGATGAATACTAAAAATGTTTGAGGCAAATCCTCCCATCGAGGTTAATGGACATCCAGCATCAAAGCTGATGGGCCCATACACCATCAAAATTGATAAACAGGCATCCATCGGGGTGCAACTGTAATATCCACCGGATTTTCTTATCATTTTCACCTAATTATTCGAGTTTTATCAAATAATTGAGATTTATTAGAATTCGACTAAATACTTATTTAGGATCAATTAATTAGAAATTAATTGAGTTTAGATATAAGAAAATTGAATTAAAAGTATAGAAGGTTTCATAAAAATTTTCTTAAACCGATTTCCCAATTTAAAAGAAATCGGTAAGACTTTGGTAATTTAAACTGTCAGAACTGGCTCAATAAAAATTTTCTATGAGTACCCTATGATGGATGACTAAGATTTAGCCAAAACACCTTTATATGTGGCCTACATCAGCCCATAGAAGGCAACCACAAACCAAGTTGAACTACCAATACATATCCACCAATAATGTGAGACTTGCTTCAAAAATTTGTGATTATTTCCTTTCTTCTCCCTTGTGTAATTCGGCCAACATAAGGAGCTGAGCTCCCATTATTTCTCTTCCATTCACACTCCTCTCCACTTTATATTTAACCTCTCTTCAAGTCTCATCAAGAATTGCTTACATTTAAGACACTAAATCAACCAAGTTTCAACAAGACAAGGTAGGATTCTTCAACTTCTTTTATTTTGATGCTATTGTGGCTGAGTAGAATTCCTATCCTTTCCATTAGTTTGATGATATATGGTGTTTATGTGAATTCTTATGGCTGGATAAATGCATAAACGTTGAGTTTAGATGAAAACTTGGGTGAGAATTCAAAAATGGATGCAAAACAGAAGCTGGAACCTTGAAAATCTTACGACATCCGTATTGGCAGAGAGTACGGCTCCGCCTACAGCCACCGAAACTTGATGAAATTATTTTTATATGAAAGTAGATATTTAGGGCTTTCCACACATATATCATATAAGGTTATTGGATTAGTATTGAAAGAGATATGAATTTTTGAAATCCGACTTAGGTTTTTGAGTTTGATTCTGGGCATACTAAGTTGTTTACAGCAAAACTCACCCTATACAGCATGAAATTGAATGAAACCAACTTTGTTAGAAAGCTTACACATAGCAGAACATCTCATTAAAATTTTTGAGTTAGATCCATTGTCGATTATTCCCAGCACATCAATAAAGTTGACTTAAGATTTAATCCAGGCTGGAACAGGGTAGTTCAGGAAGGTCAAGTTTCAGGGCTTATATCTCGAGTTATATTTATTCAAATGATATGCAACTTATTTCACTAGAAAGCTGGTTCTATTAGCTTTATGATATAAATCTCGCATGATTTCATTCAAATTTCTATTTTTGGTGAATTTTCTCTTATAAGAGTGCAATTCTGGCTAGAAGTATGGCAGCCTGGGATAAATCCCAAATAATGTGAGTTAATCTCGGAAATTGGAAGCTCATACTTAAGGTTGAACTCGGAAGGATATTTAAGGTTGAACTTGGGAACTTGGTAGATAGAGAGCAAGATCAAGTATACCTAATGTTGAATTTGAAACTTAGCGAATAGAGATCAGATCGAGTATAGTTCATGTCGGAATTCGGAATCCAGAAATAGAAACTAGATCGAGTATGATTAAGGTCAGAATTTGGAACTTAGGAGACACGTTTCCTAAAAGTGTTGGAAGACCAATTGAGGCTTAATGTCGGAGATCGAAAGTCGGTATTAGGACATGAAACCTTATACCCGCATATCAGAGATCGATTCTAAACACGATCCCAGAAGTCGGGAATCAAGACATTCATAATTCCGGAAGTCGGGAATCCGGATATTGACCTTATGCACATAATTTACATGATATCGGAACTCGGAAGTCATAATAAGCTCGAACTCGGGAACATCTTTAAAAGTTAGAAGCTTGCAAGATAGATTAAGACTTAAGAGTTTAAAACTTGCACCTATTGATATTGTTATGTTCTTGGTATGATTATAATGTTCTACAATGAGGTTGCTGTTTGATCAAAGTTTCTTGATTGCTGGCACTATTCATGGGAAGCGGACATGATTCGCTATGCTGCCAAATTTTCAGTAGAATAGTAATGAAGTTATGAGCATTTATATGTTATGAATATATATGTAGAAATTCCATATGCAAGGATATATGAAAGTAAATGATGAGACACGTGTATGAGAAGGACATGATATGAATATATTAAATATGGGCCCCTTCACTTGGAGGCGGTTAATTGGGTCCCTCCTTGTGAAGACAGTTAAGAGATATGATGATGGGTCCATATTCCTAAGGAACGTGACATAGCGATCACGCTCTGATGGGGTATGACATGGCGATCATACTCTGGAATGTGGCATAATGATCCCACACCTTAAGGAATGTGACACGGCGATCACATCCCGATGGAGTATGACTTGGCGATCATACTCTAGGACGTGGCAGGATGAATATATTCCTAAGAAGTGTGACATGGCGATCAGACCCTAATGAAATATGACATGGCGATCGTACTCTAGAATATGCGTAACAAGTAAAAGAAGATAAAGGAAGAAAAGGAAATTATGTGTATCTACATAAGTTCAAGTACAAGTAAAGGCATGTGCAGATTTTATGTTTTCAATATAGTGGCACTATTGTATCCTAATTCGTTTCAGTTATTATTGATAGCGTAATTCATAAGTTGATGTTTTTGGATTGGTTCACCCAAATTACAAGTGTATGAAAAAAATAAACTTTGCTTCCGACAGTATATTTTCGAACTATAAAACTAAATAGTTTGTATAACATGTTCACCTTTTTCATAATAAATCGAAGCAATTGGAGATGACAATGATGACATTATGTATAATAGTTAAAAAATCCTACTGAGAATTTAAAATTCTCACTTCTCTTTCCGTGTTATCTCCAAATAGTTTGAGAAGTTGCAAAGACGGCTGAAGTTGCTGTCAGATAAGGTCCGCTCAAGTAACAGTAACAACTCCAAAGTATGGTACTATGATTTAAGCATAATACTATATCAAGGAGGACGTTACATGGCTGCTAAGAAAATAAATGAATAAACGACACCTTGGGCCCCGCCATGCTAGCGGACAAGAATTTGGTAGTCATTATGTGACATCTCGGGCCTCGTCTTATAGTGGACAAGGACTTAGTGATCACAAAGTCTTGCAGTAGTTTAAACGACACCTCGGACCCCACCTTGTAGTGGATTAGGACTTGGTGGTCGTAACGTGGTGCCACCATGCTAGTAGATAAGGACTTGGCAATCACTGATATGACTAAAGGACGCCCTAGCAATGAGAGCACTCATAGATCCAAATATATGTTGTAGATCCTATAGACTTTAGCCATTAGAAAAGATTAAAAAAGATCAGGAAGCAGCAAAAAGGAATTGCACAGTATACTTGTCATTATTTGAGTCATATAGATGATTCTAGTATTTGTGTTGCTGCATTATTCTTATTGCTTATTAGTATGCATTGCCACTTGCTTAATACTAATAAATGGTTGAAAATGATATTTTATCTTATTTATTACCTGTGACTTCTTATGTGTCATATTGCTGCTAAATGTTCTAATATTTTTAATTGTGATTTGATTGATTATGTGTTATACATATTGCATGCACTCCCACCTTATTCTTAGCATTTTTTGGATGAAATGGGACTCCCTTGGAAACACCACCCTATAGAAGACTTCTTTCGACCATATTTTTCTTGGTTTTTCCATATAGTAGGAATCACCATGATGGTAGAGACAGAGGTGGTATAAGACCATGTTCCTAGGAGGAATTAGATTATGCAGCTGAGTTGTATTCTGTTAAGCATTAGCTTTGTGAGAAATTATGGGCTTCTATCCTTTGGCTTGTAACTCAGATGTCCTTGTTGGAATTTTAGAAATGTATTTGAATAATAGACATTTATAGTGGACAATTGTTTAAAGCTTTAGCTACCTATAGGATGTAATATAAAGTAGCTATTTAATTTATGTTTAGAATTGATACATGGATTTAATATGTAATGGGTAAACCAATTGAATAAAGGATATAGTTTTGTAGCTTCCACAATTTGTTTTTTTAAAAAAATTGCTCAATAGGGTGTTGCAGAAAGTATTTTATCCCTTAAGCCCATTTGAAATCATCCAACTCCACTTGATGCATAAGATTCGTACAAACCTAGCATAGGCACTAATATGGACACTTGACACGACACGGACACGAACATGGAGACACACCAAATTTATAACATTACATGGTCCGTGATATATATATATATATTAAGAAAAATTCATAATTCATAATATCATGTCATAAATCAGGATTTACAGTACTTTTAGATATTTATAGATATTAAATTGTCAATTTTTATTACTTTCTAAACCCACCCAAAAAACATGGAGCATTATTAATATATGTCATGAGTACTTTATATTTCTATGCCTCTTCCAAAAAACATATGACACTATTTCTATTGACATCTCAAAAAAATTTCTAAATGAACTTAGATTTTTAGGCCTTTAAATTCTTTTTTAGTCCATCAAACAATTGGAAAAAAAGTAATAGGCCATGTCTTGACTGTGTCCGTAAGATAATCAAGTCATGTCTGACACATGTCCGAGTCGAAAAATAATGTTTTCAAAATGGGACACATAAGATCACATATCAAACATGTGTCATACTAGTGTTTAACACACATTGTTGCTCCACTTGTGTCAGATACATAGACAGACCAATAAATTGGTGCGTCCATACTTCATAGGTACAAATACACATCAAAAGCTTTTGAACACACACACACACACACACATATATATATATATGTGTGTGTGTGTGTGTGTGTGTGTGTGTGTGTGGAATATATCTCAAATATAAGGATTTCACATTCCAAGAAAGGATGCAAACATAGACCAGACAAAAGATTTAAAATCAAATAAAGGAGGTAACTTAGAGGAAAATCATAAATTTAAACCCAAGCTTTAGAAAACCACTTCAAGTAAGGAATGAGCTAGTTTACATAAAATTTCTAATGGGACCTTAACTTAAATGTTTATGATTAGATGTTTAAGTCCAATGGTCCATAGTCAATATCCAAAGCATAAATACTCCATAGCAAAGGGATGACCATAAATGGTCTCAAATAGATCCAAGTGAGTCTCCAATGTAAGCTCCAATACCCTTAAGAAACCGCTAAATGGTTTAGTTTTATCGAGTTTGAAGTTTTGATGAACAACAAATCAATTTTTAATAAAATCTTTTATGTATACTAACTGTTTATTCAAGTATTTGCGCATAAATGCACTAGACCACAAAAATACGCATGAGGATGATAATTAGATCGTACAAGGTTAAAAGTTCTTACGAATCTCGCACATATTTTCATAGAAAGAACTTTTTAAGCAAATATCTATGACTTCTTTCTTTCTCGAGAAGCGTATCAAGAAGTTTAGAAGAATAGATTTGTGTCTTCAGAAGGAAATTGAGCCATCAGAAAAGTCACAAGCACTTTAGAAGGATGAACAATCAAGAAAACTACATCCAGAAGGGTAACTTCCAAAAAGTTGATTCACATGGAATACTTCACCTTCAAAGCTTCTTCTACACGATTCATGAATTATTCCCAAAAGTCAAACTTGACAAGACAAGATCCAAAAAAACCACTGACAAGTCTAAAATGCTAGTGAACCATCAATGGCTATTTTTCTTCTTCTATGACACTTCTACTTGCTAAGAAAGAAAGCAACTTCTTCTCTATCCTATCTTAGACCAATGGATCAAAAGGCTCTACACTCAAGTTCTGAAAGTCTCGACGGCTAGATTTTTGAAGGCAATATAAACTTGAAAAATGATGACAAGTTGGTTGGTTAGTCAAGCAATTTACACGTTCAAATCTCTACAAAAGATTTCATCTTTCTCAACCTTCTGAACAAAAAAATCTTCTCGTCTACTTTGTATTAGCTAATATCTTGTGCTAAGAGTAGTGAGAAGTCACTTTGCATTATACTTAAGTGATCATACACTTTAGAGTGCTTTAGTATGAGTGTTATTCAAACAATTATAACCTGACCCGGTAATAGTCTTTGTAAGCTTGGAGAGGCTTAGGATAAAACACTACCCATCGTAGCTTGGAGAGGCTTTGTAAACACTACTTATTTGGTTAGCTTGGAGAGGCTAAGAAGAACTGCTTAATTGTTAAGGCTTGGACAAAGAACACTCAGTCTATAAAAATCTAAACTAATTTGTTCGGGACTAGACTTAGGCACGTGGTTTTGCCAAACTAATATAAATTTCCTTTTGTGATTTTTTATCCTTGTTTACTTTACAGCTTTCCTTAGCTAGTTTACTTTTTCTGTGATTGATTATTTATTCGCTACTTCACTAAAGTATTTTGAAAATAATATCTTTTATTATCTAATTCAATGCTTATGTATTCCAAGTCCAAAGACTTGAGAAAAGTATTTTTGAAGTCTTCATGAACTAGAAAAGTTTTACAAGCACAATTTAAACCCCCCTTCTCATGCTACTTCTTCCTACATCTGAAACTGATAATAGTCCAAATATAGTCCATACAACATTCATAAGCATAGGTATATGTCCAACAGGTCATAAACTCCATAACAAAGGTCATAGTTCATTTCATTAGGTTTATTTGTCTTTTAGAAGCTTATTAATTCTTAATAGTTCCACAAGAAACTATCACATAAACCAAGCTAATTCAAATATGCTCAAAGGTTTGAAAACACATCATCATAGCAAATCAAATAAAATAATTTACATGCTTCAAAATGGGTGCATGGTCGAAACATGTACAAGGACATATCTTAGCTACATTGTTTCAAACTTCTCAAACTTGTACTCAAAGCTTCATTAAGTAAAAATATGTTATTTGAAACATCAGACCAAGTTTATAAAAACACTTAAATAAATGAAATAAGAATGTATAAACTGCTACCCAAAATAGGGCAGTTTTGAAAATAAACGTTATCATATGATTAAAGTGCTTAAATCAAAGAAAACAAGCATGTATCTCCAAGATTCATGCCCAAAGGACTTATCAAGTGAAGCTCATCATTCAAGACACTAAATCAACATTTTAAACTCTTAAAATAAGTGAAATAAAATCATTTAAGATGCTGCCCAAAAGAGGGTGGCTCATAATAACCACTAAAATCATAGTTTTTGGTTCTATGAGCTAGTATAGTTAACCAAAGGCACATATCATTAAAATAATGTTAATAAAGCTTCAAAATATCATGTAAACACATTTATAATCTCAACAAAACATGCTGGATCACCAATAATACAACTGGACAGCAAACTTCTATTAGGCAAAAATAAAAAGTTCGAAGATTTTTAGCTAGTATAATTGACAAAAGACATAACCATGTAAATATAGTTGCTAGAGCTTCAAAATAACATCTTCACACAGCTTTATCATTACCAAAAACATGCTGAAAATAGAGTAGCAAAACACGGCAGCACACAAGTTCTTGAAGAAAGTAAAACCTTGGGTTATAAACTTAATCCTTTTTCATACAAGCTTTTGTGCAGATTCTTCAAAAACCATTTGAAAATATCAAAAAATGATAAACACCACTTTGTAGAAACTTGGCTAAGGCTCACTTAGACATTTTATCAAACATTTGATGTGTAATCCCATGGTTTTTCCTATATAGCCATCATCACCTTCATGAAACATCACCAAAATCATGTATTTTCAAGCTTTTATGCTTCATGAACAAAGGGATATGTATATCTATATGGATCCATGACTTAAATTCTTCAAGATACAACCAAAAACATCAGAAAAACATAACTTATAGTTACTGCCCTGCACATGGCCGAGGTTGAGTTTTTAGTGTAGCTTTTGGTTATATTGCTTCCAAACTTCAAAGTCAAGAACACAAAGTTTCATCACATGAAAATACATCCTTTAAACCATCAAATGATCACTTTAAAACCATTAAATATATTATAATCACAAAGTTAATACTCTGCCCAAAATAGGGCAGCACACATAGATTTAAGATAAATGAATTTTAAGCTCCATAAACCAATCTTTTCAAAGAATAAGCATCAAAAGCTCTAAAAGGAACATAGAACACTAAAATCTTTAGACTTTTTGAAAAATTTTAAAAACTTCAAAAGAATGGTTTAAAATATGAAAATGAACGATGAAAGGCTAGAATAATTCAAACCATCACATAGAGCATGCATATGAGTCCTAAAAGTTCAAAACAAAACCTTACTTGATTATAGAGCTTGGAACTTGACTTGTACAAGGGTTGGGCAGCAGCTTCTCCCAACTTTCTAATCTTTGTTTGAGGGCTTAAGTTCAAGTTATGAACGTGGAGGATGAAGGTGTTTGGACAATCAAAGTAAAGGTGAAGTTTTGGTAGTATCTTAATGGAGTTTCCTTGAAGTTTTTGAGTGAAAATGGTAGAGGAAGGGGAAAGTGAGAGTCTTGGCCACTCCAAGGGGTCTAGCTTGAGTTCAAAAGTGTGAGGGTGTGTGGGCTGTGTCTCCTTGTAACACCCTCCTAAGCACAGTACTATGCTTAAATCATAGTACTATACCCTGGAGTTGTTATTGTTACCTGAGTGGACCTCGTCTGACAGCAACTTCAGCCGTCTTTGGAAACTCCTACAATTATCTGGAGACAACATGGAAATAGGAGTGAGAATTATAAAATTCTCAGTAGGATTCTCTAATTTTCATACATAGTGTCATCATGGTCGTCTCCAGTTTGCTTCGGTTTATTTTGAAAAAGGTGAACATGCTGCACAAACTGTTTAATTTTACATTTCGAAAAATGTCTTATCCGAAGCAAAGTTCATTTTAATCTTACACTTAGCATTTGGGAGAACCCATAAATTCATTCAATTATAGCACCATGAATAATAACTGTAGCATATTAAAACACAGATAACATCAATATGCTGGGAATATAACATCTACACATAAAATTACTCGTACTTAAATTCATGCCTATACATGAAACTTGCTTTTCTTTCTTCATCTTCCTTTTTGTAATAAAATCTTTAGTCTTTAGTCTTTTACTTAGCACACCTAGGCGTTACGTATCGCTGTCCCTAGGGTGCATTTACTGCCCTTGGGTAGCCTGGCCTTGGAGTGAGCTCGTCAGCTTCACCCGTGACCGTCGTCACACCGACTCACCCGCAAGGGGATTCACATGCCTCTAGTCTTGGAGGGATCTCATTCTGGTCATGTGCCTCTAGTTGAAGGGATCTCTTCTGGTCACGTGCCTCAAAATTGAGGGATCTCATCTGACCACGTGCCTTCAACATAGAGGGATCTCATCTGACCACGTGCCTTCAACATAGAGGGATCTCATCTGACCACGTGCCTCCAAGGTAGAGGGATCTCATTGTCTTAGCTGCCTTCACAAGGAGGGATTCAAGTGCAACTGCCTCCAAGTGAAGGGATTCATATCTTTATCAATTAACTGCCTTCACAGGGAGGGATTTCAAATAACTGCCTCCAAGTGAAGGGATTCACATTCAATATATTCACATTCTTTCATTCTCAAACATATTCAAGCATAGTTATACATATGCTACATCACTTACTCTCACATGCCTCATAACATAATTATGTCATTCTTGAATATAGGGTTTCTATATACCCATTTATATTTCAATTCATCCCTACATCTAAACATTCATAACTTCTTAGACTCCTGCCGTAAATCCGGCGGTATAACGGATCAGGTCCGTTTTCCCATAAATAGTGCCAGCTTTCACGGACAAAACAGTCATAGCAACATAATCAACTTAACACATATATGTCAATGTCAAGCTGGCAATCCTCAACTCAAACTTTATGTGTTCCACTAACACTTGTAAAATTATCATCTTGGCCATCCTGCCAATTCTATTCGGTTCTGCCCGAATCTTGTATAATCCACCTTTATCTCTATTCAACTCATTTAAATCTGAAATTTGGATATGTCATAGCTCTATATGTCTACTTTCTAACCTCTTTGGTCCCATGTCATTCTAATTTATAAAAATCAAGATATTCAACTTTTTCTTCAGCTTGTTCAGTCACTAGCCCGAATTACACTCCTGGGAATATAAATTCACTAAAAATCGAAACTAAGCTCAAATCTTACGAAATTGGTCTCATATTAGAGCTAACAGGACAACCTTTCATTTGCCACAAGTTTCACTCCATTTGCTTAAGTACACCTCGAGATATAAGTCCTGAAAGTCGACCTTCCTGAACTACCCTGTTTTGGTCTGAATTAGACATAGGACAACTTCCTCGAATCACTGGGAACAATTGGAACCATAACCAACTCGGAATCTTATATTGGGGTATTCCTCTGTGTATAAGCTTTCTAACAAAACTGGTTTCACTCAATTTGGAGTTGCATAGGGTGAGTTATACCCTCCTCATGTCACCCTGCCCGGATGAACATTCTAAACCCTAGGTCAAACTTCAAAAATTTGTATCTCCCTCAATACTAATCCAATAACCTTATATGATATATCTATGGAAAGCCCTGAATGTCTACTTTCATCTAAAAATGGTTTCATCGGATTTGACCGATTGTAGGCTGCGCCGTACACTCCGTCGTACGGTCTGCCGTGGAATTCTCCACCAAGACAGTACCCTCATCCATCCATTTCTTCTAATTTTCTCCTTCTAATCATAATTCTAAATCAAGATCTACTATGAATTTAATCATAATCCATCATAATACATCCAATAATTCATCACATACACAAAGAAGAGTTCAATCTCATGCAATTATAGGGCAAGGAATTCAAGAGTAGAAGTAGAATCCTACCTCTTTGGAGTATGATTTGAGCTAGGTGCTGAAACTTGGAGTGTTAGAGCCTTACTAAGCTTGAAGGAGTAATGGAGTTGGAGAAGAGAGAAGAGAGCTGAACAAGGGAGAAAGTGGCGTAGAAATGGGGCTGAAGGAGAGAAAGAGATGAGTTTATAAGCTTGAGGTGGTAGTTAACTTGGAGGGCTTTGATTGACTGAATTTCTTGTGGACAAAATTTAGCTACGTCTCTCTTTCAGTGGAACTTGCCGCCATACTGTTTGAAATCGGAACTCGCATTTATCCTATTTCAAGTCGAACTTCGTCCATATTACGTTTAAGGTCGAACTCGTGTCGCTTTTACTTGAGCTTGGAGCTGAAGCCTAACGTCGGAACTCGCACTACTTGTTTGTGACTTGAGGAAATCTTGAATCAAGGTCGTAGGTCGGAAGCCATGCAGCTGATAATCATATAATCTCGGAACTCCCTATTTGAACTTGGGAATGTCAATGCTGGATATCAAATCGGAGGTCGGATCTAGTGTATGACTGAAATCAACCCAAAGATTTGAACTCATATCCATTGAGTTCAACTCTAAGGCCGGAACTCGTAACATTCAACTCGGAGTTCGGTATTGTACCATTGTGTTAAACTATAACTTGTGAAGTCGAAATCACAAGACGCTATTTTGAAGCATGAAGTATGAGGTCGGAACTCGGGAATTCGAGTCACATTTCCAAACTCAAGTACTTTAACTCGGAAGTCGGTATCTTACATTTGATGATATCGGAAACCGTGTATAAATGCCTTTGAGACATGAAGTCGGATACCGGTGAATCACGTTCATATTGTTCGGACTCGAATGTTCAACTCGGAAGTTGTAGAAGTAATGAAGTCGGAAGTCGTAGATATAGGTGAGATGAACTCGGAAATGGGAAAATATCATAAGATGAAGTCGGCAATTGTGCAAGGTGAACTCGGAACCCGGAAATAATCCTTCTATCTGAGCTGCAAAGATGAAATCGGAAATCGGGTTGATCAATCCTGAGGGCGAAGTCGAAACTCGGAAATCGGGATGTTACACTCCTTTTATAGAAAAATGGATGGTTAGTGTAACATCCACCAAATTTTATCGTTTTTCGCCTAGTTATTCAGCTTTCATCGAATAATTGAGGTTAATTAAAATTTGACTAAATATTTATTTAAGATCAATTAATTAGCAATTAGAGAGATTAGATGTGAGGAAATTAGATTAGAAGTATAGAAGATTTCATGGGAATTTTCCTAAACCAATTTACTGATTTAAAAGAAATAGGTAAGATTTTAGTATTTTAAACTGTCGGAATCGAATCAATAGAATTGCATACCCAAATTCTATTATTTCATGGCTAAATACTTAGCCACTTAATCACCCCTTGATGGCGCCACATGCATCACAAATGGGTGGAGAGACTTGGTTAATTTGCTACCACCCATTCAAGAGCCAATCAACATTTAGCAAGCCATCCACTTCATTAAAACTTGATCAGATTTTTTTCTCCTTCTCCACAAGCAGAATTCGCCCTTCCCTTTCCCTTCCAACCTCCTTCTTCTCTTCTCCTTTCAACCTACTTCATCAACCTTCAAGCTTTGATAAGATTCCATCCATCTAAACTCAAAATCTAACAAGATTACATACAAAGGAGATAGAAATTCAACCTTTTTCTTGTCTTCTTGGTTTTCATTTTTATCATTTTTTGATGTGGTATTTGGATGTATATGATGATTATTGGCTGGTTTGATGACTATTGTTATGTTTAAATTGAAGAGGAAGTGAAAAAAGATAAGAATAGAAAGAAGTAAGGAGCTGGATGATCAAAACCCTATGGAAATCCGTACGGCGGAGTGTACGGCTCTACCTATAGCCTTTTAAAATTAATGAAACTATTTTTATGTGAAACTAGATATTTAGGGCTTTCCAACCATATAAATTATAAGGCTATTGGATCAGTATTGAAGGAGATGTGAATTTTGGAAGTTTGCCCTAGGTTTTTGAGTTTGATTCTGGGCAGACAAGATTATTCAGGGCAAAACTTGCCCTATATAACTTGGAATTGAATGAAACTAACTTTGTTAGAAAGGTTACACATAGGATAACATCTCATAAAAATCTCAGAGTTAGATACGATTCCATTTACTCCCAGTGGTTCGAGGAAGTTGGCCCAAGTCTAAATCGGGCTAAAACAGGACAATTTAAAAAGGTCAAATTTTGGAGCTTATAACTCAAGCTCTACTGAATCAAATTAAATGTAACTTGTTGAAAATAAAAGCTTGTCATGCTAGCTTTAATATGATACAAATTTCGTATAATTTGAATTGGTTTTTAATTTTTAGTGGATTTTTACTTTTTAGTGTGTAATTCTGGCCAGCTACAGGGCAGACCGAGATAGAACTTAAATAACTTGAACTACATTTATCAAAATTAGATGGGACCAAAGAGATTAGAAATTAGACACATAACAATTTAACATATCCCAAATTTAGGTCTAAATGAGTTAAAATGAATTTATGGCCTAAGTTACAAGAATCGGGTAGAATAAAAAAGAAGTGGCAGAAAACTAATTCAAGATCAAGGTTATGAAACTTTGTTTGATTATTGGTGCATCTATACCTTACATTGATTTTTCTGTATGAATGACTGTCTGGTTGATTGATACTATTCACAAGAAAGCGGACTTGATCCGTCATGCTGCCGAATTTTAGGCAAAATTTTATGAAATTATGATTGTTTCTGTTATGAAAATTTATGATATGAACATGAAATTCTATATGCAAGAATGTTGGAAGGTAAGTGCACTAGAATGCATACAAACATTGTATGATGATATGATCATGATTATGTTTATGAAAGTTTGCATATTTGCATGCAAATAAAGAAAATAAATGATTATGAAAAGTTGGATTCCTTCACCTGGAGGCAGTTATTTGAATCCCTCCTTGTGAAAGCAGTTAAAGCAATGAGATCCCTCTACCTTGGAGGCACGTGGCAAAAATGAGATCCCTCCAATACTAGAGGTACGTGGATCTCATTGTAGGTTAATTCTGTGTGACGAGGGTCACGAGTGTCATGACCCCACTCAGGACATGACCGGCGCATAGGGGTCACGTCCCCTAGCAAGCCTACACAAGACCTGTTCTAAAAAAAGATTAGGCAGAGTCTCCCTTGTATTTAGGACTATTCCCAAATACGGATCCTCCACCTGCACAACAATCCAAACACACAGAATCATTGGGGATCCAGACATTCTCCGAATGCACCCCACAGCACACAACATGGGAAATTAAAGCATAATCATAGTTATGAAAATATATACACATATCTATCCATCATGAACCTTAACTTATAATCATTAAAATGCAACTTGACTTAACTAAAAACAACATGCTTTTAATTATAAATTAAAGTTGATACATGGAGGACCCTGTCTGTGGGTTATTGGAGCATTACTAGAGGTTCTACCAATTTACTCAAATACAAAAAAAGCATCTGAAACCCCACACGAACAAGTGTATGGGAATCCAACATTTCTATCTAGCCGTAGAAATCCGAGGACGAGCTGGCACCTGTCTAAAAATATGGAAAGGAAGAAAGGGTGAGTCATATAGACTCAGTGAGGTATAATATATCTACAACAAGAGTGGAACAATTCTAAACATACGATTTTAGCAACATATAATTTATAAGCGTTTCTAAAGCTCCTACGTTGTTTCTCAAGTAAAATACTTTGTTTATGAAGTAAAATCACTATAAAAACTTCTGGTAAGGCATATCTAATATTTAATCTATCTTAAAATCTCTTATAGCTCATTAGAACACCTTTCAGTTCAACTAATTATAAACCTCATTATATCAACTCATATGTATCCTTGCTCATGACTTCAAACACATGATAACTCCAAGGAATTTCCTTAAATTTCAATTTCAACTTCAACTAAATATAGTTTCAACTAGTAAATAAGAATCTTAGCCACAAATGCATAATATAGAAATACTTTCTCAAAACATAGAAAATAAATACTTGTTTCAAAATCATCATAAAGCTTAAGGGAGGATCCTATTTCAGAAATAGCTGCCTGACTGGGTGGCCCTGTGGCCAATTCCAGCAATAAAAGATAACTTCATGCCTGTGCGTGTCTATATATTCCGGACATGTTGGCCGACATGTAAGCTAACAATCACCTCGCTATTTGGGTTATTCGAGTACACCAAGGCTAATATCGCTACCATTAGCAAACAGTTCACATGCTTCCTCCCTCAAAAGGCACTCACACTTGCTGGGTCTTCGTCATGCCTCATGTGAGCCCTTGGTTAAAATTCCTTTGAAACACATTTTCTTTCTTTCAAACATTTCTAGCTTTAAACTAGTTTTAAAACATCACAATTTCTAAAAATGAAACTTCCTCTTTTCTAAGTTCTTGTAATTAAGATTCTTCTTTATATCAATTTATGTGAAATTTAACTGTGCTATTAACCATAGGTTAAAGGCATAATTCAAATCTTTCAGGCTTAAAGTATCTAAAGCTCTTTCTCAAAATATTGCAATTTCTATACACATGAAACTCTGTCTTTTTTTATCAAATTACTCAATGTCAAAAATCAATTTCTATGAGAGCTTGTCCCACTTATATATGTATACACATATTATATGTATACACATATGCACATAACTAACATCATCACTTCAAGAATTCTATAAATATAGAGTAAAACACATTGAATCAACTATTTCATAAAACTTCACTAGAATACATTTTAGGCATGTACTTAGGAAATTAAAGATAAGAAATAAGCTATAGGTATACTATCACTCACAATGCTAATCCAAGGGAAGGAACAGCCTTAGCATATTGAACCACCACACAAGTTATCTAGCATCAAAATTATCGTTATCCAAACACTAATTAGCCTATAGAACCAAAGATTAACTTGAAATATTTCCAAAGTATAAAAACCCCCAATTTGGAACCCTAGGTTCCCAAACCTAAACCTTAAACTTAATCCTCCAAGAAAATCCTTCCCTACCCATGAATTAGAAGAAGATTTGAGCTTAGAGAGTTACCTTGGATTACAAAAGAAGGAAGAAACTTGATGGAGGACTTGGGTCTCCTCTACCTTCGTTTCTTTCTCTAAAAGAGATGAGAGAGAGAGCTTCAAGAAAGAAGATTGATGATGATTATGATGAAGAAGAGGGATTTGTAGAGGATTTGGGTAGAAAAATGGTGAAGAAGTCGTGCATCCTTGAGGAGAGAGAGAGAGAGAGAAGAGATAGAAAGAAGAGAGAGAGAGGAGTTGAGGAAGAATGAAGAAGAAGGAACGGAATCCTTCTTTTAAATTTAGATCGAGTGGGCGCTGGCCATGACTGCGCTGGGCGCCTAACCACCTGAAGCTGTATCACTTTAGCGACACGACCAGCGCCTAGGCGTGATCTCTCTCTTTTTTTTCCTCCTTCATCTACACTTCTCAACTATCATCATATACTTATTTACATTTCTTGTTAATGTCCTTATTTATTTTATTCTCAATTAACTTTAAAACATAAATGTAAATAAGAGAATATCCCCAATTTGAATCCAATAAAAAAATTGAAAAAATCAAACTCCTTAAGAATCAAAATCCAACTTTTGGATTTTAGTACAAACTTCCGAAAACTTACATTTTCTTAAACTTCAAGTTTGAAAATGAAAGAGTTAATAACCTCCAAAAATTCGTTAAAAATTGCCCTTCAATTCTTTGATATCTAAGGAACAATTACCAGGACTTTTGATCCCATAAAAATGTCCCAATCCTATAGCCCTCCAAGGGGGCATAGGATCCAAACTTATAACTTTCACAGGATCCGACAGAACAAAGTGTCACAATTCATGTGACTTTTGACCCGGGTATTACATTCTTCCCCCCTTAAGAAATTCGGTCCCCGAATTTCAAACAAAAGATTTTAACCTCCTTTTTCATCTTCTTCCACTAATTAATGCCTTAAACACTCCTTTACTAGGGCATGCCTTTACAAGATTGCGATATGCAAAACCTCACATTATACTAATTTCAATACGACGATGAATTCCCACATCAAGTTATTCTTCTTAAAGCAATTCTATTAGCTAAGGATTCCTTGAAATGCTTTGGCTCTGCCCCTCGTATCATATTCTTTACTTTACTTACAATCGGTAGCCCTTAAGACTTGAATTTGCCTTTCATTTCATGATCTATTCTTTCTGAGTTATCTTTGGAGGACATGACTCATTTGACCTATCATAGAAAGGATTGTGGCACCCCACACATATTAGGCAAACTGCTGTTGATTACTTAACCGCAAGAACCTTCCTCTATATCAAACATTCATTACTGATTGTGACCTTCTTTCCTCTTTTAAACTCTTTAAATTTCTCCCCTTCCTTCAAAGTTAATTCTAACTAGTTCAAGATTCTTTATCAACAAAATCTATAATCCATCACTGCTTGTGGTCACACATCTTGCCAATCTGATTTCACTAGGCCTTGTTTATTGAAATATATGTTCTACATTCCTCATCCATAAAATTGAATCACTAGTCACCTTAACAGGATATATTTTATTTTTTTTCAAGTAATATCTTAGTACTCATACTTCTAAGGTTTCTAACCTTCAGGTCCTTCATCGATACGTATCACATTTTCTCCTTGCACTAAACTTTATTACCCCTTAAATTCTTAGGATTAGATCCCAGGAGTTGCTTCCTTGCCCTGCCATAACATCATCTTAATCCACACCATAATCACACCTTCTTCCTTCTTGAACCTTACTAGTGCCATTTTACCCCAAGGAATAGGTCAAATACATCCAACTTATTTATTCTCTGTACCATATTTTCTATGCAAGGACCAAAACCAACTATGTCCATATTGGGTGATAAGAACTTGCACTAACTCCTGATATTACAAGTGTAAACTAACTTCTTGTATCATTCTTGCATGCTCTCTACTTCTCAATATTATTATTGAAAAGTCTTGATTGCCCAACTTCATAATGAGAAATAGTTCATACCGCCTAGGGGAAACATTCCATATAGAAGACCCTAACCACAGGTTCTTATTCAGACATCAAAACTTAAGCTTTAGTCACTCTATATATGTTACTTCCTTCTTTAATAAGGAAAATCACATGCAAGGGTCCATAGATCCTTCAAGAATCCCCTTTTTCTTCATGCGTCCCTTAACACCACGTGGCATGACATAAAAACCGCATGCTCAAAGTCATAATATTCCCCGTGGGGAACCTTCTTTACTTCGCCAACTTACCATTACCTTAATATCTATCTCTATCTCAACTCTACTCACAGTAGGAGATTCCACATATTCACAAACATCACTTAGGGGTATTACTACACCATCAACTTAGCACTTAGCGCCAACAAACATTGCTTAGCATCATAAGAAATCCTTTTTAGAATCAATACCTTTTAATTTAGAACCTTTTAGGTAATCATAACTTCCATGAACTCCTCACTATTATAATTCCAGTACAAAAATCATAATCACCCCATCCTCAACCCTACTTATTCACTTCCTAAAATATAAGTCCTGGCTATCACAATCATCCTTCAGATTATGCTTAAACACTTCAAAGTAAACTTATTCCCACCATGCTAAGCTCTTACCTTAGACAATCTAACATATTTGCAAGCAATCAAAATAATTTCACCTCCTTAGGTATTAATGCTCAAGCCTTAACACCTCCAAGCATATTATCTGTCATCTACTTGAAAATCTTGATCAATAACTCAAGATCATGTAAGATCATTCAACCCTGGTAAGTTCTTATGTGACATCAAAGAGAATAGAGAGGAATTAGCTCCTTTAACTTATCAAATTGCATCATGAGTCATAAAGACATCTACTCACTTCTAACATCTTATTACAATCACAAGTCATATATTCCATATATCTCATGCTTCACATCACATTACATATCAACTTTATGAGCTCATAAGCCATCCAAGGCTACACATTCCATAGAAAGAAATTGAAACCAAACCATAGGTGTGAAGTGAGTGGTTCAGCTTAAAAATTAAAATCGTAAATAGAAAAAGGAGCAGCAACTCCTGGATCACAACATGAACAACATACATGATATAAGGGAATATCAAGAATAAGTAAGAGACAAAGGACAAGAACATCATTCCTATAGGCCTTTTGCAGCACCACAATATGTGGAAATGGGCGCGCTTTCATTAACATAGTTGTGATCCTACTAAAGGACACTTGCTCCATTAATCACAGGGAAACCTAATGCTCTGATACCATCTTTGTCATGACCCCACTCAGGACATGACCGGCGCATAGGGGACACGTCCCCTAGCAAGCCTACACAAGACCTATTCTAAAAAAAAATTGGGCAGAGTCTCCCTTGTATTTAGGACTATTCCCAAAATACGGATCCTCCACCTGCACAACAATCCAAACACACAGAATCATTGGGGATCCAGGCATTCTCCGAATGCACCCCACAACACACAACATGGGAAATTAAAACATAATCATAGTTATGAAAATATATACACATATCTATCCATCATGAACCTTAACTTATAATCATTAAAATGCAACTTGACTTAACTAAAAATAACATGCTTTTAATTACAAATTAAAGTTGATACATAGAGGACCCTGCCTGTGGGTTATTGGAGCATTACTAGAGGTTCTACCAATTTACTCAAATACAAAAAAGGCATCTGAAACCCCACACGAACAAGTGTATGGGAATCCAACATTTCTATCTAGCCGTAGAAATCCAAGGACGAGCTGGCACCTGTCTAAAAACATGGAAAGGAAGAAAGGGTGAGTCATATAGACTCAGTGAGGTAAAATATATCTATAACAAGAGTGGAACAATTCTAAACATACGATTTTAGTAACATATAATTTATAAGCGTTTCTAAAGCTCCTACATTGTTTCTCAAGTAAAATACTTTGTCTATGAAGTAAAATCACAATAAAAACTTCTGGTAAGGCATATCTGATATTTAATCTATCTTAAAATCTCTTATGGCTCATTAGAACACCTTTCAGTTCAACTCATTATAAACCTCATTATATCAACTCATATGTATCCTTGCTCATGACTTCAAACACGTGATAACTCCAAGGAATTTTCTTAAATTTCAATTTCAACTTCAACTAAATACAGTTTCAACTAATAAATAAGAATCATAGCCACAAATGCATAATATAGAAATACTTTCTCAAAACATAAAAAATAAATACTTGTTTCAAAATCATCATAAAGTTTAAGGGAGGATCTTATTTCAGAAATAGCTGCCTGACTGGGTGGCCCTGTGGCCAATTCCAGCAGTAAAAGATAACTTCACGCCTGTGCGTGTCTATATATTCCGGACATGTTGGCCGACATGCCGGGCAAACAATCACCCTGCTAGCTGGGTTATTCAAGGTGCACCAAGGCCAATGCTGCTGCCATTAGCAAACAGTTCTGTTACAGTTTCCTCCCCTCAAAAAGGCACTCACACTTGCTGGATCTTCGCCATGCCTCATGTGAGCCCTTGGTTAAAATTCCTTTGAAACACATTTTCTTTCTTTCAAACATTTCTAACTTTAAACTAGTTTTAAAACATCACAATTTCTAAAAATGAAACTTCCTCTTTTCTAAGTTCTTGTAATTAAGATTCTTCTTTATATCAATTTATGTGAAATTTAACTGTGCTATTAACCATAGGTTAAAGGCATAATTCAAATCTTTCAGGCTTAAAGTATCTAAAGCTCTTTCTCAAAATATTGCAATTTCTATACACATGAAACTCTGTCTTTTTCTATCAAATTACTCAATGTCAAAAATCAATTTCTATGAGAGCTTGTCCCACTTATATATGTATATACACATATGCACATAACTAACATCATCACTTCAAGAATTCTATAAATATAGAATAAAATACATTGAATCAACTATTTCATAAAACTTCACTAGAATACATTTTAGGCATGTACTTAGGAAATTAAAGATAAGAAATAAGCTATAGGTATACTATCACTCACAGTGCTAATCCAAGGGAAGGAATGACCTTTTAGCATATTGAACCACGGAGCTACGGTCACCACACAAGTTATCTAGCATCAAAATTATCGTTATACAAACATTAATTAGCCTATAGAACCAAAGATTAACTTGAAATATTTCCAAAGCATAAAAACCCCCAATTTGGAACCCTAGGTTCCCAAACCTAAACCTTAAACTTAATCCTCCAAGAAAATCCTTCCCTACCTATGAATTAGAAGAAGATTTGAGCTTAGAGAGTTACCTTGGATTACAAAAGAAGGAAGAAACTTGATGGAGGACTTGGGTCTCCTCCACCTTCGTTTCTCTCTCTAAAAGAGATGAGAGAGAGAGAGAGCTTCAAGGAAGAAGATTGATGATGATTATGATGAAGAAGAGGGATTTGTAGAGGATTTGGGTAGAAAAATGGTGAAGAAGTCGTGCATCCTTGAGGAGAGAGAGAGAGAGAGAAGAGATAGAAAGAAGAGAGAGAGAGGAGTTGAGGAAGAATGAAGAAGAAGGAATGGAATCCTTCTTTTAAATTTCGTTTGGCGCTGAGGCGACCTAGCCGCTTGAGCCCAACCACCAAGTTTGTATCACTTTGACACCAGACGCCTGGCGCTAGCCTTGGGCGCCTAGGCGCCCAGTCTCTTTTTTTTTTTTTTTTTTTTTTTTCCTCCTTCATCTACACTTCTCAAATGTCCTTATTTATTTTATTCTCCATTAACTTTAAAACATAAATGTAAATAAGAGAATATCCCCCATTTGAATCCAATAAAAATATTGAAAAAATCAAACTCCTTAAGAATCAAAATCCAACTTTTGGATTTTAGTACAAACTTCTGAAAACTTACATTTTCTTAAACTTCAAGTTTGAAAATGAAAGAGTTAATAACCTCCAAAAATTCGTTAAAAATTGCTCTTCAATTCTTTGATATCTAAAGAACAATTACCGGGACTTTTGATCCCATGAAAATGTCCCAATCCTATAGCCCTCCAAGGGGGCATAGGATCCAAACTTATAACTTTCACAGGATCCGACGGAACAAAGTGTCACAATTCGTGTGACTCTTGACCCGGGTATTACACGAGTTGAGCTCACACCTAGGTCAGGCTACCCAAGAGCAATAAAAATGAAATACAAAAATATATGCATACAGACACCCTAGGGATGACGATATGTTATGCCTAGACGTGTCAAGTAAAGGAAGAAAATAAAGTATAAGTGCATTCACATGAATTCATGATGAGCCATTGTACATGCATAATCTGCTATTATTATTATTACAAAATCACTCACAATCCGCTATGCTTATGCTTTAATTCTTACTCTGTTTATCAAGTGTAAAACTAAAATGAACTCTGCATCGGATAATATGGTTTCAAACTACAACACTAAAAGTATTTATATAGTATGTTCACCTTTTTATAATAAATCAAAGCAGCTGAAGATAATAACGATGACACAGCACATGATAGTTTAATGAATCCAACTGAAAATTTGTAATTCTCATTCCTATGTTTATTTTCGTGCTATCTCCAGTTAGTTCAGAAGTTCCGAAGAAGGTCCTCCAAGGCGAAGTTGATTAGTAAGATTAAACGTGGATGAAGGTTGCTGCCAGACAAGGTCTGATTAAGTGACAGTAACAACTCCTAGGTGAGGTATTATGACTTAAGTATAGTACCATACTCGAGTGGATGTTATAGTTAGTTAGTTAGTTAGTTAATTATGTGATTAGTTTAACTTAATTAGGTAGTTAAGTTAGTTAATTGTCAAAACTTTAGTGAATTATCTTAGAGACTTAATAAAATTGTTTGAGTCATGCTAGTACTCATGTAATGTGCCTAATTGATATTTAGAAGGAGTTGAAGTGGTTTAATGCATAATTTGTTATATAAAAGGATAATTAACTATAGTTAGTTTTTAACTATTTTGCTAAATTTGGTAAATTAATTAAGAAATATTTCTTCTAGTCCATCATTAATAGTATGTTTGTATACATGATACATACATGATAATATATAATTTACAGAATTTATTTTACCGATTATATGACTTTGTTTTGGGGCTTGGTTAATGAGTTTGTGGAAAGTTTGATGGTGTAAGTGGGATGTGTGGAATTTGCATGCTTTTAGGTGCTTAGATTTCACATCTACCTGCATGATATACATATAGACATTACCAATTTGAGGTGCTTGTGAAAGTGTGATGATAAGTGTGATGATTGATTTCTCCTTTGGTCCGGTATCGAGGGCATGCCTTGCAGAAATGGTAAGGCTAAGTTTGCAAGTAACAAATAATTCAAGGGAGGAGGTCAACAATGCTGCCGATGATGGTGCTAACATTGGCAACTATGGCCTCCACTAGCGGTTGCTAGGAGAAGTTAGAAGATGATAGTGGCGGGATTGAAAAGAGGAGGGAGGAGTTAGATTGATAATTTAATAATTTAAAAATTATCTTTAAATTTAAAAATTATTTTTTATAATTTTATATAATTATTAAACCTTTAAATCCAGATCATTCAAACAATATCTAAGTTATAAAGGTGAACCATCCACTAAATGATTCAAAAGAGGGAGTAGAGAGTTAGCCACCATATCCAACACCATCTTTCACTTTCCCTTAAGTGAATCACAAATCCTTATGACACCCTGAGCAGCACATAGTAGTGGATACCCACAAACTGCATTCAATAATTAAATGAACTAATAAACTTGAAAATAAAATGTAACCTTACAGTGGCGGAGGTAAGTAGTTTTAATAACAAATTTTCAAGGAAAAGCAAAACTGATTCTAAATAGAAAGGCTTCCCAAGTTCTCTACTATCGAAATCGGGTTCAATTTTAACTTGAGCTCCATTAGTCAGAAGGACACGGTTAGGCTTGGAAATAAAAGCATTCCAGCTAGGATCCCCATGGACACTACTTACTATATTAAGTCTGCAAGGCATATTTAATCATAATACAACATTGTAAATCAAAAATTAGCCATAAGGCACCCTGGTCAAGAACATCAACCCTTTTTTAAGACATCAAAATTAACTAAGCTCGTATTTCATACAAAACTGATAGGCAAGGCCCTATTCCCTAATGTTACATAAACTGCTTATGCCACACAAATTTTAATGAATTGTATCTCAGGCATGAAGAAGCCAAATCACAATATCTTCCACTTTCCCTCGAGGGCACCACAAATCCTTGTAATACAGTAAGCAGCACTTAGTGGGTACCCAGAAACTGCATTCAAAACAAAAATGAATCAAGAAACTAAAAAATATCCTCACTCTGGCGGAGGCAAGTAGCTTTAACAGCAAATTTTAAGGAAAAGTTAAAATGATTCCAAATTGAAGGGCTTCCGAAGGTCAAGCTTAAGCCAAACTTTCTACTGTCAAAATTGGGCTCATTTAAATTTGATCTCCATTAGTCAGAAAGACAATCTGGTTAGGCTTGGGAAAAAAAAAATATTCCACTTAGGTTATCCTAACGCACAGATTGTGTTTATTCTTAAAACAATCAATATCAGAAGCAAAGTGGGATACTACTTCACTAGGCTAAACGATGGTTCGGGCAAAAGCTACTCTCTTGTAGTGCAATTTTTGCCCAAACCATGGTTTGAGAGGTGGAAACAGATACCCAAACATGCACTAAGTTCCAATACATTTCATGAGCTTCTTAACGCTTTGAAATTTCATCAGCAAATTTAAAAATCAATGATGAACCTCTAACAAGGTATTGAATATTGAGAAGAAATTTAATAACAAAAGTACGAAGTCCCAAATAGCAAGTATAAACTTTACAAATGAAGGGACACGGCAATCAGCTAATGCACACCAAAGACAGAAGACTCAACAAAATAAAATAAATGCAGTAAAAGGTGACTGCATCATGAGTATGCATATAGCTACTGTAGCGGTACTACTTAGCACAAAAAAATGTCCGAACTGATACGAATTGGTGTGATGCAATTCGATTAGATTTTCACTCAACAATTTATGAAAATCAGGAGGGTTATGGATAAAAACTGATCCACGTCATTCATATAAAGATTTGCACAACTATTTGTCATACTAAAAATTATTTTCCTAGCTACTAACAACACTGCAAGGTAAAAGTGTATACAAGGATAAACGTACTTGCTATATAGTCATCTGTATAATCTGTCTCAATCTTCCCATGGGCCATTGCTCCTACCTGGAAATTAGATTTTATCAAAAGTCAAACATAGTCATTCATGTTTACCAGCTTTTAAAAGTTCAACTGAGGTAATAGCAATAAAATTAAAAGTTGAACTTCTGAGAGTACCACAAAGACAAGGTCTGTATTACTGGGAATACTTGATACATAGTCATTCATGTTTACCAGCTTTTCTGAACTGTATGAGAGACCTAACATTGAAAAAAAGGAACCAATTACCTTTTCATGTTTTGATAAAAGAATTCATTGAAAGATAAGAGAAAAATATAGAAGTGGGCATTTTTTATGGGAAGCATTCGGACAAGCAAGTCTTAATAGATAGGATTAGGCATCTTGCTTCTATTTGATGCAAGCTGCACAATCTTTTTTGATGGGTGTCTCTCTCAGATATGGAGAGAGATTGGAAAGCATTGCTTTTTTTTTATTATTATTATTTTGTCTAATATTACTTTTTGTATTGAGGATCTCTTGTCCTCCATGCCATTTGTAATATCCTTCTCTTCTTGTTAATATTATTTTTTCTTTTATCCCAAAAAAAATATAGAAGTGGGCATCAGGATTCAGGAATCTTCATTACAGAAAGGAGGAAATAATAGAAATAAACATCAGCTCAAGAGAGCTCTCCATTTCCTCTGGTCTATCTAACAAGAGAACCCCTTTCCAACAATCATGTAACCATGAAATCATTTTCGGTAAAATTGTTAAAAAAAAAAAAAAAAATTCACCTATTTTTCGTGAGTTGACAGGCAAATACTGGGTTACAGGGTTTTTGATCGTGCGGAGAAGTTTTTCGCGCTTGCCAGCTGCAGATATGCTCAATTTTTGTAGCAGTTCCACTGCAAGGTAGTAAAATTTAGGAGCAAAAAATCAGAGCTTATTCCTTTTCTATGCAAAGAAAACTCAGCGCAAATGACATAACGATGCTCACAGCTTAGTGAAGCATATGGCTAAAACTTACACATGACACCAGAGAACCGTTTGAATGTTCTAGGAACACGAACATAGGGCTTAACCTCTATAAGAACACCTCTTTCAGTCTTTATGTATACTGCTCGCAACCTCCCAGCTTTATTCAGTGGGCTGTCTAAAATAGATAAAAGGGCCTGAAAACATCATTTGGCCACAAAATGAGATTTACAAAACAAATGATTAAAAAGAAGGCAAACGAGACTATTATCATAGCATATTTAAGATCAAAAAGATAAACACCGCTCCATTTAGGCCGTGGTTGGTCGTGGAACACGGTGATGCATTTAGAATTTGGATCCACTAAAAATTTTCATTCCAACCAAGCACCATAACAACAAAGTCAGCAATAGGAAACAGTATGAACACCATTGCAGAAACAATTTCATTAGAAGAATTATAAGATTTAAGAGTGATGATGAAGAAGAACCAAAACACACCCCATTTTAAGGAGGTAAAATATATTAAAAAAAAAAGACGAAGAAATCTAGAAATTTCAACCAACCTGATGAGTAATGTCAGGCCTGTAATCACCAGGGTTCTTGTTATTCTTGCGGAGGAAATGAGCATGGTCATCCGAGTTCAAAAGCTGGTAAGTCTGCACATACAAAGCCAGGTGCAGTCATTGAAAACACTTCACACAGTGTTCGCAATAAACAAGAGCCACAGCCCCACAATCCAATTCAACACCAAAGTTCCACACTCTAGTAACAAAGAAACACAACAAAAGGGTACAAAGGCCACAAAATTGAAGAACGGCAACAACAGGGAAAAGGTTAAAAGTACTACCTTGCCAACTTTGGCGACTTCCAAAGAAGCCTTTTCGAGAATGAATATAACGTTGGGCTTGTCGGTTTTTAGTTCAGTTCGGGCAATTGGGATGCCCGCGAGTTCTTCGTTCTCCTCTGCGGGCTCTTTGGATGATTCAGCTGGCGCTGCTTCCTCTTCTTCTTCTTCTTCTGCGTCTTGTTCGTTGTGGAGCGTTGGTCGCTTTGGCTGCGCTTGCTCGTCTTCGTCTTCTTCGCGGTCGTACTTGGGCTCTGCCTGCTTTCGCTTTCGCCCCTTCACACCGTATGGCCGCGTCATTGCCTCAGCCTCGTTTCAGTCTGCGTGCTGCTAGGGTTGTGGGCTAGTGGTGCTGCCGGCTGGCTTAATGCGTATGAATTTGATTGATTTTATATTCTCGTACAATGATATGCATCTATATGAGAATATTTTAAGATAATTTATGATTAAATTAGATATTTTTATTGATATAATAGTATATAATTAAATATTTATATAAAATTTTTTATATTAATAATATATTAAATTTAATCTCTGAACAATTATTATAATTTTTAAAAATATAAATATTAAAAATAAATATCTAAAATGACCTATGATAAAAACATTACCACATATATTTTTTTAGGTATACATGAATAATAATTTATCTATTTTATAATTATTATCAATTTATAATAAATAAAAATTAATAAATAATATATATTCATATTAAAACTTTATTTAAAATAGTAATATTCGGATGATAAAAGAAATTACTTATAAAATAAAAGTTGTATTTATAACGAAATATAAAGCAAGTAGTTTAAAAGTGTGTACAAACCATTAAAAGTTAAATAATTGAGTTCGAACATTTTAGATCATATGAAAATAACGGTTAGCCTCTTCATACTTGCATATCACACATAAGTTCAATATTATTATATGTACTCCTTCTATTTATATTTAAATTTATCTCTTTGAATATTAATAACTTTTTATTCTGAATTCGATATCCTATTTTTTATTTAATTATTTTATTAATACTGATAAAATGTTCAATGCATTGTCCTATTAATATATTTTCATTAGTATTAAAAATAATTTTACATATAATTAATTTTATATTTTATATACTACAATAATACTTTGGTTTCGCATGCATCGCACATGTATTGACTTATTTAAGATTAAAATATGAAAAAGATTAAAACTTTATAGAAAATAAAATGAAAAGAAAATATCTTATCAAGAAGGAGGAAATTTTAGTTGAACAAAAATCTTTACCCACACAATAAAATACAAACGATTAAAGCTTGAACCCAAGAAATTTATAAAGACTATGTAGGAGAAAGAAGAGTAAAGAAATACTATTGGAAGAACACTCCGAAATAAAAACGTATTTAATGCATGAATTAGACATAAATTAAAGTCTCAATTAAAAAGAATACTTACTAAAATTAAGTGCTTATATATTTAAATTGATTGTTATTATGTGCGTATACATTTAAATACAATTAAGTGCATATACATTTAAATTTTTTTTCTATTGAGTCATTGCTATAAAGATATCAACAATCAAGAACAAATGCAATGAAGATCATGGAACAGAAATACTTTTTTTTTAATTAAATGTGCATGAAATGGATAGTGCCATTATTTTTGTTTCAATAAAATAATTCTTTTATGAGTTTAATTTATATATACTAATAATATAAAAAAATTTTATATTATCAATTAATAAAGATGTAAAAGAGTGTCAAATAATATTAGATAATCACAAATTATAATAAAAGATCTACTATGATTTGATATTTTTTTATATTCCTATTAATTAACAATATAAAAATTTTTTATATTATCAATACATACAAATTAATTTCTGTTTCTATTATGTGAATAAAATGAAAACTAATTGCTAAAATTAAGTGCATTTAAGTAAATATAAATATCATGCAATTAATATAATTTGCAATAAGTAAAAATCATGATTTCAATTAGCAAATATAAAGAAAATAAAAATAAATATAATATAATTGGTCAAGAAAATATAGACAGGAAATCAATTGTTTCTCATATAGCCATGTCAGCATTTCCAAACTTGCAAAGATGATACATAAATTTTATATAATATACAATATCTTAAATAATAATATATCAAATACTATATAATATTAAAATTTTATTAAAATTTTATCAACATTATATAATTAAGATTTATCTTAATTTTATTTTTCTCTGTCTGATTTTCACGCTTTTCCTTGCTGCCTTGGACGCTCCCTGCTCTCCTTCCTTAACTCAACCTCACAACCTTCAACCGCCGGTGCCACTAGCCATCACCGTCAACCTCCAATCTCCACGCCGGCGTCTCCGCCTTGCTCGGCCATCACAGATTGCGTCGCCTCCGCCATCTTCCGTCACAATCGCGTCCGCGCGACACCTCTGGCGGCTCCCCCTGCAGCCACTGGTTCCTCCACCACGAGCACAGTACCAGCGTCCCACCCAGCCGCCCCAGCCACCACGAGCAGCAGCCTATCCACCGCGAGCACAGTAGGTACGACTTACGAGCACCACTCTTCTTGTACTCGATTACAAAAGCTTGCAAAATTGGGGGATGTTCATACTTCATGCCTTAAATTCGACGAGCTTTAATGAGCGTCTTCTTTCTTCATATGGGACTGAGTTTTGCAAAAAGAAAATTTGTCATATTGTAATAATAATTCAGACGAAGCTATCCTGAGAGTGATGAGGTGAATTTGTTTTCAAATGGTCTTATATATTCCTATAAAGATATCAATCTTATCTCTCCTGGCTTTTTATGCTTCGAAACTCCGTAATAATGGGGGGTCGCTGATTGCTTTACTTCATTATGCAAAAATTGTTATGCTGACATGGCATTTGCGGAAATTGATAATTGTAACAAAGAATTGCAAATATCAGAAGGATGAGAAGGAGGCCTGGAATCGGAGGGTTCCAGACAGTTGCTGCTGCGAGGGATCAGTATCGTTTGCTGGGTGAGAATGTAGCAAAGATCAGAATCGATTTGATGAAGGAACAGCTTGCCACCTTTCGATCTCAGCTTGAAGATTTTGCTCGCAAGCACAAGGTTCCTCACCCTGTTTCTCTCCTTCAATACTAACTTTGTGCTGTGATGCTAAAAAAGAGTTGGTTTTGAGCTCTGGGTTTTTCTTTTTCTTTCTTTTTTTCCCTACAAAACTTGATATTTTAATATGCAAAAGAAATAATTTTGATGAGATTTAGCATATGGGTTTGCCTTTTTTTAAGTGAAAACCAATGAAAGTTTGTAGCTTTGGAGGAGCTGGGATTGGTTGTTGGATCCTCTTACGAAGTTCAGTGTGGCTAAGTACCAGTTTTGAGGCTGTGGCAATTACTACCCTACCCGCAGATACCCACCTCACCCCAACCCGGTCGAGTTGGGTTTAAAATCCACTCCGTTGGCACGAGGGCAGGTTTGGAGGGTATATATATATATGTATAAGATTATTTTTTTGAAATATTTCTATCACTCTAGGATTGTGTTCAGTTGGGAGTAAAGATAGATATAAAGATTTTTTAATGTGTAATTTTTCATATAAAACTAATCTATAAAAATTTTCACTTTATTTTTAACCCCATATCAGATACATCCCAAATACAAATTAAATTTTAAAATAATTTTCATCTCAAAAATTTTAAAATAATTTTTCAAGTATTTCAAAGGAGTAGTTGGTAGGGGCAGGTAGGGTACGGATTGGGATGGGTTATCTACTGGTAGGGTTCGGGTTTTAAATGTCAAAATCTGTTGGTAGGATAGGGGCAGGTTGAGATTTGTTTAATAAGGTGAGGGGCAGGTTCGGGTTGAGCCAAAATCCACCCCAACCTGCCACCCCGACCTACCCCATTGCCACCGCTAGGTTAGCTGCAATAGCAATGTTTGCAATTATTTACATTTTTTGGCAATTGACATTGGAATGTATTAGAGGATTTGGCTCTTCTAAAGTGCTCTTAGAGAGTAAAGTGCATCATTGATAACTCTTGGAAGGGAAAATCAAGGGTCTAAGATTTTATAAAATACGAGCACCTGAATGACATATCATATATGTGGGATAATCAATCCCCTTGATTTTTGCATAAACAATTAATATTGGGCACTATACCCCTAAAGTACACTGGACACGTTAGATGACTCAAATCCTCTACTAGGATATGAGAATAGAATGAATACGATGTTATTATGCTGATAGTGGCTCAAATGTTTTTATGAGGTTGGTATCAGGTTTTGCTGTCAGGACTTGGGGGAGTTCTGGTCAGGGGCAAGCTTGACTAACAGCTTGAATTGTTCATGTCCTATGATGTTAGCCTCCTAAGGCAATCCTGTATTAATTGTAAAAGTTTCCACAATTAGTGATTAAATCATGCTGATGGTTAATACCATTGGTGCAGAATGACAACCGCAAGAACCCTGCATTCAGATCACAGTTTCACGAGATGTGTGCTAAAGTTGGAGTAGATCCGTTGGCGTCAAATAAGGGTTTCTGGGCAGAGCTGTTAGGAATTGGTGACTTCTACTATGAACTTGGTTTGTAATATCTTTCTTCAGCTTGTTTTCTTTCTCAACAAATGAATCTCTTATGCATGTATGGATATTTTATGTACAAATATTGATATGCTGTTCGGATAATTAACATGGAATATCCAAGAGTAAGGTATAAGTTCAGGCGAGCAATGCCAGAGTTTGTGGTGTCTGAGCTATATGTAATAGCGTATCTAGAATTTGGACATTAGGAATATGGCTTGGATTTAGTATTGCACATTTTATTGCAATAAATAAGAGTAACTGCTCCAATCCAGAGAGGAGGAATAGAAGAATTTTATTGTTCTATTTCCTGGATTCACTTTTAGGGAAGACAATCAGGAAGCTTTTCAAGAATTTTCAAAACCATGGGCATAAATATTGTGTTTATGGCAATTTCCAAATCCAATGGTCTTAGCATTATGAAGAAGAACATCTACACCCTTAAACAACTAATCTGGTATTCTATTAACAAGTAAATGCATAATTGTCAAAGATTGGGATTCATTCTTAACTATTCTTTTATCCTCTAAGATAAGATGTTCCATACTGATATGATGTGGTCCATCTTTGTAGTTTTGTTCGTATCACACTATAATAAGTAAGTAGAGTACTTTTGTTAAACTGTTTATCTTTTTTGATTTAATTAATTATGCCTCTTTTTTCAATTAAATCCAAGCTGTCCAAGCTCTTAATTTCACTATTTTCTTAGCATGTATGCTAAGATGAGCTACTTGGCTAGGCAGGAGTTCAAATAGTGGATATTTGCTTGGCCACTAGGTCCCACAATGGAGGACTGATCAATCTACAGGAACTCTGCCATCTCCTTTGTCAGAGACGGAAAAGTGATCGCAGAGTTGTTTCGGAGGACGACTGCCTATGTGCTATCAGTAAGCTGAAGGTCTTGTTCTTTAGGTTTCCTATAAACTAGATTATGACTATTACTGTTTATGAATGTGATGTAGGTACAATGTCCTCGACCCAGGATCTTAACATATATATTGTCATTGTTATTTGAAGTCTGCCCTTTGTAGGAGATGTTGTCACCTTCAGTTTTCTGGAAGTAAACCAGCGAATTTCAGAGGACCAAATTCTTCATTATTCTCTGAAAGTGCATAGAAGATAGAACAACAAATGTTTGTAGATCCTTATGGTTGTAGAACTGAATGGATTCTTAAGTGACTATATTGATCATATCTGCCTGACTTAAAAAACTTAGAAACAAGACCTTCAATTTTTTAGAAATATCTGAATATTTTAAAATAACGCTGAATGTTAAATAATCTATCATAGCACTTATCTAAAAATGGTTGTGTTATGAACTAGTCTTTATATCTATTGCATGTTTTGGTAACAGGTGTTTTCTCTACATATGGGATTGTGGTTGGATTAAATAAATTAAATAAATTAAATATGGTAGATCCAACTGGCAAGTATGTTTTGGAGGAGCATGTGGAGTGCATGAGCTTGTGTGAGTAGAGTGCATTTCCTGTTTTTCTTTGGATCATACATCTCCATTTCTCCATGTGTTAGAGACTTGTTACATTTATCCTTGTTTACCCTGTGATGTTCTCATACCAACATGTTGCCAAAATTTCAGGTGCTGGGTAGTGGTTTTGAAGTTATTTCCGTTGGAAAGAGAAAACTTATTCGTTCAGTTCCAACTGAGTTGAACAAAGACCACAATGAAATTCTAGAA
The DNA here is from genome assembly GCA_031439595.1 of Pterocarpus santalinus. Taxonomy (NCBI): domain Eukaryota; kingdom Viridiplantae; phylum Streptophyta; class Magnoliopsida; order Fabales; family Fabaceae; genus Pterocarpus; species Pterocarpus santalinus. The sequence continues at coordinate 23,615,638 of CM062523.1, forward strand.
CTTGCCCAGGTAATAACTATTTCTTCCTTTTTTCGATATGTTAATATATATATATATGTTTGTTTTTCATTTGACCCTGATGAATATGACCTAGCACTAAAATGCCTCTAATATATAATTAGTCTTTCTTATTTTCTCTTTAAGAGTCTATGAGATTAGGAAATTATTTGAGCTTACCTTCTAATTGCTTGATGAGGATAATTCTGAATATTTTGAGAGACTTCTAGAAATATGTTCAGATGCTTGGTAAAGAATTAGCTGGTTAATGTTCTCTAATTTGGCTTACACGAGCAGAAGTTGCTTAGTTAATTTATCTTTAGTCCACTAGTAACATGCATATCTATGGCTTACCTTCTTGGATATATTAATAGAGGGAAATGTTGTCATGCTGCAAATATAGGTTGGGTCCGTCATGATTCATATATGATCCATTGTTTCAACTTTCAAATCATCTTCCTGAAATTCATTTTATCAAGTCTTTTAATTGTGGCATGATTTAGTTGTAAACTTGTAATTGGTTATCGCAATTGAATTACTCAAATACTCAGGAAACTCTTTCATTTCTTCCTAATAGCTCGTTATCAAAATTGGTAGTATTATCAGAGAGTGTGCTGTTCGGTAGTTTTTCTTTCTTTCTTTCTTTCTAATTTTTTTTTTTGTGGAGACACACTCCTAGGGTTTTGGGGGAAAAATTTTATTTTTGTTTATTTAGTTTTTAATTTGAACTCTCTTGCTTTGGATTTTGTCATCTTGGTGATATAATACATGTACTTTTATAAACTAGTGGTGCTGAGACATGAAATGTCAGTTAGAGCATAGGAAACGTCATCGATGTGGCGGTTTAACTTGATCACCATTGGTTAGAACATGGATTCCTTGTTAGGAAGCATTAGAAATTCACTCTGTCCACTTATGCTGTGTAGCAAAAGTTGCTTTGCACTCAGTTTGTTATTTGAGAAATATTTGATGTCTTATAACATTTCTATAAGCCTATATCAATTTCTGTACTATAGGCTTAAGGATATGTGACTGTTGATGAAGTAGAGAGGCAGCTATCTTGGACTTCGGGCCGTGCCATTGATGCCCTTGATACATTACTCGACGTAAGACAACTGACACTTTTTTCCAATAGAGTCCTCTTATTTCTCCTTATCTAATTAATATATATCCCAAATCTCTTGGACTAATGGAAACCTGTTGGCTTTTGCAGGAAGGACTTGCAATGATCGATGATGGGCGTAGAGATGGTAGACGACGTTACTGGTTTCCCTGTGTATCTCCTATCTCCTCTTCAATAGGAGCTGATTCCTAATAAATTTGTCAGAAAGAACACTTAGGCCAGATTTTTGAAGACCTAAAGATTCTTGCAAACTTCCAAGTTGTAATTTCCTTTGCTTTCTTGTTTTCTTTGTCCTAAAATGTGTGATTCATTTTCTGTTTATTTAGTTCACGCAAATGTATGGTGATTAGGAGCTGGAAATATATATTTAATCTTCTACTAGTGCTGCTGGCTTAAAATAGTGTGGCTGCTGTTTTTCCATACATGAATTTTATTTGAGCCTCAATAATATGATTATTTGGATCTTGTTCAGCTTTTGCCCTTTTTGTTCTTTTTCCTCTTCTCTCATTCAAAACATGGAAGCATTCATCATATGCAAAACTAGCTGCGGTTGACAAAGCAGGGTGATGCCAAGTTAGTTATCTGAAACTGGACTTGAATGATTCTTCCTTTTCTTTTTCTTAACCAATAAAGATTTGTTTATGCATTCTTATGCTGGTTGCTCGCTTTAATGTCAACAGTTTACTTAAGATCTTATTGAATGCATTGGCGAAACTATAGCTTTTGGTGATGAATATTGGCTTGCTACATATAATGATATGCAGTTTAAACTAAACTACTCTATGATGTGGCATTGAACCTACCAAGAAATTTGAGAAATATGTTGACATTGAGAATATGACATATACGGTCAACACCGTATGCCTGTGAAGGAAGACGACAAATGTGTGTTTTTCGATATCTCTTCCACAGGTACATGGTAAAAAAAAAAATTGAACAAGGTTTCTCCTCCTCCGTCAAGATATTCTTCCACCTTTCTCCTCTTCCTCAAAGCATCACTCTACTGGGTCCCAAACTCATCCCGCTTAGGAATCCCTCTATCTCCCAGACCCAGATGAAGCTCCTTCTCCTGGCCCTGGTACTCAATCCTTACTTTGTTGAGTTGCTATTGACTGTTGGTAATTTTCCTTTTCTTGTTCCTCTAACTTTCCCTTTTCTATGGGCTTACTTTTGAGAAAGATAAGGCACCCAAAGAGTGCTTATATTGGCTTCTGGTCTTCATCCTCGCATTCCTATAAAGCTTGTGTCAGGGCTTTGGATGGAAAGAAAAGAATAATAAGAACTGAGATTGAAGAGATGGGTTGGGAAGCTCTCGAAATCGCTCACCCTCCTTACCTGGTACACACACTTCTTCTCTTTCTATTTTTTCTTGTCCACTATCAATTCTTTGATAATTTAGTCACACAAGAAAATAATTGTCTACTATTTGAGTTTTGGTCAGCAAATTTTGGGAAAGTTCATTTTTTCCCCCTCCCCCATCGGATTAATGGGTGCCTGTCAACTGACTGGACTGATTTTTGTTAATGATGCTGTGATCATTTAAATTCTAAATATAATTATGAATACTGGCATCTTTAGCCATCAAACTCACAATTATAGCCATAGGTAGCTTCTTAATGGTAGTGTCGTTGACTATTTGTCTTGGTCAATGAAATGATGCCATTGTGGTATAAAAGTAACTATTTTAATATCTCAATTTTCCTTTCTTATTGGAGATATACTGGGTGATCCAATATAAATGTTTACGAATTGATTACTTGAACCTTGTTGTCTCTAGGCTCCAGCTGCGTATCCTCTGACCAAATTCCATAATATTTGAATTTCTTCCTATATGGTAGTCATATTGCATGATTGAACATCACATGGTTGGTTTACTTAGTTGTAGCTTTTGAATTTTGCGCATTTTATGATTTATTTCCCCGTTGATCTTTTAACTTGAAATTGTTTCTGGAAATAAATTTCAAGAGTCCAAGTGAGCTTGTGTATTGGTAAAAAAACAATAAAAAGGAAATCAAATATAGTTTGGCTCAAAGCTGGCGGGGTTAGGAAGAAAAAGAAAAAGCAAAATCAGTCCACTAAACATAGTTCATATAGTTCATCCTTTCCAGCTATCATCATTGCCTACTACTTGTGCCCATGGTTCATATAGTTCATATATTTTTTGTCTAAAGGACAAGCAGAAACTTCCCCAGGGAAGATGATAACTGATAGCAAAAAACTCTTGAAACTGGAAAAGTTAGTATACTGTACATTACTTTGTATATTTTGTGCTGATATTTTATTTGTCTATTTACTATTTAGATGTGTAACCAATATTTGTACCTTAATTTGGGATATGATTATACAGGTTTTAGTTTCCATCCAATTAAATGTTACATGAACTTCATGGTTAACTATTTTGGACTTGACCAGTGGTGTGTTTTGGTTCTTTAAATGATCCACAATATAATGAGATATTATGAAATAATTCATTTCATATGTTGTTGCTACAACTGATATGGTTGAGGCTTGCACTAGGGTCAATATTGCTATAATGGTTGGTGGCTTCCCTAAAAAGGAAGGTACGGAAGGAGAGATATGATATCAAAAATGTCTCAATAAGTCCCAGGCTTACACTCTTGAAAAGTATGCTGCTGTAAACTGCAAGGTAATCCTTCAAAACTGAATCTTCGGGATCTACTTTTCTGTTGGGGTTTATGCTGATTTTATTTTTTGTGCCAATGAAGAGATTTGGAGTTTGAATGGATTTAGTTGTATCCTTAGGATTTTGTTGTATTCATGTACCTGACACGCAAATTTTCACTTGAGTAAGCTGGCATGTGTTGTTTAAAGGATTACACCTAATTCATATGTGTAATTGGATTTGGATCTTGAATGGTGAAGTCCATATGATTACATCCTGCTGAAATCTATCTATTCTATTTACACAAAAAAAAGTTCTATTCTATTTATTTTTGAAAACATATATTTCAATTTTATATGTTTCTTGGAACATTTATAAGCTTTTAGACAAAATAAGGCAGGAAGCACAGGCACAAAACAGGCATTTGACCCTTGAAGATCTGGAAATGAGTGTTCCGATGCTTCATAGTTTTCTAATCCATGTGTTTTTTTTTTTTTTTTTTTTTGAAGGTACTTTACTTATTTCTAGAAATCAATATTCAACGTTGATCTATTTGGCAGGTTTCATGGGCTAGATCAATTCCTCATTTTTTTTCCTTTTTTTATAGTGTTTCTATTAGTAAATAATTAAGTCTTTTGATCAATTAGTGATAGTTTATTCATACTGCTATTGTCTTTTCTATTTTTATTTTTTTTTTATCTTATACGCCCTTTTCAATTATTGAGTTGGATATTTTTTTTATTCAGAATTTGCTATCTCAATTTAGTGTTGGAGATGTCATACAAAGAAGAAGACGTGGTAGGAGGTGTTATTTCAAATGCCAATAATAAAGCTATATGTTGCATAATTTAGTGTTGGAGATGTCATACAAAGAAGAAGATGTGGTAGGAGGTGTTATTTCAAATGCCAATAATAAAGCTATATGTTGCTTTACCGATTTCAGGGGATTTAGATGATGAAATTGAGTTATAATCTAATTATTAAGTGCTGATACCATGGCTAAAAGGGGAGAAGAAAGGAATTGGAATGTACGCATTCTTTGAAACCAATATTAAGAATAATATTAGATAACTCACTTTGTTATCATGGAAAAGAACCTCTATATACCATGTTTATGTTCATCATATTCCTTAACTTGTCAGTTTTAAGTTCAAGCAATAATTTCTTGTAGTGTTGAATTTGCTTTTTGCACTTACAATTATCGCGAATAAAAGTACTAACTCTGGTTACTATTGATCATATATTGGCTTGCAAAGGATAAGCAATTCCAAGGTAAAAGTTTTGATAATCTATTACCAATAAATTGAAATTGTTATATGCATATAGAGTGGAAGTGACCAACAAATTTATCCTCGCTACAAAAAACCATGGAAATTACACAAAAGCACACACGCCGATGCTGATTCCACGCAAATGAAGAGTCGTCAACCGCACAATGCTAACAAAATCAGCTAACAACATATCATTCCCACAAAACAAAAATCTGTTGTCAATTCAATAAGAAAGAGAAGATCATACCTGTTCAACAGCGCAACCGAACAGTACTTACCACCACCATCCGGGTCCTTAACCTTTCCACGCGCACCTGTCCCGCATTCGCACTCAAGGGCATCAATGGCACGGCCCATGGTCCAAGATAGCCACCTCTCTACGTCATCAACACTCACATATCCTTAAGCCTATAGTACAGGAATTGTTATAGGGCTCGTGTTATGTTACTCCCGGATAAGTTTGGGAGTAACTTAGTTCAAACCTTTAAAATGTAAAATAAAATTGTTAAAAGAGTCTTTTCTTTTATTATTTGTAAACCAGAGCCCTTTTCCATTTTCTCAACAACGACAGAAGGGAAAAACAACAAAAAAAAAAAAAACTGCGACAGCTCCAGTATCGCAGCCGCCATCACTGCAAGTCCAGAGCCACCGCCTTCGTCAACACCACTTTGGCAACGACAGCAAATTGCTCCACCTAATCCCAGGCCACGCTTTGGCATCTTTGCCGCCCAAAGAAACATCATTGCCCTCATCGTCCCCACGAAACACCACCGCGTGCCGGCAAGGCGCGTCTAGGCGCCGCCACGAGTCGGTCATCCATCTCGCCGCTTGCATCTTCTACCGGAACCGTCGCTAGCCCTCTCCGCCGTGTTCACACCTCAACCAACCAGATCTCCATTAAATCGTCCCTGCAGCGCTACTCCTACTCCATGGACACAGAGAAGTTGTTCATAAACTTCATATAGTTCAAAATCTGATTTTTAATACCTGCAAGGCCTCTGTTTTGTGGAAAATGGAAATGAGTGTCAAAGAAAGAGAATCGGCTGATGCTCCGAGAACGGCAGTGGTGGACGAAGGAGGAGTTGCTGCTGTGGTTGGAGGAGGCGGAGTCGTTGGCGGAGAAGTAGGCTCCAATGAGGGTTCGCTTGGTGGTGAATTTGAACGCCGCGGTGGCCATTGGGTGAGGCTGAGGCTCTGTTTTGTGCAAAATGGAAATGAGTAACGAAAAAAGAGAAGCGGCTGAGGCTCCGAGAACGGCGGTGGTGGACAGAGGAGGAGCTGCTGCTATGGTTGGAGGAGGCAGTGTCGTTGGCGGAGGAGGATGCTCCGATGAGGGTTTGCTTGGTGGTGGATTTGAATGCCGCCAGTGTCCATTGGGTGGAGCAAAGGGATTCGAAGAAGTCCAAAAGGTGGGGTTTTAGAGCTTCAAAGATTTGGATTTGGAAGGAGAAAACCCTCTCATCTGCGAATAATAATAAAAGAGACCCTTTTAACAATTTTGTTTTATGTTTTAAAGGCTTGGATTAAGTTACTCCCTAACTTATCCGGGAGTAACATAACACGAGCCTTGTTATAGTCTTATAGAAACGTTATAAGACATACAAATATTTCTCAAATACCAAATTGATTGCAAAGCAACTTTTTCTACACTGGATAAGTTGACAGCGTAAATTTCTAATGCTTCCCAACAAGGAATCCATGTTCTAACCAATGTCAATCAAGTTAAACCGCCACATTGATGACGTCTCCTGTGCTCTGATTGACATTTTCATGCCTCAGCACCCCCAGTTTATAAAAGTACATGTATTATATCACCAAGATGACAAAATCCAAAGCAAGAGAGTTCAAATTGAAAACTAAATAAACAAAAATAAAAAACTTCCCCCAAAACCATAGGAGTGTGTCTCCAAAAAACAAAAGAAAAAGAAAAAAGAAAGAAAGAAAAACTTCCAAACAGCACACTCTCTGATAATACTATCAGTCTTGATAATGAGTTATTAGGAAGAAATATAAGAGTTTCCGGGGTATTTGAGTAATTTAATTGCAATAACCAATTACAAGTTTACAATAAGATCATGCCACAATTAAAAGCCATGGTAAAATGAATTTCAAAAAGATGATCTGAAAGTTAAAACAATGGATCATATATGAATCATGAAGGACCCAACATATATATGCAGCATGACAACTTTTTCTTCTATTAATATATCCAAGAAGGTAAGCCATAGATATGCATGTTATTGGCAGACTAAAGATAAATTAACTAAGTGACTTCTGCTCTTGTAAGCCAGGTTAGAGAACATTAACCAGCTAATTCTTTACCAAGCATCTAAACATTTTTCTAGAAGTCTCTCAAAATATTCAGAATTATCCTTTTAGAAAGTAAACTCAAATAAGTTCCTAAGCTCGAAGACTCTTAAAGAGAAGATAAGAAAGGCCAATTAAATATTAGAGGCATTTTAGTGCTAGGTCATATTCATCAGGGTCAAATGAAAAACAAACATATATATATATTAACATATCCAAAAAAGGAAGAAATAGTAACTACCTAGGCAAGTTCTGGAATTTCATTGTGGTCTTTGTTCAGCTCAATTGGAACTAAATAAACAAGTTTTCTCTTTCCAACGGAAATAACTTCAAAACCACTACCCAACACCTGAAATTTTTGCGATGCGTTGGTACTGTAGATTCTTTCTCTAATCCTCAGCAACCACCAACCGAGGATCATGGAGCATCGTGACTTTCCTCTTAATTCTAATTCTATTTGTATCTTAGTTACGTACTTGTAGGCTCGTTACTGTTATCTAGGAACTCTCTCCCTCTCTCTCTCTCTCTCTCATGTAACTCTATATATGTTTTGTACGTTACACCTTTCAATATAATATAACAGCAATACTTATCTATATGGTATCAGAGCACCACAAGCTTAACTAGCCTATTCTAATCCTATCAATGGCCAATTCTTCTTCTTCTTCTTCCTCTTCCCCTCTTGTGGAACTGAACAATGCAACTCAACTACCTATCAAACTATCCTCCTCAAACTACCCTACGTGGTACACGCAAATCAATTTGTTACTTACTGCAAATAACCTCATCGGATATGTCAATGGCACCCTTCCATGTGTAACACCCTACTAATTTGATGTTATGCTTAAGTCATAGCATGAAATCAAGTAGATTGTGTTACCGTATTAACATTCTGTTTACTTTTCATGATTCGTGCTTTCTTAAATCGTCATCTTTTCTTTTCTTTTTTTTTGTGAACAGACGAAACGGCGCGCTGCCATACTAAAAGCGAAATGAATTTAACAAAATATCACAAAAGATAAGAATAGTACAATAACATTACTGTATACATGCATATATACGTATATATCAGAAGCCACCGCTTCAGTTTATGTACAGAGTTTCAAAGTAGAATACATAAGTGGGTCGATATACCAAAAAGACAACGCTGTCCGTATCAGTCAAAAGATCCTATGGTCCTTAGAGGACATTTCATAATCCACTACTAATCCTACTATCAAGTTTGTGACCCAGAGCTATGTGTTGTCCAAAATAGTACAACATCTTCTGCTGGCTGAACTACTCTGTCAGATAACTGTTAGACATGTCAGGCCCGGCCGGAGAATACTCTGCGCTGGGTCCCGAGGAGGAAGAGGGTGATGAGCTAGTGGCCTCGGAAGGGTCACTCTCTGAACTAAGTGGCGCATCAGGAACGGCCTGCGGAGGTGACTCCGGTGTAGGATCAGCAGGAGTTGCCTGTGTTGTAGGTGTAGGAGGAGCTGGAGGTAGGTGTGCCATGTGCAATGGGACAGCAATGTAAGGAGTCGCAGGGTCAAATATAGGATGGTATAAAGGGACAACAAAGTTCCTGTTGCTAAAGAGGTAGAGGCGGAAGTTACACGAACCAGCTATATACAATGAATCCAACACTGGATCATGGTGAAGCTGTAAGGCTGGGATCTCAATGAAGAGGGTAGCCGTGAAGTCCATCACCAGCGTCTGAGAATGATGCGGAAAATATGGAACGGGGTGAGAATTTCAAGAAATTCTCAATAGGGTTCATGTGTAGTGGTTATCTGATGTCACATGCATTCTCAGTTGCCTCGGGTTTTATTTAATTATAAAAACATGTGTTCAAATTGAAATATCCATTTTAATGAGTTCAAGAAAATGTCTGCTCCGAGGCAAGGTTCAGTTTTACCTTAGACAACACAAGAAACAGAATAGATTACTAATAATGATACATAGAATAATAAACATAATAGATTAATGAACAGCAGTAAATAAACATAATAGACAACTGTAAACATCTTGATCTAACCATCCCATGTATTCATGCATTCATGTAATCATGCAGACTCATTCTTGATCCTTCCTTCATAAACTTTTTCATTACTTTCTATCATTTTTCCATCTCTTGGTTCCCTAGGAGTTCTTGGCCATTTAGACTCCTAAGTAATAGTCTGCTTTTCAGGATCGAGCTCGTTCCTATACAGGAATGCCGAGTTTACTTTCCCCGATCTTCCCACCGATCTATTCCCCTTAACTTCTTATCCGGGGCTGGGCCAAGTAGTATGGAACTTTCATAGTAACATATTCCTTATCATAACTTTCATAGCTTTCTTGAAAATGTACATGCATTAACATGTAATTCATAACTTATGCATGGATTCTACTGAAATTTCAACAGCATAACAGAACGTGTCCGCTTCCCCATGAATAGTGTCAGCACACTAGAACATCAATTTGTCACAAAGGCCATAACATTGCATATATATTCATACATGAAATTCTTAATAACACTAATCTCATTAAGATAAAGTTTCTGCCTCAGCATAGTCAGCCAACCCGGTTCTTCTAAATCAAGCCATAATTTCTATTTAACTCATTTAGACCTCAATTTTGGTATGTTAAAGTGTTATGTGTCTATTTTCTAACCTCTTTGGTCCCATCTCATTTTGATATCTATGGCTCAAGATATTTAGGTTTTATCCCGACCTACCCAGTGGCTAGCCAAAATCAGATAACTAAAAGTAAAAATCCACTAAAAATCGAAAATTGATACAAATTACACGAAATTGGACTCATATTAAAGCTAACAGGGCAAAGTTTCATTTATAAAAGGTTCCATTCCATTTGACTTATTAGGACTCGAGTTACAAGCCCGAATTCTGACCTTCCTAAACTGCCCTGATCTGGCCCAGTTTGGACATAGGGCAACTTTCTTGGATCACTGGGAGCAACTAGAACCTTATTTAATTCTGAAATTTTTATGGGACATTCTCCTATGTGTAAGCTTTCTAACAAAGTTGGTTTCACTCATTTTCAAGAAGTATAGGGCGTGTTCTACCCTGAACAACCCAGTCTGCCCAAAACCAGAGTCAAAACCCTAGGTCGAAATTCAAAAATTTATATCTCCCTCAATTCTAATCCAAAAGCCTTATATGATATATGTATGGAAATCCCTATATGTCTAATTTCATATAAAAATGGTTTCATCCAATTTAATCAGCTGTAGGTGGAGCCGTACACTCCGTCATACGGACTACCGAGGGTTTTTGGTTCTCCAGCCCCTCAGCTCTTCCTATTTTCATTCTTTCTTGCTTCCAATTTGGTTTTAATCAAACAAACAGCCCAAAACCAATCACATATCATCATAATCATTCATTTAACATATCAAAGATTGTGAAAATAATCCAAGCTCAGCCAACCAAGACCACATAAATGATGCAAGACTAAAACCTCTATCTTTGTTATAAGTGATTTTGCTGGATTTTTGAAGGCTTGGATGAGCAAAGCTTGATTAGGCTTGATGTTGGCTGGAGTTATGTGAGTGAAGAAGAGAAGAAGAGAGCTGAAAGGAGAGGAGAAAGTGGCGCAAGAAAAGGGGTCTGAATGGGTGATAAAAGGGTGGAAAAATCTAATTATATTGAGTGGTTGTGGTTGGCTTACTTTGGCATTTGATTGGTGGAGATCCTATGGCTGAGTTTCAGCCAACTCTCCTTGCTTTTGTGGCCAAAGTGGCGCCACATTTGGTGCTAAGTGGCTGAGTTATCAGCTACTCAAGGTAGGGTAAAAGAATTGGAATTCTATTAGTTCGGTTCTGACAGTTTAAAAATACCGTAATTTTACCGATTTCCTTTAAATCGGTAAATCGGTTTTCAATAAAATTTTATGAAATTTCCTATACTCCTAACTTAATTTTCTCATATTTAAACTTAAGTAATTGCAAATCAATTGATTCTAAATAATTATTTAACCGAATTTTGATTATTCTCAATTATTCGATAAAACTGAATAATTATGCGAAAAACGGTGGATGTTACATTACCACCCTTCTTAAAAAAAAATTTATCCTCAAAATTTACTACCTGAGAATAGTTCAGGATACTCTCTCCTCATATCTGATTCCAGCTCCTAAGTGTAGTCCTCCACATCTTCTTTTCCCCATGCTACTTTTACTAGCTGCACGGTCTTGTTCCGAAGTTGTCTGCTACTTCTGTCTATAATCCGTGCTGGTTGTACGCAGAAGGTCAAGTCCTCTTTTAACTGTACTGATTCAGGTTCTAAGGAGTGGATAGGGTCGGGTTGATACTTTCTGAGTTGGGAGACATGAAAAACATCATGGAGGTTTGATAGATGTGGGGGCAAAGCAACTCGGTATGCAACTGATCCGATTCGCTTCAAAATTTGAAAGGGGCCAATAAAACAAGGATTTAGCTTCTTGATTTTGACTGCTCTACCTATCCTTGTTGTAGGAGTAACCTTCAAAAATATGTGGTCTCCTTCCTGAAATTCCAGAGGTTTCCTCCTGGTATCCGTGTAACATCTTCTGGCGGCTTTGAGCGGCAAGCATCTTGCTCCGTATTTTCTTGATCTGCTCGGTGGTCTGCTCGACTAAATCGGGCCCCAATAGAGTTGATTCTCCTGTCTCATACCTGCACAGGGGAGATTGGCACTTTCGTCCATATAATGCTTCGTAAGGAGCCATACCGATGCTAGCGTGATAGCTATTGTTATATGCGAACTCGGCCAATGGTAAGTATCGATCCCAATTTCCGCATTGCTCCAATATATAAGCTCGTAGCATATCTTCCGAGGTTTGAATCGTCCTTTCAGTTTGGCTATCTATTTGTGGGTGATATGCAGTGCTTAAACACAGCTTTGCACCAAAGGCTTTCTGTAAAGCTCCCCAAAATTGTGAGGTAAACCTCGGGTCTCGATCAGAGATAATAGTTGAAGAGGTCCCATGCAACCTTATAATCTCTTGAATGTACAGTTGAGCTAGTTTTTCCAGTGGATAATTTGCTCGAACGGGCAGGAAATGAGCAGATTTGTTTAATCTATCCACAATGACCCATATAGCATCATATTCCGCTGATGTCCTTGGTAACCCCATGATAAAATCTATGGAGATACTCTTCCACTTTCACTCAGGGATTTCCAGAGGTTGTAACATCCCAGAAGGCATCTGATGTTCCACTTTCACCTTCTGGCAAATCAAGCACTTGCCCACGAAGCTTGCTACATCTGACTTCATGCCCGGCCACCAAAACATTTTCTTGAGGTCTTGATACATCTTGGTTATGCCAGGATGTACAGCGAATTCACCTTTATGTGCTTCTTCTAAGATTTTTCTTCAAAGATCGTTCCTTTCAGGAATACACACTCTGTCGTGGCACCGCCAGATGCCCTCTTTATCTTAGGCAAAACCCGTTAATCTCCCTGATTGTACGAGGTTAATCGTATGTTGAAAATTAGCATCCTGCTGCTGTGCTTGTCGAATCTGTTCCTTAAAGCTACTAGTTATCTTAATTTGGTGCAACTGAAAGGCCTTAGGAGTTGTAAGAATTCCCAAATTAAGATTTCGGAAGCTTTCAATAAGTTCCGTCTCTTTAATCATCATCCAGGTGACAGTCAATGATTTCTTGCTCAACGCATCTGCCACGATGTTTGCCTTACCCAGGTGATATTTCAATTCAAATTCGTAGTCTTTAAGGAGATCCATCCATCTCCGCTGTCTCATGTTTAATTCCTTCTGATCAAAGAGGTACTTCAAACTCTTATGATCATAAAAGACCTCGAACTTCACTCCATACAGGTGATGTCTCCATATCTTCAAAGCAAATGCTACTCCTGCTAATTCGAGGTCATGAGTCGGGTAGTTCCTTTCGTGTGGCTTCAATTGCCTGGAGGCATACGCGACCACCTTTCCAGTTTGCATCAACACGCACCCTAACCCTTGTTGGGAAGCATCGCAATAGACCTCAAATGGTCCATGAGGGTCTGGTAAAGCTAACATTGGTGTCGTGGTCAATCTCCTTTTCAAATCCTGAAAACTTTGTTTGCACTCCGGCATCCACTCAAATGGGACATTCTTTCTGGTTAGCTTGGTCAAGGGCAAATCTATTCGAGAAAAATCCTTAACGAATCGCCTGTAATATCTAGCTAAGCCCAGAAAACTTCTGACTTTAGAGACTATGGTCGGCCTTTCCCAGTTTAGAACTGCTTCTACTTTCCTGGGGTCGACAGAGATTCCTCCAGAGGACACTATGTAGCCGAGAAATTTTACCTCCTTCATCCAAAATTCACATTTGGATAATTTAGCATAGAGTTTCTTTTCTCTTAAAATTTGCAAAACTAGCCGTAAGTGTTTTGCATGCTCCTGCTCCGTCTTTAAGTAATCAAGTATATCATCGACGAAGATCACTACAAATTTGTCCAGATATGGGCGGAATATTCGATTCATGTAATCCATGAATACTGCTGGTGCGTTTGTCAGCCCAAACGACATCACGGTATATTCATAGTGCCCGTAACGAGTTCGAAAAGCTGTCTTAGGGATATCTTGTCCCCGAACTCGAATTTGGTGATATCCAAAACGCAAGTCGGTCTTGGAGAATACTATTACACCCTGTAGTTGGTCCATGAGATCATCAATCCTTGGCAGTGGATATTTATTCTTAATTGTTACTTTGTTCAGCTGCCTATAATTCACGCATAAGCGCATGCTTCCATCTTTCTTTTCGACCAATAAGACCGGAGCTCCCCATGGCGATGCGCTTGGCCGTAAAAATCCTTTTTCTAAAAGCTCTTCGATCTGTCTTTTTAATTCTGTCAACTCCATAGGTGACATTCGATACGGAGCTATAGATATAGGTCCCGCACCTAGAACCAACTCGATGGTAAATTCAATCTCTCTCTCGGGAGGGAATTCAGGAATATCCTCTGGAAAAACATCCGGATATTCCTTAACAACCGGGATCTTTTCTAGTCCCTGCTCAACTTCTGTCACATTAGCTGACAAGAGGATATACCCTTGATTCTTTGGCCCGAAAGAGTTCAGATAGAAGAGCATTGTGGTTTGGGACTCAGAAAGTGAGACAGAAGGAATACTACCATCTTATCAGAGCAATTGAGTACGACTTGATTGGCAGAAAGCCAATCCATGCCCAGAATTACGTTAAGACCAGATAGAGGGAGACAAATCAAATTGGCGGCAAAGGTCCTACCCTCAATTCGAAGAGGAACATTGATGCATATTTAACTAGTTCTAACAGGCCCATTGGTAGGAGTAGAAACCAATAGATCATAAGGTAATTCAGAAATTGGCAATTGCAAAGCAACTACACAGTTATGGGAAATAAACGAATGTGAAGCACCAAATCATAGAGTACAGTTAGACTCTCACCGTCCACATCACAGGTGCCTTGGATTAGGCCTTCCGACTTATCAGCTTCTTCTGCGCTCATTATAAAAATCCGTCCTTGTCGCTGGGGTCGAGGCGGCTATGATGGATTCCTAGTTGAACACTCATAAATTTTATGGCCTGGCTTGCCACATCCGTAGCAGACATTCTGGCCTGCCAAACACGGCCGATCGCCATGATTCTTGCCGCATTTTGTGCAAGTCGGATTTGAAAAAGGCCTTTGTTGCCTGCTGGCGAAAATCTCTGCTGTTGTTGTACGTTGGGCTTGAATCTTGGGCCTTGTGGGGCCAACCCCCTCTTGAAATTCCCACTAGATGCCCTGGCTGCAGCTAATTTCGAATTGCAATCCTCCACAAGTCGGCATTTATTTACCAACGTAGGGAAATCCCTAATCTCCATTGGCCCTATCGCAGTAAGAATGTCTTCTCGTAACCCTCCTTCAAACTTAACGCACTTCCAAGCTTTATCCAGGTTCCTCTGGTAAATCGTGAAAAATTTACACAGTTCTTCAAACTTGGCAATGTATTCAGATATCGTCTGGTTCCACTACCGAAGCTGCATAAACTCAAGTTCTTTGGCATTTCGAACGGAAGCCGGAAAGTACTTCTGGTAAAATACATCCCTAAACATCATCTAGGTGACTACCGTCTGAGATTCTTCGAACAATCTCCATACCCCATTCCACCAAAACTCGGCATCTGCTTCGACCATGTAAGTGGCAAAAGTCACCTTCTGATGCTGTGAGCAATCCAAGACAGAGAAAATCTTCTCCATGGCTTTGATCCATTCATCAGCTTTATCCGGATCATACGCCCCTCGGAAACTTGGTGGATTTACCTTTTTGAACTCAGCAAACTTGAGATAGTTTAGGTCAACTCCTGGGCTGTGAGGGTTCCCTCCACAGCTTGCCTCCGGTCGTCTGCATAGCTGATCCATCATCTGGTGAGCCACTGCGGCTTGCTCCCGCATTGCCTGGGCCATTTCTAGCATTGTGGCCATAAAATCAGTTAGGTTCTCTGGAGCAAGTTCTGCACGTGGTCTGCCTCGCCTTCCGGAAGCCATTAAGTTCTGAGCACATAAAACAAAAGTTATTGAATTGATCAGTCTCAACACTAAGTCTAATGTGCTAGTAAATAACAGCTCATATGGTCAGGCACTTCATACACATGCACAATTATATCTCAACCATACAGGCAAGATTTGGTGCACATTATCAGCTAAAAATACAGAATATGCACGAAGCATAGTCAGTCCAATCCTCAGGCCTTAACTAGAACGAACTGCTCTGATACCAAAAATATAACACCCTACTAATTTGATGTTATGCTTAAGTCATAGCATGAAATCAACTAGATTGTGTTACTGTATTAACACTCTGTTTACCTTTCATGATTCGTGCTTCCTTAAATCGTCATCTTTTCATTTTTTTTTTGTGAACAGACGAAATGGCGCGCTACCATACTAAAAATGAAACGAATTTAACAAAATATCACAAAAGATAAGAATAGTACAATAACATTACTATATATGTGCATATATACGAATATATCAGAAGCCACTGCTTCAGTTTATGTACAGAGTTTCAAAGTAGAATACATAAGTGGGCCGGTATACCAAAAAGACAACGCTGCCCGTATCAGTCAAAAGATCCTATGGTCCTCCGAGGACATTTCATAACCCATTGCTAATCCTACTATCAAGTCTGTGTCCCAGAGCTACGTGCTGTCCAAAATAGGGTCACGCTGTACAACATCTCCTGCTAGCTGAACTACTCTGTTAGAAAATCGTTAGCCATGTCAGGCCCGACCGGAGAATACTCTGCGCTGGGTCCCGAGGAGGAAGAAGGTGACGAGCCGGTGGTCTCGGAAGGGTAACTCTCTAAACTAAGCGGCACATTGGGAACGGCCTGCGGAGGTGACTCTGGTGTAGGATCAGCAGGAGCTGCCTGTGCTGCAAGTGCGGGAGGAGCTGGAGGTGGGTGCACCATGTGCAGCAGGACAGCAATGTAAAGAGTCGCAAGGTCAAATATAGGATGGCGTAAAGGGATAGCAAAGTTCCTATTGCTAAAGAGGTAGAGGCGGAAGTTATACGAACTGGCTATATACAAGGAATCCAACAATGGATCAAGGTGAAGCTGTAAGGCTAGGATCTCAATGAAGAGGGTAGCCGTGGAGTCCATTGCCAACGTCTGAGAATGATGCGAAAAATATAAAACGGGGTGAGAATTTCAAGAAATTCTCAGTAGGGTTCGTGTGTAGTGGTTATCTGACGTCACATGCATTCTCAGTTGCCTCGGATTTTATTTAATTATAAAAACATGTGTTCAAACTGAAATATCCATATTAATGAGTTCAAGAAAATATTTGGTTCGAGGCAAGGTTCAGTTTTACTTTGACGGCATAAGAAACAAAATAGATTACTAATAATGATACATAGAATAATAAATAGAATAGATAAATGAACAGCAGTAAATAAACATAATAGACAACTGTAAACATCTTGATCTAACCATCCCATGTATTCATGCATTCATGTAATCATGCAGACTCATTCTTGAACCTTTCTTCATAAACTCTTTCATTACTTTCTATCATTTTTCTATCTCTTGGTCCCCTAGAAGTTCTTAGCCATTTAGACTCCTAGGTAATAGTCTGCTTTTCAGGATTGAACTCGTTCCTATATAGGAATGCCGGGTTTACTTTCCCCGACCTTCCCACCGATCTATTCCCCTTAACTTCTTATCTGGGGTTGGGCCAAGTAACATGGAACTTTCATAGTAACATATTCCTTATCATAACTTTCATAGCTTTCTTGAAAATACACATGCATTAACATGTACTTCATAACTTATGCATGGATTCTACCGAAATTTCGGCAGCATAACAGAACATGTCCACTTCCCCATGAATAGTGCCAGCACACCAGAATATCAATTTGTCACAAAGGTTACAACATTGCATACATATTCATACATGAAATTCATAATAACAGTAATCTCATTAAGACAAAGTTTCTGCCTCAGCATAGTCAGCCAACCCGGTTCTTCTAAATCAAGCCATAATTTCTCTTTAACTTATTTAGACCTCAATTTTGGTATGTTAAAGTGTTATGTGTCTATTTTCTAACCTCTTTGGTCCCATCTCATTTTGATATCTATAGCTCAAGATATTTAGGTTTTATCCCAGCCTGCCCAGTGGTTAGCCAAAATCAGACAACTAAAAGTAAAAATCCACTAAAAATCGAAAACTAACTCAAATTACACGAAATTAGACTCATATTAAAGCTAACAGGGTAAAGTTTCATTTACAAAAGGTTCCATTCCATTTGACATAGTAGGGCTCAAGTTACAAGCCCCGAATTCTGACCTTCCTAAACTACCCTGTTCTGGCCCGATTTGGACATAGGGCAACTTTCTTGGATCACTGGGAGCAACTGGGACCTTATCTAATTCTAAAATTTTTATGGGACATTCTCCTATGTGTAAGCTTTCTAAAAAAGTTGGTTTCACTCGTTTTCAAGTAGTATAGGGCAAGTTCTACCCTAAAAAACCTAGTCTACCCAGAACTAGAGTCAAAACCCTAGGTCGAAATTCAAAAATTCATATCTCCCTCAATTCTAATCCAAAATCCTTATATGATATATGTATGGAAATTCCTAGATGTCTAGTTTCATATAAAAATGGTTTTGTCCAATTTAATCGGCTGTAGGCAGAGCCTTACACTCCGCCGTACGGACTGCCGATGGTTTTTGGTTCTCCTGCCCCTTAGCTCTTCCTATTTTCATTCTTTCTTGCTTCCAATTCGGTTTTAGTCAAACAAACAGCCCAAAACCAATCACATATCATCATAATCATTCATTTAACATATCAAAGATTGTGAAAATAATCCAAGCTCAGTCAGCCAAGACCACAGAATTGATGCAAGAATAAAACCTTTACCTTTGTTATAAGTGATTTTGCTGGATTTTTGAAGGCTTGGATGAGCAAAGCTTGATTAGGCTTGATGTTGGCTGGAGTTATGTGAGTGAAGAAGAGAAGAAGAGAGCTGAAAGGAGAGGAGAAAGTGGCACAAGAAAAGGGGTCTGAATGGGTGATAAAAGGGTGGAAAAATCTGATTACATTGAGTGGTTGTGGTTGGCTTGCTTTGGCATTTGATTGGTGGAAATCCTATGGCTGAGTTTCAGCCAACTCTCCTTGCTTTTGTGGCCAAAGTGACGCCACATTTGGTGCTAAGTGGCTGAGTTATCAGCCACTCAAGGTAGGGTAAAAGAATTGGAATTCTATTGGTTCGGTTCCGACAGTTTAAAATACCGTAATTTTACCGATTTCCTTTAAATCAGTAAATCGGTTTTCAATAAAATTTTATGAAATCTCCTATACTCCTAACTTAATTCTCTCATATCTGAACTCAAGTAATTGCTAATCAATTGATTCTACATAATTATTTAACCGAATTTTAATTATTCTCAATTATTCGATAAAACCGAATAATTAGGCGAAAAACGGTGGATGTTACACCATGTCCCCCTACAACAATTGATACTAATGCTACAACTGTTGAAAATCCTGCCTTTCTCCATTGGTAGCGTCAAGATAATTATGTGTTTCTTGCACTTCTGGGTTCTTATGGTCCTGAGGCACAGATTGTGATGTCTTCTGCTACCTCCTCCACTGATGCAATGTCGAGATTGACAAAGGCCTATGCTAATCATTCTAGCACACGGATAATGTCACTCAAAGAGCGCCTTTCATCCATTACCAAAGGCGACTCCAATGTCTGTGACTATTTGCGCTCCATCCCCTCCATAGCTGATGAGCTTGCACTCATTGGTCATCCTGTGGATGATCTTGACCTTGTCATTGTAGCCCTCAATGGTCTTGGCCCATCTTTTCGTGAGTTCTGTGCATCAATTCGCACCCGTGACACTCCCTTGTTGTTTGATGAACTTTTTGACAAATTCATTGATTACGAAATTTTTCTTCAATGGGCTAAACGTCAGCAATCATCCTTCTCTATTACTGCCAACCATATCTCTCGTTCATCGGTTTCTCATGGCCGTCAGAAACGCTCAGTAGCATCTCCTGGTGCAGCATCCTTTGTTCATGGCAACCCTTCATATGCACCCTCTGGTTCTCATAGACATCATCACTCCTCTGGGTCTCACCTCACATGCCAATATTGTGATCGTCGTGGCCACACTGCCAAAACCTACTATCAACTGCATGGTTATCCTCCAAATCATCCTCGTCATCAAGCCAACATGGTCAACAAAGATTCTGGCCCCGAGCCATCTTAGCTTTTGGATTTAGCAGCTTCTCACCATGTCACCAAGGATCTCGCTAATCTCACATTAGCCCATGATTATACTGGTAATGATCAACTTGTGATTGCTAATGGTAATAGACTCACCATCACTCATAGTGGTTCTACCTCCCTTCCCACCTCGACCTCTCCTTTCCACCTAAATAATGTTCTCTATGTTCCTTCTAATTCCCAAAACCTTCTTTTTGTTTCCCAATTATGTCAAACTAATTTTGTTACTATTGAATTTTTCCCATGGCACTTTCAGGTCAAGGATTTGAGCACGGGGGTGATTCTACTATGCAGAAAGAATGAAAACAATGTGTACAAGATTTCATGCCCAACCTCTCCTCCTAAATCCCACCACATTCAATATCAAGCCTCTCTCTCTACCTAGCACAGCCGCTTAGGTCATCCAGCTCCTCGCATCCTTCATCATCCACTCAAGGCCAATAATATTTCCTTTTCACCATCACCAGTTCAGTGTTCCGATTGTTTAGCAAATAAAAGTCATAAATTGTCCTTTTCTAGGTCCACTTTGTCTAGTAGTCATCCATTAGATTTAGTTTATTCGGATGTATGGGGTCCTGCCCCCTCTTCTTCAATAAATGGTCACTCCTATTATGTTAGCTTTATTGATCATTTTTCTAAATATGTATGGCTTTATCCGATTAAACATAAATCTAATGTTTCTCAAATTTTTCCAATTTTCAAATCGCTTGTTGAAAATCAATTAAATTCCAAAATAAAAACATTTTACTCTGATAATGGTGGTGAATTCATTAAATTATGGCCTTTTCTTCAAACTCATGGAATAACACATTTAACAACCCCACCTTACACCCCAAGCATAATGGTCTTTCTGAAAGAAAACACCATCATTTGGTTGAAACTGCTCGTTGTCTTATCCATCATGCTTCTCTACCTATTTCATTCTGGTCTTATGCCCTTGAAACCGCAGCCTACCTCATTAATTGAATGCCCACTCCTGGTTTAAACATGCATTCCTCTTTAGAAATCCTGTTTAATCGTCCACCAAATTATTCAAAGCTACATACTTTCGGTTGTCTCTGTTTCCCTTGGCTAGTTCCTTATGTTCACAACAAACTTCTCCCAAAATCCCAGCCGTGCATTTTCTTAGGATATAGTAGTTCTCAAAGTGCTTATTTGTGCTATAATTTCAAAACTCAAAAAATATATAACTTTAGACACGAGCACTTTGTTGAGAACATTTTTCCTTATTCTTTTACACTTGCCAAACCTACGTCTCACCTTTCTCCAGATTGCATTCAAACTGTTGATCCCACACCTTCCAATCCCATGCAACCAACTCTCCCTTTAATCTCTCAATATCCCACTCCTAGTGGCCCCCCACCTGTAATATCTCCTTTATCCATTTTTCATAATTCAAATCCCACCCCATCCATCTTATCTCCGTGTAACCCACCTAATGCCTCATCCTTTCCTACTTCTACGCCAAACCACATTCACGCTTCATCCCCATCTAACTTCACACCTAATCAAATGGAAACACCTCCCCACCTCACGTAAAATCCAACTGAAACCGACCCTCATTCCACGCCAAATCCAACTGCATCTCATCCTCCATCAAATAATGATATCTTGTACACTTTGGATTCATCTCCTTCCACGCTAATAGAGACGTCCTCATGCTTGCCTAGACCACGTCATCCATCTCATCCAATGGTCACTAGAGCTAAAAATGGTATCTTCAAACCCAAACACCTTCATCTAGCCACCAAATTTCCCTTACCCGAACCCATTGAGCCTTCTTGTCTCACCCAAGCCTTAAAACACTATGAGTGGCGGCAAGCAATGTCAGCAGAATTCAATGCATTACTTGCCAACGGTACCTGGTCTCTTTTCCCTAGGCAATCACAGTTTAACATTATTGGTAATAAGTGGGTTTTTCGGATCAAGCGAAATCCTGATGGTTCTATAGCTCGCTACAAAGCTCGTCTTGTTGCTAAAGGGTTCCATCAACGGCCTAGAGTTGACTATACTGACACTTATAGTCCTGTCATTAAGCCTCAGACTATAAAGTTAGCTCTTTGCCTTGCTCTCTCCAATGGCTGGTCTCTATGTCAAATGGATGTCAATAATGCATTCCTTCATGGCAGCATCTCTGAGGATATTTATATGTCTCAACCACTAGGTTTTGTCAATTCTCAATTCCCAGATTATGTTTGCAAGCTTCACAAGGCTTTATACGGTCTCAAGCAAGCACCTCGTGCTTGGTATCATGCTTTAAAGGATTTTCTCACCTCATATGGGTTTCTTGATTCCCGGTCTGAGACTTCACTCTTTGCCTACAACCGGGATGGTGTTGTTGCATACTTTCTTGTCTGTGTTGATGACTTACTCCTCACTGGCAATAATCATTTGTTTTTGATTGCATTCAAAAAGGCTCTTGCACTAAAGTTCTCTTTGAAGGATCTCAGGACCCCTCATCATTTTCTTGGAATGGAGATACTTCCTACAACTGATGGCTTGTTCTTGTCACAGCAACACTATGTTCGTGACTTACTTATCTCCACTAACATGCAAGATGCCAAGCCTGTCTCCACTCCTCTATCTACTTCATGTGACTTAACTCCAACGGCTGATGCTCCCTCCTGTGATGTTCGAGAATTTCGTCGCATTATTGGTTCCTTGCAATACTTGTATCTCACTCGTCCCGATGTCTCCTTCTCGGTGAATAAACTATCACAATACATGCAAGCTCCCACTGAACCTCATATGCAAGCAACCAAGTTCCTTCTGCGCTACCTCAAGGGGACGCTTGACCATGGTCTTCACCTCACTCGAGCTACTGATCTATCTCTCATGGCCTTCTACGACTCTGATTGGGTTGGTGATACTATTGATCGCAAGTCCACCGCTGCTTATATAATTTATATGGGGCCCAATGCTATCTCTTGGTCTTCCAAGAAGCAACCAACTGTTGCTAAGTCTTCCACGGAGGCTGAATATCGCACTATAGCAACCACCACCACAGAACTGCTATGGTTACGGGAACTGCTCAAGGAACTCAAGCATCCTCTCATCAAAGCGCCACATCTGTTCTCGGACAACATTGGAACCACCTACCTATGTGTCAATCCTGTCTTTCATACTCATATGAAGCATCTTGCAATTGATTATCATTTTGTTCGAGATCTGGTTGCTTCCAAGGAGCTTCAAGTATCTCATGTGCCAACAAGTCATCAACTTGCTGATCTCTTGACCAAACCATTATCTCACTCTCGGCATGCATTTCTTCTAGACAAGATTGGCGTTCGGTCTTCCTCTTCCATCTTGCGGGGGCGTGTAGATTCTCTCTCTAATCCTCAGCAACCACCGACCGAGGATCATGGAGCATCATGACTTTCCTCTTAATTCTAATTCTATTTGTATCTTAGTTACGTACTTGTAGGCTCGTTACTATTATCTAGGAACTCTCTCCCTCTCTCTCTCTCTCTCATGTAACTCTATATATGTTCTGTACGTTACACCTTTCAATATAATATAAGAGCAATACTTATCTATAGGTACGAGAACACCACAGGGTAAACAAGGATACATGTAACAAGTCTCTAACACATGGAGAAATGGAGATGTATGATCCAAAGAAAAATAGGAAATGCACTCTACTCACACAAACTCGTGCACTCCACGTGCTCCTCTAAAACATACATGCAAGTTGGATCTACCACAATTAATTTATTTAATCCAACCATAATACCATATGTAAAGCAAACACCCTTTACCAAAACATGCAATAAATATAAAGACTAGTTAATAACAAAAACATTTTTAGATAAGTGCAATGATAGATTATGTAGCATTCAGCGTTATTTTAAAATATTCAGATATTTATGAAAATTTGAACGTCTTGTTTCTAAGTTGTAAGTCAATATGATCAATAGGTGATTCCTAATATGCATCGTAGTTTTCCATGCACTGCGGATGTATATACACCTTAAGTTGGATCTGCAGCGATAGTTTGAGTTAGCGATAATCTGACGGCTGTCAAGGATTGAGGGGAACTTGGCTTCCCGGTTTCAGGGCAATTAATATGGTAAAAGTAAAGCAGTAAGATAGTAAATGAATGAAAAGTAAAAAGTTCGAAATTGAAGAAACAAAACCAAACGCCGCGGCAAACCATGGCTTCCAACCCCCCACGTCCGCACCAACCACCCCGCTTCCACCCCCCACCTTCGTCCAACCCCAACCACCCATTGAGCAGCGCCCCCTTGCCTACGCTGCTCAAGAACTACTCATCTCCACACTATCACTACTCTTTTCTCATTGACCACCCATTTCTTGTCAGTTGTTAGCCCCAGAGTGAGTCCATTACTCTATCTCAAGTACAATCACAACATTCATGTCTTTGTGTATAAGTCCTTGTCAATGGTGAAGTTTAAGCTGCTTTTTGAAACTTAATTTTATTTTTTTTGGGGTATTTGTAAGTGAAGGATGAGTAGCAAGTTTTTTTTTTTAGTGAAGCGTAGGTGTTTGCGGTTGTGTTCGTATGAGTTTAAGCTCCGGTCATTATTAAATAATAGTACATTTCACAAACTCCACCTTTGAACTTATGACCTTTATACCATAAAATTAGATTTCAAAGAGTTCCAAAGACGCTGGTAACTTTGTTACATAACGCTGGTCAGTATATGTAATACGCTGGTAACTTCCTCTGTTTGCTGTTTTATTGTGGAACTATAGAAAAGAAATTTATCAGCGTGTTGCTTGTGTGCACTTACTAGCATATGGATCAAATTTACCAGCGTTTTGCAAGAATTTACCAAAGTTTTCTGAGAATTTACTAGCGTCTATGAATTCTCTAAAATGTAGTTTTGTTTTGGCAAGTAAACAAATTTACCAGCGTTTGTTAAGAATTTACTAGCGTATTAGGACCTATTAAAAATCTGGTTTTATGATGATAAATATTTATTGATTTAGGTGCAATTGTTGTAATATTTGAGAAGGAGGAAAAAAATAGAAATAGGAAACTATAGAAATTTACCAGCATTAAAACTTACCAGCGTTTTGCTAAAACTTACTAGCGCTTGGAAATAATTTACCAGCATATTACGAACTCTTGAAAATATTATTTTATGAAGAATAAGATTTTGTGATATGCTAAATGTTGCCTTTAGTCAATAAATTTAACATAAGTCATCTTAGATAGAAGCAGATTTCGAAGGTTTCTTAATACCTTGGAAATTCTTGAGAAATGCTGATAATTGTCTATATCTTTCTTTTGTTGTTGAAATTTGCAACAATTATTGGCTATGGAAATCTAAATGAGCGAATTTAACATATAAGGCCTAAAAATTGTGTTGAAATAGGTGGGACAGAGGTGTTGAACACGGTATGCCAGGTCTCTCTATACTTAGCATTAAAAGGAAAACAATGAGAGAGTTGGGAATGCTTTAGGTTGAGTCGGCTTGTAGGTTTGTTGGAATAGAAACGAAATTATGTTAGATACTGTGTTAGAATGATTGGTATAGCTCATGGATACATGTTACACTTGAAATACTCAATTAAATTTCCTTGGAGGCTGCCCCCTCTAAAACTCTAAAAACTGAGAAAGAGATGAAATATGCTTTGCAAGTACTGCAATCCGAATTTGCTGTGATAAAGTATTATAAATCTAAATGGGTCAGAGGCAAGTAGACAAACATAGTCGAGTACAAGGTATGTCATGCTATGATCGACATTCTTTTTTGTAAAGTAAACGTTCTCAAGCGAGGTTGATTAGAGTTTTACCTATTTTTTTCCACTATATATGGTTCATCAGTTATCCATACCTTTGATATTTTTGCAATTAACAGATTCACATGCAAAAGAACTCATGCGAGATTTGGAACTTGATTTTCCTCAACTTGAGGATGGTGAGAGTAGCTAATTTGCTTTACAGTTGAATTTAATTACTGAAGTTTAATTTTGTTTTGTTTATCACAAAACTTTATGTGTAATTCTACTGATCTAGGTAGTTCCCTTGCTGAGGACTTTTCAAGAAAGATCAAGAAGCAGGCTAAGAAGAAATTAGGGAAGGTATGTGCTTGAGTAACAAATAATTTAAATTTTACTAATACAATTAAACGAATCACTATGTTGGCTGTGTGCTTCTATTTGGGTGTGAATAAAAGGTCTAGAAAGCAAATTTGCATTTTAACTCCCTATCTCATTATCTCATTATTAGTCAGACATTTTCTCTTTCATCCATAGTGACATTTGAGGACTAATGTAATCTTTGTAATGCATGCTAAATGAAGGCTGCATTCCTCACCCGGTGCTTGTCTAGTCGGTTGCATAGTTTGCATGCAAAGTTGACAGAAGAGCAAGTCAAGACTATTATGGATATGGGGTTTGGAGGATTGGTGGATGTTAGATGAAAGTCCCTCAACAGCGTATTGTGCCTAAGACTTATGAAATCTTTTGACTTGCGGCGGTACGTAATCGTTGTTAAGGGACACAATATCCCCATTACCTGCCATGATGTTGGCATGGCCCTTGGGCTACCGGATAATGGTATATGATGAATTTATTGTTGTTTGGATGAAATGATAATTTTCTGTTACTTGTTCATATTTAAAATTTATGGATTTGACACTTCTGATGCTTTGGATGTAATAGGATTGCCTGTTCCAAAGTCCTTAAACGATGGGCAAAAATTGCTAGTGATGAATTTTAAAGGCATCAAATATAGTCAGCTTGAAGCAATGATTGCTGATGAGAGAACTGACGACCAATTTAGAAGAGCATATTTGCTATATGCATTGTCATGTTTCTAGTGCCCAATATCAGATATGACACCTAGCCCAAAGTTGTTGGGGGCCATTGTTGATGTGCAGAATTCGCCCAACTATAATCGGAGCGAATTCATATTTGATTGGCTTGTAAAGCAAATTGAAGCATTCAAGAAGACGAAGAAAGGAAAGACCAAAAGCATTGGAGGCTGTCTCTTCTGCTTGATAGTATGTAATTCAACACCTTTGTAATGACTTGAGTATGGCTTGTTCATGTAGATACATAGATATTAATAATATTTTGGCACTGCACAGCTCATGTATTTCCATGGTCAACCACTGGCTATGATCCCACCAAGTACAGAGCTTCCATTGGTTAAATATTGGGATGACGGGATGGTGGAGTCGCGGATTTGGGAGGAAAAGAACAATGAATAGGTACATTGGGCTCAAAACCATTTAAATTAAGTCTATGACTAAGGTTTATATGTGAAGTTAAGTTAAATATTAAAATAATAGTTGATGAGATCATATAGATTGGAGTTATGATTTATCAACCCGATTACCTAAATAATAGTTCATTATGTTCATTGTTTTGTGATAGGGATTACTGAATTGTGTTGTAACACCCTCCCAAGTACGGTACTATGCTTAAGTCATAGTACCTCACCTAGGAGTTGTTACTGTCACTTAATCGGACATTGTCTGGCAGCAACCTTCGGCCACCTTCAATCTTGCTAGTCAACTCCGCCTCGGAGGACCTTCTTCGAAAATGCTAAACTATCTGGAGATAACACGGAAATAAACATAGGAGTGAGAATTATAAATTCTCAGTAGGAGTTATTAAACTAACATAAACTATGTCATCGTTGTCATCTCGATCTGGTTTATTATGAAAAGGGTGAACATGCTATACAGACTGTTCAATTTTATAGTTCAAAAATATACTTTCCGAAGCAAAGTTCATTTTACTCATACACTTGGTAATTTGGGAGAATCCATACAAAACAAATTTCATGAATTATATTAGGAGTAGTAACTGAAACATAATAAAATACAATAGTATCAATATACTGGGGACATAACATCTGCACATAACTTTACTTGTACTTAAATTCATGCATATACATAAAGTTTACTTTTCTTTCTTTTGCTTCCTTTTCATCATAAAATCTTTACATGCCATATCCCAGAGTATGATCGCCATGTCATACCCCATCAGAGCGTGATCGCCATGTCACGTTCCTTAGGAATATGGAACCTTCATTCGGCACTTACACTAGCTGGGTCATGCCATGCCTCATATAAGCAGGGTACTTGCATATGCTTTAATCTTTAGTCTTGAGTCTTTAGTCTTTAGCCTTTACTGCCCTTGGGTAGCCTGGCCTTGGAGTGAGCTCGTCAGCTTGATTCGTGACCGTCGTCACACCGACTCACCCACAAGGGGACCCACTGCCTCTAGATTTGAGGGATTCAATTTGCAACTGCCTCCAACATAGAAGGACCCAAGTTTTAGCTGCCTTCACAAGGAGGGACCCAATGTGCAACTGCCTCCGAGTGAAGGGACCTACATCTTTTATCCTTTAACTGCCTTCACCTGGAGGGACCCAAATAACTGCCTCCAAGTGAAGGGATCTCATATTTAGTATACTTATGTCTTTTTGTTCTCATGCATAATCAGGCATAGACATTCTGAATACAATCATACACATGCTTCGTCATTTACTCTTATATACCCTTGCATATAAATTTCATATTCATAACTTAAAATTCCATAACACGACCTTTTATAACTTCATATAATTCTACCGAAAATTCGGCAGCATAACGGAACGCGTCCGCTTCCCCATCAATAGTGCCAGTACTCAGTATACCAACTCATCAAAGAAATCATGACATTTCATTCATAATTCAACATAGTTCATTCGTATTTCAAACATCAATTCATAGCACAATTATTGAAATTAAAACATGGTTGCTGTCTCAATACTTGCATTCAACCCGATTTTTGTAAATCAGGCCATAATCTTTATTTAACTCATCTAGACCTCAATTTCGGATATGTTAAAGTGTTGTGTGTCTATTTTCTAACCTCTTTGGTCCCATCTAATTTTGATATCTATAGCTTGAGATATTTATGTTTTATCCCAGCCTGCCCAGCAGCTGGCCAGAATTACACACTTAAAAGTAAAAATTCACTAAAAATAGAAACCTGATCCAAATCATGCTAAATTGGTCTTATATTAAAGCTAACAGGACACACTTTCATTTACAAAAAGTTTCATTCCATTTGACTTAGTAGGGCTCGAGTTATAAGCCCCGAATTCTGACCTTCCTAAACTGCCCTGTTCTGGCCCGGTGTGGACATAGGCCGAATTGCGTGGAGAACTGGGAGCAACTGGGACCTTATTAAATTCTGAAATTTTTATGGGATATTCTACTATGTGTAAGCTTTCTAAAAAAGTTTGTTCCACTCATTTTCAAGTAGTATAGGTCGAGTTCTACCCTAAACAACCTAATCTGCCCAGAGCCAGAGTCAAAACCCTAGGTCGAAATTCAAAAATTCATAACTCCCTCAGCTCTAATCCAAAAGCCTTATATGATATATCTATGGAAAGCCCTAGATGTCTAGTTTCATATAAAAATAGTTCCAGCTAATTTAATCGGCTGTAGGCAGAGATGTACACTCCGCCGTACGGACTACCGAGGGGTTTTGGTTCTCCAGCCCCTCAGCTCTTCTTATTTCTATTCTCTCTTGCTTCAAATTCGATTTTAACCAAACCAACAACCCAAAGCCAACCACATATCATCATAATCCTCCATTTAACACATCAAGAATCATAAAAATAATCCAAGCTCAGCCAGCCAAATATCACAAATCTGATGCAATTAATAAACTCCTACCTTTGATTTAAGTGTTTGTGCTGAATTCTTGGAGTTTGGATGAACAAGGCTGGAACTTGGCTTGAGTTTTTGGGTGTGTGAGCAAGAGAGAAAGAGGGCTGAAGGAGAGGAGGAAAGTGGCATGAATGAGGGTCTAAATGGGTGCTAAAAAGAGAGGAAAAATTCTGATTATATGAGTGATTGTTATTGATTTGCTTTGGCTTTTGATTGGCTTAGAATCTAAGGCTGAAATTCAGCCAGCCTTCTTCACTTTCTATGGCCTTCTTTGCGCCATTTTGAGGGATTAAGTGGCTGAGTTCTCAGCCACTTAAAGTAGGGTTAATGGGTTGAAATTTTACTGGTTCAATTCCGACAGTTTAAAATACCGATATTCTACCGATTTCCCTTAAATCGGTAAAATGGTTTTGAGGTTTACTATGTTTCTATTTTAATTGTTTCCAATTCAAATCTCTCTAATTAACATCTCATTAACTCCTAGTTAACCTTTAATTAGTTTCTGATTAATCTTAAAGATTTAACAAAATCGAATAAATCAATTAACGACGTAAATTAATCGTTTTACCAATTTGGGGCTATTTTGTTTTCTGTTTTTCGTGGCTAATGGCATTTTCGTAATTACGGGTAAGTCTAGGGGCATCCCATGTCATTTCATATATGGATACCTCCGTGGCTCAATCGGCCGAGTTATAGGTTTCTACATTTTTGCTATGTGGTTCTGCTTCGTTTAAAACCTTATTTTACTAATCCTGTTGATATCGGGACCTAAATGTCATTTTTCGAAAATGTTCAAGGGGCAAGGCTGTAATTAATATATAAGGACCTAGAGGTCATTTTCTAAAAAGTTTAGGGGCAAGATTGTGAATAATAAAAGTTTATTTTAATTATTTCCTATTACGTTATATGGGGATGTTACACGTGTCAACGATGAAGACAACATTTTTGAGGAATTTGAACTCCATACCATCTACAAGAGTGAGGTATTGAACAATGCAGCTGGGTTTGATTTTGATAGTGGATTCATTTATCTATATGTCGCAAAATTGGGTGCACTGGTGAATTAACTAATTAAACATTAGAGGCATTTTAGTGCTAGGTCATATTCATCAGGGTCAAATGAAAAACAAACATATATATATAAACATATCCCAAAAAGGAAGAAATAATTACTACCTAGGCAAGTTCTAGAATTTCATTGTGGTCTTTGTTCAGCCCAATTGGAACTGAATGAACAAGTTTTCTCTTTCCAACGGAAATAACTTCAAAACCACTACCCAGCACCTGAAATAACACCACAGGGTAAACAAGGACACATGTAACAAGTCTCTTAACACATGGAGAGATGGAGATGTATGATCCAAAGAAAAATAGGAAATGCACTCTACTCTACTCACTCGTGCACTCCACGTGCTCTTCTAAAACATACATGCAAGTTAGGTCTACCCTAATTAATTTATTTAATCCAACCATAATACCATATGTAAAGCAAACACCCTTTACCAAAACATGCAATAAATATAAAGACTAGTTAATAATAACAAAACCATTTTTAGATAAGTGCAATGATAGATTATTTAACATTCAGTGTTATTTTAAAACATTCAGACATTTACGAAAATTTGAAGGTCTTGTTTCTAAGTTGTAAGTCAATATGATCAATGTAGTCACTTAAGAATCCACTCAGTTCTACAACCATAAATATCTACAAACATTTGCTGTTCTATCTTTTATGTACTTTTCAAAGAATAATGAAGAATTTGGTCCTCTGAAATTCACTGGTTTACTTCCAGAAAACTGAAGGTGACATCTCCTACAAACTGGCAGATTTCAAATAACAACAACAAGACATAAGTTAATGTATATGTTAAGATCCTGAGTCAAGGACATTTTATCTACATCAAATTCATAAACAGTAATTCATAAACAGTAATAGTTATTATCTAGTTTATAGGAAACCCAAAGAACAAGATCTTCAGCTTACTGAGAGCAAATAAGCAATCGTCCTCAGAAACAACTCCGCGATCATTTGTTCGTCTCTGATGAAGGAAATGGCAGAGTTCCTGCAGATTGATTAGTCCTCCATTGTGGGGCCCATGGCCCAAGCAAATATCCACTATTTGAACTCCTGCCTAGCCAAGTAGCTCATCTTAGCATACATGCTAAGAAAATAGTGAAATTAACAGCTTGGACAGCTTGGGTTTAATTAAAAAGAGGCATAATTAATTAAATAAAAAAAGATAAACGGTTTAACAAAAGATGGACGACATCAATACGGAACATCTTATCTCAGAGGATAAAAGAATAGTTAAGAATGAATCCCAATCTTTGACAATTATGCATTTACTTGTTAATAGAATACCAGATAGTTGCTTAAGGGTGTAGATGTTCTTCATCATAATGCTAAGACCATTGGATTTGAAAATTGCCATAAACATAATATGTATGCCTATGGTTTTGAAAATTTTTGAAAAGCTTCCTGATTGTCTTCCCTGAAAGTGAATCCAAGAAATAGAATGATAAAATTATTCTATTCCTCCTCTCTTGGAGCAGTTACTCTTATTTGTTGCAATAAAATGTGCAATACTAAATCCAAGCCATATTCCTAATGTTCAAGTTCTAGATACGCTATTGCATATAGGTTAGACACTACAAACTCGAGCATTTCTCCCCTAAACTTATATGTTACTCTTGGATATTCCACATTAATTATCCGAGCAGCATATCAATATTTGTATATAAAATATCCATACATGCATAAGAGATTCATTTGTTGAGAAAGAAAACAAGCTAAAGAAAGATATTACAAACCAAGTTTATAGTAGAAGTCACCAATTCCTAGTAGCTCAGCCCAGAAACCCTTATTTGACGCCAACGAATCTGCTCGAACTTTAGCACACATCTCGTGAAAACTGTGATATGAATGTAGGGTTTTTGTAGTTGTCATTCTGCGCCAGGCCGCCAGGGGTATTAACCATCAGCGTGATTTAACCATTAATTGTGGAAGCATTTACAATTAATATAGGATTGCTTTACGAGGCTAACATCATAAGACATGAACAATTCAAGTTGTTAGTCAAGCTTGCCCCAAACCAGAACTGTAACATCCCACCAAAATCATAAATTAACACACAATTAATTTGACATAATCTAAAATTAAGTAATAAATTTAAAGTATCTTAAGCTAATTAATTCATTAATGAGATGTAACAATAATTCAAAATAGAGAAATAAATTCAAAATTTACTAAAGATCCTAGATGTGTTTTAATAAAAAAAATTTTTACCAGTTTGACTTTAAATAAGGCAAATAGACATTAGAAAATTTACTGAAATTTTTCTAGATAATTAAGGAATTATTAGTTAAATGATTATTGCCGAAACTCAATAAAAATTTATAAAAAAATAGAAATAATATCCCAAAAATTATGACAATTTTTCTAGACGTTAATTAATGTTATATAGCTTACAATACAAATTAGAATTTTCAGATCTCGTTTGAACTTTTTGTAACATTCGAGTAGTAATTAGCAAGTTGTAGGATTAAGAAAAATAATTTAAAAATAGGTAAATGATTAAGAAAAATTCTAAAACTTTAGAGGCATGTTCAAAACAATTACAAGGATCAAAAATATTTTTATGAGCAATTATAAGTTAGAGCGAGTTAATTAATTAACTCTAGCTTAATTATCATAAGTTAAATACCAAGAATTTTAAGAAAAATGACAAATTAAAATAATAGGAACATAAATTCAGGAATTACCTCAGCCTTTGATCTTGGACACTAGTCCAAACCAGGTTTAAACTTGGTGACCAAGTTTACAAAGAAAATCATAAAAAATGACATGAATAATAAAGTAGGTGAGTGTATGTGTGAGATGGAGTATGCATGTGTATTTTGGAAGCAACTCTTTTCCTCCTTCAATAGAGGCATTCATGGCAGCAAGGAGAAGGAGAGAGCAAGTGGGTGTTTGAGAGTGAGAGTCCACCAAGTTCTTCTTCTTCATCTTTAGGAAGAAGAACATACACTTGTAAGGCCTTGATTGGTTTCAATCTTTTTTTTTTTTTTTTTACCAATCTTTGTGATCATCATCTTCATCACCCCACACCATCTTCGAGTTCCTTTCTTCATCATTCAAGGTAAGAGGTTTTTCTTTTTTAACTCTCCCATGATTCCTATCTTTTTAGTTGATCCTAATATCTTGTTTTGTGGATGTGGTTCTTGAATAATCTTGGCTCAAATCCTTCTTTTGGTGTGGTCGAACCTCGCTTTCTTTGCAGGAGTTTTATTTATTTTGTATCATGATTGAGAATGCAAAAATGATGTAAATTTGATGGGGAAATTGTGCCAAATAGGAGTGTTGGTTTGTGATGTAATAAGAGGTTATTTGGGATAGCTTCATAGATGAAGCTAAATTATATTTGCTATGGGTAGAATTCTAGGTTGTCATGCTTCTTGCTCTTGCTTGCTTGATTCTCTATATTTTGCCTCTAGAATGGTTTTGCATGGATAAGCTTGCTTTGTGTGTGATTGATGATAATTACATATTTATCTCTTGATCCTTTGATATATTATGCTGTTGGAATTTATTCTGACTCACTAAGTTGCTATATTGTGTGATCTTTGTGCCATATTAAATCTCGTTAGTTCGATATAAAAATTTTATATGTTGAAGTTAACATGTTGATATGCCGGCTTGCAAATTTTCATAATTTTTAGTGAAGGATTGATATTTTAAAAAAATTTGTGACAAATTTCCCTAATTTTGGAACCTATTTCTGAAAACACCGAAATTTACAACTTTCGTTAATATAATAAATCTGCAAATTTTGACTTTGAATTTTTGCAACATGTAAATAACAACTAAAAATAAGATTGAGAATTTTTTTGGGATTTTTAGAAATTTTTAACTATATTAAATAAATTTTAGAAATTGAAACTACCTAGTTGAAGAAGGGAATCTGACCTACTCATGTTGTAAGATTTTATTACCATACCTACCCTTTAAAATTTGGTTAACATCCCAATGGACCAAATGACAAATTTTCATGAATTTTGAAATTGTTTACTATTTTAATTGTATTTATCTTCTGGACTATGCTGTATATGCTGCAATCTCTTTGCCCAAATTATGGAAATGGATACCTTTTTGCTAAATGTGGCCCATAAAACATATTATTATAGATTACCTTTAATATCCCAATGGGACAACTGTCAAATTTTCATGAATTTTGAGATTGTTTACTATTTTAATTGTATTTATCTTCTGGACTGTTCTGCCATATATGTTGTAACATCCCCATTTCTACCTAAGCTAATTAGCTCGGTGTTCCCGGCTAATTAAAGGGATTAGCGATTAATTGAGAACTAATCGATTAATCCCGAGAGCAAGAGCTTAGTAAATTAAGTCTAGCCAACAATTTAATTATAATGTCCTAAGCGTTTTAATAAAACCTTAATCGTCAAATCCCTAATTACTCGAAGGTGCCAAAACAAAAGTAAGACAACCTAACCTTACTAATTAAGTTTATAATGATTAAGACACTTAAGACAACTCTTGAAAAATTAAACCCCAAATTAAGCATATGGTTAACCGTAATGCAAGACATCATAAAAAGTGTAATTGACAAGAGTTAACTCATGGGTAATTAAGCCAATTAAGTTAAATTACATTTAAATAATTCTAATAACATTTAGAGATAAAAGTTCTTCCATGCATATGCCCTAAAAAGACATACCAAGGAGGGGCAACATCTCACCCTTCATTCAATCTCTTTAATCCGACACCATTAGATCAAAAGCCAAGACTAGGATCCTTGTCATCCACCATTAGATCTTGACACTTGGATGAGTCTTAGACAAGCAACCAAATCCTAAGAGGGTACTCCTTTAACCCCTAGAGAAAAACATAAATTGGACATTAGGATGCCTCCAAGACTCAAAGGAAAAATAACTCACCCTTTTGCCCCAAGGTTTTTCCACTCTCTTGCTTGTTGTAAGAAGCAAAGTCACATCATCTCTCCCCCCTCAAACTCGCCACCTTCAACCCATCCTCTCTCCTCATTTTCATTCTTTCACTCCTCTCCCATAGACACACACACAAAGCTCTCTTCTCTCTCCTCAATTCCAAAGTTCTCCTCCTTCTCTCTAAACTCTCCAACTTCTCTCTAGAATCCTTCCACTTCTCTCATCCTTTCCTCTCCTCATCCCACTCACAAGCTCTTCAAGAGCCACCATTTTTGTTCTTGGAGAATCAAAGACAATCACATACCAAGCCTCTTTCAAGATCCAAGAGGAGGAATACCACCACCATCACCTTCTTCCATCACAAATTCCTTCAAAGAAAGCTTCTTGGCAGTGGCTCTAAACTCTTTTTCTCTCTTGTTTTTCAAGCTTTAGAACTCCTATGCTCTCCATAGCTAGGTGATTTTAAAGATTGATTATGGGCATCATAGCCATTCTTGTCATAAAATGAGATGTTGTTGCTTGTATGGTTGTTTGTTGAAAACATGTTTTCGGTTTGGTGTGATGCATGGTTGAACTCAATATTTTTGAACTCCAACATGTTAGTTTTTCACTAATCTTTAATGGTATATGAGTGTTTTATAACTTGAGAATGTTTTCTTAAAAGTGAGGTTGAGTGTTTTGGAGAAAACATGAGAAAAATCAAAACGTGAAATCTGGATTTTCTAGCAGTCTGTAAACCGAACGGTATAACTTTTTCCAGAAAACTCAGAAATTAGTGGAACCAATTTTATATGAAAATAGACTCTGAGAGCTTTCCATACATATAAAATACATAAGATTCGGAGTTAAAATGAGTGAGATATGATTTTTCAAAGTGGACTGTTCTCGGATTGGTTTCTGTCTGGGCAGTTTACACTAAAATGTGTATAACTCGAGCTACAAAAATGATTTTTTGAGTGAGACCAAGTTTAATTGAAAGCTAAGACATAGAGGAACAAACCCATAAAACAGTTTTCTCAGATTCCTTCTGAGTAATTGTAATGAGAAGTAACAATCCACTGTACGGGGAGTGAACTTAGAAACTGAACAGTCAGAATAAATATGCATAACTGGAGTTAGAAAACGAATTTTTGAGTGGGACTTGTTTTGTTAAAAACTAGACTCAGAACCCTTTAAGCATATAAAATTTCGCATTAAAATGATAAAACACCAAATTATGGTGAATTTTTGAAGTTACTGCCCCACTGTAAAAGTAAAACTGGTTAGGGTAAAAGTTAAAGGTTAATAAAGAATAAGCTTTAAGACATTAATACCCTTATATTAAGTATTAGAAAAACTTCATAATTCCACTCAAAAAGTATCAAAAAGGACATTAGACAAAATGGGCCCCACAACAATTAAAAGAGGACACCCAAGAGGTAACCTAAATTAAAAGCTTGCACCAAATTTACTAAGCTAAGCTCATAAAACTTTGCTTGAGAATATGCCTATGCTCATGTTGCAAGCATGATGTTATGATGATGATGTGATTATGATGCCATGATAATGATGATATGATGGTGATGATATGATATGATGCTATGATACTGGTATTCTGTTTGGCAAAATTTTTGGAAGCTTCGGTATAGCCGTTATGCTGCCGAAATTTTGTCGAAATTGTGGACTTAGAAATATTTTGCATCATAAGTTAATAAGAAAAGATTTGATAAAGTGCGATCCTTCAAAAGGGAAGGTGACCTAATTTAAGTTCCCCTCACCCACGACTCACATGAGGCATGGCATGACCCAGCTAGTGTGAGTATAGGGGATAGGGCTTACATGAGGCATGGCATGACCCAGCTAGTGTAAGTACCGAAATTTTATGGTGGCGACGGCCACGGTATGAGCTCATTACCACTTATGTTTAGTGGGTGGAAAGAAAGGACTTAAGATAAGTCAAGTTAAGGAAAGAAAAGGACTTCGGTCCAACCCAAGTAAAGAATATAACTCTCAACCTGTTTATGTATGTTATGACTAGTCATATAAGCTTTCATGCATGCTATGATGTTGTTAATACAACTAAGATAAGTACTAAAAATGGAATCCACTTCGGATAGTAATGTTTTCGAAATTCAAATAATTGAACCTATTGAATGCCCACAGTTTTCATTTAAAAACCGAAGTGGCTGGGACGATGACGATGACACCAGCGTGTCAGGGTCGAGTCCTACTGAGAAATCTCATTTCTCATCCTAGTTGTTTTTCCGTCTCGTCACCAGATACTCATGGAGCCTCACGTGGCATGGAGCATGGAGCCTCCCCACCATGAATAGGCCTATGATGAGGACGCCCACGCTATCGTGGCCACGACCACCACGATAGTTCGCACGTACTTCTACCCGGGTCGAGTTTTTGAGCAGGAGGAGCCAGAGATCCCGCCAGCCCCTGTGGACGTATCATCGTCACGCCTTGGACAGCCGCTAGGTCCTTGGGATTTCCCGCCCGAGCCATTGCCCGAGATCAAGATGGAGCCTATGTCTCCAGGTCTACCCGTAGCCGAGCCTGTGCCGCTACCAGAGATTTCCGTGGTCGATGTGAGTTCGACGGCCACCCCTAGGGCCGCAGCAGCTTCGCCGCCACTCCCCGAGTATCAGCCTGTCGCATCTGAGGAGGATCCCTTCGAGGCACGTTCTTCGGTGGGCAACTACACTCCTGGCCATCGCATCCGTCGTATCGAGGTGATTAGCAGGCACCCCCACATCATTCGTACTCCTCGCGTTCCCCGAGGCCGAGCAGCGTGGGGGACTAGGCATTCGAGGACCTGAGTCCGTTCGATGGAAGGGCATGGAAGGGGCAGAGAAGCTAGTATATGTCTACGTGGGCTTATCCCAATATTGCTCCTTATCTGTTGTATTTCATTTTGCATTAGACCTTATCAGACTTGTACTTTTGATATTTTGGGGCCATGGCATGACCATGAGTTCCCTTTTATGTATTCGTTGGTTATTATGCGGATAATTATATTATGTAGTTGATGTTGTAATTTGAATGCATGATATTATGATTTATCTCTTGCTCTCTCCATTTATGTCGAAATCTCTGCGATACGCTCGTTTACCGCTATCTTCTCGCGCAAGGCTTTATTTTCCAAAGGCGACGACATATTTCAAAAAAAAAAAAATTTTACTGTATTTTCCGCGTAATTTAATTTCAAGTGAAGTTTAGTTTTCCATGAGCATAAGTAACAACTAATAAAATGCCGTAATACGACTTAAGCGTAATATGGATTTATTAGGGTGCTACATATGTTGCTGTCTCTTTGCCCAAATTATGGAAATGGATACCTTTTTCCTAAGTGTGGCCCATAAAGTGTCTTAAGCCAATGGAACTTAATTCTAGGTAAAAATAGTACAAAATGAGTGAAATATTAATAACCCAATTGGTAATGAATAAGTGAGTCATAACACTTGATCCAATTTGTTCATGAAAACTAAATCAATTTACTACTTTTGGATATCTTGTTCCATTTTGCTGTGGGCTTGTATGTGAAACATAAATCCACATGAGCATTCATGATCGTATGTGTATATCAAAAATGCATGTGAACCAAATTTTGATATGATGTGTGAGGCATAAGTTATTGATGCATGAGCATATGTGTGAAATACATAAAATAAATACAGATCTAAGGACATGGCATGGTAAATGTGTGAACATGCATCAATGAATAAAGTCTTTATAAAATGTATGGTGAATGTCTTGGCTCCACCTTAAAGTGGACAAGTGGGACATTCACTGCTCTATCTGGAATGGATGGTTCAGCTTGGATATGGGCCCAATGTCCACAGTTTTTGATTTGGAATTAGAGGATGCTCTGGTAGAGAACTCTCAGCAGATCATGGCAAGAGATGAGAAAAGGCCAATAGCTTCCCTCCGACTGAGCAAAGGAAAGAAATGATAACCGAAAAGACCCGTAAAGTACAAAGGAAGAAGTGCATCTTGTATAGCATCCTCCTTACTCATCTTCATATTACAATTGTATATAATTTATCTCATATTTATTATTTAGCATGTTATCTATTTATTATTGTCTATTTACAAATTTTATGTGCTATAATTGAATGACCTTTGTTATTTTACTTTTAATTTGCCTATACAAACCTGGGAGTTTTTGGGTGTTCAGCAAACCCCTAGAAGCACTACGCCTACTTAGATTCAATTCTCATTACAATTTTTCCTTGGTGCTTTCAGGCATTCAAAGTGATAGTTGGAGCAAGATATTCTTGGAGGTCGTAGCGCATTAAGAGGCATGATATTCATAGATTAGCTATGTTAGATCTATCCGATGTATTTGTTTAGTGGGCATGACTATGGAGTTGTAATTGTTTGTCTTAATTAGCTTGGAGATTGAATTCATGGACTATATGTATTTATTAGGAGAAATGTAGTCACTTGTCATTTATTTAGTTGAAAAAGTGAAAGTAATAGATCTAATAACCTTATCATAAAAAGAAAAAAAAATGGTAGGGCAAAAAGGAGAATAAACATTAAATTAGTCAAATAAATAAATTTGGTAAATTAAAAATTAGCTAGTAGGTTGTTATATTTATGGTATCAGAGCAGTGTCCTAGGCAACTAGCTATGGGTAGAATGGGAATAGTCATACTCTCTATGGTCTTTAGGAATACAAACATGCGTGTCTTTAATGCATCTAGCCAATGCATTACTTTGCCCATGAGAGATGTCAAGTAATATTGAGACTAATTACCTCAATATTCATATGGCGACTAATCACCTCAATATTCATATGATGACATTAGCCTATGCAGAGAATTGCCACCCTTGCCTATAAAGTTGGAGATGCCCATCAGGAGATAGATACATTATTATTGCTAGGATTATGTTGCTATTGTGATTGCCTAGATGCTATGAGAATTTGATGAATCTATGTTTTGATTTAAGTTGCAGAGTTATGACTATTAATTTATCTTAGATTAACTCATAATTATGAATTCATATTGCTTATGTGTTGTTTGTGATTGGTATGCATTATAAATGGTCTTGGGCACAATTTGGACCTCGAAGATTTGATACTCTGTTCAGTTTGAAGTTGTTTTGATTGATGTAAAATTTATAATACTTGGCTAAGTGGTTATTCCATAATTTTAAAGACTTTTTCTCAATTTGTATCATAATACTATTTTGCATATATAGGAAGATAGCTTCACTAATTTTATGAGTAGCTCTAAATGTTCAATTAATTCATAAAGTGATAATTAGTGATTAAAAATCTACATCCCTAGGAAATGCCAAGTTTCATAACTATATTATACTAGACAGAGAGGTAGTTTGACAAATTATAGACAATAAA
Source organism: Pterocarpus santalinus (assembly GCA_031439595.1). Classification (NCBI taxonomy): domain Eukaryota; kingdom Viridiplantae; phylum Streptophyta; class Magnoliopsida; order Fabales; family Fabaceae; genus Pterocarpus; species Pterocarpus santalinus. Next base: position 23,656,640 of record CM062523.1, read on the forward strand.
ATAATTCTCTAGGAGCATGGTTATTCTTAGATAATAATAGTATAAGGAGACACAAGCTCGCAGGAAGTAATAAACACCAAAAGAGGTAAGAGATAAGAAACTAGGATAATGAATATATGCACATGGGTTAAGAAAATACCATAAGTGATACAAAGACAAGGATTGATCAAGGGATCTCAATGTAAATTTCAGGCAAGGAAAGAGGCTAGGAGACATTAAGAAAGAATGTATAGCCTACAATTCTAAAGGTAAAAGGGACATAAATCCAAGATGCATGATTTAAGAATTTGGCCATGTGAGCGCCATTGTGAGATATTAAAGGACAACCAAAATCTTATGCAGATGCATTAATGATGGAAATTAAAATGTTTAGGATGTCTAGAAGATAGGTGCTAATTTAGTGAGTGAATAAAATAGGTTAATGAGATAGCTAATAAAGTAATTAACCTTTTGTAAAATAAATTAAAGCATGGTCTTATTCATTTAAAGTAGTATGTGGATATGAAATGAACTTTTGCCACTATTTGATTCTCTGAAAATAAATTGTATGTTGTGTTATTTAATGCCTCTCCTATCAATTTGCTTGACATATATTTGTGATCCTCAGCACTTCCTCGTGTAATGAAAATTAGGGAGTTTGCCTTTCATAATATATATAGATTTCATTGGACAAATCATAGCTAATGAAATAGGAAGAGCAAAAGAGAAGAACTCTAAACCAAAATAAAAATATGAGGCCTTAATTAGTTTCAATCTTCTTATTTTCTTTTCCAATTTTTGTGATCATCATCTTCATCATCCCACACCATTTTCAAGTTCCTATCTTCATCATTCAAGGTAGGGGGTTTCTCTTTTTCAACTCTCCCATGATTTTTATATTTTTGATTGATCCTAATTGTTGGGTTTAATGTTTTGATAATGAGTATCTTATTAATTTGTAAAAATTTGATTATTGATTATATTTTTGTTGAAGGAAAATATCATGTTCAGTTGTTTCCTTTTTTATCATATTGAAATTACTCCACTCTTAATGTCTAAAATCTCTATAAAATATGATTGATTTTTGGATATTATTTATTCTGAACTTTACTCAAAAAAATCAAATTGAGGGGGTGCAATTAAAGTGCCAACGGTCATATAGCAAGAATCAAGCTTAATTTTGAAGTCTGAGAGAAATAGCAATTAAACCAGCAATTACAAGTCAGGAACTAGCAACAACGGGTCAAAAATAGGACTGTACAAAAATTGATTGGGCAAATCCTTTGGACCAAACTGAAGCCAAAATATTCTCTAACGGCTAGTAGACATCAATGATTCATCATCTATATAAAGCCTTGAAGAATGAAGAGGAGAGTATGAACCTCCACCAAGAAAATTGAGAGAATATCCTTGCTCTATATCATGTCTATCATAGTTCATAGGTTTTGCACCTAAACTTGCTTATCTTCTTTTGAGAGAGTTTGAAACCTATTATAGCTCAATTATAAGAGCATCCCTACCTCATGAGGTTATCCTATTTTAGTTGAGATAGGGGGAGGTTCGGTGGTATCTTTGTGAGAGAGAAGCCACTAGTTTACTCTAAATAGAGGGAGGTTTTGTAGTGTTCTTGTGAGAAACAAACCATCATATACTCTACTAGGGAATTAGGTAGAGGAAGGTTTTATCAAATCCTTGTAAGCAAAAATTTGACAGTGAAAAAAATCCCAAACAATTGGGGATTGGATATAAGTCACACATTGTGGCTGACCCAGTATAAAAATAGCTTATGTTATCTTCTCTTCTGTTATCTCTTTTATTTTTTATACTATTGTGTTTGATTATTCACAGCCTCAATTCTGAATTTTGCCTATTTAATTTTACTTTAATTGTAAAAGTTCTGTTATTGAACCAATTCACCCCCTCTTAGTTCCTTCATTTGGTATCCGAGCCTAACTCTCTTTAAGGCTTAACCACTTGAGAAGATGATCTTTGTAAGTTCAATGGCAGGAAACTTGATGAACTCAACTATCATTGAAGGACAATCTATTGTAAGGGCACCATATTTTGAAGGAGAAACTAGACCTATTGGAAGGAGCAGATGAAGATATTCATTCAATCCGTAGACTACAAGCTTTGGCTTGTGATCAAGAATGGACCAAGCATTCCAAAGAAGGTAGTTGATGGCAAAGAAGTAGAGAAATTAGGAAAGGAATTCAATGATCAATATATGAAGAAGATGGAACAAAATGCAAAGGCAAAGAATATCTTCTATTGTGCCATGAACCTGGATGATTTTAGAAAAATCTCAAGATGCCAACTGCCAAACAAATGTAGGATAAATTAGAAGTCACCTATGAAGGTACTAACCAAGTAAAAGAGGCAAAAATTGATATGCTAGTACATGAGTATGAATTATTCACCATGAAAGAGGAGAAAAACATTGATGAGATGTTTGAGAGGTTCTCAAACATTATCAACACACTTGATGCTCTTGGGAAGGTGTACACGGGTAGAGAATTGGTAAAAAAAATTCTACGAAGCCTCACCAAAGAATAGCAATCAAAAGTGGCTGCAAACCAAGAAGGACGTGACCTCAACTCCATGTGCTATGATGACTTAAGAGGTAACCTCATTATTTATGAAACTACTTTTCTTAACAAATTGCATAATGAAAATAGGAACAAGAAAGGAGTTGCACTAAAAGCCATTATAAGCACCAACCAAGAGGAAGAAGATGATGAAGGAGGTCACATGAGTAAAGATGAAGAGATAGCCTTTCTAATGAAAAGGCTTTATGAGCTCAACATGAAAAAGTATAGGCCAAAAAGGAGACAAAAATTCAAAAAGAAGAAGAAAGTTATGGTTGCAAACTCTACTTGGAATAATAGTGATGAATCCTCATCGGAAAGTAATGAAGAAGAAAAGGAGGAGATAGTCAACATCTGCTTCATGGCAAAAAGTGAGCAAGAAGATGATGAGGTAAGCAATCTTGAAACTTCATATTATGAGTTATATGAGGATTTTCAACAATTGCTTAATGATTCTATGAAGTTGTCTAAATCATATTTTGCTCTAAAATCTAAATATGATGATGCTTTAGTTGAAATTGATAAATTAAGAAAGGAAGTTGATCTTTTAAAGTTAAAAAGTACTTCAAAAGAAAATGAACAAAAATTAGTTCATGAGAATGTCTCTTTAAAAGAAAAAATTGATGAGCTAATTAAAGACCTTGCAAAATTTGTGAAAGGAAAAGAAAATTTGGATACTATTTTGGTATCACAAAAAGGTTCACTTGATAAAGCTGGACTTGGTTTTAATTAATCTAAAAGGCAAAAATACTCTAAGAATTTTTTGTGAAATCAAGTGCCTCTATAACCCCTTATTTGACATGGACAGATGTTACACACATTTGCTATTAAGAAATATGGTTTTAATATGATATGGGTTCCTAAGGCTACTAAGAAATTATCTTTAAGCTCTAACTCCCAAGTACCCAAAAGAATTTGGGTACCAAAGGTAAAATCTGTTTTGTAGATGTCAAAGAAGAATGGTTCCTTAATAGTTGGATGCTTACATAAAAGGAGCTAGTCAATTTTATCTTACACAAGCTCAACATGAAAGAAACATCACACATTTGGGGATAATTGTGAAGAATAAGCTTTGGAGTTCGTAACATTAGTATATATTATCATATTTCAAAATTATGTTCGTTTTATGCATAACTTGTTAATTCATATTTTTATGTGTTCAATTGTTTGAAAATATGAGTTAAATGATATTTGTGCAAATTCTAGTTGATTCGAGCCATATCCAAGGTTTTATGAAGTACTTTTTTATGTGTTTTTCAAGTCTATCAAAATTAGCAACTACCCTATACTTGCTAGAAGTGATTGTTGTTCCTCTCTAAATTTTGTATGATGCCTCATGTCTCTTGCTGCACTAAATAAGGGCAAATCTGTCTTTTTGCCTCTTTATTAATAATAATAATATTGGGGACAGACTACTCACTCCTTCTCTCACGTTTATCCCTCTACACTTATCTCTTTCTTGCCTTTTCTCTTCTTTCATTCAAAACCTATCCCCCAAAATTAGAGAAAGAGAACTTACTTCAACCACCACCACTTACTCTTCTCCCACGGCCACCACTGCAATTCTCACCGGCTCTGCACCATCATCATCTCAGCAACAGTGGCATCTCCATCTCCAGCGAGCAGTGTGTGATTGTCCACGTTGTCTACACCCACAACCGCATGCAATGCTGCTTCTCCATCGCCATGCTTCTCACCAACAAGCCACCATGCTACGGTGATGAACTCACCTTCTACAATGATCCCCATCTCGAGCACCTTGCCTCTCTTTCACTTGATTAATTGCTGTTGTGATATGTGGCGTGGGTGTTTCTGTAACGTCCAAAAAATTTTTACCATTTTTAACCAAGTTATTCGGTTTTATTAAATAATTGAGATTAATTAGAATTCGATTTAGTATTTACTCAAAGCCAATTAAGTAACATTTAAAAGAATTAACCTTGAGGAAATTAGATTAGAACCATAGGAAATCTCATAGGAATTTTCTAAAACCGGTCTACTGATTTAAAAGAAATTAGTAAGACTTTAGTATTTTAAACTGTCAGAACCAAACTAATAGAAATTATACTGTGAGTGCCCTAGGATGGATGGCTAAGATTTAGCCAAAACATCTCCATATGTGGCGCTACATTCAGCCCAAAGAAGGCAGCCACAAATCAAGTTGAATTACCAACACACATCTACCAATCATATGAAACTTGCTTCAAAAGTTATTACTTTTTTTTTCTTTCCTTCTCCCCTTGAATTTTCAACCAATATAGCTGGTGAGCTCTCATCATTTCTTTTCTATTCACACTCATCTTCATCACCTCTTCAAGCTTCATCAAAATTTTCTTCAATTCAAGCCACTAATTCAACCAGATTTCACCTTAGAAAAGTAGGAATTCCAACTTCTTTTCTTATTTTCTTGGATTGAGGCTGAATAGGATTTTTCTTTCTTCCATGATTCTGGTCTTATCTTAAGTAGAGATGAAGGATTAGGGTTGATTTTGCATGTATGTGATCATTAGAATTAGAGTTGGAAGGGAAAAACTTGGAGATAGAAAGAATCAAGATGCTATTGGGTGAAAACCCCACAGCATCCGTATGTCTGTCTTGTATAGACAAAAATCTAGCCATCAAAACTTGATGAATCTATTTTTATGTGAAACTAGACATCTAGATCTTTCCAACTATATAAAATATAAGGCCGTTGGATCAGTATAAAATTAGTTATAAATTTTTGAAATTTGACCTAGAAATCTGGATTCTCATCTAGGCAATATGAGTTGAGAAGGTTGTAACTCACTCTACACAACTCTAAATTCAGTGCAACTAACACTGTTTGAAAGCTGACATGTAAGGAAACATCTCATAAAAATTTTAGAGTCAGATTCTATAACACCCTACTAATTTGATGTTATGCTTAAGTTATAGCATTAAATCAGGTAGTCTGTGTTACCGTGTTAACACTCTGTTTGCCTTTCATGATTCGTGCTTCCTTAAATCGTCGACATTTTTCATTTTTTTTTTTGTAAATAGACGAAACGGCGCGCTGCTATGCTAAAAGCGAAACAAATTTAATGAAATATCGCAAAAATAGGAATAGTACAATAACATTTCTGTATATATATATATATATATATATATATATATATATATATATATATATATATATATATATATATATATATATATATATATATATCGCTTCAGTTTATGTACAAAGTATCAAAGTAAAATACGTACATGGGCTGCATACCAAAAGACAATGATGCCCGTATCAGTCAAAATATCCTATGGTCCTCAGAGGACATTGCATAACCTACTGCTAATCCTACTGTCAAGTCTATGACCCAGCGTCTTTGTCCCAAAAGAGGGTCATACTGTACAACATCTCCCGCTGCCCGAACTACTCCGTCAGAAAGCCGTTAGCTATGTCAGGCCCGGCCGGAGAATACTCTGCACTGGGTCCCGAGGAAGAAGAGGGTGACGAGCCGGTGGCCTTAGAAGGGTCACTCTCTGAACTAAGCAGCACGTCGGGTACAGCCTGTGGAGGTGACTCCGGTGCAGGATCAGCAGGAGCTGCCTATGCTGCAGGTGTAGGAGGAGCTAGAGGTGGGTGTGCCATGTGTAGCGGGACAGCAATGTAAGGGGTCGCAGGGTCAAAAATAGGATGGTGTAAGGGGACATCAAAGTTCTTGTTGCTAAAGAGGTAGAGGAGGAAGTTACACGAACCGGCTATATACAAGGAATCTAACTCTGGATCATGATGAAGCTGTAAAGCTGGGATCTCAATGAAAAGGGTAGCTGTGGAGTCCATCGCCAACGTCTGAGAATGATGTGGAAGGTACAAAACGGGGTGAGAATTTCAAGAAATTCTCAGTAGGGTCTATGTATGATGGTTAGCTGACGTCACATACATTCTCAATTGCCTCGGGTTTTATTTAATTATAAAAACATGTGTTCAAATTGAAATATTCATTCAAATGAGTTCAAGAAAATGTTTGGTCCAAGGCAAGGTTCAGTTTTACTTTAAACAACACAAGAAACAAAATAGATTATTGATATCAATACATAGAATAATAATCCAAATAAATAAATAAACAGCAGTAAATAAACATAACAAACAACTGTAACACCTTGATATAACCATTCCATGTATTTATACATTCATATAGCCATGCAAACTCATTCTTGAACTTTCCTTTATAAACTTTTTCATTACTTTCTATCATTTTTCCATCTCTTGGTCCCTTGGGAGTTCTTGGCCATTTAGACTCCTGGTAATAGTCTGCTTTTTAGGATCGAGCTCGTTCCTATACAGGAATGCCGGGTTTACTTTCCCCGACCTTCCCACCAATCTATTCCCCTTAACTTCTTATCCGGGACTGGTCTAAGTAGGATGGAACTTTCATAGTGATATGATCCTTATCATAACTTTCATAGCTCTCTTGAAACTGCACATCCATTAACATACAATTCATAGCTTATGCATGGGTTCTACCGAAATTTCTGCAGCATAACGGAACATGTTCGCTTCCCCATGAATAGTGCCAGCACACCAGAACATTTATACAATTTGCAATTTTAGTATAGAGCAGCAATTATGTATATACATTCATAGATTCATTCATTAGTTTCAACAAAGCATTAATAGGGCTTTTAGCTTATTCTGCCCGGTTATGGTATATCCCAGTTTTATTTCAATTTAACTCATTTAAACCTAATTTTTGGATATATTATAGCCTTATGTATCTAGTTTCTAACCCTTTTGGTCCCATCTAATTTTGATATCTATAGCTCAAGATATTCAGGTTTTATCCCGGCCTGCCCAATGGCTAGCTAGAATCAGGCAACTAAAAGTAAAAATCCACTAAAAATCAAAAGCTGACTCAAATTACACGAAATTGGACTCATATTAAAGTTAACATGGTAAAGTTTCATTTGCAAAAAGTTCCATTCCATTTGACTTAGTAGGGCTTGAGTTACAAGCCCCTAATTCTGACCTTCCTAGACTGCCCTATTCTGGCCTGGTTTGGACATAGGGCAACTTTCTTGGATCACTAGGAGCAACTGAGACCTTATCTAATTCTGAAATTTTTATGAGACATTCTTCTATGTGTAAGATTTCTACCAAAGTTAGTTCCACTCATTTTCAAGTAGTATAGGGCAAGTTCTACCCTGAACAACCTAGTCTGCCCAGAACCAGAGTCAAAACCTTAGGTCGAAATTCAAAATTTCATATCTCTCTCAATTCTAATCCGAAAGCCTTAACTGATATGTTCATGAAAATTCCTAGATGTCTAGTTTTATATAAAAATGGTTCCACCCAATTTAATTGGCTACAGGTGGAGTTGTACACTCCGCCGTACGGACTGTCGAGGGTTTTTGGTTCTCTAACCCATCAGCTCTTCCTATTTCCATGCTTTCTTGCTTCCAACTCGGTTTTAATCAAACAAACAGCCCAAAACCAATCGCATATCATCATAATCATTCATTTAAAACATCAAAGATGATGAAAATAATCCAAGCTCAGCCAGCCAATACCACAGAATTGATGCAAATATTAAACCCCTACCTTTGTTCTAAGTGATTTTGCTAGATTTTGAAGCTTGGATGAGCAAGACTTGATGTTGGCTGGAGTTGTATGTGTGAAGAAGAGAGGAAGAGAGGAGGAAGTGGCACTGGAAAGTGATCAGAATGGGTGAAGGAAAGGGCAAAAAAAAATCTGATTGAAGGGTATATATATAGGTGGCTTCTTAGCTTGTGATTGGTTGGATTTTGCAAGGCTGAAATTCAGCTAGCCCAACTTGTCTTTGTGTGGCCAAAGTGGCGCCACTTTTGGTGCTAAGTGGCTGAGTTATCAGCCACTCAAGGTAGGGCAAAGGATTGGAATTCTATTGGTTCGGCTCCGACAGTTTAAGATACCGTAATTTTACCGATTTTCTTTAAATCGGTAAATCAGTTTTCAATGAAATTTTATAAAATCTCCTATACTTTTAACTCAATTCCCTCATGTCTAAACTCAAGTAATTGCTAATCAATTGAGTCTAAATAATTGTTTAACCGAATTTTAATTATTCTCAGTTATTCGATAAAATCGAATAACTAGGCGAAAAAATGGTGGATGTTACAGATTCATTGCTATTTGTTCTCAGCACATTTAAGTTCAAACCGGGCTGGAATAGGATAGTCCAGTAAGGTTAATTTACGAGGCTTATATCTTAAGATATACTAATGCAAATGATATGCAACTTATTTCATTTAAAAGCTTGTTCTGTTAGCTTTAATTTGGTGTAAATTTCATATGATTTCACCTAGATTCCTATTTTTAGTGAATTTTCGCTTATAAGAGTGCAATTCTGGCTAAGTGTAAGGCAGTCTGAGGTAAAATACAAATAACTTTAGCTGTACAAATCAAAATGAGGTGGGACTAAAAGGATTGAAAACTAGACACATAGAGCTATAATATATCCAAAATTCAGATTTTAATGAGTTGAATAGAAGAAATGGTGAAATTTACAAAATTCGGGCAAGAGAGGATAGAGTAAGCAGAAAACTCTATTGATGCTTGTATTGATTTTGAGGATTGATGTTGTAATTATATACTTGTTGTCCCATATTGCTTTGAATGCTTGATTGATTTTTACTGGTAGCTTGGCACTATTGACGGGGAAATGGACTTGATCCGTTATACTGCCGAAATTTTGGCAACGAATTCATATACCTTATGAAATATTTGTATGAATACATGATGTTTAAGTAAGATAATGTTAGTTGTGCATGCAATTTATGAAAGATATAAAGCATTCCATATTACCTCGGCCAGCCCCTGAATAAGTTTAAGGGGAATAGATCAGTGGGAAAGTTGGGGAAAGTAAACTCGACAATCTTGTATAGGAACGAGCTCAGTCCTAAAAAGCAGATTATTGCGTAGGAGTATATGGCCAATAACTCCTAGGGGACAAAATATGGAAAATATAAGATATAGAAGGCGAAAACTCTCAAAGATAAGATGCATTTTCCAGTTTGTACATGTATATGCATTGTATGATAATTCTTAATTGATTGTTATAGTTACCTGTTTATTTCTCATGATATGTTATTGTTTATTTACGGTTACTGTCTTAGTTATATTAGCATATCTGTTTAACTATATTTTCATTGCTCCAATTTAAAATTTAGTTTGTTTTTGTTTATGTTTTTTATAATAAGAATTTAAGTTGAATATTACCATTATGTCGTACTATTTAAAATTAAGGAAAAACTGAAACAACTGCAAATGATGGCGATAACAGATGTGTATAGGATTAGGATTCCTATTGAGAAATTTTTATTTCTCACCCTATTGTATGTTTCCGTGTCATTCTCAAATCATGGCGAACGTGGCAACTGGCATCCTCTATATTGAGTTCCTCGAGCTACATATCCACCTGGACCCATTATATATATATATATATATTCGATGGATGTCAGTTTCAATTTTACTTCTTCTTTCGTTGAGATTTTGCTATCCCCCTGACTCACCCACTCTTCGACCCCACCGCATCTTATATTGCTATCCCGTTATAGATGGCGCATCCCTTTCCACCTCCACACGCAGTTGCAGCAGCACTAGCTCCCATGCATCCGCCCACTTCACCACTACAGCAGATCCCCTCTGCTTCATTGTTTGAGGAGGATCCATCTGAGGTGACGAATTCATCTTTCTCACCTCTACACTGAGCTTGGATTACACTCTAGCTGACACTGGTATGGCGAATGGATTCCTTTCCTCAGAATCCATCTAGGGTGCCCATGTAGTGCTGCAGTAGGGAATGTATAGAGTGGCCCTCTTTTGACAGTATTGGGTCATAGGCAGTAGTTTAGCGTATGGTATATGTGGATGGTTAACACATGAAATGTCCCATGGGGACCAGATAGGGTTCTTATTATAGAGATAGGCCGGTTTCATTTTGTTATAGCGACCTCATTTTTATACCCTGTATTGTTTATATATCCTTTTGATAACTTGGGAAATGGAAATATATGTACATATACATTTATAGTGAAGTTAAATAGTTCTATCTATTCTGTATTTTTATTTATTTTATTTTATTTTATTTTTGTTACAACGATTATCCATTACTTATTTCGCAACCAAACGGAAATTGATTAAGTGAACAGTTAACTCTATATGTGTAATTAACATTGAATCAGAAGATGGAATTTAATTAGACTGCCACATATAATAACTTATCGGGTAATATATTATAACTTAAGTATAGTATTTTGTTTGGTAAGGTGTTATAGTTTCTCTTATGTGGTTCTAGTGTGCATTTGTTGCCTCTAAAGTTGGGTTCAATTCTTTTGAATGAAATATTGTTGAATGTGTTTTTAGTATCTTGGTGATCATGATTGAACTTTACCTATGGATTAAGCTTTTAATTTCACTATGAGTATATGATGCTTGAATGGTTGAAATCACCACATCCTTGTTCTCATCATTTAAGTAATTATTCTAGTGAGTTTGCTTATTTTTGTTTGGCACAATGTTCTTAATATGGATATTTTCTCGGATTGAATATATGTCTTGTCTATGAGTATATATCATATATATTCTACTCCACTTGATTTGAGTTTGTTTTTTGGCGAGATGTGCTGTGGTCCCATTCAAGGGAGTGATTTAGTTGAAAGTTTTTTGCTAAAAAGAATCAGAAGTTTCCATGTACATGAAGCATGAGACACTATTTGCTAGATATGTTTATTTCAAGACTTCTTTAAAAATAAATAAATAAAAAAATATAAGTTTGATGAAGATCTCTTTTCTTGAAAAGCTAGAAGGTTTTTATTAAATTTGTGGAGAAGAACGACATATTCAACACATTTTTGAGATTTATTTTAATGGCCCTCCAATATTATATATTTTGGCAAATTATTTTGATTTTGTCACTTTAAATTATTTTCTTTAATTAGTATACATATTGCACTTGACCTTTTTGATGCTGAAGGGGGAGAAAGAATAGGTGTCTATCAATTTGGAACATGAATATAAAAAAATTTGCAAGCCTTCATGGATTAAGGGGGAGCATAACAACAAGAAGAGACACATGGATCAAGGGGGAGTATAGTCACTTGTCAAAGATCAAGAATGGAGTCATGAATTGAGGGGAAGCATAGCAAGTCCTCAAAAATTAAAGAACTCATGAACTAAAGCGGAGCCTTCTTTAAACTTTTAATCTTTAATTGCTTTAAATATATTTGATTATGATGATAATGCTGCCATCTCTGATTATTATTGAACATAGGACATATGACCTGATAATTCATAAGATATATGACTTGATAGTTGCTTGTTTTCTAAATCTTCCCATAATGCTCAAATTGTTTATTATATTTTATAATTGGGTCATCATCAAAAAGGGGGAGAATGTTGGGTTCAATGTTTTGATGATCAGTATCTTATTAATTTGAAAAAAATCTGATTATTGATTATATTTTTGTTAAGGGAAAATATCATGTTAGAGAGATAGCTGGAGCAAGATATTCCAGGAGGTCATAGCGCATTAAGAGGCATGATATTCATATACTAGCTATGTTAGATCTATCCGATGTATTTGTTTAGTGGGCATGACTATGGAGTTGTATTTGTTTGTCTTAATTAGCTTAGAGATTGAATTCATGGACTATATGTATTTATTATGAAAAATATAGTCACTTGTTATTTATTTAGTCGAAAAAGTTAAAGTAATATATCTAGTAACCTTATCATAAAAATAAAAAAAAGGTAGAAAAAAGGAGAATAAACATTAAATTAGCCAAAAAAAAATTTGGTAGATTAAAAATTAGCTAATAGGTGGTTACATTTATAGTATCAAAGCAGTCTCCTAGGCAACTAGCTGTGAGTAGGAATAGGAACATTCATACTTTCTGTGGTCTTTAGGAATACAAGCAGGCGTGTCTTTAATGCATTTGGCCAATGCATTACTTTGCCCATGAGAGGTGTCGGGCAATATTGTGATTGATCACTTCAATATTCATATGATGACATCAACCTAGGCAGAGATTTGCCACCCCTGCCTGTAAAGTTAGAGATGCCTATCAAGAGACAGATGCGTTATTGTTGCTAGGATTATGTTGCTATTGTGATTGCCTAGGTGCTATGTGAATTTGATGAATCTATGCTTTGATTTAAATTGCAGAGTTATGACTATTAGTTTATCTTAGATTAACCCATAATTATGTGTTCTTACTGCTTATGTGTTATTTGTGATTGATATGCATTATAAATGGTCTTGGGCACAATTTGGACCTTGAAGATTTGATAGTCTCGTCAGTTTGAACTTGTCTTGATTGATTTAAAATTTATAATACTTGGCTAAGTGGTTTAATAATTATATTCCATAATTTGAAAGTCTTTCTCTCAGTTTGTATCATAATACTATTATGTAAATATAGGAAGATAGTTTCACTGACTTTATGTTGAGTAGCTCTAAATGTTCAATTAATTGATAAAGTGATAATTAGTAATTAAAAATCTACATCCCTAAGAAATGCCAAGTTTCATAACTATATTACACTAGACAGAGAGGTAGTTTGACTAATTATATAGGCAATAAAATAATTTTCTAGGACCATGGTTACTTATAGATAATAATAGTATAGGAGACACAAGCTCACATGAAGTAATAAACCCCAAAAGAGGCAAGAGGTGAGAAACTAGGATAATGAATATATCCATATGAGTTAAGAAAATACCATAAGTGATACAAAGATAAGGATTGATCGAGGGATCTCAAAGTAAATTTCAGGCTATGAAAGAGGCCAGAAGACATTAAGAAAGAATGTATAGCCTACAATTCTAAAGGTAAAAGGGACATAAACCCAAGATGCATGATTAAGAATTTGGCCATGTAAGTACTATTGTAAAATATTAAAGGACAACCAAAATCATATGCAGATTCATTAATGTTGGAAATTAAAATGTTTAGGATGTCTAGAAGATAGGTGCCAATATAGTGAGTGACTAAAATAGGTTATTGAGATAGCTAATAAAGTAATTAACTTTTTGTAAAATAAATTAAAACATGGTCTTATTTATTTAAAGTATTATGTGGATATGAAATGAACTTCTGCCACTATTTGATTCTCTGAAAATAAATTGTATGTTGTGTTAGCCAGTGCATTACCTACCAATTTGCGTATATATTTGTGCTCCTTGACCCTTCCTAGTGTAATGAAAATTAGAGATTTTGCCTTCTGTAAAATATATAGATTTTATTGGACAAACCATAGCTAATAAAATAGGAAGAGCAAAAGAGAGGGACTCTAAACCAAAATAAAACTGTAACATATTTAAAACAAACCAAATTTTGAGGACAAAATATTTTGAAGGGTGGGATTAATGTAACATTCCACCAAAATTGTAAATTAACACACGATTAATTTAAGATAATCTAAAATTTAGTAATAATTATAAAGTATTTTAGGCTAATTAATTCCTTATTGAGATGTAACAATAATTTTAAATAGAGAAACAAACTTAAAAATTTACTACAAATCCTAGATAGTATTAATAAAATTTTTCTTGCCAGTTTAACCCTAAATGTGGTAAATAGACACTAGAAAATTTACTGAAAGTTTTATAGATAATTAAGGAATTATTAGTGCTTGGAACTCAATAAATATATATATATATATAAGGGAAAATAATGTCCCCAAAATTATGAAAATTTTTCTAGAGGTTAATTAGGGTTATAATAGCTTACAAAATAAAAATTAGAATTTTTAAAGCTTGTTTGAATTTTTTTGTAACTTTTGGGTAGTAATTAGCAAATTGCAGGATTGATAAAAATAATTTTAAAAAAGTTAGATGATTGCGAAAAATTCTGAAAATTTAGAGGCATGCTTAGAATAATTAGTAGGATCAAATATAATTTTATGAGTAATTATAAGTTAAGGCAAGTTAATTAACTAAATCTAGCTTAATTATCATAAGTTAAATATCTAGAATTTTAAGAAAAATGGCAATTAAAATAATAGGCACATAAATTTAGTAATTACCTCAACCTTTGATCTTGGACACTTGTTCAAACCTGGTTTAAACTTCGTGACCAAGTTTACAATGATAATCATAAAAAATGACATGAGCAATAAAGTAGGTGTATGTATGTGTGAGTGGAGTATGTATCTGTATTTTGGAAGCAACTCTTTTCCTCCTTTAGTAGAAGCATTCACGACAGTAGGGAGAAAGAGAAAGCAAGTGAGTGTTTGAGAGTGAGAGTCCACCAAGTTCTTCTTCTTCATCTTTAGGAAGAAGAACACACTGAGAGTGATACTCTTGTGAGGCCTTGATTGGTTTCAATCTTCTTGTTTTCTTTTCCAATCTTTGTGATCATCATCTTCATCACCCCATACGATTTTCGACTTCCTTTCTTCGTCATTCAAGGTAGGTGGTTTCTCTTGTTTAACTCTCCCATGATTCCTATATTTTTGGTTGATCCTAATATCTTGTTTTGTGCATGTGGTTCTTGAATAATCTTGGCTCAAATCCTTCTCTTGGGCTACAGTTGGATCCTACTTCTTTGGAATAGTTTTATTTATTTTGCATCATGATTGAGAGTGCAAAAACGATGTAAATTTGATGAGGAAATTGTGGTGAAAAGGAGTGTTGATTTGTGATGTAATAAAGGGTTATTTGGGATAGCTTCATGGATGAAGCTAAACTATATTTGCTAAGGGTAGAATTTTAGGTTGTTATGCTTCTTGCTCTTGCTTGCTTGATGTCACGACCCAAACCCGGGCCATGACCGGCACATAGGGACAAGTCCCTACGCAAGCCTTCCACCACAATATTTAATAAAAATTTCGACAGAGTCCCCTTTGTAATTAGGATATTTCCCAATTACAAAAGGTTACCTTGCAAGATAAACAAACACAATCTTTCATCGAGGATCCAGGTATTCTCAGAATACACCCCTCAGCACACAATATGATAGTAAAATATATAAATACAATCGTATGTTCAAAATACATAGCTTAAGTTCTTCAGAAAATAAATCCTTTACACAACTTTAACTCCAACAAGTAAGTATATATGAATGAATATATAACAACAACAAAAACAGAATAAGGCTGGACCCTGCTTGTAGTACTATGGAGCTACAATTCTAAGAATTTCTCAGTCTTAACTAATTTATGAAAGGCCCTTGAACAAGAAGGGCTCACCCACATTATTCGGAATACAAGGAGCGAAGAATTAGATTATACTGGAACACCTGAAACTGAAAAAGGAAAGAAAACAACAGGGTGAGTTTATAAAATTCAGTGAGAGATAGAATGTCCCTAACCCACATGAGACAATATACAAACCATAATTATTAAATAGATATAAGATAATGTAATAATATATTTAATAAAACCAAAAACAGAAATCTTATTCAAATATTATCCAACTTTTCTTTTCCAAAAATGGAGTCCATCTATTCCAGGATAATCCGTCAGGAATCACACTTAGGTGGCCTTTCCTTCGTGTGAGACCCGTAATCAGGCACGCACCACCCTTTCCGTGGCCGTGAATATCAGGCACGCACCACACTATATGTATGGCCGTGAATAACAAGCACGCACCACTCCCTTGAGTGGCCATGAAATCCAACATCCTAGGTGCACCCAGGGCTAACGCCTACTGCCGTTAGCCTACAGATCCTGGTCTAGACTTTCCCAAGTCTTTCCTTTCCATGTACAGAATATTTAATAAAGATTCTTATAAGACAAACCAATATACCTTATATAAAACAATAAAATTGTAACTTTAAAGAAAAGTAAAGCTTTAACATTTTAATAAATCAAAAATGAGTAAAAGTCCGAAGCTTTTATCCAAAACCTTTCAAAACAAAGAGAATTTTCCAAAGTTTAATAGAGAACCAAGATAATAAACATTTGCCACATTTTTCTTTTTGAAATCAAGTCATTGTCTCATGTGAACTAGTAAAAATAGATAAGCCACCAAAACTTAAATTATATTGCTAAGACATACTAAATCATTTGCATATGAATATATATAGACAAAAATACGTTAAAACTAAGATAAGGATAAACTATCTACTCACAAACTTAGCGCCAATCGCGGAATCCTATTCCCATGAACTCAGAGAGCCAAAGTCAGTCCTCCAGTGGCAAATACTATCCATAATACTGAAATTTAATTCAAGGTTAGTCACTTAGACTAAGGATTAATCTACTACACTCCCAGATATGAAAATTCCTAAATCTTCTAACCTAGGGTTCTCTAGAAACTCACTATAGGGGAATTAATCTATAATTCATAGGAAAGGAGTTTGAGGATTACCTTTGAAGATAGAGAAAGGAAGAAGAAATCTTTAGGAGCCTTGGTGTCACCTCCACCAAGCTCCAAGACCAAATGTGTTGATTTTTGGATGAACGTATGATTTGAGATTAAAGAAAGAAATTGAGTTTAAGTGAATGGGAATGGTGTAATTTGATGGAAATGTGAGAAGGTTTGGGTTTAAGAAGGAAGGGAGATATGTTTTAGAGAGAAGGGAGAGAGTTTGGGTTAGAGAGAGAAGGAGAATTTCGAAAATGAAGGCGTGGGACGCGTCCGGACCTATATATTGTTTATTGTCGATTACCAAGGGCTGGTAATCGATTACCACGAAGAACTAGTAATCAATTACCAATGATGGTAATCGATTACCACAAAATCAGAGCTGGTAATCGATTACCAATCATGGTAATCGATTACCACACGAAAAATTTTTAACATGTGGCGTACAGAGAGCATTGTAATCGATTACAGGTCCTCTGTAATCGATTACCAAATCCAAAAACGTGGTTCCCTCCTTCTGCAGTCCATTCCTAGGTCCAAGATATTGCACAGACTTATTTACATTTCTTAATTTTATGTTAATGTCCTCTTTAACTTTACTCTCCATTAACTTTAAAACATAAATGTAAATAAGGGAATACCCCCCCCCATTTGGATTCAATAAAAATATCTAAAAATTCAAAATCCTTAGGAATTAGAATCCAACTTTTGGGTTTTAGTACAATTCTCCGAAAACTTGCGTTTTTATAAACTTGAGGGTTGAAAACGAAGGGGTTATCTATTCCCTAAAATTTGTTAAAAATCCTTCTTTAACTCATTGATGCCTAGAGAACCATTACCGGGACTTTTGATCTTAAGAAAATATCTCAAACCTATAGCCCTCTAAGGAGGCATAGGGTTCAGACTCAGAATTTCTCAGGCTCCGGTATCGACAGGCAACCGCAACTCATGCTGGGGTGTTACACTTGATTTATATTGTGCCTCTAGAATGGTTTTGCATAGATAGTGTAACACCCTACCAAGCGTAATACTGTGCATAACTCATAATTTCACTTAGTTGTTATGTCACATGCCAGTAATCTTCTCTTGCTACTGTATCTCATTTTCTTTAACTTAATTGTCTGAATCCTAAAATCGGAGCACAACGATTAACCGAACAGAAGATCATGCATGTGCGATATATAGATAATTGTACAAACATGGGGCAACAACAATATATAAATAACTCAGTAGGAAGATAAAAGATAACATAATATCTGATTTATATATATACATATAGTACAGAGTCTCAAGACTTCGTATATATGTGGTGAAGTGAGTACATGAGTTATGGCCACTAAACAAATGATTTAGTCCATATCTATGAAGTTCAACTCTTTATGATCCTGGACGGATATTTCCTCTAATGCTACTACCTGGCAAAATAAAAGTAACTATACCTATGGCCCAAGGTCATGAAAGTGCCAAAAGAAGGCCACACTGTAATCCAGTCAGCTGGGTGGTTGATGCCTCTAGTCGAATGCTGAAGACAGGAACCCATTAGCCATATCAAGCTCTGCTAGGGTATGGCTATCACTAGGTCCGGAGGATGAGCCAGAGGATGATGTTAAAACCTCTGAAGGTTCATCATCATCAAGGGAGAGAGAAGGAACTAGCTTAGGTGGTGAGGCGGGTAGTGTAGCTACTGGTGGTGCAAAAGGTGGTGCGGGATGTGCCATGTGCAATGGTATGGCTATAAAGGTGCAATAGGGTCAAACAGGAGATAAGAAAGAGGGGAAACAAAATCTCTACGGAAAAAGAAATATAAATGGAAACAGCAGGTATTGGTGATATAAACGGAGTCTATCACCGGGTCTATGTGAAACTGTAAATCAGGGAACTCGATGAAGAGATGCTCGTCGCTGCCTAGACCATGGTTTGAGAATGATGCAGATATAGATAGTAGGGTCAGAATTTGCAAAATTAATAGTAGGATTCTTACAACTGTGCTAGGTTGACATCGCATTCATTCTCAGTCGCTTCGATGTTTATTTAATTTTATGAAAATGTGAATGATATCTAAATAGTTCCATTTTTCCTTATTTGAAAAATATAACCCAAAGCAAGGTTTAATTTTACTTAAGATGGAAAGAGACAGAATAATCATTGGGCAAATATCATACAGAACAACACACACTATGCAAGTGAACAATAAAAATCATAAAGAAGGGCATATGATCATAGTCACACGAGACTTACATAAATAAATAGCACAGTTTAAAGCCCAAACTATCATCACATCCTCACAATGCATTAATGCATGGAAATAGAATGCACTTCATCATCATGGATCCTTAAACTTGTATTTCATAAGCTTTCCATACTTAGTTCCTTGGAAGTTTTAGGCCATATAATTCCTGGGTAATAGTTTATTTTTCAGGATCGAGCTCGTTTCTATACAGGATTGTCGGGTTTACTTTCTCCGACTTTCCCAGCAATCTATTTCCCTTAATTGTATTTTTGGGGTTGGCCCAAGTCAATGGAATCCATATAGTCTTTATAGATCATAGGTTTATAACCAATTCAAACTTAAATGACATGAGAAATGTATGTTAAGTACATAAATTCTGCCGAAAATTTGGCAGTTTAACGAATTAAGTCCGCTTCCCCGTGAATAGTACTAGTTCAACCAGAGAGTCAGTCACAATAGTATAGTAACATTACACATAAATGCCTCAATCTTATCATAGGTTTACAATATCTATCATCAATTGTAACTTACTCATAGATTAAGGGAGCCCATCTACTTAATTGGCAATTCTATATATCTCTCAAATCTGCCCATTTTTGTGTTTTATACCATAATTTCTACTTAAGTGATTAAATTCTGAATTTTTACTATGTTGAAGTGTTGTTTGTCTAGTTTTAAACCTCTTTAGTTCCATTCAATTTTGATAAATATAACTTAGGATATTGAGAGTTTACCTAGGTCTGCCCGGTGTTAAATAGAGTAGGGGTTTAAAATGTAAAAATTCGTTAAAAATAGAAATTTTCTTCGATATGAGTGAATCTTATATCGCTGTAAAGCTAACAGAACCATCTTTCATGTCCAGCAAGTTTCATTTCATTTAAGTGAGCAGAGCTCAACTTATAAGCTTGCAAAGTTGGTGGAATTGGCTTGGCTTGTCTCTCTCCAATCAGGACATAGGGAAACTTTGTTGAATTACTAAGAGTAACAAGGATCAAATTTGACGCTAAAATTTTTATGGCATATTGCCCTATGTGTAAGCTTTCTACAAAAATTGGTTGCACTTAAATTGATGTTGTATAGTGCGAATTATGCCCTACACAACCTACTTTGATCATAAGACATGAACAATTCAAGTTGTTAGTCAAGCTTGCCCCAAACCAGAACTGTAACATCCCACCAAAATCATAAATTAACACACAATTAATTTGACATAATCTAAAATTAAGTAATAAATTTAAAGTATCTTAAGCTAATTAATTCATTAATGAGATGTAACAATAATTCAAAATAGAGAAATAAATTCAAAATTTACTAAAGATCCTAGATGTGTTTTAATAAAAAAAATTTTTACCAGTTTGACTTTAAATAAGGCAAATAGACATTAGAAAATTTACTGAAATTTTTCTAGATAATTAAGGAATTATTAGTTAAATGATTATTGCCGAAACTCAATAAAAATTTATAAAAAAATAGAAATAATATCCCAAAAATTATGACAATTTTTCTAGACGTTAATTAATGTTATATAGCTTACAATACAAATTAGAATTTTCAGATCTCGTTTGAACTTTTTGTAACATTCGAGTAGTAATTAGCAAGTTGTAGGATTAAGAAAAATAATTTAAAAATAGGTAAATGATTAAGAAAAATTCTAAAACTTTAGAGGCATGTTCAAAACAATTACAAGGATCAAAAATATTTTTATGAGCAATTATAAGTTAGAGCGAGTTAATTAATTAACTCTAGCTTAATTATCATAAGTTAAATACCAAGAATTTTAAGAAAAATGACAAATTAAAATAATAGGAACATAAATTCAGGAATTACCTCAGCCTTTGATCTTGGACACTAGTCCAAACCAGGTTTAAACTTGGTGACCAAGTTTACAAAGAAAATCATAAAAAATGACATGAATAATAAAGTAGGTGAGTGTATGTGTGAGATGGAGTATGCATGTGTATTTTGGAAGCAACTCTTTTCCTCCTTCAATAGAGGCATTCATGGCAGCAAGGAGAAGGAGAGAGCAAGTGGGTGTTTGAGAGTGAGAGTCCACCAAGTTCTTCTTCTTCATCTTTAGGAAGAAGAACATACACTTGTAAGGCCTTGATTGGTTTCAATCTTTTTTTTTTTTTTTTTACCAATCTTTGTGATCATCATCTTCATCACCCCACACCATCTTCGAGTTCCTTTCTTCATCATTCAAGGTAAGAGGTTTTTCTTTTTTAACTCTCCCATGATTCCTATCTTTTTAGTTGATCCTAATATCTTGTTTTGTGGATGTGGTTCTTGAATAATCTTGGCTCAAATCCTTCTTTTGGGCTGTGGTCGGAACCTGCTTCTTTGCAGGAGTTTTATTTATTTTGTATCATGATTGAGAATGCAAAAATGATGTAAATTTGATGGGGAAATTGTGCCAAATAGGAGTGTTGGTTTGTGATGTAATAAGAGGTTATTTGGGATAGCTTCATAGATGAAGCTAAATTATATTTGCTATGGGTAGAATTCTAGGTTGTCATGCTTCTTGCTCTTGCTTGCTTGATTCTCTATATTTTGCCTCTAGAATGGTTTTGCATGGATAAGCTTGCTTTGTGTGTGATTGATGATAATTACATATTTATCTCTTGATCCTTTGATATATTATGCTGTTGGAATTTATTCTGACTCACTAAGTTGCTATATTGTGTGATCTTTGTGCCATATTAAATCTCGTTAGTTCGATATAAAAATTTTATATGTTGAAGTTAACATGTTGATATGCCGGCTTGCAAATTTTCATAATTTTTAGTGAAGGATTGATATTTTAAAAAAATTTGTGACAAATTTCCCTAATTTTGGAACCTATTTCTGAAAACACCGAAATTTACAACTTTCGTTAATATAATAAATCTGCAAATTTTGACTTTGAATTTTTGCAACATGTAAATAACAACTAAAAATAAGATTGAGAATTTTTTTGGGATTTTTAGAAATTTTTAACTATATTAAATAAATTTTAGAAATTGAAACTACCTAGTTGAAGAAGGGAATCTGACCTACTCATGTTGTAAGATTTTATTACCATACCTACCCTTTAAAATTTGGTTAACATCCCAATGGACCAAATGACAAATTTTCATGAATTTTGAAATTGTTTACTATTTTAATTGTATTTATCTTCACGGACTATCTTTGTATATGCTGCAATCTCTTTGCCCAAATTATGGAAATGGATACCTTTTTGCTAAATATGGCCCATAAAACGTATTATTATAGATTACCCTTAATATCCCAATGGAACAACTGACAAATTTTCATGAATTTTGAGATTGTTTACTATTTTAATTGTATTTATCTTCTGGACTGTTCTGCCATATATGTTGTAACATCCCCATTTCTACCTAAGCTAATTAGCTCGGTGTTCTTGCTAATTAAAGGGATTAGCGATTAATTGAGAACTAATCGATTAATCCCGAGAGCAAGAGCTTAGTAAATTAAGTCTAGCCAACAATTTAATTATAATGTCCTAAGCGTTTTAATAAAACCTTAATCGTCAAATCCCTAATTACTCGAAGGTGCCAAAACAAAAATAAGACAACCTAACCTTACTAATTAAGTTTATAATGATTAAGACACTTAAGACAACTCTTGAAAAATTAAACCCCAAATTAAGCATATGGTTAACCGTAATGCAAGACATCATAAAAAGTGTAATTGACAAGAGTTAACTCATGGGTAATTAAGCCAATTAAGTTAAATTACATTTAAATAATTCTAATAACATTTAGAGATAAAAGTTCTTCCATGCATATGCCCTAAAAAGACATACCAAGGAGGGGCAACATCTCACCCTTCATTCAATCTCTTTAATCCGACACCATTAGATCAAAAGCCAAGACTAGGATCCTTGTCATCCACCATTAGATCTTGACACTTGGATGAGTCTTAGACAAGCAACCAAATCCTAAGAGGGGTACTCCCCTTTAACCTCTAGAGAAAAACCCAAATTGGACATTAGAATGCCTCCAAGACTCAAGGAAAATACAACCCTCTCTTTTACCCCAAAGTTCTTAGCCTTCAACATAGCTAAACTCACCCACTCCCCTTGCTTGTTAGAGAAGCAAGGGCAATCAGCTCCTCCCCATGTACGCCTCCCTCCCTCTCTCTTTCTCTCTTCATTTTCATTTCACTCATCCTCTTCTCTCTCCTCAATTCCAAAATTCTCCTCCTTCTCTCTAAACTCTCCAACTTCTCTCTAGAATCCTTCCACTTCTCTCATCCTTTCCTCTCCTCATCCCACTCACAAGCTCTTCAAGAGCCACCATTTTTGTTCTTGGAGAATCAAAGACAATCACATACCAAGCCTCTTTCAAGATCCAAGAGGAGGAATACCACCACCATCACCTTCTTCCATCACAAATTCCTTCAAAGAAAGCTCCTTGGTAGTGGCTCTAAACTCTTTTTCTCTCTTGTTTTTCAAGCTTTAGAACTCCTATGCTCTCCATAGCTAGGTGATTTTAAAGATTGATTATGGGCATCATAGCCATTCTTGTCATAAAATGAGATGTTGTTGCTTGTATGGTTGTTTGTTGAAAACATGTTTTCGGTTTGGTGTGATGCATGGTTGAACTCAATATTTTTGAACTCCAACATGTTAGTTTTTCACTAATCTTTCATGGTATATGAGTGTTTTATAACTTGAGAATGTTTTCTTGAAAGTGAGGTTGAGTGTTTTGGAGAAAACCTGAGAAAAATCAAAACGTAAAATCTGGATTTTCTAGTAGTCTGTAAACCGAACGGTATAAATTTTTCCAGAAAACTCAGAAATTAGTGGAACCAATTTTATATGAAAATAGACTCAGAGAGCTTTCCATACATATAAAATACATAAGATTCGGAGTTAAAATGAGTGAGATATGATTTTTCAAAGTGGACGGTTCTCGGATGGGTTTCTGTTTGGGCAGTCTACACTAAAATGTGTATAACTCGAGCTACAAAAATGATTTTTGAGTGAGACCAAGTTTAAATGAAAGCTAAGACATAGAGGAACAAACCCATAAAACAGTTTTCTCAGATTCCTTCTGAGTAATTATAATGAGAAGTAACAATCCACTGTACCGGGAGTGAACTTAGAAACTGAACAGTCAGAATAAAATATGCATAACTGGAGTTAGAAAACGAATTTTTGAGTGGGACCTGTTTTGTTAAAAACTAGACTCAGAACCCTTTAAGCATATAAAATTTCGCATTAAAATGATAAAACACCAAATTATGGTGAATTTTTGAAGTTACTGCCCCACTGTAAAAGTAAAACTGGTTAGGGTAAAAGTTAAAGGTTAATAAAGAATAAGCTTTAAGACATTAATACCCTTATATTAAGTATTAGAAAAACTTCATAATTCCACTCAAAAAGTATCAAAAAGGACATTAGACAAAATGGGCCCCACAACAATTAAAAGAGGACACCCAAGAGGTAACCTAAATTAAAAGCTTGCACCAAATTTACTAAGCTAAGCTCATAAAACTTTGCTTGAGAATATGCCTATGCTCATGTTGCAAGCATGATGTTATGATGATGATGTGATTATGATGCCATGATAATGATGATATGATGGTGATGATATGATATGATGCTATGATACTGGTATTCTGTTTGGCAAAATTTTGGGAAGCTTCGGTATAGCCATTATGCTGCCGAAATTTTGTAGAAATTGTGGACTTGGTAATATTTTGCATCATAAGTTTAATAAGAAAAGATTCAATAAAGTGTGTGATCCTTCAAAAGGGAAGGTGACCTAATTTAAGTTCCCCTCACCCACGACTTACATGAGGCATGGCATGACCCAGCTAGTGTGAGTATAGGGGATAGGGCTTACATGAGGCATGGCATGACTTAGCTAGTGTAAGTACCGAAATTTTATGGTGGCAACGGCCACGGTATGAGCTCATTACCACTTATGTTTAGTGGGTGGAAAGGAAGGACTTAAGATAAGTCAAGTTAAGGAAAGAAAGGGACTTCGGTCCAACCCAAATAAAGAGTATAACTCCCAACATGTTTATGTATGTTATGAACAGTCATTTAAGCTTTCATGTATGCCATGATGTTGTTAATGCAACGAGGATAAGTACTAAAAACGGAATCCACTTCTGGTAGTAATGTTTTCGAAAATCAAATAATTGAACCTATTGAATGCTCACAGTTTTCATTTAAAAACCGAAATGGCTGGGACGATGACGATGACACCTGTGTGTCAGGGTCGAGTCCTACTAAGAAATCTTATTTCTCATCCTAGTTGTTTTTCCGTCTCGTCACCAGATACTCATGGAGCATCACGTGGCATGGAGCATGGAGCCTCCCCACCATGAGTGGGCCTATGATGAGGGCGCCCACGCTATTGTGGCCACGACCACCACGATAGTCCGTACATACCTCTACTTCAGTCGAGCTTTTGAGCAAGAGGAGCCAGAGATCCCACCTGCAGACGTATCATCGGCACCCCTCGGACAGCCGCTAGGTCCTTGGGATTTTCCGCCCGAACCATTGCCCGAGATCGAGATGGAGCCTATGTCTCCAGGTCTACCCGTAGCCGAGCCCGTGCCGCTGCCAGGAGTCCCTGTGATCGAAGTGAGTTCGACCGCTACTCCCCGAGCCGCAGCTGCTTCGCCGCTGCTCCCCAAGTACCATCCTGACACGTCCGAGGAGGATCCCTCCGAGGCACGTTCTTCGGTGGGCAGCTATACTCCGGGTCGCCACATTCGTCGTGTAGAGGTCAACAACCGGCACCCTCGCATCATCCATACTCTTCACATTCCCCGAGGCCGAGCAGCGTAGGGGACTAGGCATTCGAGGACTTGAGTTCGTTCCATGGAAGAGCACGAAAGGGGCAAAGAAGCTAGTATATGTCTACGTGGGCCTATCCCATTACTGCTCCTTATCTGTTGTATTTCATTTTGCATTAGACCTTATCAGACTTGTACCTTTGATATTTTGGGGCCATGGCATGACCATGAGTTCCTTTTTATGTATTTGTCGAATCTTATGAGATTAATTATAATTATGTGGTTGATGTTGTAATTTGAATGCATGATATCATGATTTATCTCTTGCTCTCTCCATTTATGTCGAAATCTCTGCGATACGCTCGTTTACCGCTATCTTCTCGCGCAAGGCTTTATTTTCCAAAGGCGACGACATATTTCAAAAAAAAAAAAATTTTACTGTATTTTCCACGTAATTTAATTTCAAGTGAAGTTTAGTTTTCCACGAGCATAAGTAACCACTAATAAAACGTCGTAATACGACTTAAGCGTAATATGGATTTATTAGGGTGTTACAAGATAGAGATAAGATGAAATGGAAGAAGAAAGAGGGAAGGAAACCCAGCAGAAGAAGTCACCCAAAATGAGTAGTTATAAGCAAATTTTTAAAATTTTATGACATGGATAGTTAGAATTCTTGCTTTTCATTGGTAGGTTGGTGTGTAGTGATCTTTTGGCCAAATTTTCTCCCATTTGTGTAGTTGAATTGGCACCAAATTATGGGGTAAAGTGGCTGAGTTTTTGGCCACCTAATTTAGGGTTTTCTATGTATAATTCTATTGATTCAATTTTGATAGTTTAAAATACCAAATCTCAACCAATTTCCTTCAAATCGGCAAAACATTACTAGCGTCCTTTTGAAATTTTTGCATGTCTATTTTAACTTTCCCTAATCCTAATCTCTTTAATTAACTTCAAATTATCCTCTAAATAACAATCAAATTCTAATTAACTTTACTTATGCAAATAAATCAAATAAATCGATTAATAGAGCAAATTGGACATTTTAAAATTTTCGGAGATTACAAATAGGCTTGGTTTGTTGTGATTGATGATGATTACATGCTTATCTCTCGATCCTTTGATATATTATGTGCTGGAATTTATTCTGACTTGCTGAGCAGCTATGTTGTGCTTCTTTTGTGCCATGTTAAATCTCATTATTTCGATCTGAAAATTTTATCTGAAAAATTTTATATGTTGAAATTAACATATTGATATGCCTGCCTATAAATTTTCATAATTTTTAGTGAAGGATTGATATTTAAAAAAAATTTATGATAGATCTGCCCTATTTTTGAACCTATGATGGGTTTTTGGAAATACCAAAATTTACCACTTTTTTAATATATTAAATTTGCAAATTTTGACTTAAAATTTTTACAGCATGTAAATAACTTCTGGCAATATAATTGAGAATTTTTTTTGGGATTTTTAGAAATGTTTAACTATATTAAATTAATTTTTGAAACTAAAACTGCCTGGCTAAAAAGGGGAATCTAACATGCCTGTGTTGTAAGATTTTATTACCATAACTATCCTTTAAAATTTGGCCTTAAATTTTTATAGATTACTGTTAACATTTCAATGGACCAATTGACAAATTTTCATGAATTTTGAGATTGTTTACTATTTTAATTGTATTTATCTTCTAGATTGTTCTACTGTATATGTTGTTGTCTCTTTGCCCAAATTATGGAAATGGATACTTTTTTGCTAAGTGTGGCCCATAAAATGTCTTAAGCCCATGGAACTTAATTCTAGGATAAAAATAGTACATAATGAGTAAAATATTAATAGCCTAATTGGTAATAAACAAGTGAGTCATAACACTTGGCCCAATTTGTTTATGAAAACTAAATCAATTTACTACTTTATGATATCTTGTTCTATTTTGCTATGGACTTGTATGTGCAACATAAATCCACACGAACGTTCATCATCATATGTGTGTATCAAAAATGCATGTGAACTAAATTTTCATATGATGTGTGAGGCATAAGTTATTGATACATGAGCATATGTGTAAAATGCATATAATAAAGATCCAAGGGCATAGTATGGTGAATGTGTGAACATGCATGAATGAATAAAGTCTTTATGAAATGTATGGTAAATATCTTGGCTACATCTTGAAGTTGTGAGACATTCACTGCTCTGTTTGGAGTGGATGGTTCAATTTAGACATAGGGCTAGTGTCCATAATTTTTGCTTTGGGATAAAGGCTTGTCTAGTGTAGAGCTCTTGGCAGATTATTGTAGGAGGTGAGTGGAGGCCACTAGCTTTCCTCCGACTGAGCAAAGGAAAGAAACGACAAGCAGAAAGGCTCGTAAAGTATAAAGGAAAAAGTGCATATTGCATAACATCCTTATTACTCCTCTTCATATTGCAATTGCATATCATTTTATCTCATATTTATTATTTAGCATGTTATCTGTTTATTATTGTCTATTTACAGATTTTATGTGCTATAATTGTATGATGTTTGTTATTTTATTTTTAATCTGCCTGTACAAAGTTGAGAATTTTTGGGTGCCAAACAGACCCCTGGAAACACCGTCCCCTACTGAGATTCAATTCTCATTACGATTTTTTTTTGGTGCTTTCAGGTATTTAGAGTGATAACTGGAGCAAGATATTCTTGGAGGTCGTAGCATGTTAAGAGGCATGATATTCATAGACTAGCTATGTTAGATCCATTCGATGTATTTGTTTAATGGGCATGACTATGGAGTTGAATTTGTCTGTTTTAATTAGCTTGGAGATTGAATTCACGAACTATATGAAATGATTGTTTATATTATATAATTTTTGTTATTTAGGATTAATTTGGTAAAATATAACAATTATGAAATAATTAGTTTTTGTTTATAATCATAAGCTCCAAAAATTTATTTATACTTAAAAGTTATTTTTCAGCTTAAAATTATTAGTTTTAGATTATAATCTATTTTGCAAAATTACCCAAACATGATTAATTTTTAGAGAACAACATTTTTGAGAAAAAAAAGCTCTTTGCATGGGTTCCCAAACATGCACTAAGATTGTATCATTCTATTCTTATATCCTAGTATAAGATTTGAGTTGTGACTGATGTACTTTAGGGGGTATAGTGCACAATATTAATTGTTTATGCAAAAATCAAGGGACTAGATTGTCACACATATATGATATGTCATTTAGGTGGTTGTATGTTATGAAATCTTAGACCCTTGATTTTCCCATCAATAGTTATCAATGATGCACTTTACTCTCTAAGAACACTTTAGAGGAGCCAAATCATTTAATACATTCCAATGTCAATTGCCGAGACATGGAAATAATTGTAGCCATTGCTATTGCAGCTAACTTCAAAATTGATACCTAGCAACATTGAACTTTGTAAGAGGACCCAACAACTAATCCCAGCTCGTCAAAAGATGCAAACTTTCATTTGTTTTCACTTAAAAACAGGAGAACCCATGTGCTAAATCTCATCAAAATTATTTCATTTGCATTTAAAATATCAACTTCTGGAAGGGGAAAAAAAGAAAAAGAAAAATCCAGAGTTAAAAACCAACTCCTTTTTCGCATCACAACACAAAGTATTGAAGGAGAGAAAGAGGGTGAGGTGCCTTGTGCTTATGAGCAAAATCTTCAAGCTAAGATCGAAAGGTGGCAAGCTGTTCCTCCATCAAATCAATTTTGATCTTTGCTACGTTCTCACCTAACAAATGATATTGATCCCTTGTAGCAGTAGCTATTTGCAACCCTCTAATTCTAGGCTTCCTTCTTATCCTTCAAAAATTTCCAATTCTTTATTCCAATTATTAGTTCTGCAAATGGGGTAGTGATTTCCTTGATCCAAATCTAAGGTTTTTCTATTAAGCCAAATGATTAAAATTGTTAGGAGGCTAGGTTAAGAATTGCCGAAGATCAGGGTTTTTGAGTTAGGAAGTGAAGTGTTTCAGATTCGTCAATGCAAGTGAGAGAAGAGATGAAGGAGGGTTGGGATTGAGTGTGGGAGTTTTAGAGTGGAGGACTTCAATTCACGGTGGGAGTAGATTCTCCAGTGGTGTGGGAGGTGACATTGGGATTGGTTTTTCTTTTTCTTTTTTCAAAACTTGCATTCCACTATTTAGTTACCTTGAGTCTTTATACTATTTTTGTCATTTTCCTCCTTCAAATATGGTGTCCACCGTATATGTTGGCTACTGCCATACGAACATAACAATTCTCTTTTTATTTTCACACTCCTATTATTTTAATATAAAACATAAAAATATAGAAAGTACTATGAAACTCATATTAATAATATCATCACTTCTAAAATCTCAACAAGAAGGATAAAGCAACATATAAGAAGATGAAAAATTAATTGTCAAGGCTTAATATATACTGTAAAATTTATGAGGGCTATTATTTGGCCCATCATTTGGGCGACATATACGGTTGACACCGTATGAAAATAAAGAAAATGACAAAAGTGGAGTAGAGCAAGTGAAGTAGTAGAGCAAGTGGGTAGAGCGGGAAAAATAGAAAAAGCAATAGTGGAAAACTCTCGCACCCAGAAAACTCACGCCTTCTCTCACTCCTTCTCAAGGTAGCAGAATGGAAGGAAGCAAAACGCATCTGGCTTCTTCTCTCACTCTATAGCTTCCTCTCTCACTCCCTCTGAAGGTAGCAGAATCAAAGGAAGCAAAACGCGAAGGTAGCAAAATCAGAAGAAGCAAAACGTGAAGGTAGCAGAATGAAAGGAAGCAACACGCGTCTAGCTTCTTCTGTCACTCTGATTCCTCTCTCACTCCCTCTGAAGGTAGCAGAATCAAAGGAAGCAAAACGTGTCTAGCTTCTTCTCTCACTGTGAAGCTCCTTCTCTCACTTTGAAGACTCTGACGATAGAAGCAAAAGGTTAAACACTTTGCTTGAGTTTGCAGTTCCGATTCCACGCTCACGCTCTCTTGGCTCTGGTAAGTGTGTGCTACTGTTTCTTCTTCTCTTTGACTTATAACTTCTCTTTGCCGCTGAAGACTATGCATCCAAATAAGCTAATAACTTTCATGTATGATTATTGTTGAAAACCCATTTATCTCTGAACTGAAAACTATATCCGTTTAGTAAACCCATTTGTGTTGATGATTTTACTCCTCTTTGATGTATGTGTTTTCTTTTGGAAATTATGCAAAATATCAGAACTTGCTTAATCATTGGTAGTTTGAAAATGAGCAGTCATCAGTGGAGGAGTTTGTCAAAATGACTTCCCATAAATGGATTAATCTTTAGTTACTTTGCTTTGTTTAGTACAGCAGTAATGAAAACTCCAGTTTTTCAGTTTGAGTTGGTTAAGGTTCACTATATGTTGCAGTTGCATAATGTCCTTCTTGATATAATTGTCAAAAAGAGTCCTCATAATTAGGGACTTTCAAAGTGATAGCTATATTTCTTCCCAACAATAAGTTAGGGTAACATAATGAGTGTCATTGAGGGTCAAATTTGGTAGTCACTTAGTATGGTTTTCTGTAATCTGTAGAAATATTAGCAAAGATTGTCTTCATTATTGGTTATAAGATTGTTTAGCAAACATTTGTCATGCTTTAGGCAAAGTAAGTAATCTGCACATTTATCATTGTGAACTGAACATCTTGTTATAAACATAGAAGACCATAATTGTTTTACTCTCTTATAAGAGATTCACTCCCTGTATGAAAAGGAGACATATAGCATGTAGTGAAGGCAATAATTTTGGACCTTTTTATCTTGGTAAGCTTCTTGTGAATGTGTCTAAAGAGATCAAAGTATGAATAATTAAAAACATGTAATGTAGCGTATATGTACTTTGGCAGTTTTTGGTGGAAAATGCAAATTAGGAGTAGAACCAAAACTCAGTACCTGAAAAGTTACCAGCTTTTTTAAAAAGTTACTAGTTTATTGAACTATAGTTACTAGCTTTGTAGGTGTAGTTACCAACCAAGTGCAGGTTCTTACTTAGACATATCAAGTCACTCCCCATATGGGAATGAAGCTCCCCTCACCAACCTAACATGAAAGAGTGTGGTCTTAACTTGTTTCGATGCACCCATCCATTCCCCAAGGGAAATAGAACCAAAACTCAATACCTGAGAGGTTACTAGCTTTTTTAAAAAGTTACTAGCTTATCGAAATAAAGTTACTAGTTTTTTAGGTGTAGTTACCAACCAAGTGCAGGTTCTTACATAAGCATATCAAGTGACTCCCATGTTGGAATGAAGCTCCCGTAACTAACCTAGCATGAAGGAATATGGTTTTAACTTGTTTGGATACACTCATCTATTCCCCAAGGGAAATAGAACCAAAACTTAGTTCCTGAAAAGTTACCAGCTTTTTAAAAAAATTATTAGCTTATTAAACTAAAATTACTAGCTTTTTAGGTGTAGTTACCAACCAAGTACAGGTTCTTACTCAGGCATATCAAGTCACTCCCCATGTGAGAATGAAGCTCTCCTGACTAACCTAGCATGAAGGAGTGTGGTTTTAACTTGTTGGGATACACCCTCCATTCCCCAAGGGAAATAGAACCAAAACTTAATTCCCGAAAAGTTACCAGCTTTTTAAAAAAGTTACTATCTTATTAAACTAAAGTTACTAGCTTTTTAGGTATAGTTACCAACCAAATGCAGGTTCTTACTTAGTCATATCAAGTCACTCCCCATGTGGAAATGAAGCTTCCTTACCTAACTTAGCATGAAGGAGTGCGGTTTTAAGTTGTTTGGATATACCTACCTATTTGCCAAAGGAAGTAGAACCAAAACTTAGTTGCTGAAAAGTTACCAGCTTTTTAAAAAAGTTACTAACTTATTAAACTAAAATTACTAGCTTTTTATGTGTAGTTACCAACCAAGTGCAGGTTCTTACTTAGGCATATCAAGTCAATCCTCATGTAGGAATGAAGCTCCCCTGACTAACATAGCAGGAAGAGGTGTGGTTTTAAGTTGTTTAGATACACCCATCCATTCCCTAAGGGAAATAAAACCAAAACTTAATTTTTGAAAAGTTACCAGCTTTTTAAAAAAGTTACAAGCTTATTAAACTAAAGTTACTAGCTTTTTAGATGCAGTTACCAACCAAATGCAGGTTCTTACTTAGGCATGTCAAGTTGCTCCCCATGTGGGAATGAAGCTCCCCTAACTAACCTAGCATGAAGGAGTATGACTTTAAGTTGTTTGGATACACCCATCTATTCCCCAAGGGAAATAGAACCAAAATTTAGTTCTTGAAAAGTTACCAGCTTTTTAAAAATGTTACTAGCTTATTACACTAAAGTTACTAGCTTTTTAGGTGTAGTTACCAACCAAGTGCAGGTGCTTACTTAAGCATATCAAGTCACTCCCCACGTAGAGATGAAGCAAAACCTCACCAATCTAGCTTAAATATACTTTGTGACTTTGATGGAAAATGCCAAATTCATGTAATTTATCTTGGTATATACTTTGATACTGTCTACGTCCTATGCAGCATGTTTTTAGGAGTTTTCAGAAGTGTTGCTAATGCTAAAGAAGCTACATAAAATCCGTCATTTGTGCTTTGTTGATAATGATAAACATGTTTTTCCAGTTAAATTATTTGCTTTATGCTAATACCACTTATGTAGATAGTGATAGCTATCCCAAAGAATAAGTTATGTTATACTATCAGTAAGTTATCAAAGGATTATGAAGTTGTAATAAATTATGATAATGACTATTTTATTTTTGGATGAACTATTCAATAAAAATGAAAGAACACATGATGCAAAGAAGGGTACTCTTTCATATTATAGCAGAGCCCAGTTAATTTTCTTTTCCTATTTTGTGTAGGTTGGTCCATCATATGCGGCAAAACTTCATGGAAGATACAAGTGGTGGTGATGCAGACCAGGTTGTTGGATCCGTACCAGAAGTTGATACCTTTAAGGGCAATACTAAAATAGTTGAGCCAAGTGTTGGGATGATATTTCATTCTACTGAAGAAATAAAAGCATTTTACCAAAAGTATGCAAATGTGATGGGCTTTGGATGGAAAATACGGAATTCGAAAAAAGGAGATGATGGGGAGTTAAATTATCTGATGCTTGCTTGCACACAAGAGGGAAGCCAGGCGTCAAAAATTCCTACAACATTGAAGACACTACCTACACAAGTTGCAAAATGTCGTGCAAAGATTACTGCAAGCAAGGCATCAGACGGTTCATGGTCTATAAAGTCAGTTATTCTTAACCATAGTCATGATATTAGCCCCACGAAGTAAAGAATGTATAAGGCAAATAAGAATATCAGTCTGCATGTGAAGAGAACTATCGAGCTAAATGATGAGGCAGGAGTGAGGATCAGTAAGACATTCCAAGCTCTTGTACAAGATGCAGGAGGGTACGAGAATCTTCCGTTTATTGAACAAGATGTGAGGAACTACATTAATAAGGAAAGACGTGCAATTGGGAAGGAAGGAGATGCCAAAGCTTTGGTAAATTACTTTGATAGGATGAAGGAGCTGAATTGTAATTTTTGGTATGACATTGATTTTGATGATCAGTTTTGTGTAAGAAATATATTTTGGGCAGATGCTAGGAGTAGAGCTGCATATGAAGCCTTCGGAGATGTTGTGAGTTTTGACACAACATATTTGACAAATAAGTATGAGATGCCATTTGCGGCATTTATGGGTGTAAACCACCATGGCCAATCGATCTTGTTTGGGTGTGGTTTGCTTTCAGCTGAAGATACGAAATCATTTGTTTGGCTTTTTGAGTGCTAAGTTAGATGCATGGTTGGGAAGCATCCTGCAGGTCTAGTAACTGACCAATGCAAGGCTATGCAGAAAGCAATTGGGATAGCTTTGCCCAAAACGCGTTATAGATGGTGCTTGTGGCACATAATGAGAAAAATCCCTGATAAACTCAAAGGATATGTTGCATATAAGGGAATCAAATGTGCAATGAATGAAGCCATTTATGACACTCTCACAGAGGAAGAATTTAATGAGAAATGGTGCTTGTTTGTGAAAGAATTTCAAATTGAACAAAATGAATGGCTGAGTGGATTGTTCAGTGAGCGACATAGGTGGGTTCCAGTCTTGTTGAGGAAGGACTTTTGGGCAGGGTTGTCCACCACCCAACGCA
Source organism: Pterocarpus santalinus (assembly GCA_031439595.1). Taxonomy (NCBI): domain Eukaryota; kingdom Viridiplantae; phylum Streptophyta; class Magnoliopsida; order Fabales; family Fabaceae; genus Pterocarpus; species Pterocarpus santalinus. The sequence goes on from CM062523.1 coordinate 23,691,649, forward strand.
GTGAGAGCATACATACTTTCTTTGACAGATATGTCAACTCTAAAACAAGTCTACAACAATTTGTGAAGCAGTATGACAATGCTCTTAAGATTAGGGTAGAAAGGGAGTTTGAAGCTGATTTTCGCTCCATGAATACTACAATTCCCTGTGGGTCAAACTCCCTAATTGAAAAACAATTTCAAGCTGAATACACACATGCAAAGTTTAATGAAGTTCAATCTGAATTTAGAGGAAAAATGAATTGTGGCACATCCATCAAATGTGTAAAAGGGATTATTGCCACTTACAATGTGTTTGAGGAGCTTTTGGTTGGTAGCCATGTGAAGGAGGTTTTGTATGAAGTTAAATTTAATCGTGAAAACCATGATTTCAGCTACCGATGCTTGTTGTTTGAATTTAGGGGCATTATGTGTAGGCATTCACTTTCTGTGCTTGCTCTTGAAAGAGTAAAGCATGTGCCTTCGAAGTATATTTTGACAAGATGGAGCAAGAAAATCAAGTGGAGACATTCATACATTCGAAGTAGTTATGATGTGACTGAGTTAAAACCAAAGTCAGAGAGATTTGATAAGTTATGCAAGCATTTCTATAATGTGGTAGAAGTTGTTGCAGAATCTACTGAAGCAAGCAATCTCCTCCATAGTGCACTTGATAAAGTCGTTGGTGATATGCATGGAATGACTTCTTCTTATAAGGAAATGAATACAACTTGTAAGGACACTTGCTCAGACACCAACATGGGTGAGGATTGTACTGATCACATGATTCAAATGCGTAGCCTTTCCCATATAACACGTAAAGTTCGACCACCCTCAAAGAGAAAAATCTCTCATGGCGAGAAGGTTGTGCAGAAATATAGAAAGCAAAGCATGAATAGTGCCAAATTGGTTGTGAAGGTTAGTTTATTATATCGTCTATTATTGTTTGTGTTTACTCAAATGGTCTCAATGGAAATAAATCTTAATGTTTAATGTTTGATTTCGATTGCAACCTGTAGGACTCCATTAATGGACTTGTCATCCAACAACGTGGAAGTAACTTCTCCATAGAGTCCTCGGTGGAGGTTGGACCTACAATGAATGTGACTGATGGCAATTTCATGTTGTGTGTGCGCATGGATTTAACATTAAATTTGTAACTTCGGTTTGGTCTTAATCTGCATGCATAAATTAAATTTTTTTCCACTTTGTTGTTGGTATTTGATGTGAATTGTGAGATAAATTGTATTGACGAGATGATGCTTAAATTCGGGAAATACTTTGTTATGTACGATGTTGTGCATCTATTATTTCAATATGGAAAAAATGGTCAAATTGTGTAATGATTGTTGTGATGCATTTATGGATTTCTGGAATCTATTATTTTATTCCTACATGCACTTAGTGAGAATGTTAGTTTTACGACCAAGATTCATAGGGATGGATGGTTAACAATGATTCAACTACCACGAGTGTGGCATGAAGTGACCACTAATTGTTACTTGTCTAATATTGTTTAAAGCCAGAGCAGGGCTATTCATGTCAATGAAGCTGCTATTGTTCCCAATTATGAAGAAACTTGTTTGGTTTCCGAACTATCAATTGTTCAGCAAGGTGGATTTGTGTCATTGCTCGAAGGCTTTACTGCTGATATTGGTCTATCTATACAGGCATGTAAACAACTTGGCTATCTTTGAGTTTAGTTTGGGATTATTTTATTTATACTATCCTCTTATATTGATCCGCAGGAACACCTCCCTCGTCCCACGTATGCTAAGGACGGTTCTGAAAATGTTGCTCAATTATAGTAATATTAGTTGAGCATTTTGACTTTTTGATTGATGATATTTGCTATATGTAAGCAATACAGATATACTGGCTAATGTAAATGGAGAATGACGCCTTCCCTTTTGTATAGGTAAGTGGGTTATTAGTAGTGCATTTGTTATTGATAAAAGTTTGTGAAGTTTGCATGTGGACTTTAAAATAACAAAAAATTTTCCCATTTATTCGTTATGTTTCAATTTTTTATGTGCAGGACCAGGATTATAGGTGTACATTTTACATAGCCATTTTTTTGTTCCAAGGAAACTTACAGTGATGATGCACATCTTTTTTGTTTTTCTACTACGGATGTGCTTGACAACAAGACAAGGGAAGAAGCCAAATAGGAAATCACCCAACATTTGGAGCATAATGGACAATATTAGGGAGGGCACGGATCAATGCTCTAAGATTTTGATTTTTTTTTTTTAAGTTTTTTGTATTTGGAGTCCCAAAAGTGTAGTAGAATAGACAGTTTATTTGGTAGCACATGAGTTATTTACAATTATTTGTTCTTCGTAGTACTATGTGGTGTAGGAAAGCTTTATTGTGGATATTGCATAATATTCATGTACTTTCAAATATACTATTTGCAATTTTAATTAGGTCTAATAAAAATGAATATTGTATAACAAAGTATGATTTGGATTATGAATAATTTATTGGTATGTTATAGTGGGTTTGTACATTGCATGTTTAATTTATTTGCTACTGTCAAGAGTAACTTTGAAAGAGCAAAATCAGATGCAAGCGTACAAGTTAGAGGGAAAAGGGTTGAACTCTAGTCCAATTAATTGCCTATCGATATGTTGGTGTTATTGTTTATAACTTTCCTGAATTAGCTGCCAAAGTATGCCCATTGGGCTGACAATTTTAAGTGTACTTAAATGTTCAGGTTATATAAATTTGTGAGGGTTATAGCTTCTTGAGTAAATTTAAGAAGCGATAGGTTGAGAGATATCATTTGTGTTATAAATTTTCTTAAGAAGCTGTTCACTTTTTAAGGTTTCTAATATGAAGGTGTGTAGTTTTAACTTGTTTGGTTGCACTAATGCATTCTGCAAGGCCAATAGAAAGAAAACTCAAAGTAATTGATAAGTTACCAGCTTTTAAAAAAAGTTACTATCTTTTTGAACAAAAAGTTACTAGCTTTTTGGGTCAAGTTACCAACAATGTTCAGTTTCACAATTAGGCATTTCAAAGCACTCCCCAAGAGGAAATGAAGCTTCCCTCACCAACCTAGCATGGAGGGGTGTAGTCACAACTTATTTGGATGCACCCATTCTTTCCCCAAGGAAAATAGAACAAAAAATCAGGATCCTGAGAAGTTACCAGTTTTTTAAGAAAGTTACTAGCTTTTTGAACTAAAATTACTAGCTTTTTCGGTGAAGTTACCAACCATGTTCAGTTTCACAATTAGGCATTTCAAGGCACTCCCCAAGAGGGAATGAAGCTTCCCTCACCAACCTAGCATGGAGGGGTGCGGTCACAACTTGTTTGGATGCACCCATTCTTTCCCCAAGGGAAATAGAACAAAAAATCAGGATCCTGAGAAGTTACTAGTTTTTTAAGAAAGTTACTAGCTTTTTGAACTAAAATTACTAACTATTTCGATGAAGTTACCAACCATGTTCGATTTCACAATTAGGCATTTCAAGGCACTCCCCAAGAGGAAATGAAGCTTCCCTCACCAACCTAGCATGGAGGGGTGTGGTCACAACTTGTTTGGATGCACCCATTCTTTCTCCAAGGGAAATAGAACAAAATATCAGGATCCTGAGAAGTTAACAGTTTTTTAAGAAAGTTACTAGCTTTTTGAAGTTACCAACCATGTTCAGTTTCACAATTAGGCATTTCAAGGCACCCCCAAGAGGAAATGAAGCTTCCCTCACCAACTTCGGTGAAGTTACTAACCATGTTTAGTTTCTTAAGTAGTGCCATAAGCCATGTTTATTGGTTGAAAGGTACTGGATTTAGCGAAACTTGATGAGAAAAAAGATACGGTTGATGATGTGTCTCATGACGTATGTGAATATCTAAACTAGAATCGTTGTCACTTAGTTTATCTACAGAACAATGTAACATATGGTCAACTACACCATTACTGGAAAATTCCTATCGAATCGATCCTTCATTAACAGTTGGACTCATAAATAATCAACTTCTGCAGCAATTATTTTTCTAAAGTAATTGAGCTCATGGATTACGGTTGGTTTTAGAAAAATAATTAGAAGAGAATTTTTTCATTTTGGTTTTGGATCAAGATTTTACCATAACTACTTATTGCAGATCAAAGAATTTGGGAAATTTGGAACCAAAAGCATCCACTCATAACAAATGATAACATTGTGGAAATTAAATGAGTCAGGTTTTTAATTGCACAAATTCAAGTGACAGAAGAAAATTTTTATAAATGACAATCATAGCTAAATTTTTTTCCAAAGTGTGTCAACCTTACTACACATTTAAATTTTGAAGTAAAAAGCTCGAAACATCTTAAATCAAATAATATTTCCAGCCCTCTGTGTTTCTACTTATGGATGCTGGAATAAATACATATTACCTATGTTCTAACATCACCATAAGGTCATTCAAAAAGATACAGTTTGACAGGGGAAAGCTACCCAAGTATGGCACAGCAGCAAAATGTGGACTTCAATCGAACATGAGGTGAGACGCTGAATAGGTTAACAAATTCTGTTTATAAGCTTCCTTTTGAAGAGCTTCTGACTTTTCTTACACAAGTTACGTGCATGGATGCATCTCTCTAGGTTAACACCAATTCTCCGAATCTCCATGTCAGCAACCATATTCACATGTCAGAGATATCATTTGTAGCATCAAATACTTGCTGCATGTGAACATTTAACAGAACTGACAACATAAAACCATAAAAATTGAAAACAAAATACATAACTTGATATACACATACACACATATTTTCACAAAATATCCCACTACACTGAATATTTGTACCATGCATCATGCCCAGAAAACTCCGAGTCTTTCCTTTTGAAGGAACTAGAGCACCATTTTCAAAGGATAGGGTAGCCTCATCACTCAAAAAAGACCAAAACAGAACCTATGGCACTATTACTTTCTTGGCCTCAAACGACGCAACGGTGTGTATGGGGTTCTCATTCTAGGTGCAGGCTTTCGCTTTCTTCCGTAAGTCTTGACCCTTGTAGCAACGGTTGATTTCGGCTTCTCCTGGGTATTAACGGTCCTACCATCTTCACCATCAACACCTTTTGACATAGACAGAAAATATTTAACAATCAAATTGACATACTAACTACATGCTCAGTTATTAAATCCCGTTTATGCATATAACTACTTCATGTCCATCAATCTATGCACAAACCTTTGGCATTATCTTCATACACCGGTACATCCTAATTGGCAATGCTAGTAAAGGCCTATATTGGAGTTTCCATGCGACAAGAAGAGACATCTGCACCTAATGGGGTACGGGCAGCGAATGGGGATGCCGTTGATAGCAGCGCATCAACTCCTGCATCATGTGCAACTTTTGCTCTGTACACATTTCTCTTATCTAATACCCAACTAGTTAGCAACTCACGCCATAACCTTTCAGCCTCATCCTGTGGCAATCAAACCTGTAATTTTAGAAAATGCAAAACTAAACTACTATAGTTCCAAAATACGAACCAAATAATAGAAAGCTCACCTCAGTCCAATCAGGCATAGTGCTGCCTCCCTCATATGTTGTGACCCCATCCCACATCTCCATATACTTAATGGTGTACAAACCACAATCATGACTTCACAAAAACCATACAAGGCAAAAACCCCAAACAACAAGTTACGCTAACATGATAGATCCAATTGATGAATATAGAAGAGTAAATTTTATAAATAAAACCCATTACAACTCACCTATTCTTTTGTTTTGGCAGCAAAAGACTATCAACTCTTAATTCCACTTCATTAGGATTCAACGTCGGCACTGTTAATGCCAACATCTCCTTGAAACGAGTGGCCTACAGGTTGTCAAAATGAAATAGATTCAATATAATTTCGGCAGTACACAGAGGATGCATTTTTTCAGTTTGCATTTTGTACTAGTCACTTTCACATTTCGAGCATGCATTTTCTAGTACAAAGGAAGTCAACAATTTCATTTCTAAATGCTATTAATCAATATCATCCCAATGGTAATATAAGATTACAACCAGACACTCGCTATTCACTTCTTACTCCATTTTCCTTAATTTGACTATGGATGCATCCTCACATGACATCCGTTTTGTTTAACCACATACATTGTCCACCATACTCCATTAACTATCCTTCTATTTTGTATAATGTTTACTAGAAAAAAGGAATGATGCTGTAAGACCACTAACAACTTCTTTGCTATTGAAATGGAGTGAAAACTCAATCAAGGTTTTAGCTCAAATATAAAGAACTCAAAAAGGTTTAAATTTTGCTCCATCAAATAGTTACTGGATTGCTACTCTATTAATAAAATATTGTACAAAGGACAGAAAGAGTGAATCAAGTGATTACCAACTGTACCATCAACTTTACAAGTTCAAAAAAAAAGAATAGATTCAATGGACTTTTTAATAGCCAAATACTGAGGATACGTATAAAATAAAGTAATCAAGTTATTTGTAGCACCATACCGCTAATTTGTCAAGGTGAGCCTTGTCAGCCTTATGCCTTCCCTCTAAAGAGTCTAACACATATAACCTCTTCTTTTCCCGGTTCAAAGCATAGCACAACCAGTGGTGATCAAACACAATAGGCGCAAACACCTTTAACAACAACGTAGAAAATATCATTAGCTTATAACTATATTATATAAAATGGACTGACACGAAGGATGAAATTGAATACTAGGTTGCTATAGGTAATGACAGATTGAAGCTCCCCGAAACCAATCGGTAGTGTATCCCATGGTTGGTGGCGACATCTCCTGAAGGCTTCCAAACCATGTGCGACCTTCTCCTAAATTCAGAGAAACAAACATAAGCACAACGAACGAATTCTGAATTAAAATATGCATATCAAACATATCTAAGTTAGATGACATCACCATGAAATACGAAGGCAAACAAAAACGGCCCCTCACCTTTCGTCCCTGCTCAGACTCATTAAAAATTGCTGCCGCAAAAGTAACAACCTGACATAACAATTGAATATTCGTTACCAACTAGTTCACTCTGAGCCAAGCATGCAATTCAGACTAAAACACTGATATTAAGAGTTATTATTACATAATTACTAATCCACCCCCCGAGTCTCAATGTTCGAGCATCATGCCGATCCAAATACTGACCAAACATGCTAACCAAATTCCTGAATCATAGCCAAAGTAATTAGAGAAATATCATGTGAAGTAAGTTTGTTCATTGCAAGTATCTAGATTGGGGCAAAAAGAGTTCAAGTAAATATCTATACTCGCTTGCAACCCCTGGGCGGGTGCAGTATGTATAAAGATCAAGTAGCATTTTCTCTTGCTCCTTCTCGGTAGAGTGAGAAGGGTCATCCCGAATATCAGAATAAAACCTTTCCACTTTCTTCTTCTCGTTAGCAGCAGGTTCGGCCTCTTTGAAGCTTGGCAAGTTAGGGACAAAACACCGAACATCGTACTTGCCTGCTAGAATGGCATCATCCATGTCCTTCAGCATCTACAAATGCGCCACAACCCAGTCCTGCACAATCTGCATACACATGATTATGTCAATGATAATAAAAATTTGCAAGTGGGCACAAGCATAATAGAACATCGATAGAAATAACTGCTTCAAAAAATAAGTAATCATTTTCAGGAAGTAAGAATCAGCTTCGGTTGAAAATTCATCCAATTATGCATGAAAAAGATAACAGATGCTAGCATCCAAATCAGTTGTGATACCAGTACTGATTCTTTAATCACTCTCACTGAATTCACCACCTATAAAGTACATATACTCACAGAAATGCATATATTAAGAATAAAGGTCTACATAATACCGGTTTTGGACACTCCTAGTTGTGCAAGAAAAATCAATAACTAAATTCACAAATAAAATTAAAAAAAATCATAAAACCATAATTTTAAATAAACCATTGACCTATCAAAAAGCTAATAAAATTTTTTGGATAACATAAGGAAAAATATGCATAACTCGTAAACCTTTTCAATTATTCAGGCATTAAATAATCCCCATTACCTCTGTCTTATAAGTTTTCTTTAACCACACTTCATCATATAGCTCTCCTCGGCATCGGGTACGATACAATATACCCTATCAAAAAACATGCATGGATGACATGAACAAAAGCAGTGGAAAATACACAATATCAATAGCTTCGAAATTAAGTTTTCACCTTAATCTCATGAAATAAACAAGAACCACAAAACTATTTTTAACAGATTGTAATCCTATTTACACGAGTTACCTATTTTAAGTTTCTCTCACTGCGAATCCAACTTCGCACCATTTCTTCATCCCAATATGCGAGTAGTGGACCAGTGGATGCCGGAACCCCACTACCAAGCGGGCGGCGATGCAGGTATATAATCTGTGACGTGCCAAGTCAACTAACCAAATTATGTTACTGATAGCTACGTATATATGAGCAATAGACAAGTATACACAAGCATGATAAACTATCAATAGAAAGGCTAGAAAAGAAGCTTCACTGCAACAGAAAAATAATGATGCATTACATACCATCACGAAGAAAAGGCAGCCGCCGATGCTCCCTGTCTTCCGGTGACCTAACTTGTAGCTTATAATCTGAACTACAAGCCAGTCGAAAATGAATCGGCTCCAATTATAACTTTTCACATTTTCAACATCAACAATGGCACCAAATAACTTTGGACTAGGTGCCATCTTTGATGTTGGGCAAAAGAATCCGGACATGACATACAAAATGAATGCTCGCCTGAAGCTGGCATCAACTTTGCCCTGCCGGATCATCTGCTTTAACTGACCATCGGTGACCCCCTCAAAATCCTTCGATAGAAGCTTCTGCTCTTCGGTCACGGATGTACGAATCTCCAGCCCTAATATTGCATGGTTAGTATGCTTACTCATCATGTGCAAAAAAAAAAAAAAAAAATTAGCAATAACAAATAGGCAGGTTGTAATACCTGAAGTCGGCAAGCCAAAAACCATGGCCACGTCATGGTATGTAAGTGGGATCGGCTCACCCTTCACGAAAATGCACATCTTGGGTATATCCAGTGCATTCACGAGCTCCAAGCATAACACCCGCTCGATCCGGCATTTGACATCGAATACTGTGCCAAATCCCATCTCTTTCACAAGGTCGGCTTGTTGTTCCGTCAGAATTTGGCACAGCTTCTGCAATCAGAGCGGCGAACACCGCGTAGCAAAAGCAGCCTAAAATTCACACCCATTGCAATCAGTACATCTAGATTTACAAAATCACTATGGATACTGCAAGAATAAATTATCTAAATAACTACATCACAAAGCAATACAACAAGTAGGGCGTGATTTACCACTCCATGACTAGACTGGCGAGAACCTTTTTGACTAAGAGACCTGCCATTCTTATGCAAGCTTCCCTTCTTATCCTAACCAAAACAATGCAAAATAGTCACATAGTCCCTCATTTTAAATGCATTTATTACATTTCAAACAGTTGTATCACTTAACACTTACATTTGCTTCATTCTTCATGCCATGCTTCTTTAGCCGTCCAGCCACACCTATTGCAGGACTTGTACCATTTGCTTTCCCTTGCCCCATTTCAGTCTGCGTATGAATTGATATTACTTGAACTGCTAAGGTTGACTCACCTACAATAAACCACCAAATCTTAATTACCACACATTCAAACACACTAGATGCTATCTAAGCCCAATAACGATTAACACCACAAGGCACACATGGTTAACTAGGTCAGTAGAAAGTTAATTTGCTTGATCCTATTTCGAAATTATAATTCTCATACCTATTTTCCAAGTCATACTGTCAACAGAAAAAAATAAAAAAAAGAAATCATTGATGGTAGGATTAGAAATAGCTAAGCTCTGATTATAGTTTAAAAAAAAAAATTTACAATTGATTTCATATATCAATTAGAATACATGTGCAACCTTTTACCACATAAGCTATGAATAATAAAAGTTGAAGTGGATATCATTTCTACAGAAGACATTAGGCCTTCTTATCCTACACTCCCTTACCTAAAAACCTTCAAACTCTCCCTTTTGGATCAGCTCATTCCTGCTCCTTATGGTCCATTCGCCCTATTTTACACCTCACCTAATAACACAAGTAGCATATCTGAAATCCCAAAAAGATTAGAATTGCTAAAGCAATCCTTATGTGAGACACTAACCCAGTTCTACCCTCTAGGTGGCAAGATAAAAGATGACTTATCCATTAAGTGCAATGACGAAGGTTCTAATCTTATAGTAGCCCAAGTGAAGTGTCCTCTTTCTAAATTTCTAAGCTGACCTTATCTTGTAGTACAACTAGGAGATAATTTCTGTAGTGTTGTGGAAGTGTCTCATGGCTGCGTCCAAGGCACAATTTGGTACTCAAAAGCCTTCTATGGTGAATCATTTGGTGAACCTGCACAAGAGAATGGATGAAGCTCTATGTCCAAAACATGCCATAGGAAACTGTCTTTGGTTAACGGGCCCAAATCACTTCAGTGAACATGAGTTCGGGTTGGATGAGTTGGTTAGTACGATGAGGTATGCAATTTCAAGAATTGATAAGGAGTTTTTTGAGAAATTACATGGTGATATTGGAAGCTCAGCTATGCAAGAGTCTCTTAGAAAAATTGATGAGACATGGTCAAAGAATGAAGTGGACCAAGTTGGTTTTAGCAGTTGGTGTAATTTTGGGTTCTATGAAGCAAATTTTGGGTGAGGAAAGCCTACATGGGTGAGTAGTATTGGTTCAACTAGTCCAATATTTTTTTATGTAATCATCCTAGTTGACACCACGTTCAAAGATGGCATAGAAGCTTGGGTTACCTTGGATAAGCAAAAGATGACTCATTTGGAATCAAGTACTGAACTCCTCACTTATGCAACTGTTGATCCAAGTCCTTTGGCAATGGGGTCTGTAAGGTGTAATTTATTTTTATAGGTGAAGTGAATGTTTAGCTCTCGATTTCCAATATATGTCTATCTAAAATCACCTTCCTGGCATCTAGTTCATGCACTTAAGAGGAGAGTAATATTGTGGCCCATATATTAGCCAAAATAGCTTGTAATTCTCATACTAAGGTGTGGATTGAAGAAACACCACTAGAGCTCCACACTATTGTACATTTCACAAGTTATTAGTTAATGGTATGCTACATATGAAAATAAGAATAACAAAAGATTAAGGATTTGGGATTTTGGATTTGATAGTGTTCTATGGTTTAACTTATGTGGAAACTAAATATTATTTTCTTATGAGATTTGGATCTTCAGTTAGACATTTTCTGCCATTTTCATACGGTGATACCATATATGTCGCTAAAAAGTATGTCAAAATAACACAATCCGTTGGTCATTCAGAGCTTTTATCTTCAGAAGATATAAAAGGCTAACACTTGCCTACACAACTTAATCCTTACTCACATGAAGCCATGTGCCAAATACACACAATTGAATCCTAACACACTCTATGAAAGATACCAGCCAATAGGAAACATAAGTGCAGGAGTGACAGTGAATGGAGAGCTTACCAATGAAAAGCTATATCAATACTGATTCCTTCTGCTTCTTTGCTAAAACTGAGAACATCATGAAGAGCTTTCTGGAACAGAACGTCACTAGTCAATAATTGCTTCACAAGCTAATGAAGAAATCTAATCCAAACATAAAAAATAATAAGCACTTATTGCATTAAAGCGAACAAATTAAAACATTGAAGATTTCTTAATTTACAAAATCAACACTGACAAAATCTTGTTGTAGTACTCGTAGCTATTCATATAAGCAAGGGGAACACACCCAACTGTAGAAAATTGAAGAAAAAACTAAACAAGAAATCAAGTGAGAGTTAGAATTGCCCATGAAGCATACAAAGCAGTCATAATGCTACCCCAGTGCAGGTCCTTATATCATACTGCATTCACACACTGCATAGATCAAATGGCCCCACGACATAGGCGCGTTCAATTACGACCAACCAGTTTTGTCAACAACATTACTCCAAAAGTAAATAATACAACTTACATAACTAATATAATTGCAAATCTGAATCGAAAGCGCCCCACTTAAAACTTTATTAGGAATAAGTGCCATGCAAGCAAATATTCACAGTTGTGAAAAGTGTTGTGCAAAATATTATAAGCTTCATGATGGAGATTTTACAAAAAAACAAAAAACATAGATCAGAAATGTGACATATACAACATAGATTTCTTTGTTAATTGAAGAAAGTAAAACAAAGGATAAGGTCTCATTCTCCCAGCAAAGCACCACCAACAAAAAAAGAAAATAGAACAATTTCAAATGGATAATAACCATACATTACAAAATAAAACTACAAGTTACAAGACCTTATCAGTGTTAAGCCATTTCACGTATTCAATCGCCCCCTAGCATAGAAATATTCATTATATTGAATCTTTTCTAGATGATCGTCTTCTTTCTAAAGTGTAATAGTAAGCTGAAAAGGTCAAGAAAGATGTTAAGATACAAAGTACATAGAAAAATACTCGGATTTGTGTATTGTATATGTGGCTAAATGCAGGACATAATGTTTCGAGTTGCTTAGTCTCACTTGTTAGATGAGCAGAAAGATAAATTCAAGCTAATATTGAACTATCAGAGGGACTCAACAAATTTTCAAGCAGAGAAAACAATCAGCTATCATATTGACAAGAAAGGGAGTATAACATGAGTATATTCTCCAATAAGCAACAGATGGTGTTTCTTGATTTGATTAAGGTTAATATGAAACTACACCTCTAGAAGTACTATAGACACAGCTTAAATTGTTACCAATTTTATATAATTTATCTTTAATTTAAATGGAATTTATTTTTCCCTTTAAGCCACTACAATAATCAGCAGCATAACTTGCAAATTCAAAGAAAAACCAAGCATAAATTGCCATCTATAAAAGCATATGAATGGTTAATGATTTCTACAACATGTTAATCCAAGCAATATAATAAGATCAAGAAAGATGTCTACAATATCCATATCAGTAGTATCAGTGGTTAAACCTCTTGGAGACATATCAGAACCTTTAGAAACATGGTCAAGATTATTCAGAAAAAGTATTATTCAGAATGGGCATTCCTACACTTTATAAAGTGTAGCAATATACCATTCTATTTGATAGGATTATAGAATAATTGGATTTTTTGCCCAAATTATCATTGTGAATCTAAACTTCAAAATAATTAGTCAGGAACTGGGATAAGCACTTTTTATTAATATTCTCAAGTATAAAAAGTAATTATGACTTTCATGGAGTACATCACCTTCCAGGCTAGCAGTTTTAAAGAAGGCAAAACTTGGTAGCTACCCTTCTAAAATCAAATAGCACTAAATTGGTAGTGGCCTGCAAAAATGTTGGCAAACTTTAGGCTCCATAGCATAGTGAATTCATGAACTAGTTAAGGATTTCACATTAATGAAGTTAAATGGACAAAATTACGAAAACCAATTACTTCGATAACTTACACAATTAGAACCAAGGATTTCAAAATTTTGTTTACCAAAGAGCTTCAAAAGGCTTGCTAAAATATTATACTGGAACACTGCTACAGCTAAGATATAATCTCATGCTTAAAAGAGTCCAAATAAGCTTAAACTTTGACTTGAATGGACCAAACTAATATTTAAAACCATTTTTAATTATTTTGAATCTTAATTGAGATTTGAAATTAAATCACCACTTAAGTTTAAGCCCAGTAGCAAAAGATAGTATTTACCTCTACTGGCTAGCATGGGCTGTTTAAGAACAAAGTAAAAGAAGAACTACCACGTCTAACAGAGTAATAAAATAAAATTACATGCCCAAACAATATCTATTGGAATAAAAACTTATATGAGAAATTATGGCCAATAATATAGAAGAAATGAATTGGTAAATAAAGCTCAAACTCAAATTTCATAAAAAAATATATGAAATGAAATTTCAAGATAAATTGTCCTACTGTAAGATAATAAGAGCTAATAAATGAACTTGGATGAGTGTGCTTGAACATTGTTTTACGAAATGGATGGTCATAAGATCCAAGGCTATAAGGGGATTTATATAAAGAACCCTTAAGAACTATTGCTTTAAATTAACAAGACTTCAAATCTGAAGCTTACTCTAGGGCATTAAGCTCATTGTGTACTAGTGCTCCACTTAAACCTCTTTCTTAACTATTCACCTACTATTCTACTTTTTTTTTATTTTTTTTATTTCGTACATTAATGTTATGCTTTTATTGCTACTTAGGTTGCAATAGATATCAACCTAAAGCAACTGATAGGAAGGCAAAGGTGGTAAAGAAGCAATGGTCCTTAAACATGCACCACAAACATAAATATAGGCAAATCAGTTGAGAATGAATCTAGCTACTCTACTGACAAAATAATCCAAAAAGAAAAAAGCAACTAAAGCTCATCAAATTGACAAGTTGACATGAGGAATGAGATCCATAGAAAACATACTTAACATGCCATCAATTTCACATTAATAATTGCCACATATAAGTCCCACCATAAAATAAGATAACAAGAGTAAAACATTGAAGATTTAGTCAATATTGATATAAAAAAAAATTAGTAACAACAGGTAAAAGGAAGCTATTATTTATATTTATACTTTAACATATCTAACTTCTAAGTTACATGTCTTATTATATATATAAAATTCCAATACCAAATAAACGATAATAAAAGAAAGTCTTCAGATCAATTGAAAAGCAAATAAAACATTAATTAAATAATTTAAAAGTGCATTAAAAATAATCCTACAGCTGGGTTATGAAGTCATGAGCACCATTGAGACCTTCCTCCTAACCAATATTAAATAAGTATATAAAAGCTTTCTTCAATAACACACCATATGGCAGTTACTATATACAAGAAGTTTTGGAACCCCTTTTGGACGTTAGAAAGTAAAAGGCTTCACCAGCATCATTATAAAGCTCCAATGATTCTTTCACTAGAACTCACTCACACAACCAATCTAAGAGAGCAACACCTCCCCTGTTTCGACTGGAAAATAAGAACAAAATCACAACACATAAAATTGCGAATCCGCATAAAGAAGTGACAAAGAACTAGGAAGAGAGACAGAATCATGGTACTGAGTCACCAACAATGGCCACTCTAAATCTAGCACTGTTGAGCTCTTTGTTGTCCTTCTCACAGTCCCTCTAGAACAATATTTGAATGACCACAAAGCATAAATATATTTTTATAACTAATCAAACAAAATTCATGAAATTCCAACTTGAACACTTGAGAATTAAATAACACTTGATGATGCATTAAACTGAAATGCTCACCAGCGGAAGAAAAATTTGACTACTTAATATCAACTTTATCAAATGCCGCACATGTAAATTCCATATCTCTTTCATCTTCACTTACACTTATTTTTTACAGTGATTTACAAATAGCACTAAAATCTCGATTTCTAAGCTCTTTCTCATTATCAAAATCAACACTAAAATCTAAGTTGTCATGCAAACATACCTTTAGCTTAGCTGTAAAACTCGGACAAACCAAAAACTTGTAGAGGGAGAAAGAGGTTGTTGCAGTATTTATACTCTCAAAACAGAACACTAGAACAATACCCGTGTGACAGCAGTGCCCAAACTGAGAGGAGGATGCCAACGTGAGCCACTATTAGATCGCGTTGCCCCTGGTTTGAGTCGCCACTGGTTCACGCTTAGCTCATGTGGTCAATGTTGCTGCTGCTAGCTCAAGTCATGAGAGTAGACAGGGGTGCCAGAGTAAGAAAGGGATTAGGATTTCCTTTGTCTTCTATCAAGGGAGTTTCTTGTTGTTTTTTCATTAAAATGCTGAAAGGGGAAGGAATAATGTGAGAGGAGACCGCGTGACAGATTCTGATTCAGCGCAGAAGGTGATTCAGTGCAGAAGGGGTTTCAGAGAAGGATGAGTGAGGACGATGGAGAAGAGAAGGGTTTGGGTTTCGCGGGCGGGTGTGTTTGTTTCTGTCACTCTGTTTTTGAATTTTTCACCCACTCTCCCCTTTTCTCTTGTACGAAGTCTACCAGCTATTTTTACTTTACGTTTTGTCATTTTCTCTATTTTTATACGGTGTCAACCGTATGTATCACCTACACGGTGGCCAAATAACATTTCTCAAAATTTATACTACTATTATGTATTTATTTTTATTTTTACATATTTAAAGTTATAAAAGTATGAGTTTAATTGGTATGTATTGACAGTATAAAATTATTTTACACTATCAACTAATAGAAATAGGGGAAAGTGAGAAATCATGGTAGCTCCCTCGTCATAATAGGTAGTTATTTGTGTGAATTGACACTTTCTACTATTCTATTGGTTGTGTCGTATAAAACTGTTTTATACTGTCAGTACATTTAAATTTAAATTCTAAAAATAGTAGAATTTATTTATTTATTTTATTTTCTCATTTTTAAAATTTTTTTTAATAATATATCGACAGCCATAAATATTCATAGTTACCCAGTTGTGGGTGCCCATAATATATGAGGGCGGATATCCATCCCTGGTGCGCCCCGCCCCGACATCCGTATTAATGCCTCATCGATAAATTTCATTTTTCCTTCTCGAATACATTTTGATTCACAGTCACACCCGCCTTCCTCGTTCTTTATACTCTGTAAGTGTCATTTTCCTTTCTTCGTTCTTGTTTTTCATATTTTAGTGTGTAAGAATCAGTGATACTATTGTTCATTTCCAGCCCTCTTAATTCATTTCAGTTATTTGCCGTCGAGCAAGGAGTTCAACTTGTTCACAGCAAATCGATTCACCTCTCCCTCCTTTCGTTTTGGTTTTGGACTGATTCGTGAATGTTGCTCGGCTGGGAATGCCATGCCAAATAAAATAGAGACCTGGTACTTATTGCTGGTAGGGTAGGTTACAATTTCTCTCTTCTTTGTAGGGCCTGGGCCTCAGCCTCCTCATCATCAATCAGTCGGTCACAGAAACCACAAAATGGTCTCTCCGAAGCAGATGGTAGGCATCCTGGAGTCGGCGCTTCTGGGCCCTTCCCCTCCGACAGCGGCCCAGCGAGTCGAACTCTTGCACGCCGTCCGCACTTCTCTCCGCTCATTCCAATCCCTCCTTTCCTATCCTGTACGCCTGTCCCTTCCATTTATTCATTTCATTTCATTTCATTTCATTTCATTCTTGTTCTGAATTTCATCCACTTTTCCGTAACTTTTTTTTTTTGGTCTTGTTTTGTTTTGTTTTGTATGTGCTTGTAGCCCCCAAAGCCGTCTGATCGAAGTCAAGTCCAGTCAAAATCAGTTAGGCTGCCTGATTCTCCGCCCATCTCTCTTGATGACCAGGATGTCCAGATTGTGAGTTAACTTTCTACACTTTTTACGTTTAACGTGGTTTGTGTGCAGTAGCTCAAGCCAGCTACGCTTTCTACACCCTTTTGCCGAATGCTTGTTATGTGCCACCTTTTGCTGTGTGAATGGTATATTAGTTTGACTATATGAACTGTGAAGTGGAAGTTAAATGTGGCTATATAACACTAAATGAAAGATATTCACTTTCCTAATTTTAAATTTTAACTGAAAAAACTAGGACCAAGAGAAGCAAAGAGCGGCAAATCTTAGTCTGGGCTTATAAACTCTATGTATTTGTGTTCCTTGAACAAAATGAAAACCCTTATGATAATATTACGTTGTGACTACTGCAATCTGTGCCTTTTCTTTACAGTGTGAATCATTAATTAAATGCATATAGTTAAAGCATTATCCTCAGATGAGTTTATTGTGTTGATCTTTTGCTTGCACAGGCACACATGCACATCTGCATAAAATAATCTAGTTCTTAGTGGCATCAGTTCTTTATCTACACATGCCTCTCTCTCTCTCTCTCTCTCTCTCTCTCTCTATGGATATATACTCCAAATGCACTGCTATTGTCGAACTTAACTTCATGGAGGTGGATGTTCATCAGTAGTAAAATGATAGAATGAAAATATGAATGAAAACTAAGTGGAACCGAGTAGACTAGAATCACTTACAGCTTTCGGGTTTATAGGATTTGTGCTTCTCAATGTTCTTGACACTCCTTTCTTTATTTCTTTAGCAAATCAAGGTTGGTTTTCCATGTATATATTGATGAGGTTGACAATAAATGATTAGGGTAATTCAGCTCATTAGAGTTTAAAATTCTCTACCTGCAATAATGGAGCGATTTTTACCATATTAAGTTCAGAGGGCATAATTCATTTCAAGCTTTAAGTCCAATAGCATGTTGATACTGGGGGAAATGATAAGTTATATAACTTTTTTTATCTTTTCTTGTGTGTTTGAGTTTTGCAATTTTTTACTTTGTCTTATGTCTGTTTTGAAAATTGAATTTTGGCCCCGTCCTTTCTCTAGTTTCCTAGGATTCGTTTTGTCTTTGGGTTTCATTGACAATGACTTACTATTTAATGGACATTAAACTTGCTACTAACAACATTGTTTGTGTAGGAGATAAGAGCATTCTTTGTGGTGTGGAGTTTTAGTGCAGTTTCATTAAGCTATTATACACATGTATATGTTCCCTATCCTTTTTCTAATATCCGCTTTTTTGAAGCACAGGCACTCAAATTGAGTGATGATCTCCATCTCAATGAAATAGACTGTGTTCGCTTGCTTGTGTCGGCTAATCAAGAGGTATATTTCAGCCGGTACTACATAGTACACAGTACACATGCACACACATACACCAGCAATGCAGCAATGGTGCAAATTTTATCATAAACTGCATATTTTAATTTAATACTTGGTTGCATGACAGTTTTTTCTTCTTTGCTTTTAAATTTCAATGACAACCACCACCACCACCACCACCACCAAGGTGTTGTCGATATACACGCATATATTTATTTGTATTCATTGAGTTATTAATCTGCTTTATCTGCAGTGGGACTTAATGGGACACCACCTCCACCATCACCACTCCCACTAGGGTGTTTTCGATATACACACATATATTTATTTGTATTAATCAAATTATTAATTTGCTTTATTTGCTTTATCTGCAGTGGGGCTTAATGGGAAGGGAACCACTGGAAATTCTTCGACTTGCAGCAGGACTCTGGTATACAGAGAGAAGAGATCTGATAACTTCCCTTCATTTGCTGTTGAGGGTATTTTCTTGCTATCCTGGCCATCACTGAAGTTCATCTGGGCATTAATTTGGATATTTAGTTTTTGGTTTGCTAGTAATAGCTTTATGTTTTTCTTTTTTTGCCCCCTTTACAGGCTGTGGTGCTTGATCAGGGACTTGAGGATGATATATTGGTTGACATTCAGAATTATCTGGAAGATCTAATCAATTCTGGACTTAGACAGCGGTTGATTTCTCTTATCAAGGTATGCACTGTCTTATTATATTGCTTTATACCTATCAGATTAAATTATGATTTGGGAAAAGTCCCCTAAAAGTTATATTGTTTTCTAATTGCCAGTCAAAATGAGAGGCAATCAAATATATGAGATATTACAGCTGTTCCGTCAATTTGCAGAATGTTTAGTTGCATGTAATATAATATGTTTTCATCTTTGTGGTTTACATTAGTTTAACTGTTTAAGCTGAAATGATTGGACTGGATAATTAGTAATTAATATTTGACATATTTTATTTAAAAATGAAAAATTATTTGTGCATAATTGGTTTTGATTTGATTAACTTTTTCAGGGAAAAATTAATCTTTTTATAAGCTCCAAGTAAGATTTTGAGTTTGATTATAAGCTATTTTGAATATTAAATTAGCTTATTCAATGACCTAAAGATGTCTTTTGTATTTTATAACGAATTGAATCATGTTCAATCATCATACTTGTACCATCAATGTACATTCATTATTCCTGACATTGTCCTACTGTTGATCTTGGTTGCTTATACACAACTATGCATTGGGCGCATGTTCATTGCTTGCTTTGCTCTGATACAATATGTGCATACTGCATACTGCATATATCTTAGAGTAACATGATTAATACACTATATGGTCTTCAGATACAGTATTGCCAAATTCTCATTTGTTTTTTTACCTTCACTAGAGTATCTAATTTATGGTGTTAAACCATGTAAACAACATTTGGATAGAACCCCCCTCCCCCCCTCTTTTCTTTGGATGATGTAAGATATAGTGGAAGGGCCATTTTATATTGGACCTTGAACCTTAATATTTTTCTTTTTTTTTGCTGTGGTTGTAGGAACTCAATAGAGAAGAACCTTCTGGGTTGGGTGGTCCTCAGTGTGAGCGCTATGTTCTTGATTCAAGAGGTTCTCTTGTGGAGCGGCGGGCAGTGGTTGCTAGAGAAAGACTTATTCTAGGACATTGCCTTGTCCTTTCAGTTCTGGTTGTTCGGACAAGTATGCATAGTAGCTTTTCATGTTGATTGTTCCTGATAGATGATGTGATTGCTGAAGTCCTATATGGTCTATGTTTTATTCTGTGGCAGATTATGTTTTCTGAATAATTTATTGATTAGTATCAGGTGAAAATCTGTATTTTTAGGTCCAAAGGATATAAAAGATATTTTTTCAGTTTTAAAAGATAGTGCTTCTGAAGTTAGTGAGAGCAATGCCACAGTAAAACTTCAGGTAAATTTTTATACCCGTTTGCTCTGCTAAATTCTGTATTTTTTTTTTTTGTTTTGTGTTGTTTTATAGTGGAGTGGAGCATTAGAGTTATGCAAGAGGAACATTTATTTGCTTTCTTCCTTTTTGGTGTGTGATCTTTGTTGTGGTGCATTGCAGCATGGTGAACTACTGGACTCCATTTTTTTTTTTTTTTCATGTGTTAACCTTATTTGTCATTTTAAGAAGCATTTTTTGTAGAAGCAAGTTAGAAATGTAGTTATGCTTTTGTAGTTCTGTTTTTCCTCCGAGTTGTCTTTTACTAAAAAGATGGTAGACCCATTCTCCGACTTTCATCTTTATTCACTAAACTATTCAATGAAGATGCCAATTTTTTTTTTTTGGGGGGGGGGGGGGCAAAGAGAAGAAGGTTGTCATGATCCATATCTCTCCAAAACTTAGGCTTTTATGTAGAGAGACATGGATGGTTTTAATTGTAACATCCCCCCCCCCCCCAAAAAAAAACAAAACAACAAAAAAAATCATTGTTATAATATTTTATATTTTCTTGGTCAAAATTACATAATTAGATTAGCATGGGGAAAAGATGAATAACTTCTTGGTTATATGTCTTTTTTTGTGTTGATTTTATTTTTACAAAGCTAAATGTTGCAAAGATGAGGATGTTGCAATGGATGAGTGGACACACTAGATAACGTAGGATTAGTGATGAATGCATTAGCAAGAAAGTTAAGATAGTGCCTATTGTGGAAAGATGGTAGAATCCCATCTTAGGTGATTTGGACATGTGTGGAGAAGGCATGTAGAAGTCCTTGTAAGGAAAGTACATCAGATGGAGGATAGTCTACTAGCTATAGATAGAGGGAAAACGAGAAAGAACCACATGTGAAACTATTAAAAGAGATTTAAAATTTAAATAGGAAGCACATACACTAACACGGATACTTGACACAACCCCTCCCAAAAAATATGGAGCATTCTTCATATATAGCACATGTACTTCCTATTTCTAAGGCCCTTCCAAAAAATATAGTGCACTATTTCTATTGACATCTCAAAAGAATTCCCAAATGAACTTGTCTTAATAGAAATTGTCTGAGCCAAAAAATAATCTTTTTTAATGGGACATGTACAACCACATGACCAATGTCCGATGCACGTCAATGTCCCGCTTGTGTCAGACACACCGATACACCATCAAATTGGTATGTCTGTACTTCATAGATTTTAAAAGTTTAAATGTAAATATGATTTATGACGGGGCATTATGGCATCGTCTAATCCATGTAGCTAACTCCACCTAGTAGGACAAGGCTTAGTTGTTGTTATTGTTATTGATATCGTTGTTGATTGTTATTTTTATAACAAGTTGATTTATGTGTGCTGCCGCATGAATATCAAGCTATACTTGCCTTTTTGACTCTCAGATGTATCTTGCTCTTGATTTTTGTGTTGCTTTCTCAAAGTTTTCACACTTTGTGTTGTTGCAGATTACCTTTAGTCTTCTCTTTGCCCTTGTGATTGCATTCATATCAGATGGTTTGAGTACGGTGCCTGATAAAGCATCTATT
Source organism: Pterocarpus santalinus (assembly GCA_031439595.1). Classification (NCBI taxonomy): domain Eukaryota; kingdom Viridiplantae; phylum Streptophyta; class Magnoliopsida; order Fabales; family Fabaceae; genus Pterocarpus; species Pterocarpus santalinus. The sequence goes on from CM062523.1 coordinate 23,713,770, forward strand.
CTATCTTCTAATGCTTCCTTCAGACGTGAATTTCATGAACTTGTAAGATGAAAGATACTTACTGTTTTGACCTTTGAAAACTAATTGTTTATTAGCTATTTGGTGCTAACTTGGGTTATTGTTGATGTTGTTTCATGCTTAAGGTAATAGCTGCCGGAAATGATCCAATTGTTGATGGCTTTGTTGGTGTCATAAGGCTTGCTTGGCTGGTACATTTGATGTTAATACAAGATGGTGTTGCAGCAAGGGCGAATGTTTCAAGTGGCTCCTCAAATGAAATGGGTTATCTTAGTCAATGCTTGGAAGTCATTTTCTCACAAAATGTTTTTCAGTTTTTCCTGGATAAAGTTCTTCGTACTGCTGCCTACCAGGTTCATTGGTGATGGCACATTTTTGTTTTAATTTTTATTTTGTTTTTCTTATCGGGAATAAATTCATTGAGACGAAGAGAAGAAAAGTACAATGACTTGGACAAGGGATCCTCCATGAGGAAAAAAGGGAAAATAAAACAAAGAAAAAGTGAAAATGAATGGTGTAAAGCTGTCCAAGTCCTTTGCATATTTGTTGAAGATGTCCCCTTAAATCAATTTTCTTTAACTTCTAAAAGAGTTACATTTTAATTAGGTAAATAGAACATAAAAGACATTTTCTTGAGTAATTGTATCTATATATGATAGGAATTGGGGCTTGCGATAGGCCTTTGATTAGTTAGGAGTAGTTGGTATATAGATGGGGAGGGAAAGGGATTAGGCAGTTAGACACTCAGTAGGAAAAGAATAGGAGAGTTGAGGGGTATCTTGAATACCCTTCTCATATTGTAGATGCTATCTCAAGGTTGTAGGGTCACCGCGATCCAAGAACTCCATTGAATAAACACACTTTCTGTGGTCCTTTTCTATCTTTTTTGCTATTTCTGAACCAGTTTTATCAACTGGTATTAAAGCTCTCGATCTTGCGAGCTTGAGTAGAATATGCCAATGTGGCCAAGATGCAACGAGGAAGGGGCATTGCATTGCAAGTCTTACAAGAATAGGAAAATGTGTTGTAGGAGATTTGTGAACGTTGGGAAAACTGCAAAGGAACATGGAAGGGAGCCAGTGTTAGGCCAGAATGGGTCCTAACGTGAGGACAAGGTTGAGAAAGAGGACAGATATCCAAAGAAGTTGGACAGGAATGAAGAGATGACATTTCCTAGATCATTACAGAGAGGATGGTAAAATGAAGAGGAACCACAAAAAAGGTCGAGCAAGAGGTGGATTCTGAAGTGACTCCGATTGGGATGGATGTAGGAATGACTAAATCGATGGAGTAAATGAGAGTGTTGGCATTGGTTATGGAAGTGGAAAGTAAGCGAGAAGAGCGGGCAGTGTCTATGATAGTGGAATTGACGGAAAGAAGGAGTGACGGCTGGTGGGTAAATGAAGGCTAGTGGGTGTGCTTCCATTGATGCTTTTGGAAGGAGCGAATGGGAAACCTGAGGAGGATGAACTGCATATAGAGTCAAAGGAAGAATGGCAACAACCATTGGGATATGCTGCGGTCGACCAGAGAAAAGTGGTATGACACTTACTCATTGCCACCGTCACGTGTGCGTGATAGGCGGAGGGGTTACTGGAATGGGCCACCAAAAGATGATGGAGGAGGACAGATAGTGATTACGGCTCAGGCAATGGCGGCGGAACAATTTTGTTTTTGGAGATATTATGATTAGAAAAGAAAATATCTTTTATTTTTCATAGAAATAGAAATTTTATTGGGAAAGAACAAATGAGTAAAATAGAGGATAAGCCATCCTCACAAAGAAGCTAAAAATGATCAACTAAATTCCAAGTGGATAAACCATGCAACAAAGCATGCTAATCCTTTTGTATGTTAGATAAAGACACGCCAATGTGCAATATAGGCTAAGGACTGCACAAGATCTTCACTTCGTTACAAGAGCCAAAGTCTCTGAACTTAGTGAGAAGAAAATGATGTAAATCCATGTGGCAAACTCATGACTCTCCAAAGGTTCCAAAAAGCCTGCTCCAAAGAGATTTTGCCATAGGGTAATGCAAAAAGAGGTGAGTCCCCAATTTGGAATTTGTACCACGTGATACAAATATTTGGGAAAAAGTTGTGTTAATCTTGTTAAGAACAACAATACAAACAAAAATAACATGCTTAGAACTTCAAGCCTCTTAGTGCTTTGGTCCCATAATATGTGTACAATGAATAGTTTAGATTCTGAATTGGGGCCTCATTTTCTACATTGTCCTATGGTGAAATCTATCTAGAATAGGCTTTTTGGAAACTTTGGAGAGTCTTGGGCTTGTACTATGCATTTACAACATTTTCTCCTCATTAAGTTTAGAGGTTTTAGCTCTTGTATTGAAGCAAAGATTCAGCAGTGGTCTTCGGCTCACGGTGTGCTTTCGTTGGAAAGGAATGCTAGAATGTTTAGTGATACCTTTTTGACTGTAGACAATATTTGGGATAGGATTACCCTTTTAGCTTCCCTTTGGTGCTTCGCGCTCTGTTCAATGATGTTTCTTTATCCAACATATAACAGGAATGACATGCTTTTTGCATTGTTTATCCACTTGGGTTCTTTTCTTTTTAAATCCCAATTGTTGTTTATCCTCTTCTGAACTTATTTGTTCTCTTCTAATAAAATTTCTTTTTTCTGTCAAAAAAAAAAAAAAAAGCATTCCCCTTCTCCACTTACTCTCACTCCTCTTACCCAATATACCCTTTCCTGCCTTCAATCTAGTGTGAACTATTTGTTGACACTGAGCTCCCCCAAATAGGCCTGGCCTTGAATTTACTTTATTTATTTAATTTTTGGGATAACTGAAGAATTTTATTAAGATGAAGAGAGGGAGAATACAAGTACATATATAGAAGGATAAGAGATCCTCTTTACAAAAACAAGAATTAGCAAAGGAAAAAATCATCAATATAGCAAATATTTCCAATCTCTCAACATATCTGAGAGAGACATTCTTCTGAAGAATCATGAATTTTACACCAAATGGAGCCCAAACTTCTAATCTTATCCAACATGACTTGCTTGTCCAAAAATATGTCATGAGAAATAAAAGAATTACGCTCCAACCAAATACACCAAATAGTGGCGTAGACTCGGTACTGCCACAAAGATTTGATTTCCTTTTTTCTCCCAAAGTTAGCAAAACTAGTGAATGGGAACTTATCCTAGATTCTAGGGCACACCCAACCCATATCAAATATACCAAAGTATTTCATAAAATGCCAATCAAAACTCTATAGTTCCGTACCCAAAAAAAAAAAAAAAAACCCAATCACAAAATAGAGCAAAAATAGATGTGAAACAGATCTCGTATCATGCATAACACACACAATAGGGGAAATAGTCCCATGTGGCCTTCGAACTGGCAACATATCATTGGGATTAATTTTGTTTAGCACCACTGTCCAAATAAAGGATTTAACCTTAGAGAGAGATTTGGACTTTCAAACAGGTTTATCAAAGTGGAAAGAGGTTCTATTTAAGGAATGAATTAGGAATTGAAATAATTGTTTGCAAGAAATCAGCCCAAAGGTATCAAGGGACCAAAACATTTGGGCTAGAAAACAAACGGACAGGATGAAGGAGATCCAAAAGGATTATTAATTTTGAGGACTCCCTATTATTTAGGTTTCGAAAAAAGTTGAAGTCTCAAAAATAAGTGGAACCTTGCGCATTGTAAAATTTCTGGATAGGAGAATTTTGTAAAGAAGATAAACGATAAAGACGTCAAAGGGCTTGAAGTATTATCCATAACAGTATTAGTAATAGCATCATGTATATTATCTAGAATTGCATAGCAGAACTATTTTCATGATTATACTTCATTTACATGCTTTTGAGATAGTAGCTTTTGTCTTACAGAATGAAGACGAAGATATGATCTATATGTACAATGCTTATTTGCATAAGCTGATTACCTGCTTCTTGTCTAACCCACTTGCGAGAGACAAGGTCAGTTTATTTTTTCCCTCACCTTACATATAGGGTTTGATTTTGACTGCTTATTGTTGGTTACAGTATTTAGCCTCCTATATAGCTATGGAATCTGCAAATTGTTGTCTCAAGACATATGATGGGAGGTTTTGTGCTATTTCTGCTCCCCCTATTCCCTTTTACTTGTATATGTTGGCCAAAATAAATGGATGTTAAAATTTGAAATGTGCTTTCCCATTGTTCTTTGGGTCATTCCTCGTTTTCCTACCTGGTTTCATTATGTATGGATAATGAAATGCTCAATTGCTCACATTTCAATTCTTTATGGCTTCAGAATGCAATTGCAATGACTTTCTGCTTTTCTATTGCTTTATTTAAGGTTGGGATTTTAGGCTAAGGACTATATTTTGTACCCTTGGCCTGGAAGTAATATAATTGCTTGACATTAAATGCAACTTTTAGCTCTTCCCTATTTTGTCTTCTTCCAATGCCTTAGATGTACAACTGTAATTCTGATAGAAACTGGTATCAAAGAAGTTGAAGAAACCAACTCTGTATTACTATAGCAACACTGATATGAGTGTGATAACAGAGATGCCCTTAAGGAAAAATTACAGATGAAGAAAGGAGAATATACTATCCTTGAGCTTTCAAGAGGCCCAAGTCTCTCCCAAAGTTGCACTAATTGTTTTTCTGCCTACCCCTACAATTGCGCCCCCTGTATAAATATGATTCAGCCTCAGATCCTACAAAATCCATTTCTCTCTTGTTTGCCTTGCCAACTTAGCACTAGTTAGTTGTGCTCCCTTCTTTTCTCTTATCGGGCCTGGCCTTTATATTACCCCCTCCTTACATACACTTCAGTGATTTTGGGGTTCCTATCAGATTATAATTTTTCAAATGACTTATGCATTTTATTTCTTCAGGTTGATTTCATTTTTGCTAATCATTATAATTTTTTAATTAGTGAACTTAAAATTCTTGTTGCAAAAATTATTTTGTTTGGATAATTATTGTGAAATATCAATGTATCCCTGTTTCTATTCTGCTTTATCCTATTTCTTAAAGATATTTCATTTGTATTTATGTATATACTTTTTGCAGATAAAAGAATCCAAGGAGCGGACTATGAGTATGCTTAGTTTATACCGAGTTGTTGGATCACATGATTTTGCACCGGACAGTAGCTCAAGTTCTCCTCATGGCACTGAAATGGGCCCTTTACCATTTAATTCAATCTTGGACTTCGTGAGCGAAATTTATCAGGTCAGTTTGATCAATTGACTATTAAATATATGAAATATTGATCTTCATTTATGAAGCAGCCGATGCATGTTTTTAATAGATCTTAAGTTTCAAGTGATCCATATTAATTTGTTGCTGCTGTTAGATGATCCTTGTTCCAAATAATTTTACAAATTAATTGTTACATTTGCTTTTTTCAAAAAAAAAAAAAAAAATCTGTAAAATCTATGTACCTTAATGAGCTTTTGTATGCCTTAATAATTGTGCTTGGCTTTCAAGGATTATGCTTGTGATCATGACCTTGAATTTTATCATTAGTTATCAGAAAGTAAAGGTTCAGAGAAAGAGTTTCTTTTATTCTGTATTGCACTAGAGTGGCAAATATGTATAAGAGGAGGACAGTATCTACATCCATGATTTCAGGACCAAATCTGGTACCTGAAAATCATGATTTATTCTACACATACATAGCTAATAAATGAAGCGCAGACAAACATAGCTAATTTACAGGAAAACTAAACAGGAAAAATAAACTCATCTAATCAGTATCTATGTCAGTAACTTATAAAATTAGTGTCAATCACAAACAATCTAATTAAGGCTTAATTGATTAAGCAAATTCTCCTATAATCTTCAGAAAGAACCAGAGCTCTTGTCTGGCAATGATGTGTTGTGGACATTTGTAAATTTTGCTGGAGAGGACCATACAAATTTCCAAACGCTTGTGGCTTTCTTGAATATGCTGAGCACCTTGGTAAGGAAGTTTCTGATTATCTTAAATTTGATATTTGATATTTTAGTCTTGCTCTACACCTTTTCCTATATCCTATGATTTTTGGACACTACATTTCAGGCTTCCAGTCAAGAAGGTGCTTCAAAGGTTTATGATCTGTTGCAAGGTAAAGCGTTCCGCTCAATTGGGTGGAGTACTTTGTTTGAATGCCTAACAATTTACGATGAGAAATTCAAACAGTCTCTTCAAACTGCTGGAGCAATGTTGCCTGAAATTCAGGAGGGGGATGCAAAAGCACTTGTGGCATACTTAAATGTTCTAAAGAAGGTTTTTCTTGTGTCAGCTTATGTTGAATCCGTTATCTTTTACACCTGTGCTTAAACTTGTCATTCCTAAAATAAAAGGTGATTCATTAATTACTGCATGAAGAAGAGAAGCCCCCCCCCCCCCTCTCTTTCCTTTTTGTTTCTGTGTTGACATTTCTCCCAGATTATTTTACAGTAAACGTTTTAGTCCTTAAAAATGTACCTCACTTGCAGTTTAATCCTGGATATATTATGATCCAATGCTCCTTTTAAGGTGAAATCCTTTATATGGACTGCGGGACTGAATAGGATTGATACAAATGATTTACTGTGGACATCGAGACCTAAAACAGTCATTTCCCATTATACTTGTGTTATGTGCATGAACAATTTGGAATTAGTTATACATCTGTTTTTAGTATGTCCAATTGCTAATTCTTTGTGGAATAAGCTTTTTAATGTTTGTTGGGAAGATGGGTTTGTCCTAACAGTCTAGAAGCTTTTTTGTCAACGTGGTTCAAAGGTTTGGAAGAAGAAAAGAGGTCAAGATCTTGTGGAGCTGTGTAGTGTTTGCAATTCCATGGTGCATTTAGTTAGAGAGAAATGCTACGATTTTTCAAAGTGTTTATGTTTCTTTAGTTTTCTTGTGGGATAGAATAAGGTTCTTGGCTTTTCTTTGGTATTCAGCTACTAGGTATTTTAACTGGGTTTCTGTTACTGATTTTTATAGGGATTGGACTACCATTGCTCACTGTTATTCTCTGTAGTTTATGTTTTAATGTTTTCTTTATGGAGCACATCTTATCCTTCTGACTTTGTACTTATTTCTTAATGAATTTATTTTTCTATCAAAAAAAAGAAATTTTGATACAATTCTTAAATTATTCAAACTTTTTTACTGTTGCTCCTTTAGCTCTCTCTAATAGGAACAACCATGAGAGAGAGAGAGATAGAGAGAATTTGAGAAACTGAGAATCTGTGAATTGTATTCTGAATGATGAATGACTACAAGAGGTCTTATTTATTACATCAGAGAGGGAGTGGAATAGTTACAATTCTGTTACAAGTCCAGCTATTACTAGCTGACGGCTCTAACCGCTTAGGAAGGAGTAATCCTCTACATGCAAGCTTATACTAAGCTAGAATACTCTATCAATGTAACAAGTTTAATTAATTCAAGGACGGAATCATACATGCAATTTAATCAGGGATTAAATTGTGAATAAGGTATATTTTGAGAGTAAAATACCATTTAACTCAATCAGTTTATTCTGATCCATTTTAGTTTGGTGCTGTTTCTTCCATTTTGGAGTGCCTCTTCATCTTACAAGTGGGATAAAAACAAAGTGAAAAAGAAAATTCAAATTCAAAGGTTGCAACATGTTGACTCATGCACCGTTCTGAAGCTTAAGCTATCAATTCTCATGCTGAGAAAATAGTATGCTACGGTGAGAAGTATATGATAGGTGGGACTTTCAATAACCTAACGTAATGTGGGATATGGATTTCTAGGGAGATAGATTAATTAGGCCTGGTGGCACGGTGATTATATTCTTGCTGAGTGTTAATCTTGAACTAATTTTCTCAATCCTGCAAACTAATTCAAGTATGATATTAATTTCATGGGTTAGGACAATAAGTCAGGGTATTATCACATTTGACCTGAAAATTATGTGGAGGTTCATCATTTCATAATAATATTTAGAGCTCCTTCAATTGGTTTTGGCTAACCTGATTCGCACCTCAAATCTTGACAAAAAGGCAGTTTCCTTGGAGATCAAATTCCAGGTTACTTTACTCTCTATGACTTACTGGGTTGAGTTTCTACGTCAGGGCAACATGATGTGACTTCAAATGTCAGGCTTATTCTCATTTCTGTTGATTAATCTCAACCTTTGTGGCCTAAACTGTAATGGTTCTCTCCTACTGCTCTTTCTATTTGGGCTCTCCATTTTTAACTTGGATGGTTCTGAGTTTGACTAAGATGAGTTGAAGTATAAGAAAGTCTTCTTTGTTTGAAAAACATATATTAGCATGTTGTATTTGTATACTGTGCAGAAATCCTTGGTTTAATTTGCATTATGATGAGTCTAATGTTTCATTGTTGGAAGAGACTGTCTTTTCGTTTTTCTCCCAATTGAATGGAACAATGCTATTTACTGTGTATCTGTCCTGTATTTACAGGTTGTGGAAAATGGGAACCCAGTAGAAAGAAAAAACTGGTTTCCTGATATTGAACCACTGTTCAAGCTTCTCGGTTATGAAAATGTACCACCTTATCTTAAGGTATGATGGTTGTTTTGTGATGTTCTTGTTGGAAGGTTAAAAAGTATAATTTGCTTCTTGATTTTGTTGAGAGGTTGGAGTTGAATAAAATATTTGCACTGTTATTCTAATCAATATATGTGATGGGAATATAGGGTGCTCTTAGGAATGCAATAGCCACATTTATTCGTGTCTCTCCACTGTCGAAGGATAGCATTTGGACCTATCTTGAGCAATATGATCTGCCAGTAGTTGTTGGGCCTGATGTCCAGAACAGTTCACAATCCATGGCTACTCAGGTTGGTATATCTGTCTTACAAAATAAGTGAAGTCCTTTTGCTTCCTTAGAAAGTATTTGCATCAAAACTATCATGAACCAACTCTCATAGAAAGCTGTTAGCTGCTAGAACGCAAAATTTATGTGTTATATCTCTAACACACCCCCTTATGTTAAAGCTGTTGGGCTTGAACTGTGGAAGCAGTACATGCAAAGCATAACTTATGTTGAAACTTAATTTTTGTGTGAAGAATGGGATTGAAGTATTGAACTCCTGGGTTGAGACCATTTTGTCAGGCAAGCTTTGCTATTATGTTAAGAATCAAATCTCCTATAACTTTAAGTTGTTAAGTGTAGGCACATGAATGATTTTGAGCACGATTGTGTTAAAATCGGTTGTTTTTTAAATAACTATGTTTATGCTTCTTATCATGTTTGGATGAGTTTTTTTGTTTTATCTCAATTGGTCCAAGGACCTAGGACACCCAACATTCGCTGAAAATGCGAGATAAAGAGTGCCATCAAGAAATGGAAGTAGAGCAATGTAACAGGTTATATATAGATCTTGGGTGTGTACCAGAAGTTACACACTTGATGGGGGAGAGTCGTATGTGACAACCTTGGAACATGCTCCATGTCATTAATATTAATTCTATTAACTGCCACTGTTCAAATAAAAGACTTGATCTTGCAAGGAGTCTTGGATTTCCATTTTCCAGTAGAGATGGCAAAATGAGTGACCTGCTTGACCCTCAAAAAATGACGGGTTGGGTTACTATATTCAATCCGCCAAAATTTTGAACCCGCCTATTCCGCAGGTTGAGACGGGGTAGGGTGGGTTTGACCTATAGGTTGGAGTTTGTTTTTTGGGTAAAAGCAAAATAAACCATGATTAATTTGTGGACCTTTTTTATAAGCCTATTATGGCTAATTTATGAGGACCTCTTATTAGTCTATTATGTTTATAATTCGTGGAATGTAGTTTTGCTAATGATTCATCGGTTTTTTGTGAATTATTTATATTATGAACCTATTGTGTTTGAATTTCGATGTATACTATGTAATTTAAGATTTTTTTTAAAGTTTATATGGATATTATTTCATTGTATTTAGGCCAAAAATTTATTATTTATTTATTTTTTAAAAATTTTTTTAGGTGAACTAATTCATTAAAAACATTAAGACAAGTCTATTTCTATTTTTTAATTCTTTATCTTATTTTATTGGTGAGGCAACTTGCTCACCTGCCAATTTGCCCAAAAAGGAGGTGGGTTGGCATGGCCAACCCATATTTCCAAGGCAAGTTGGCCTACCCTGTCCTAGTTTTGGGCGCATTATCGGTTTGGCTGGACGAAGCGGGTTGGCACAGTTTATTTTCCACAATGGTTTATTGTGAAGATAGTATCCCTATACAATGAGTGAGTGAGGAATTGAAATCAATATCTCCATAATATTCCTTGAAGGATCATGGGACCAAATCCTTTTGTCCAGGGGAGAAGTGGTGGTTCCATGAAAAACAAATTCTTGTACATCTGGCCTATTTAAAACCACAAAATGGCTATAATCTCTCTTGAAAGTTGCTAGAGAAGCTCTGTTGAAGGCAGAGGACACATGATCTGACATGCAACTTGTGGATGTGAAATCCGTCTTTTTTCCGCCCTCTTTTCTGATAAAAGAAGAATGTTATGAAGAAGAGAAGAATGATACAAGGGGATGGGATGATAAGAGATCCTCTTTACAAGAGCAAAAACAAGCAAAATAAAAAGTTATCAATGAAGCATAGCTTTCCAATCTCTCAACATGTTTGAGAGGGAAATTCCTCTAAAAAGATCATGAGCTTTACACCAAACAGAGGCAAACCGCGTAACTCTATCCCACAAAACTTGCTTGTCTGAAAATCTATCATTGAAGATGCAAAAATTACGCTCCAGCCAAATACTCCAAACAGTGGCATACATGGCACATTGCCCCAACAATTTGGCCTCCTTCCTTCTCCCAAACCCAACAGAACTAGTTAACAAGAATTGATCTAAGGTTGCAGGACACACCCAACACTTACCAAAGATGCCAAAAGTATTCCATAAAAATTCAGCTATAGGATAATGCAAAAACAAGTGTGATACTGATTCTAAATTCACCCCACGTGTAATGCACACATTAGGGGAATAGCCTTATGTGGTCTTAGAACCTACAAAATGTCATTGGTATTAATTCTGTTAAGCACATCTATCTAGACAAAGGATTTGACCTTAGAGGGAGCTTTAGACTTCCAAATAGGTTTATCAAAGTGGAAAGAGGTTGTGTTTGAGGAATGAGTTAGAAATTGGAAAAAAGATTTGCAAGTAAACAATTCAGAGGGATCAAGAGACCACGACCTTTTATTTGGGCTAGAAGACAACTGAATAGAATTAAGTAGACTCAAAAGGACCACTAATTCAAAGGAGTCTCCATCATTAAGGGTTCGAAAAAGGTGGAAATCCCAATAATAAGTAGATTTCTGCACACTATAGAAATTATGGATAGGAGAGTTATGTAAAGAAGATAGACAGTAAAGGCGAGGAAAGGCTAGATTAAAAGAGGTGTCTTCTGCCCAATGGTCCTTCCAAAAGTTAAAACAAGAATCATTATCTACCTGTAAGGAGAGTAAAGGTTTAGAGGTAGTATAACCTTGAGAAATAAATTTCCAGGGGCTAAGAGAGTAGCCTGTGTAGTAGGATTAGGATCCCACCCGTTCTTGTCCTAGCCATACTTACTCTGGATAACCTAATGCTATAAAGAATGAGGCTCTAAAGGAAAATGCCATAGCCATGTAGCTGCCAAGGATATGTTTTTAGATACTAATTTGCCAAGACCCAAGCCTCCTTCCTGCCTAGGATGACAACATACCTCCCAACTCACCAAATGATCTCGATTTGTTTCTAAAACACCTGACCAAAGAAAGTCTTTTGTAATCTTTTCAATAGAATTAGCCACCGCCATTGGGATACGAAATAGAGATAAGAAGTAAAGTGGAATACTAGAGAGGCAAGCCTGAATAAGGGTGATTTGACCACCTAACAAAAAATAAGCCCTTTTCTAATGGATCCCCACCATTGGTCTTCAAGGGTTGATTGGTCGCTTCCAGTTGTGGTGCGGTGGAGGGTTGAAATTGCTCCAAGTATCTGATGTCATCCTCTAATGCCCAAGAGAAAATTAGGGCTATATAGAGCTCGTTTGTTTAAGATTTAAGGAGAAGTACTTCTTTAAAAGCAGAAGTAGAAGTAGAAAATATTTATTGTTTGGATGTAATCGTAGAAGTATTTTTAATTAGAATAAAAAATTGTTGAATTATTTGGATGTGATAAATATAAAGTACTTTTTTAGTGTAAAATTACAACATTAGTAGATAGGGAGTGATAATTTCAAGAAAAAGTTAAGAATAGAATGGTAATGGTGCGGGAAAGTAGTGGATTTGTAATTCAAGAATCACATTTCCCTCTCTTCTACTGTTTCTGCTTTTGGGAGAAGCTTCACCTCATTTGCTTCTAAAAAACGCAAAAAAATTGATGATTTTATATTTCTATTTTTTTTTTTTTTGGAGAAGCACAAACAAACAATCCAAAAAATTTTAGAAGTACTTTTTTCCCCCAAAAAGTTTTGAAAAAAAGTACTTAATAATTCAAGTAGCATTGTTGATTTTCGTCAGTTTATAGAAACAGTCACCTACAAACTTTCCCAAAGCCTAAGCTATTAGGTGAAGGCACATGAGCAAATTTCATTACATCTGTAATATGCCTTCTTATGCAAGACCCCTTTGGACTTGATGTATGGACAATGCATTGGCCTATTTTACCTTATGCAAAATATAACTTTTTTCTTAGAAGAAGAGAGCTATGGCATTTGCTACTTGTTAACTTATTTGGATAAAACAGAGTTGAAAATTCGGGAACGTTCAACAAATGAAGTTATTTTGTGATAAGCAAGCAGCTCTGCACATAGCTTCTAATCTAGTTTTTTTCTATTTGAATTAACTAAGGATATGGACATACTGTAGACTGTCATTTTATTTGAGAAAAAGTTCTTTCCAAGGAAACGATTAATGAAAATGTCGGTGCCAACGAATAAGAAGAAAATACCTTGACAAAGCCTCTTAGGGTCCAAGGAATCAATACATTTTGTAACAAGTTTGGTGCATATGATTTGTCTATTTCAGCTTGAAAGGGAGTGTTCAAAATAACTTTAGCATTTGTTGTAAATTTGGAAACGTCACAAGTTCATTAAGTAGTGAAATAAATAGGGTCTTGGGAATTCGATAAATCATTTATCATTCTCTGTAAGTACATATGTACTTCCTTTGTGTACCTAAAAATAAGAATTGAGTGCAACTCACTCACGTAGATAACACAAATCGCTTTTAGTGTTTGTTTTCAAGCTTTTCAAGTATAAAAACCGTAGGATTGAAGTTGGGGGGATGAAATGAGGAGTGCTTTCGGTGTTATTTGTGTCGAGATAGAAAAGGGCCAATCAAGCTTAAGGGAAAGATTTACCGCACATCTATAGGACCTACAATGTTGTAAGAGATTGAATGTTGAGCTATAAAAGGCCAACTAGAGAATAAGCACAATTTTGCAAAGATGAGATTGTTGCCTTGAATGAGTGGACACATTAGACAAGAAAGGATAATAAATGAATACATCATAGAGAAAGTTGGGTAGAACTTTTCGTTTAAAAAAATGGTAGAATCTCGCTATAGGTGGTTTGGTTATGCGAGGAGAAGACTTGTAGAAGTCCTAGTGAGAAGAGTTTAGATGGGAGGTAACCCAATAGTTAGAGGTAGAGGGAGACCTGTAAACTATTAAGGACCCTTTCCGATGGATGGTCTACAACTACAAACGTGGTTTATGATGGGACAAAATGGTGTTATTTGATCTATGTAGCCAATCTCACCTAACGGGTAAAAGGGTTTGCTGCTGGTTGTGGTGTTGTTGTCTTTCTGCATTTAGGAAAGTAGATACTAGCTATAAGTAAGGGATATGATTGTTTAATCTTGTGTTATGAAATTAGTGTGGCCTCAGAGGATTTTCTGCTAAGCACTCCAGAAATCATTCTCAAGTACCAGTAATAAATAGTGTCCTTTCACATCCTCCACTTTTTCTTTTTTTGATTTTTCTTTCTCCCTTATATGTATCCTCCACCATTTTTTTCTTCCCCATCTACTTGCCCCTTTCATGCCTTCACAATGATTTACTTTCTCTTTTTATCCTAAACCAGAATACTTGTAATTCTCTGCCAGGTCTATGATATGCAATTTGAACTCAATGAAATTGAAGCAAGGAGAGAACAGTATCCTTCAACTATATCGTTCCTTAATCTGATAAATGCTCTTATTGCAGAAGAAAGAGATTTGAGCGATAGAGGGCAAAGGTAGTTGTCATTGTATATTTGTAATCTTTGTTGGAGATTTTAATTTTTACTTTTCTTTCTTGCTTGCACTCTAAAGTCAAAATGTTTTTATTATTTTTCAGATTTATTGGCATCTTTAGGTTCATCTATGATCATGTTTTTGGGCCGTATCCTCAGAGAGCCTATGCTGATCCCTGTGAAAAGTGGCAGTTGGTTGTTGCTTGCCTTCAACATTTTCATATGTGAGGGGTCCTTTTTTTACGATTTGAGAAATAATTGGCTTTTTGTCTTTCTTGTCTTTGATGTAATTCATAACTGAAAATTGGATTGCTTATTTTTTCTAATCTCATTTGTCTGAGTTGAATCAGGAGAATAACAAACTTTTCTATCACATTTATTGAAACTGATATTGTTAATTCAAATTATGATCAAATGCTTGTATGAGCTGTTAATTATCACCGAAAGCGTTATTTCATTTAATTAATGGCCAAAGTGAAGGGCAGTAGATGAGTAAGTAATTAATTTTTTTTAGGCCTTTGGGCAATGCAAGTGGTTTGTGTGATCCACAATCACAATCACTTCTTGGCATAAAGATAGAAAGGCAACTTCAAATATTAGCACCAACAGTAAATTATGGAGTGCATAAAGGATTTTCAGGGCTTAATAAGGTGAAGAGGGGTTTAGTTGGAGGCCAAGAAAGCATTATCGCAGGTGTTTTGTTGAGGGGGGATTCCTTGTAGGTTTTGAGCCTCTTGTGTTGTTCCCTTCTTTTGTTTTTTCTTTTGAATGTGTTTGTTGTGATTTCCTGTGGGGGTTTTCATTTTTCTTTTCCTTTAGCTTTGTGGTTTCTTTTGCAGGATTTATCCTCTCTTGTAATTTCCCCTCATCTGAAAATATTTCTTTTTCGGTAAAAAATATATTGCAGGATACTAAACATGTATGACATCAAGGAGGAGGACTTTGAGGGTGTAGTTGATCAGTCACGACTTTCAACAACTAAAGAAACATCACCAATTCAGTCACAGCTCCCTGTTTTAGAGTTGCTGAAGGTATGTGCTTCTACATGGTGTATAAAAATGTTATTCTAATAGACTAATATAAAAAAAAAAAGGAAATGTTATTCTAATAAAAAAAATCGTTATTCTAATGGTTAGTATCCTTTGTTCTGAAGTTGTAAGCTGTGTGTAATAATAGATCTTACATCGTTGTGAGCTTTCTGGATCAGTACTAATGCTTAATGACC
This sequence comes from Pterocarpus santalinus, assembly GCA_031439595.1. Classification (NCBI taxonomy): domain Eukaryota; kingdom Viridiplantae; phylum Streptophyta; class Magnoliopsida; order Fabales; family Fabaceae; genus Pterocarpus; species Pterocarpus santalinus. The sequence continues at coordinate 23,729,184 of CM062523.1, forward strand.
TACTATCGGCTACTCAGTTTATTCTACTGCTATGAGTTTTATAGCTTTCAATATCAAAATTCTTATTAATTGTGGCATTAGTGCCTCAATTGTTTCCATATACTATAGATTCAATGTGTTTTCAAGTTTAGCAGTTACTTTGTAGATTAAATAAACTTTTTGGTTTCAGGATTTCATGAGTGGTAAGACTGCCTTCCGAAACATTATGGGTATTCTTCTGCCAGGGGTGAATTCCATCATTGCTGAACACACTAGTCAAATATATGGGCAGCTTTTAGAGAATGCAGTGCAGCTTTCTCTGGAAATTATAATGCTTGTCTTTGAAAAAGACTTACTTCTTTCTGATTATTGGCGTCCCCTATATCAGGTTTTTATTTTTTTTTTAAAATAAATTTTCTGAACTGATTAGTGAATTGCCCCATGCATACTTGATTTAGCATTTCTCTATTGAATTGCTAATATTTATTTTCTGGTTTCAATGCCTTGCTAAAGATTTCAGCAGGGATCACGATTCACAATAATAGTGCCATGTCATACTCTCGAATATCCTTAATGAATTATGGACTTACTTTAAGATACTGTCATTTTGATGAGATATTTGCCATTCACAGTTAAAAAAAAAAAAAGAACCTTAATTTTTATATCATATTCCATAGCATTGGATAATTACTTATTATGGCAGTATTCTTTGTTGATAATCTGCTTGCAGCCCATGGATATTATACTCTCCCAGGATCATAATCAAATAGTGGCCCTGTTGGAGTATGTAAGATACGATTTTCAGCCAAAAGTTCAGCAGTCCTCTATCAAAATCATGAGTATTTTAAGGCACTCTAATTACCTTTCTATTTTCTTATTCTTGATGTGTAATTTGAGGAGTTCTGCAAACGGGATATCTTGCTTCGTAGGTAATTGATAATGTTGTTTTCGGGTTACAGCTCTCGCATGATTGGGCTTGTTCAACTATTGCTAAAATCTAATGCTGCAAACAGCTTGATAGAAGATTATGCAGCCTGCCTTGAGTTGCGGTCACAAGAGTCTCAAACTGTTGAAAATAATAATGATGATCCAGGCATTCTTATTCTGAAAGTTTGTCTTCATACCTGACAATTACTTGTTTTTGTTTCCTTTCCTTGTGTGTAATCTTCCTAAATTGCTGTTTGGATCTGCCTCATGTCTTTTCAGCTTCTAATTGACAACATCAGCAGGCCAGCTCCTAATATTACTCATCTACTACTTAAATTTGATCTTGACACGCCAGTTGAGCGGACAGTTTTACAGCCTAAATTCTATTACAGGTTTTGTTTGTTATCTGTTGGTACTTCATATCTTGATTCTTGTAAATGCAACTGTGCCCTTATAATGTTATCTGCAGCTGCATGAAGGTTATTCTTGATATCCTGGACAAGCTTTCGAAGCCTGATGCAAATGCATTACTTCATGAATTTGGTTTTCAGGTCAGATGTAGTTGATCTGGCGCTTAACTTACATAAGATAGTGCGGAGATAAGATTTTTTCATGTTTTCCATCATGTGCAGTTATATATGAATTTCTAAAAGGAATCTTGATTGTTTGCTTGATGCAGCTCCTTTATGAGTTGTGTGTGGATCCACTAACATGTGTACCTATGATGGATCTGCTGTCAAATAAAAAGTACCAATTCTTTATTAAGGTACAGGTTTTGATGTATTTCTGGTTCTTATTGCTTACCGATTTTGCTTCTAGTTATTGTTTATGTCTATATTTAATTATATATAAAAGATATATCTCTGAAACTCCTTTCCTTGCTTTAATATAGCATGTTGATACATTTGGTATTGCTCCGCTTCCTAAACGGAATAGCAACCAGCCACTTCGTATCAGTTCCCTTCATCAGGTTTTCCCGCAACCCATCAATTTCTATGATTTCTTTCCATATATGTCCCTGACATCTTTGAGCTCTACTTTATTGAACTGGGTAAGTATTGGGGTTTGTCACACTGTCACTTGCAAGTGTAATTTTTGAGAAAAGAAGTAATGTTAACAGAAATCAAAGAAACTGTTAAATTAAAAGCCCCTTAAAGAAAGAAGTCATAGCACAGCATCTAGGAAAAGCTATAAAACTACTTTAGCATGAGAACAGTAAGGATTGCGAAAGCACGTTTCAATTGAAAGGAAAAAAAGATAGTGATGCATGCTTGAAAATTGGAGTGTTTGCTCCGACCAAATATACGTAAGTACTACAAAAAGAGCACAGCACTAAAAATTTTCCCTTCTTGCTCCTTCTGGAGGCTCTGTAAAGTTAATCAACAAGAACTCATCAAAACTCAAAATGATGCACCCAACATTGGTCAAACATTCCAGACAGCTTATTCTGAACAAAAATGGCTGTTGTACTATACTCAAAGAAGGAATTGATTGTTTCAAAACTAGCACAACACAAAACACATATATATGGAAAGAAAGCTTTATGTGCTTATTCTGTAACTAAGATAGTTCATTTGTGTGCCGATAAGTACCTTCAAATAACACTTTAAATTGTTAGCACTTTTCATATATTACTACTCTAATTAAAAATGATTGAATTCTGGAAATCCTTCAAGATGTATTGATACTTCAAATTTAAGAATATGACCATCTGATTGGAATTAATGGGATTAAGTTTAGTCAAATTTCTTATCAGCACAAAGTGTTTGAGTCTTGTTGTCTCAGTGTTATCAATTGCCTAGGAAGGATTAATGTAAACTAGTCATATTTTGATTGGGTTTGATATTGGGTGTTTTGTTCCCTTGCTTGCTTGTTTCAGAGAGCATGGCTATTAAAACTTCTAGCTGTTGAGCTACATGCTGGAGAAGTTAGTAGCTCAAAACATAGAGAAGCATGTCAGACAATCCTTTCTCATCTTTTTGGTCAAGTTATCACTGAAATTGGTGGGGGCCAGACCATGTCTCGATTTTCGCTTGAAAATGCTCTGGAAAATGCTGCTATAAAAACTGTCAGTAAGAGTAAGGTAATAATGGTCATTGAATTTTCATGGTTCTTTTTCTATTATGGACTCTCATATCAAATGCATGTGTTGGAATTTATGTTTTTTACTGTATATTAAATGCATTGCCATCAATGTAGCACTGGGTCGGCATTATTGCTGACACATACTCTGCGATTTCCTTGCTGGATTCTTTGTTGAGTGGTAGAAATGATGTGAATGAAAAATGATAAATAAATGGGGTAAAAAACAAAGGGGAGATTGAAACTTCTTGGAGGCAGAACAGAGGGATATGCTTTTATTTTAATTGAAGCTGGTATATAAAGTCAGGGGAAGAACGTGGAGCTTTTTCGCTTATTATTTTCAGCAGAGAATTAAAACTATAAACAGGCAAGGAGCAGAGAAGATATCTCCACAATTTTCCCAACTCCTCAGATAATCAAGGAAAACTGAAAATAAAAAAAATTATCCTTAGCATAGTCCTCACAAATTAAGTTTCCTCCCCTTATCACTATTATTTTTGTCACTCTCCCTTAAGTTGCTAGCATAATCACTCTCCGTTTAGTTTGGATATTAGCAGTTTCCTATGTTGCTGGAACTAAAGGCATGCAGGTCACTCATCCTTCTATTCTCTTTTATGAAATGTCTACCAATTTCAACATGCTTTATGTCATGACACGGTATTTTGTGGTGACACACCATGGCTTTTTCTGAGTTCTTCCTAGTTCTGATTGTCTAGGTACAAGGGCCGAGGGCTCCATCTCATGATGAGTAGTAGTATCTTGCTTCTTCTTTGTCATGATGTTGCTTGTGCTCATACCTCCTCTCTTCTGAATTCTAATTAGACTTCTCTCATGTTGAGAAGAGGTTTACAGCATAAAATTTGGCCCTATACCTCATCTAAACTCTTCACACTTGCAAGAAACATGTAGGTCCTCTTCAAATGTCTTGCTTTGTCAATGAGGCAGTTTCATTTGACCTCACACAGATCAAGTTCTTGCCAAGAATGGGTAGATGATTGTAGTATGAATGGCTTAATTAAATATCTAACATGCCCCCACAGAGAGTCCTTGTGAGCTTGAATACCATGTGGAGAAATTTAATATTTCCATTACATTTAAATTCAGCAAACACTTTGGAAAAAACCAGATGTGAAACTATCGAGTCATTGATCCTTGTTGATCATTAAAAATTTTACTTGTGCGGTTTGAGTTTATTAATATGTTCATTCTTACAGAAAAAAAGGGTTTTTATATAAAGTACTTGATCAAGGTTATTTATATTCTTTAACTTTGTGTGGAGTTATAATATTTGGATATCAATCGAGGTCAACTATTAGTACTGTGAAATTCTATATAAGTAATTTCTAAATTCTTTGGTATGCATTGTGCACAAGTGAGGATTCAGAAATAATATGGATATGTTTGTTAGAAGATATGAAAATGTCTCATGTTATCATAATCATATCATTGAATATCTACGAGTATCTTAGATAATCTCTTCGGCTGCTTTATCACATATACTTGTCCTGAATTTTATTTTCCTTGAAATTCAGGTGTTAGAATTGCTTGAAATCATCCAGTTTAGATGTCCAGATGCCACTACTAAGCTCTCTAATATTGTGGCTAGCATGAAGTATGACTTATTGGTGAGATACTAGTCCAAACTGTGTCAGTTCTATATTTCTTTCGTCATCTCTCTTTTCAATTTTTAATTTTTTTCACTTATCTAAAATGTGTTATTCTCAAGTCTGGAATATGAGTTCCAGCTGATCTTCTGGTCCTTGATTATTTTCAAGTTATTCTTACCTGCTTTTGGTCGGATATTTATTTAGGCAGAAGAAATACTTGGGAATCCTGGAAATTCTGGAAAGGGTGGTGTCTACTATTATTCTGAGAGAGGTGACCGACTAATAGACCTTGCTTCCTTTCATGACAAACTTTGGCAGGTTGATCTCTTTTTCAATATGCTTAATTTAGTATTGAAGATATTAAGTTTTATCTGTATTCTGAGCATTGTATATTTTCTATTCTCACTTCCTCTTTGGGTTGACTATTTTTAAGAAATTTAATCTAGTTTCTTGTTTTCAGAAATATAATTCTGCATATCTCCAGGTGAGTAATCTTGGCAGTGAAGTTGAGCTAAAGGACGTAAAAGAGACAATTCAACAGTTGCTGAGATGGGGGTGGAAACACAATAAAAATCTTGAGGAACAAGCTGCACAACTGCATGTGTTGACTGCCTGGTCTCAGGTTGTTGAGGTAAACATCTTTCTTTCTGTATACTTATTTGTTTTTCTTTTGAAGTATATTCTCTAACTTCGTGTTGTTTTAAAAGGTGTCCACTTCTAGAAGATTAGCAATGCTTGAAAATCGATCTGAAATTCTGTTTCAGTGAGTTGCTACAATCCTCCATTAACCCAAAAAAAGATGTCATAGTGGCTCTTCTCTATATTGTTTTGCTTTTTGTAACTATTACATTGCATTACCAGGGTCCTTGATGCATCTCTTAGTGCTTCTGCTTCTCCAGACTGTTCATTGAGGATGGCATTTATTCTATCACAGGTTGATAATCAAATATATCATTATATCTTCTAGACATGTTGATGTAGTCTTCATCCATGTTGTCTGGTTTATATTTCCATACCTGGAATTTCCCTCAGGTGTCATTGACATGCATGGCTAAGCTGCGCGATGAAAGGTTTTTGTTCCCTGGCAGTCTGAGTTCTGATAATATAACATGCCTTGATCTCATTGTGGTGAAGCAATTATCAAATGGTGCATGTCTGACCATATTGTTTAAGCTTATCATGGCTATTCTTAGAAATGAATCGTCAGAAGCTCTTAGGAGACGGTAAGTTACTAGTTGCCTAACTTGTTCTGATGGTATGGTTGTATACTGTTTTGATTGGCAAACTTATTTTTGCATGTCTTTGTACAGTCAATATGCCTTGCTCCTTAGCTATTTCCAGTATTGTCATAATGTGGTTGATCCGGATGTTCCAACCACAGTTCTTCAATTCTTGCTGCTCAATGAACAAGATAATGAATATATTGATCTCCCGAAGGTGTAGTTTTCTGATTTTTATGCAAATAACAGATTGACAGATTAACACCTTGTCATTGCATCCTTTTTTGACTTTCTGTTTTCCACAGATTGACAGAGAACAGGCAGAATTGGCTCGTGTAAACTTTTCTACTTTGAGGAAAGAGGCTCGGAGCATCTTGGATTTGGTTATTTGATACCCTTACTTTATTCTTCATAAGCATAACTAATCAGCCTGCATTTTTGTTAATGTGCTTATGGTTCATCTTATATTATTTATAAGGGGAAATTTGGGGGCCCCCTTTCCTCTCCCTATTACCCAACTGAATGCCCGAACTGTCCTCCTCTCTCAAGTCTTTCCTTTCATATAAAAGTTTCCCTCCCTTAACTGTCACACACTACTCACTCTCTAGGCTTTGGATAGCATATTGAGAGAAAGAGAGAAAAGAGAAAGGCTTGTGAAATTTATGTGTTTCAACTACACAGGGGAGGCTGGATTATATGGACACTGAATAATAAATACAGAGATATACAGAGATATACAGTTTACCTAAATACATGATTTGACACTCTAATTATCCTAATTACAGATTCTAACAGTTTCTGAAGAAGAAAAGTATCCCTATTCAAAGAATAAATTAGGAACTGAAAAAAGATTTACACAAAAATTCCCCAGAAGGATTTTGGGTCCAAATAGGACATATGTTTCAGTTTGCCGTACATGTGGGTGTCTTTGTAAATTGAGACTTATTATTCTATTTTCTCATTAGACTACAAAAACATCAATTCTTTATTGGATCTACCTTCCATGTGCTGTCAATTTCATTGTTTGGTCTGCTTTTTTATTCATTTCATGAATTTATTTTATTTTGTTGAATATTCTGAAGTGAATTATTTACGGTTTCAAGTGATTTGAAATTGTAGGTAATAAAAGATGCTACCCATGGCAGTGAACCTGGAAAGACAATATCACTCTATGTTCTTGATGCTTTGATTTGTATAGATCATGAGCGATATTTCTTGAGTCAACTTCAAAGCAGGGGATTTTTAAGATCATGCTTTACTGGCATTAGCAATGTTTCCAATCAGGTGTTTTGTCTGTCCACCATAAACAGTTGCTTCAATACCATATATATATATATATATATATTAGTTTTGCAGATGTGGACCAATCACCCTTACCCAAAGGATCTGATTTATCATTTAAACTTTCCTATTTATTTTGGTTCTGATGGTATCATTATCATTATGCATTCCTTTTTTCTTCAAGTGACTTCAGTTATTTGGTGATCGAGATAAAATATAGTATCTTTGGCCCACAGGATCATCAATTTGTTGTATTTTATTGATATAAGCTTTTTATTTGTGTGTGTGTGTGTGTGTTTTTTTTTTACTTATCAATGTCAGACCTTGCAACGTCTGTTATGTTGTTGTTTCAATGTGGTGCAGACGTGCAGTGTTGTGTGTGAATATGTACCATTATTGATTATGCAATAAGATAGATTTTTGTGATTTGCGTGTATAAGTAGCACATTGCCGCGTACAGAATCTTTCACTTTTGACTTCTTAATATTTGAAAGATTGGGGCTGCCATTTGAATTGCATTTGTTGGCAATCTATCCCTTTTTGTCTATGGTTTTTGTTCCAAATATACAGTACACTGATTAAATTTCGTTTAGATTTTTGAATGTTCACTTTTACCAAAACAGCTAATCTCCTTTCTAGAGTGAACTGCTTTTAATGTCATTAATACTCTTCCTCAATTGTAAAAATGAATGTTGTGTTTTTCTTGCCTCTTTGGGACCCATTGGGATACTTCTATATCTGAAATTTTTGTTGCAAAGTCAAATCTTAATTTCATCGGATTACCTTCAGTTGTAGATCGAGTTGATAAGGAAATGACCTAATGACACGTACTAATCTTTTGAAGGATAATTTTTTTTTTTCCATTTTTGTTTTGATAGAAAAGATACATATGATGGAGTGACGATTAATGTGATTGTGTGACAACACAAGATGGGGTCATAAAATATTTTCCTATAACAATTGGCCTGCTCCAAGAGTTGACTGAGTCCCTGTATTTTTACCTTGGTTTTAGAAGTTCTTACTGAACATAGCCAAGGGTCGGTAACATGGTGCATGTTTTTTGCTGATGATATAGTCCTAATAGGAGAGTCATGAAAGGAAACAAATGATTTTCGAATAAGTACATGGTTTGGAAGCACATGTTTTTTTGTATTAGTAGAAGTAAGAAAGAATATTTGAAGTTTAGTAGAAGGTGCATAAATTATAGCTTAGAGGTGAAAATGAGACAATTCTATACTACATGTCTAATGGTTCAAGTTTCTTGGGTCCATAGTTCAAAATGATGGGGATATAGGGGGAGATGTAAACCATAGGATTCAACTGGGTGGATGAAATGGAGAAGTGTGTCAGGTGCTATTTATGATAAAAAAATACCACTCAAGCTCAAGGCGGAGTTTTATCTCTCAACTATAAGGCTGATGATGTTGTGTGGGACTGAATGTTGGGCAATAAAAAGCCAACAAGTAAATAAGCTCAATGTTGTAGAGATGGAAGCATGTTGCGTTGGATGAGTGGACACACTAGGCTAGATAGGATCAGGAATTAATGCATTGAAGAGAAAGTTAGGGTAGTACCTATTGTGGAAAAGATGGTAAAATATTGTCTTAGGTGGTTTGGCCATATGTGGAGAGGGCTTGTAGAAGGCTCCTGGTAGGAAGAATAAATCAGATGGATGGTTGCCCACTAACTAGAACTAGAGGGAGACTAAGAAAAATTGTAGGTAAAACCATTAAAAAGGATTTAGATTCTAATGGTTTGACTAGAGACATGGTTTATGATTGAACTCTATAGCAGCATTTGATCCATGGAGTCGAACCCACCTAGTGGGGCAAGGCATGGTTGTTATTTTTTATAGGAGAAAAAGATTATAAAGTAGGAAGTGAGAAGACTGTTGTAATGTTGTCTGTAAAAGAATTGGGGGATTGCTAAGCAACTTTGTGGGAATAAAGCTTGAACTTGAAGCTATCAGGCTTCAATAGCATATTAGATCAGTTGTACAAAATGACAAATTATTCTGAGGAAGAAACAACGTATATGAAACTACCTCGCAGAGTTCGTTCCTGCATAATACTTTTCCTAATTGACAGAGCATAATTGAGGATACCTGTTTCTTGGACAAACCCAACATGTGTTGGTCCTGATGTTTATATTCATTAAACTTTCCTATCACATGGATAAGATGATATTGATTTAAGCTACATAAGTCTATTTCCCCTGATGTGTGTTATGAGTGGGACAAATTCAAAGAATCAGTATGACATTTGTTTTTGCGTTGCCTTATGGCAGATTTTTTTTGAAACACTTTGCTTGGCACCTTTGGGGAGTGTTAAGTGTGGCCTGCAACGTTGGATCAGTTGTTGTTGACTAGTTTTGCTGGTTTTGGGAGAAGGAAGCCAATTATTTGTGACAATGTGCCATATATGCCACTGTTTGGAGTATTTGGTTGGAGTGTAATTCTTTCACCTTTAATGATAGATTTTCAGACAAGCATGTTTTGTGGGATAGAGTTAGGCATTTGGCCTCTACTTGGTGTAAAGCTCATGATTTTTTTAGAGGATTTTCCCTCTCTGTCATGTTGAGAGATTAGAAAGCTATGCGTCATAGATAGTTTCTTTTCTTTTCTCTTTTGTTTATTTTTGCTCTTGTTAGGAGGATTTCTTGTCCTCCCATCTTCTTGTATTATTCTGCTCTTCTCCTTAATAGTATTCTTCTTTTATGAAAAAAACTATTATGAAAAAAAATAAAATAAAATAAAAAAGGTACTGATTTAGTTTTGTTTGTTTTGTTCAAGGATGGTGGTCTTTCACTGGACTCATTGCAGAGGGCCTGTACCTTTGAGGCCGAACTTGCTTTACTACTAAGAATCAGTCACAAGTATGGGAAATCTGGAGCACAGGTACTATTTTCCATGGGCCTATTGCAGCATCTTGCTTCAGGAAGGGCAATCAATTTACAGGTGAGTGGGTATTTTCTTTTTCACACTGCATCTCCATTTCATTTCAGCCTTTACTGACAAACTGAAGCTAAGCAATCTACAGGGAGGTTTAAGGTGGGTTGAGACAAGACTTAGAAGAGATGTGGCTGTGGATGTTGATCGACAACGAATGATTGTAACTCCAGCCTTGAGATTAGTCTTTTCATTGACATCCTTGGTTGATACGTCAGATTATTTGGAGGTTTGCATTTCTGTTCCTTTTGCAAATTTTAAGCTGTCTCTTCTATGGATTTTTTTTGCTCCCCTGCTAGTGAATCTTTTTACCAGATTCCCAATGTTTTATGGCTTTCAATTGTGATTTAATGCTGTCTACAAGACAATCTAGTATAGTCATATGTAGCTGTTGCGTTTGAAGTAGAAGTAAAAGGTAATTACATGCTCATATTTGTTGACCTCATGCCATTCTGAAAAATTTTTCATCACCACTTAACATGACAGCCAAATGCATAGTTAGCGCTGTCAATTCCTAGAACTTCGTGTTTGCATTGTATTTCTTTTCTTTTCTTTTCTTTTTTATTTTGTTCCCTCCCCAAAAGATAAGAATGAAATCCAATTTTTGTTGCATGGACAAAAATTGTGATATATCTTTTTGCTTCTTGTTTATAATATAGGTCAAGAATAAAATTGTCCGCGAAGTAATTGAGTTTGTCAAAGGGCATCAATCATTCTTTGATCAAGTTCTCCATTTAGACATGGTTGAAGAAGATGAATTAAGACTGGAGCAGATCAATCTAGTTGTTGGTATTCTTAGCAAGGTAATGGTTCAATAAGCCCCTTTTCTGGTTTTAAAAACTTTCAGCTGGCTGAGTGTTAGTTAGCTTATCTACCTTAAGTAGATGTAGGTGGGGTCAAGTGATATGTTATTGCTTAATAATTTATTAGGGAGCATCATAGTTTATTCTATTTTATGGTTAGGTACTTGCTATCCAAAAAAGCTTCTGAAACTTCCGTTAGTTACTGATGTGTTAATGTTACTTCTTAGAAAACTAGGCTCTTTTCATTTTGTTTCTTTACAGTTTGATTTTCACTTTTGGTTATAGGTTTGGCCATATGAAGAGAGTGACAAGTATGGTTTTGTTCAAGGGCTTTTTGGTATGATGCATACTCTCTTCTCTCGAGACTCAAAGGTTCCTAGTTATGTTGGATCAATTGTATCACCTGAGGTGAGTTTCAATTTTTTGTATTTCATGCTTAAGTTGTTGAAAAGAACGTTCTTGCATTATGCATGCTTCTTGATCCTTGATATTGCTTGACCTTTGATCAGAACCAGAGGAATTCAGAACTACAGATGTTTAAATTATGCTTCAGCTTGAGCTCATACCTATATTTTCTAGTCACCAAGAAATCGCTGAGATTGCAGGTATCTTATGTATAAAGGCTGTTAATGATTTTGAGCTCTTTTCCCATCATCTTGTGTATTTGCATTTTTTCCTCATTTGTTTTACAGATAAGTTTGTATTCTTTGAATATGCTGTCTCAGTTTTCGGATGCCTCGCCGAGTTACCCTACTTCCATAGAACTTCAACAACCCACCTTGAACTTGCTTAATTCTCTTCTTTCTTCTGTTTCAACTGCACTTGAAAGGGCTGCTGAGGAAAAATCTTTACTACTGAATAAGGTTAAAATGAAAAATCAACTACTCTCTATAACTTCTCCATTATGCTTCTATTTAGATTTTCGCTTGACGTATAATACATGTGGTTTTGCAGATTCGAGACATAAATGAGTTGTCAAGACAGGAGGTGGATGAAATCATCAATATGTGTGTCCGGGAAGACTCTGTTTCATCTTCAGACAACATACAGAAAAGGTTGATCATAATAATATGCCATTCTAGAAATCCAAAAATGAATATATCCCTGAAACTATAAGAAATATGAAATCTGACAGCAGTGTTGCCCTATTGAATATTAAAATTGGAATTGCTTTAGTGTCTTGTGATCATGATTCCATGAAAGATTCGCATATCAAAATCGTAAAATTGGAGGGAAACATTTCTGGCGTTTGTGCCTAGAATAATGACTTAAATGAGTTCTTTGCTTTCTGAACATATCTTCTAACCTTGCTATGCAGTAAGCTGAGGTTTTTTCAGTATGGTCTAGAGTTCTCTAGGACCTGTGGGGCTTAAAAAATGAGTCTTTCCTTATTTTAATATCAATTTAAATAGCTATTATTACATGATCACTGAGTCGTTTATGTGCACTTTAGTTATCTGCTTTGCTATTTTGTTAAGTAAAATTGGTTCACCTGTCTATTACACCTAAATAATGATGAGATGTGACTCGAAGAATGAGGTCTAACTGTTTCCTTAGCCCTTAGAGTGTTCAAGGATAAACCTGCAACTTCATAGTTCTGCAGTTTAGTGAAATTTTTGCTTCGTTACCTTGGAGAGTCAATTGCTGAATTTAAGTTTATATTGAATGTTATGATTGAGGTGTAGTTCATTTATCTCAAGAATCTCAACTGATTGTTAGTAGATTCATTTCATTTGTTCAAAGGCCTTAATTTTAGAGTTTCATGATTGCTTGTTTTGTATATAACCTCTTACACATATTACCTGCATATTATCCTGTTCTTCGAATTCCTGCATCCTTCTCTTTTTCTTTAGCATATTCTATGGCTTTTTTGTGGAAATTATGGGTTTTAGGCAGGAGGGAGGAAGAGAGAAAATAGAGATTTTGAATAATATGGTATTGATTAATATCACTAAAAATACTGTGGTACAAAAGACAAAGCATTAACACCTATTTATACAAATACTAGACTCCTAATCCATAAGGAAATAAATCGTGGAATAAAAGGAAGTATGGAAACCTAAGACCATCTGCGATACTCTCTGATATTTTAAAATACAACTAGGATATTAAGAGATATTTTTCTAAGCTTTAAGCTTGTTACAAATGGACCATTAACAATAACAAGATATAAATTGTACTCCACAAATCATGCATGATTAGGCAAAATGGAAAATCAAGAATGTTGAAGATGTTGAGATGTTCCATTACCAAAAGTGATAATCAACGGAAATTTCCTAGGTAACAATTGATAGCAAATCCTCCAAGTTCAAGGACAGTATTTGAAAGCCTTGATTGGCAAGTAAAAAGCAAACTGCAATTAAGGCTAGGCTGGACATGCCTTTGCTTGCAACTAGAGGGAGAGTGTGATGTTGGACCATGGATGGCTTTAGGGAGTGAACAATTGGTCAATGTTGGAGAGGATGGTGAAGAGCAATTGACAGCCATGAGCAGGATAGAGATAGGTGGCTGGAATTTGTCACCGAAAAAAGATTTTGCTGAAAGTTAAGGTGAAATGAAGTATATCAAACAAGGTGAAGGCTTCTATGCCTCGTACTTTACAAGGTGTATAATACACCTTGACATCCAACAGAGGTTGTACCCATACACCGAATTATACATGATCTACAATAATTTTCTTTTAACTCTCTCTCACACACACCTCCGACTCCACCGTCACCGTCTGCTACAACCTATAACCTCTGCCATGGTTGTCCTCCTCCGCAATGCCAACTGCATCGAGCTGCCCCCCTTCCCAGCCACCACCGTATTGCCCCCAGTTCCCACTGGTTCCCCCCACCCTTGCATGCCAGATCATGACTCTGCCTTCTACTCCGCAGTGGAGCTGGGTGGTGATAACTACGGGATAAAAGGAGGAAGAACAACCCCCACATGAGCAGAATGGATTCTTGCCAAGCTTTGCCATCGACATCCAGTTCCACGCCAGATCTCTGCGGTGGTGCCAAAGAGGATGAGCATGAATGGAAGCTTGGAGGTGAAGGGGTTTGGTGCTGCGGTCACTGCCGGAGAAGGGGCGTCAACAAAGTGGCAAGATTTGGAGGTGGCAGCAGCAACAATCTTAGTGGCGAGGGAGGAAAGGTGGGGAAAATGGTTGGCGACGGCAGATTGATGGGTGCGGTAGTCAAGAAGGGGGCAGAAACAGGGTTGGGGGTGTTTCAAGGATTCTACTATGCACCAATAATAAAAGGATGTATAGATACATCCTCCACTGGAAGTCAAGGTGTATTATACAGCTTGTAAAGTATGGGGCATAGGAGCCTTCACCATCAAACAAATAGTTCTCCATATTATTGGGGTACATGGCAGCGAAAGAGCATCTGAACATGTTAGAGGATCGTACTTCTCTGATATCATGTTGAAATTGCAAGTTTTTTTGGTAGGAGGGAGGAGGAAAGATAAATAAAGACTTTGGATAATACGATTGTTGAGAGGAAAGAGAGGAGAGAAAAGCATATGCGAATTTGTGTGTCTCTACTACATAGCAGAGTATGAACTATATAGACATTGAGTGATAAATACAAAGATATTCACAAATACACAAGAATATACTATTTCCCTAAATACATCCTCATTATCTTAATTACAGTTTCTAATACTCTCCCTCAAGCTGGAGCATATAGAACATATGCGCCAAGCTTGTTACATAGATAATTTATTCTAGGACCTCTTAAAGACCTAGTGAAAACATCTGCTAGTTGATGATTTGAGTTCACAAAACTTGTGGTGATATTGCTGGATAGAATCTTTTCTATGATGAAATGACAATTGACCTCAATGTGCTTGGTCCTCTCATGGAAAACTGGATTAGAGCCGATGTGTAGTGCGGCTTGATTGTCTCAAACAAGTGTCATTTGCTTGTTCTCACTAAATTGAAGTTCCTTAAGAAGTTGCTTAAGCCAGATAAGTTCGCACGTGGTGGATGTCATGGCACAATACTCTGCTTCAGCACTAGATCTTGCAACCATGTTTTGCTTCTTACTCTTCTAGGAAATAAGATTACCTCCAGTAAGTATACAGTAGCCGGAAGTGGAACATCTATCAGTAGGAGGACTTGCCCAATCATCATCCGAATACCCAACTATCTCGGTATGCCCTTTATCCTCATAAATAAGGGCCTTTCTGAGTGCTCCTTTGACATACTTCAAAATGCAAATCACAGCATCCCAATTACCTTCAAATGGTGAGCTCAGGAACTGACCAACTACATTCACTGTAGGGGAGATATTTGAACATGTGACAGTGAGGTAATTCAATTTCCCAACCAATCCCCTATAGCTCACTAAGTCAGATAGTGGCTCCCGCTAATTTGGTAGGAGCTTGACATTAGGATCCATAGGAGTCTCAATAAGCTTTGCACCAAGTAAGCCCATTTCTTTTAGGATATCCATAGCATACTTTCTCTATGAGAGGATACTGTATTTGGACTATTCCACTTCTATTCTCAAGAAATAATGGAGGCTGCCAAGGTCTTTGGTTTGAAATGATGATATAGATGTTGTTTGACCTATATTATGCCATGAATATCACTGCCAGTAATGACAATGTCATCTACATGCACAATCAAATGTCGTGGTGTATGACAATAAATCACAGAGTGGTCAGCTTACTTTGAATCATACCAAACTGCTGAACCATGGTGGAGAATCTACCGAACCAAGCTCGAGGAGACTCCTGAAGACTATAAAGAGATTTACTAAGACGACAAAAAAGGCCAGAAGATTCTGCCATGCAGCAAAACTTGGAGGTTGCTCCATATAGGCTTTTCCCTCGAGCACTATGCAAGAAGGCATTTTTGATGTCCAATTGTTAAAGTGGCCAATGGCACATGGCAGGCATAGACAAAAAGAGTCAAATAGAGGCCATCTCAGCAACGGGGGAGAAGGTGTCGCCATAGTCTAAACCAAAGATCTGAGTGTACTCTTTGGCGAAGAGATGAGCTTTGAGACAATCAATAGTAGCATCAGGACCCACCTTGACAATATAAATCCATCAACAACCAACCATTGGTTTGTCAAGAGGTAGAGAGACTAGTTCCTAAGCTCCACTGTTCTAAAGTGTGCACTTCATCAATCATAACTTGTCTCCATCTACAATGAGATAAAGCTTCACCAAGAGACTTAGGGATACACACAGAAGACAAAGAAGACAAACAAGCATAATGCAAAGGAGATAAACGGTGGTAACTCAAAGGAACATAATGAGTAGACGAGTTACGTGTAGAATGTCTAACTTTACAAAGTGCAATGGGAATGCCAGGTTCAAGAGGCGAGATTGGAGTCGGTGTAGGAGTGGGCGTTAGAGGTAACGGGTTCAAGGGTGGCTGGGGTGTAGAGTCAGGCAATGGCTGGGCATTTGGCTCGGATGGTGGTTGGGGTGTTACTCGACAATGGTAAACTGAATTGGCTGAGCTAAGGGAAAAGGCTTCAGGACAGGAGAAGATAATGGGGTAGTGGGTACAAGCGATGGTCGAAGATGTCGCTCGATGTGCCTACACACATGGCAGCGAGGGTTGTGTGGTAGCAAGCAATGGAATGCGCGTGAGGGCTCGTCGATGGTTGGACATGGATGCGATTGGCAGGGATGGACCGCGCAGCAGGGGGCGATGCCGACAGCAGGTTGGCAGTTGGAAACTGTGGCTGAAGGTGGTGGTTGGCGACAAAAGGCCTCTGGAGGCTATCAAAGAGTGTGACATGGCAGGGAAGGCTCTGGAAATTGGAAGGACATGGTCCCCCCCCCCCCCCAAACAACCCACCAAAAAAAAAAAAACCAAAAAAAAGGAAATCATGGGACGATAGTGGGTCCTCCTGACAGCATAGATTAGGTTACCTTTCTCTCTGGACTCTAAATACCATGTTGAGAGAAAAGAGAGGAGAGAAGCATATGTGAATTTGCAACTTCATAGCCAAGTATGAATTATATTTACAGATATACAAGAATATCTATTTTCCTAAATATATCCTAATTATCATTATAGATAACAATGATTTTAGCCTAATATGACGTAATATATTGTGATACAAAAGACAAATCATTAATCCCTATTTATTCTAATACGGGATTACGTATTGTAATTAAATACGGAAACAATGATGAAATAAAAGGAGACATAAAAATAACCTGAGAGATCATCAAAGATATTCTTTAATATTCTAATTTACTATTAGGGTATTTGAGATATTATTATGATTTCTGACTCTTTCTAAAATATCCATGTTGCAGGAGATATATTGCAATGGTAGAAATGTGTCGAGTTGTTGCTGGTAGGGATCAATTAATCCTTTTGTTACTTCCACTCACCGAACATGTGCTAAATATCATCCTCATCCATCTTCAGGAGTGGTAAGACTTTAAGTTTCTGATTCTGGTAATTAGAATGTTACTGTGTGCGGGACTAAAATCAAGATGCATTCCTTAAAGATTGTCTGGTTTGTGTTCTAGTTTTATTGTCAGGTGATATTTTTTCAGTAATCAGAAAAATGTCACATTGTTTTCACTTGTTTTCAAACTCTTTTTTTTTTTTGGGAACAAAGTGATGAAAACAATCATTTCCTTCGCAAAAAGTTGAAAAGAAATAAAGTGAAAATAAGATGGCTTTTTGTGTAATTATTAGTGAAAAAACATCAAGTGAAAAATGAAATCAGAAAATAAACCGAACACCAGCTTATGTTAATGAAGACCAACCTTATATGGCCAAACAAAGAGTGTAAGAGAAGAAGCCTAGTCTTTCATCCTAATGTAAGAAGCATTGAACTGTTTTGTTGTCGTTGCATCTGTTCTTTGCTCCCCGCTATTTGATTACAGGCTACAGCCTACAGGGTATATATTCAATGTTTATCTTTTGTTTAACCTTTCTCGTTTTTTTTGGCAGTTCTATTGCATCTGATTCAACCTTGACCACAAAATCAATTACATATGGTGCAAAGTATGATCCGAAAGAAGACATTGCTTTGTTTTGTGGAAAGTTAGTGCCAAACCTTGAACGACTTGAATTATTGAGTGAGGTATGGAATTCATAATAACTATTTTGTTATTCTGTTTATAATTTCAATGATTTTGTCAGTTCTGATCATTGCTACTGAACTGATATTCGATGATATGGCCTCCCGGTTCAAGAAAATGAGCAAGTATTTCTTGCATGTGCAATTTTAGGATTTTTCGAAATAAAAACAATATCATTTTATATTTTTAGCTTTATAAGAGTTTTATAACTCTGAATTTAAAAATAAAAATATGTCTTCCTATTCTTTTTATTTCAAAATTCTCCATCTAAACATACCCTAAGGCATGTGTCAAGTTGCCATTGTTGTTCTGAGCCCCGACCTAGCGTAGTCAGTCAGCTGTGGTCGAGTACTAACTTAAATCAAAAGTCAGGTTCTTTGGTTTGGTACTATAGGCAGTATTGGCGTTTATTGATGGTGTTGCTATCTGTTTCATATTCCTGAAATCTCAGTTAAAAGTGATATTTTTCATGCTCTTACATGATGGTTGCTTGTTTTCTCAGGAGAAAGTAGGGCACAATCTCAGAGTATTCCGAAGACTAGCTACTTCTGCCAAAGAGATTGCAATTCAAAAGTTGATTTTGTAGATATATTGTTGCTACTTGAATTAACTGCTAGTGTATCGTAAAATGTTTGAAGTTGTAAAGCCGACTGTATTTAATCTGTAAGATATCAACTATACGCTCTTGCGATGCGTATGCGAGATTGTGATGTTGGTTAAATTTTGGTAAATCAACCATACATTGCTTGCAGAAATATTTGTACGTGGCTTATGCTTTGGTGTCGTAATTAACAATAGTTGCGAAACAAGATTAGTTTTTCTCTTAAATATTGTTTACCTCCAAATCATCAGATTAATTTTAATACATTGTTTGTTAGTATAAAGAAAGTATTTTATGTTATCATCTAATCATATTGACTCATATGACTTCTAATCTAGGTATGGTGAAAGTAAAATAATTTTAAAGATGTGACTATATGTAACTACTTGATTGTATAAAATTATTTTATATCGATAATATATTAAAATTAAATACTTAAAACAATGTGCCAGTTTTTCATAATACAAGAAAAACAAAAAGCATGTTTTTCTCATTTTTGGTCTTGGCCAATTATCTAATTATCTATAGCATTATATAATTGTAATTTATCAATTTGCTCTCTTTTATCTTCTCAAAAACATGTTGAAAACAAAAGCCTCTGTAAAATATCATTAATATTTAATTAAAAACTATTTAAAATATGAATAAAAAGATGTCTGGCGATAGAAAAATTTCTTTGGCGATAAATAAAAGGAAAAATTTGTTAAGAATTTTATATGCTTTAATTATGTAGCAAGACATGGTACAGACATCTCATGTTTTCTTTTTTCGTAAGATTTTTGTTACTACATTTGCCAAGTGTCTAGAAATGATTTTTCTGGTAAATTATTCTAGCCATGTAATACTATAGTGAAAAAAAATTAATTTAAAGCTAAACAAAAGGGATTTGCCTTCAAGTAACTACTGCATAATTATCATTATTTTGTTCAAGTGATTTTGCATGTCTTTTCATAAAATAAGATTTTTAGTTCAAATTTTGTAAATAAAAATTGGAATAATTTTTTTCCCATAATTAGTGGACCTAACTTGAGTGAAATATTTTTAATTTTTTGTTATTTGAACTACAAGTTCAATTAGGTGGAGTGCAGTGGAATTTTAGATTTTGGTGATTTAAGCCTGAAAAATACGACCGACATTTTTATTGTCACACTACCCACATAATTGAGGGTCCTCAATTAATTTGAACTTGAAAATCATTACATAAAATTTAAGCCCATTTTTTTTTTTTTGGTCACTATAAAATTTAAACCCTTGAACAGAGAATTTTTGCGCTAAATCTACAAAAAAAATTGTAGTATTTCAAAATTCAAATATATGTTTTTTTTTTTTTTTTTAAAGAGTTACGTTTTTTCTCTTGTTTTTTATGTTAATCCCAAAACAAAAATTTTATATTTTAAATTTTAATCTCTTTAAGATAAACTAATTAAGATTGTTATTATTCGTATATAATTTTTACTTCCAGTGAATAACTTTAAATAAATAACTGAAACTATGACGTACTTGTTAATTTGCTACTCTAACTAAATGGGTTCTACAAGCCAGGGTGGATTCCACTGTCATGCTTGCAGTCGTAGTAAGATTAGAATTACAATTTTAAAGATTTGCAATAATTGTTACAAAGCTAGTCTTCGGCTAATATGATCTCTCTACAAAAGTACAAATGGGGGGGGGGGTGATCAACCGAAATTATTAGCGAAAGAATTTAGAACCTTTGAACATTCGTTTTCTGGTGGGGGTTGCAAGGTGTTCATTCAAATAATTTCATCCAGTTTAATCAGCAGCGATTACTCTTTATTGTGAAGTGCATAGTTAATTGGTTATGGTAGAGCTAATGCCTAACACCATTATTGTAACAACTATTAATTTGGGTTAGGGTAGCCAATTTACTTGGTTCATTTGTCACAGACATGACATAAAGCGTCAAAAAGTTACATCCCAAGGCCGCTGCAACAACCGAAACATTGATAATCAATCAGAATTCTAGACATGGTTCTGGCTGAACCATTCCTGAGCTGAATCCATGGGCATTGATACAGCTAGAAGTGACTTTCTGTCCATGTTTTGCAGATGTAATTTGGATGGACTTAAGCAACATACCAGTGCAGACAACAAATCGACTACACTTGAGACTAATAGCCACAGTAGTGAGCGATGTTCCCATCATGTTCCTTACTGGCCAATTCTTGATTCGAGCTCCGTTGTTGGTGTTTTCAACGTAAAATTGGCTCACATGAACGTTAATTACGTTAACAAAACTCCCTCCCCTTCCTAAGCTTCCGATGCTGCTTAAAAGTGGTGAACTTAAACAAGCAGTAACGATGAATTGGATACCAAATTAGAGTGATTGTATTAAATCACCTTATTCCATGGCCAGGTCCACATGTAATGTGCGAGATTGCAATGTTCGAAGTATGGTCTCCAATGGAAACACAATCATCACCTGCTGATGATTCCAGAATTAGCAATTTAAGGGAGACAAATGCACTGTTATGGTTATGCACTATATCACAAGTATAATAACACTGAAAATTGGTGTTACCTGTGCCTATTTTACAATGACATGATCACATTCCCAGAGGAGTGAATGTGAATGCCGTCGGTGTTCGGGCTTGTTTGAGGTGTTTGGATAGTTACATGAGTTATATCTATGTCATTAGAATCCATCACTAATATATGAGTTTGGGGGCTGTTGACGAAGTTGAGCATTACTTGAATTGCAAGACAAAATCTTCACTGCCTGCATTTACAGTACAAAAAATTCTTGCAGTACAGCTTGCTTGAAATAGCATGATGTGTGCGCTGTTTTATTCACTAAAGTAATTGTTGGATATGGCTATTAGTTTCAGTCAACCCAATTGAAATTACCATTACGATATGTCACATAGATCACATGTAACTTATTTACCCTACTAAATGTCTAATTTATCCAAAAATCATGTTGTTGCCTTTCTAGGTTCAAACTGGTTAGCATGACAGCATCCATGCCTTTAAAGTTTAAACTCTGCGTGAATTGAAACTTACTGTTGGAGCCAATGAAGTGCATCCCTTCTGAAATTAATTGGACAATCGGCAAAACAAGAGAGAGTATGAGGAGACCTCAGTAAGTATCTTGATATTAATTTACTTCTCAAAAATTAGTCTTATTATTATGAACATGTACCAGACCAGGATGGTCCCTGCATGACTGATTCCACCAACCAAAAACCCTTCCATTGATTCTGCCATTGCCTTTGATGTTGAGTCCATTGATGCTACCAAATGCTAGCCATTGACTTGGGTTAATTCCCTCCCAAGCAAGATGGAACATTGGTGCAACAATTTCCCCTAATACCTTCCAAAAAAGAGGGTAATAAGAAATGAAGGTTGGTCATGTAAGTGTGCCTAAAACAAAAACTCTTATACATTATACATAGAAGGTATATAACAAGCATTAAGTGTAGCAGGAAAAAGGGAAAGAATTATGCAATTAATTCCCTACAAAAAAATTGATTCTCTCTGGCTTGCATGGCCACTAAAAGGAACTTGATACACCAGAAAAGTCTTTCTTTCTGGAATGATAATAGTAGAATTTCTAGTTCCTATTGTACAAGCAGCATCCCACGCCCTCAAAAATGCCCACAGTGCAAAGCATTATTTTATTCTAACTGTCAACATTAGAAGAAAGTAGTCACACTTCAGCTGTTGTATGTTACAAAAACACAAAGGAAATTTGCTACTGATTCATCTGTAACGCCATCGCCAATTGCTCCATATTGGAGGACACTGAACTCTTTGGCATTTGCCTTGCCATTTGAACATCCAATACTGCAAGAAACTAGCCATGAAATCAGAAGATTTATTGTGATCTTCACACCCTGAGATATTGATCACTTACTGTCACTCCTCCTAATTCAGTATGAGCAATATTTCCTTCATTTTCTTCCATTCAAAATATCTACCTTATTATTTTTATTTTTTTATTTTTGGTAAATACCTACTTGCAACCCTGCGGACCTGGTCAAGGGACCAGAACGAAGGGGAATGGGTAATGGGAGAGAGTTGGAAAGTATTGGGGAGGAATGAAACCCTCCACCATGTCCATATTGTCCCCAACTATTAACCGAGCTACATGCGTCTACCTCAGTTAATTTGATTAAAACGTAATTGCACAAAAATGCTTAGACTTAACAGTAATATTCTCACCGTGGCATTCATTGCATCGATGGCTGCTGAAAAAAGGCCGGTCCTGTCAATCAACATAAGGAAAATTCATACTTGAATAATACAATTCAATAAATGCATGGTTACATGATAGAGACATGCCACTAATTCCACTGTAAATGTCTTATTCTAGCATATCAATATCAAATATAAGTGTAGGTGCCGCTTTTCTTTCTTTTCTACTTCTCTAAACCACCGGTGTTTGGAGCACACTCATTCTAGTTAATCTAACTTAAGTCGGGTCGGGCCACTATTGGATAATCTATCCAAATGCTATTTTTTTTTACATTTAAAGCGACTCGAATTCGAGTGTGGTGTCAAAATAATCAGTCTGCAGCCTATCATGTTCTTGCCCTCTTTATCTTCAGAACTCGGGTCATAGACTTAATAGACAAAGGTAAAAAGTCTCAAGTCTAAAAGAAAAATTGTGGAAGAAAATTGACAGACGAAAAAGAAGAAGAAGCGAAAAGCAATAATCAAACCAGATCAAACCAATATTGTATGTCAACAAGGATAAGCAAAAACAAATTCAAAATATACACATGCAGACGCTAGTTAACATAAATTGATTTATGAATGTGGAAGCTAGAGCGAACGACAAAGAACCTAGACTAATTGGCCTATGCATGCTTTTTGCTCAAAAAGAACAATTACCTGTATTAGTAAGGGGCTTGGATCTTCCGCAGATGATTGTGCCCCATTCTTCGCTTGCATGCATACCTTGTCGGTTACCTTCCCTGGGATATTGACTCCTTAGATCTCGGAAGCAACTTTTCAAGCATAAACCATAGATTTTGAGCTTTACAATTTACAACTTGTTGGGTCATTCGTCCAATGAATGATATTATAAACCGCATGTTAGATGGATTCCATACGGTAACTTATATCTTGAAATGCAACTGAAGTGTTATATGATGGTTGTAAACGCTCCACCCTCCATCCTCTATACTCAATTATTATTTTAACAAGTGACAAAAGCATTCATATCGCATATCTCTACGCTATTTTGTTTGATCCAACGGCTGCATTGTTTGAGTGTGAAAATTTTCAAGCTTTAGGGTGTGTTTGGAATGATGGAAAAGGAATGGAGCGGAGTGAAAAGTAATGGAAAGTGTTAATATTCCATTGTTTAAATTTTAAAAAATTGGACGGTATGGATTGAGAGTGAATGGAATAAATTCCATCCGATCCCACTAACTCCCCTCAAATAACTTCCCCCTAGTTTGAGAGGAATGGTGGATCATTTATTTATTTTTAATTATTTTTTATAAAATTACTCCTTGGACCTCTCACCCCATTTCTAGCTCCCCATTTCTAGCGCCACGTCTTCTCCTGCTCAGTATGCGTTTTCAGTTGCTGATTTGCTTCCTTGCCATTGCGTTTTCAGTTTGCGTTTTGTATATGAGTTGGAATCAAATTATATTAGTGTAGTTTTAAGTAATTGCCATATCATTCGATAATTTTTTATTAGTATAGTTTTTTTATAAAACATACTGTTGGATTATAAGTTTATATCTTATATGTTATATTTATAAAATTTAAGATTAATCTAAAATTATTTGATATAATTTTGATATATGTCAAAATTAATGTAATATATACGTTTAAAATGTATATGAATAAGAACTATTTAATTATATTTTTAATAATGTTCAATTTTTATAAAATTTGGTACGAATAATTTTTATGATAGATAATTTTAATTCAGCAGTTAAATTGATAAAAAAAAATATATCATATAAAGCGATTCTTCCTCGATAACTATTTATGGTCTCTAATATTAGTATTTGAAAAATACCACTGTATTAAACTTATTACCTCAGCTGGTCTTCAAAGAAATTATTAAGGGATAAAAGTTTAAATTCATACTCATTGTCCACATTTTTTAATTTCTATTAACGAAACATGTATAGTATAAATCTCTTTTATAAAGTAAATGGAAAAGATAAATACAAATAAAAATTTTTATTTCAATAATCATTTAGATTGTATATGCTATAATTACATTTCTTTAATACTCAAAAAATAATATGAAATATTTTATCTTAATCATATTATTAATTTTTTAATCAAATACAAATTTTATTGAATAATTATTGTCCTTTTTAATATTAAAATTGTTAAGCTATAATATATTTATTAGAAGGGTAATATAGGAAAAATAAATTACAATCTTTTGATTCCATTCCTTTTCATTTTATTTTCCAAACAATGGAGTGATAATTTTACTCTATTCCATTTTTAAATATCCAAACATAGCCTTAGTGGCACATTCCAAAAGAAAAAGAAAAGTAATACAGAACATTCTCCACATTTAATACTCAGTTATTGTTTTAATGAAGGGGTTGTATGGGCCCAAATGGTTGGCAGCTGCTATAAGGGGCAGATTTATGGTATGAGAATCACATATAGTAGGTCTTATTCTCTAGCATTTGCGTCTGGAGCTAGGCCTGCTAGTACTGATGTGGAGGAGATCCATGATCGAGTGCATGCACTCAACAAATCAATGCAAAGGGAGTTCGAGGAGGTCGACCGGAGGTAGATGGAGCTGCAAGAGCGAGATAAGAAGGAAAAAGAGTAGTGGAACCAGAAGCTGTAATCCATGGAGCAGAGCATGACGACTATGTAGTTCATCATCTGGTGTGTAGATTGAAGCAGCACGAGAACGGGGTTGAATCGTGCTTCAATAAAATTTAAGTTCCTAAAAATCTTTAAAAATAACTTTTTCAAGTTTTAAACTTGGAATGTGGAAGCGATTGAGTTAGTTGTAAGCTCAACAATTTTCAGAAATTTCTTTGATGCAATTAAAACAAATGAATCAATGTAAAAAGCAATTAAAAGAAGTAAGAATAGAAAGATTACATAGAGAATTTTATAATAGTTCGATCAACCACTTTGCCTATGTTCTGTCCCAATACTTTATTGAGATTTTTATAATCAGAGTATTATTTTTTCAAGCTTTTCCAAACTTTTACAACAAAGTAGTTTTTCTCAAGCCTCTCCAAGCTTTATAACAGAGTAGTCTTTTTCAAGCCTCTTCAAGCTATAATCGAGTAGTGTTTTCCTAGCCTCTTTAAGCTCTCAACGACCACTAATGGGTCTGGTTATAATAACAAATTTGAAGGTTTATGTTTAGTACACTCATACTAAATCTCTCAATAGAGTATAAGTAATAAAATGCAATGTATGTGACTTCTCTAACTTCTCAATAGGAGAATTTTGCTAATACAAATCAAAAGAGAAGATTTCTAATAAGAAGTTACAATGAGTAACTTTTTGGATATTCAGAAGGTTGAGTATAAAAAACTTCTTGAAGACACAGAATGTTCAATAGTCTAACTAATTCTTCATCGTTCTTCCAGTTTTTATAAACTTCAAAATATGTCTGTTGAAGCTTGCAGATCTTGAGCCTTAAACCTCTTTGATCCACTAGCCTAGGACTAGATGGACAAGAAGTTGCTTTCTTTCTTAGCCTTTGAAAATAACACAAAAGAGGAAAAGTAGTCGTTTAATGGTTCATCAACTTTTCAGACTTGTCAGCACTTCTTTTCGATCTCGTCATATCACATTTGACTTTTAAACCTGATCCTTGAGTTGTTTAGAAGAAGCTTTGAAGGTGAGGTATTTCATGAGAAGCATCTTTTTGGTGGTCACCCTTCTAGATAGATCATCCTTTTGATGACTTGTTTTCCTTTCTGATGGTGCAAATTCATCCTTCTGAACTTACCGATGTGTTTCTTGATTGAGAGAGATATCATGATTATAACAAATTATCCTTTTTCTTGTGATGTAGAAATGAGATACGCAGAAGAACTAGAACTTTGTACATTCTTGTATACACTTCTACACGAATTGTTTGATCTAACTCATAGAAACATTTAACCATGTAAGCAAATGATTAGTTCACAAAAGATTTTATTAAACCTTAATTTATTTATCATCAAAAGCTTTTACCTTTAAGATATAAACCATGAAGTGGCTTCAAAAAGTTATTGAAGTTAACATGGTGTACAGCTTCCACCACCTCCACCTTCACCACCTCAACATTCTCTACATGACTGCACACTTGACAGTTTTGAGGATATTTCGGATACTGATAATGATCAATATTAATAGTTTTTAGGGTTTTTTATGTTTTCAGAATTGTACATTGACATTTTTATTTTATTTCTTTGTTATTGATAGTTTTTATTCTATTTTACAGTTTATATATTTTATATTTTATTATATTTCTAATTATATGGATTTATGGATAATTAAAACAATAATTTCGAATATTTAAATACTAATTTCAATTTTTAATAAACAGCCAAAAACATAAAAATTTTATCTTACTGATGAAATTTTCGTCGGTAATAATTAACATAAAATTTATTAATTTACAAATTTTGCGCTTAATTTTTCATCGATAATTATATATATTAAAATATTATTTTAAATTACCAACGACGATTCCGTTAGTAATTATTAGTAATTTGTCAGTATAAATGCTTCATTAATGCTTTCTAATGTTTATTTACCGATGCTTTTTTTAATAGTATCGACGAAAAATTCTGTTGCTATAATTATCAATATTACCAACGAGTCCATTTATTTGTCAATTTTATTTTTTGGGATGCGCTAATTATTGACGGATGTTTTTCGTCGATGATTCCATGGATAAAATTATTACCAACAGATTTTACAGATTTTTCCATTGTTAACTCTCTTGATTTTTTTGCCTATTTCTAGTAGTGTGTTTTAATATTGTTTGTATTATAAAGAAATGCGTTATTTTTATTACTTGAATCTATATAATAATCAAGCATTTGAATCTCTATTACATACACAAATAAAGAAGTGCATTAATAATATAAAGAAATGACTTAATAATATTACTTAAATATATCCAAAAATATATAAAAAAGTTTACTTGAACAATGAAAAAGGTTTTTTACCTGCCTTTTTGATTATATAATTTATTATCTAAAATAGAAAGTGAGTTTTCGTGAATCAAATCCTGTGCTGAAACATTGTACTATATAATTATTATGGAGAAGATAACATGAAAAACATATTGTATTAAATTAATATTAAATATTTTTATCCGATATATATATATATATTGAATTTTTAATCACATATATATTACTTATTCACATGAGAAAAAAATAAAAAAAAGAATAATATTATTGAAATAGAGTAAAATAGTGGAGAGAGAATATTAATAATGAGAGGGAAAATGTTAATAGAGTAATTAATATAGATAAGATAAAGTTACAAATTTACTCAAAAATATAAGCTAATGAAGGAAAAAGAAGAGTGGGTTTTGTGTTCATAACAAAACATGGAGTTTGCTAGCCTCTATATGAAGATGTTAGTAATTTCATATCATATTAAAATTTACAAGACCCAGTTTAAGATATTTATGTTTATTTTTTATCTTTACATTATATAATTATGCGGAGAAAAGAGATATTAGTGGATCGTTAATTCGTTCCTTTCATATAGATAAAAAATTATGGCCATTGCATACATTGCTTTTTATAGCTTGTTTTCTATATCGTTTCCTATATACCTTGTTTTCTTTATGTAGTAAAAGAAAGCATTGTTCTGAGAACTAGATCGGATCGACCGTTTGACTGGGAGTCGCTCACCTAGTCATTCTGGTCATAACACACAAATTGGATCTTTGAAAACCGGATTTGAACCTAAGAATCGGCTTAAAAATAGTGAACCGACTGAACTGGTTTGGTTCTTATGATTGGCCCTTTTTTTCTATAAGCACAAGCAAAGAAACATGGCATTGAGGGAGGAGATATGACAAAGGAAGTGTAACATCCACCAAAATTTTCTTATCATTTTTCGCCTAATTGTTCGGTTTGTATCGAGTAATTGAGATGAATTAAAATTTGACTAAATATTTATTTAGAATCAATTGATTAGCAATTAATTGAGTTTAGGTATAAATTAATTAGGTTAGAAGTATAGAAGATTTCATAAAAATTTTCTTGAAACCGATTTACTGATTTAAAGGAAATTGGTAAGATTACGGTATTTTAAATTGTCGAAACCGAACCAATAGAATTTCACACTCAATAGCCCTACATTAAGTGGCTGAGAACTCAACCACTTACCACATGAAAATGGTGCAAAGAAGGCCACAAGAAAGGAGGAAAGTTGGCTGAAATTCAGCCTTGTATTTTGAACCAATCATATTGCAAGGTTCCAACTACCATCTCAAGCTTTTATGACTCATTTTCTTTCTTTTTCCCTTCAGCTTGACTTGCGCTGCCTTTCTCCCTCACTCCAGCTCTCTCCTTCTCTTCTCCACTCACCCAATTCCATCAAACCTTCAAGCTTAACAAGGTTTTGATAGCCCAAACTCCAAAATCAAGCCAAATCACACATAACAAGAGGTAGGGGTTTAATTCTTGTCTTGGTTCTCTAATTGTGGGTGGTTGGTGGTGGTTTATTTTCTCAAATTTTTGATGTGATGATTGAATGATTATGATAATACTTGGCTGGTTTATTGGTTGCTTGTGAGGTTAAAATCAATTAGGAAGCAAGAAAGGATGAAAATAGGGAGAGCTAAGGGGCTGAAGAACCGAAAACCCTCTGCAGTCCGTACGGCGGAGTGTACGGCTCCACCTAACACCATTTAAATTCTATGAAACTATTTTTATATAAAACTAGACATTCAGAGCTTTTCATACATATTCATATAAGGCCATTGGATTAGTATTGAGAGAGATATGAATTTTGGAATTTCGACCTAGGTTTTTGACTTTGATTCTGGACAGACTAGGTTGTTCAGGGTAAAACTCATCCTATACTATTGTAATAGAATGAAACTAACTTTGTTAGAAAGCTTACACATAGGAGAATGTCCCATAAAAATTTCAGAGTTAGATAAGATCCTCTTTGCTCCCAGTGGTCCAAGAAAATTGCCCTATATCCAAATCAAACCAAAACTGGGCAGTTTAGGAAGGTTAAATTTTGTGGCTTATAACTCGAGTCCTGCTAAGTCAAATGGAATGGAACTTTTTGCAAATAAAAGTTTGTCCTATTAGCTTTAATATGAGACCAATTTCATATGATTTGAATCAGTTTTCGATTTTTAGTGGATTTTTACTTTTAAGTGTGTGATTCTAGCCAGCTATAGGGCAGGCCGGGATGAAACCTAAATAACACCCGTTTTTAGAAATTAAAGGATTTCCAAGATTAAAGGATTTGGCACCTTAATGCATATATGAGTTCAATTAAAGTCGAAGTGTTGCAATCCATGTAGGTGCTTGAAAGATTAATGCATTATATTTGGTCTTTTACTGTGACTGACTGTCTGTCGAGATTGGCACTATTCATGGGGAAACGTACTTGATCCATTATGCTGCCAAATTTTCGGTAGAATTGTAAGGAAGTTATGAGCCTTCATATGTTATAAATATGTATGTGGAAATCTTGTATGCAAGGATATATGAAAGTAAACGATGAAGCATATGTATAAGTGCATTCAGCATGTCTATGCATGACTATGTATGAGAATAAAAGTATATGAATATATTAAATTTGGATCCCTTCACCTGGAGGCAGTTATGAGATCCCTCCTTATGAAGGCAATTAAATAAGATAAGATTGGATCCCTTCATCTGGAGACAGTTGCACTTTGAATCCCTCCCCGTGAAGGTAGTTAAAAGATATAATGAAGGACCCATATTCCTAAGGAACGTGATATGGCAA
The DNA here is from genome assembly GCA_031439595.1 of Pterocarpus santalinus. Lineage (NCBI taxonomy): Eukaryota > Viridiplantae > Streptophyta > Magnoliopsida > Fabales > Fabaceae > Pterocarpus > Pterocarpus santalinus. The sequence goes on from CM062523.1 coordinate 23,759,609, forward strand.
TCACGCTCCGATGGAATATAACATGGCGACCATACTCTGGAATGTGGCATGATGATCCCACACCCTAAGGAATGTGACATGGCGATCACATTCCGATGGAGTATGACATAGCGATCATACTCTGGGATGTGGCAGGATGAATATATTCCTAAGGAGTGTGACATGGTGATCACACCCCAATGGAGTATGACATAGCGATCGTACTCTGGAATATGTGTGACAAGTAAAGAAAGTAAACTTAGGGTGTAATCCTTTAAAAGGGAAGGTAACCCAAAGTATGCTCCTTTCACCCACATGAGGCATGGCATGACCCAACTAGTGTGAGTATAGGGGATAGGGCTTACATGAGGCATGGCATGACCGAGCTAGTGTAAGTACCGAGAAGTTATAGTGGCGGCAAGTTAAGAGAAGCTTATAGCACAGCCATACATATGTTATGTAACTGTAATTATACCTATGCTCATTATAATATAAATGATCAGAGGATATGTGAGATTTGAATCCGCATCGGATAATCACGTTTTCGAAAACCTAAGAAACTGAACCTTATGAATGCTCACCATTATTATATACCATGTTTTATTGATGCTGAACCTGTTATATCTATTTATGCAGTGATGTTTATTCTAGATATGAGATATTGTCAATGTGATTCAAGTGCATGAATAAAATGAACTCTGCTTCGGACAATATATTTTCAAACCATAAAATTAAACAGTTTGTATAATCACCTTTTTCATAATAAGCCGAAGCAGCTGGAGATAATAACAACGACATAGCATATGGTAGTTAAATAAATCCTACTAAGAATTTAAAAATTCTCATTCTTTTTCCTTGTTATCTCCAGATAGTTCAGAAGTTTCCAAAGAGGGCCCTTCGAGGCGAAGGTGGCCGAAGGTTACTGCCAAACAAGGTTCGATTGAGTGACAGTAACTACTCCTAGGTGAGGTATTATGACTTAAGTATAGTACTATACTTAGGAGGATGTTACAACAAGAGAGGAAAAAGATAACACAATGGTGACGTTGAGGTAGCAAGCATAGGGAAAGATGAGAGGTTCACGGTCGCATCGGCAGGCACCACCTCATTTTCATGTCAGAATAGCAACGGAGAATTGATCTCAGCAAGGGAGGGTGACGGGGCCTAAACGCAATGTCGCTTTGATGATGATGGTGCTTGGGTGATCAAATGTTGAGCAACACCTTCATCACTGGGAGTGTGTGGACTATGGCATCGAAACTGTGTAAAATGTAGACGGTGGTTTAGGTTTTGAAGGTTTGGTTTTTGGTGGTGTTTGGAAATTATTAGGGATTAATTTATTGAGTATTGGGATAGTTTTGAGTGTTATATTTATAATGTAGTGTTTTTTATTTTTAAAATTATTTTTATCATCCTAAAATTTAATTTAATTGTTTATTTATGTTATTTGATAATTTTTATATTTTTTATCTCATGTAATTAATATATTATTATTTCCTGATTAAACCTTGATGAAACTAGTTAAACTAATATACCCCTAAACTAATGTCTTGTCTGATTCAATACCTGATCCAATTTTCACAACCTTAAAATCAAAAGATGTTGCTTTGCTTGGTTACGAAGGTCGAGTCTAACACTTACGTTGATATATTATACATTAAATGCTAAAGTTTATGTATTGCCCTTCCTTCTACCTACTTTAGTTGTTGACCAAACAACAAATTGCGGACATGTGATTGCTTCCTTGTGTAACATCCTCATTTTCATGTCGTAGTAAATTACCTCGGTAACCCTGAGTAATCAGACACTTAATGAGAGATTATGAGATTAAGGCTTAATTAGGGGTTAACGAAGAGTTTAGGGGTTAACGAAGATGAGAAAAGTCAAAAAAATACTTAATCGAGATTAGATAATCTCTAGTGGAGCAAGTCAGAGCCTTTATGGCTTAATTAAGTATTAATCACCCTTAATTAGCTTAATCGAGTTTATTTAAGGTTAATTAAGCTTAATTGCAAGATTTATTTTTGTTAATCATATTTTTGTGTGTTAATCACTAATCCTTGCTTAATAATCTTAATTAAGTTGCATGAGCAGTTAATCACATGATTAATTTCAAATTTAGTCAACTAGATAATAAAGTAAAAAATGATGTCATTAAAGCATAAAGCATTAGACAAGAGTGCTTTATGTAAGACTTAGTACATGCTTTGTTCCCCCATCATCCAATTTGTCCCCTTAAACCTTAATTAACACAAAATAACACAAAAATATCTCCCTCCTTCCCTTTATGTTGGACGCCACTTTCTCTCTCTCCTCCCTCATCCATGTTCATTTTCACTCATCTCATTCTCTCTCTTGAAATCAAATCCTCCAACTTCTCTCTAAACACTTCTTCATCTTCTTCATCTTTTTCTTCTTCCTTTCTCCACCACCACCACCAAAACCACTCACTTAGCCCTTCAAAGACCTCATCTTTGGGTCTTTGGAGACAAGATCAAAACACTACAACCTCCATTTTCACAAAATCTCAAGAGCTTCTCCTTCCACCAAGCCAAACTGCCACCATCTACAAAGAAAGGAACCACCATCATCTTCTTCTTCTTCTCTAGTTTATCACCATTTCCAAGAAAGGTAGTGATCTTCATCTTTTTCATTTTGTTTGCTCAAGAAAGTTTGGAGCTTAGTTCTTTGATGACCAAGATCTCTAAGTGAAAACTTGAGAAACTCCTTCATGCTCTTCAAGAGCAAAAGTTTCCATTTTTGGCAAAATATGTTATTATTGTTCCTCAAGTGTTCTTGATGTTTCTACTTTTGGAAAAATATATTCTTATTATTGTTCAAGTGTTCTTCTTATTGTTCTTCAAGTGTTCTTGATGTTTTTACCTTTGGAAAAATATGTTCTTGTTGTTCTTCAAGAAAGTGTTCTTGACGTTTCTACTTTTGGAAAAAAATATGTTCTTATTGTTCTTTAAGTGTTCTTGATGTTTCCTTTTTTGGCAAAATATGTTCTTGATGTTCTTATGTTTCTACGTTTGGAAAATATGTTCTTATTATTGAGTGTTCTTGATAGTATCTTGTTTAAAGTTGTTCCTTATCTTATGATGAGTTGATGATTAGAAAAGCCTTATCTTTTTATGTTTTCATGATTTGATAAACCTATAAACATTCTAAAAGCTTTAAACTTTAAAAAGTTTGCTTCTTGATACACAAAAAGTGGCGCAAGTTTTAGTGCCATCATAAAGTCTTCTTTTGTTTGTTTTGAAGGCAAGAATACATGTAAAGGTATAAGCTTTTTAGTATAATAAGTTTTTCTGAGTTAGAAAAATGATATCTTGTCACTTTATGTCTTAAAAATCAAACCTTAAAGAAAAGACCTTTCATAAAGTTTCAAACTTTAATCAAGAATGAAACCTTAAAGTTCATAAAGTTTAGATCTTGAACCAAAGCAATGCTAAAAGGTGTTAACTTTTATAAATAACAAGACTTTTTAGTTAAAAAGCTAGTAACTTGTATCATTATTACACAAAGATCTAATTTTTAAGATAAGAGCTTAATTTTAGAGGCACTTACTTGCATAAAGAATAAAACTTTATGACTACTTTATAAGAATGATAACCTTAATAATGTTTAAGGTAAAACCTTGATATATTAATAATGAAAGCTTGAAACTTTGTAACATGGTTAAGTTAAAAATCATCCTTGGTGTTTAGTGAACATGGTATTGTTAGGTTCATGATGTGGTTATGCGCTGTCATGACCCAAGGATTATAGGGATCTCGAACTCCTTGAGAACAGAAGTATGATTAGGGCTTCTGAGTATACCATAAACCTAGGAATCACTAAGTGCACTATCTCAAGGAAAGGAAACAATTACTTAACTTAATTAATTTGAACAAGTGTTCCATAAGATATTAACTCGAGTAAAGAATAATTTCATATGAGAACTAAGTAATTAAAAGACCCAACACATATATCTTAACTATGTGATTCTCTCATAGGTAAATATAAGAAATCATATGATGATTTATAAGATTCTTCACAAAGATTAACGCAACTATAAACCCCTTTAGGGTATGAATGTGTGATGCCATGCGGCATGATGAATGATAAGTTTGATTGAGCTATGTCTCATAATTGAATGATGTAACACCCTGGTACTATGCTTAAGTCATAATGCCTCGCCTAGGAGTTGTTACTGTCACTTAATCGGACCTTGTCTGGCAGTAACCTTCGGCCACCTTCAATTTTACTAGTCAACTCCACCTCGGAGGACCTTCTTTGAAACTTCCGAACTATCTGGAGATAACACGGAAATAAACATAAGAGTGAGAACTATAAATTCTCAGTAGGATTCCTTAAACTACCCTATGCTATGCCATCATTATTATCTCCAGCTGCTTCGATTTATTATGAAAAAGGTGAACATGTTAATAGACTTTTCAGTTTTATAATTCGAAAATGTATTATCTGAAGCAGAGTTCATTTTATTCATGCACTTGTTAATCAAAGGAAGAATCTAAACATAATCGCAGCTGAATAACTAACGTCTGTATATAGATGCAATTAGTCTCTTAATAAGTAGGGAAAAGAATTGAAGCATAAGCGTAACAGATCAAAGAACAACTAAATAATATGAATTTAGGAGTGTCCTGTTAACTTCCTTTGCTTTCCTTCACCCACTAAACATGGGTGGAAATGAGATAATACTGTGGACGTCGCCACCATACATTTTCGGTACTTACACTAGCTAGGTCATGCTATGCCTCATGTAAGCCCTATCCCCTATACCCACACTAGCTGGGTCGATGCCATGCTTTATGTGAGTGAGATGCTTGCATATGCTTTAATCTTTAGTCCTTACTGCCCTTGGGTAGTCTGGTTCATCACACAGTATTGACTCGCAAGGGGATTCACGTGCCTCTAGTCTTGGAGGGATCTCATTTTGGCCACATGCCTCCAAGGTAGAGGGATCTCATAGTCTTATACTGCCTTCACAGGGAGGGATTCAACGTACAACTGCCTCCAAGTGAAGGGATCCTCGTCTTATCTTATTTAACTGCCTTCACAAGGGGGGATCTCATAACTGCCTCCAGGTGAAAGGATCCACATTTTATATATTCACATTCTTTCATTCTCATACATAATCATGCATAGACATGCTGAATGCTCTCATGCATATACTTCATCGCTTACTTTCATATATTCTTGCATACATGTTTTCCACATACATATTCATAACATACAAGTGTTCATAACCTTCTTACAATTCTACCGAAAATTTGGCGGCATAATGGAACGTGTCCGCTTCCCCATAAATAATACCAGTATTCAGCATATCAACTTATCAAAGAAATCATACCATCCCATTCATAATGCAACATTAACTTCATAGAAATATTAGTTATATTAAGACAAAGGTACTATCTCAGCTCAATCATTCAACCTGGTATTTGTAACTCAAGTCAAAATTTCTATTTAACTCATCTAGACCTGAATTTTGGATATGTTAAAGTGTTATGTGTCTATTTTCTAATCTCTTTCATCCCATCTAATTTTGATAAGCATAGCTCAAGTTATTTAGGTTTTATCCCGACCTGCCTTGTGGCTAGCCAGAATTGCACACTTAAAAATAAAAATCCACTAAAAATTGAAAACTGATTGAAATTATGCCTCATATTAAAGCTAACAGGACAAAATTTCATTTACAAAAAGTTCCAATCCAATTGCCTTGGTAAGGCTCGAGTTACAAGCCCCGAAATCTAACTTTCCTGAACTACCCTATTTTGACCCGATTTTGGCATAGGGCAAATTTCTTGGACCACTGGAAGTAAATGGGGCCTTATCTAATTTTGAAATTTTTTATGAGAAATTCTCCTATGTGTAGGCTTTCTAACAAAGTTAGTTTTATTCAATTCCAAGTAGTATAGGGCGAGATTTACCCTGAACAACCCAGTCTGCCCAGAATCAAAATCAAAAACCTAGGTCGAACTTCCAAAATTCATATCTCTCTCAATACTAATCCAATGACCTTATATGATATATGTATGGAAATCCCTGGATGTCTAGTTTCATATAAAAATGATTTCATCGGAGTTAAACAGTGGTAGGCGGAGCCATACACTTCGACGTACAGATCGCCATAGGTTTCCTCAACTTAATAGATTCTGTTTTGTGCCTCTTTGTGTTTTCTCATTCAAATCTCAATCAACCCAAACAAAAACATGATAAGTCAGCCATAAAACATCACACCACCACCATATATCATCAATTACACAAGAGAAGAAAGTAATCCTAACATTTATTAATTCAATAAAATCATGTAAAGAAGTTGAATCCTACCTCTAGTAAGTGAGATTCTTGATCAAGATGGGTATTTATGGGTAAGAAGGGTGGATGAGAGCTTGAGAGGAGGTAATATGAAGTAGGACAAGAAGAGGAAAATGAAGAAGGGAAGAAAAGAAAGAGGCAACCGTAGCACAGAAGGGAAAGGAAGAAAAACTTGTTTGATATAATGATGAAAGTTGGAGCTTTGGCATTTGATTGGAGGAAAAATGGATGGCTAGAATGAAGCCAAGATCGCCTCATTTAGGACAGCCATTAGGCATCCAAATGCTTGGTGAGAGTGGCTAATTTTTAGCCACTCATTTTAGGGTCATAGGTGTATTATTTGGTTGCTTCATTTCCGGCAGTTTTAAAATACCGTAATCTTACCGATTTCCTTCAAACCGGCAAAATATTACTGAATAGTTTTGTGAGAGTTTCAATGTATCTATCTTAACCTAAGCTTAATTATTCTAATTAACACTTAATTACCTTCTAATTAACCTCTAATTAACTTCTAATTTAATCCTACTTGTCCTATAAAATCGAATAAATCGATTAACGATGTAAATTAATCGTTTTACCAATTCAGGGCTATTCCGTTTTCTGTTTTTTGTGGCTAATGGCATTTTCATAATTATGGGTAAGTTTAGGGGCATCCTATGTCATTTCACATATGGACGCCTCTACAGCTCAGTCAGCTGAGGTTTAGTTTTCTACGTTTTTGCTACGTGGTTCTGCTTTGTTTAAAACCTTATTCTACTAATCCTATTGATATAGGGACCTAATTGTCATTTTTTAAAAAGTTTAGAGGCAAGATTGTGAATAATAAAAATTTATTTTTATTATTTCCTATTACGTTATATGGGGATGTTACATTACTACCCTCTTAAAAAAAAATTTTATCGTCAAAATTTAGTCACAAAACTAACTATTGATTTTCGTAAGAGTTTGAAGAAAAGTTCACACGTAAGCACACTGAAGTTGAATAAACATAGTAAAAAAAAATATAGTAAATCTAGTTATATAATTCAACATAACACTATTAGCAAAAAGTGAATCCTTGGCTTAGGTTATTCCTAATTTCACTTCAGCTCCTTTGAGGAAATAGCCTTTTCCACATTCAAGGTGAAGACCCGTCCTTGTTGTTGCGGTTTAGGGGTGGGCGACTGATGCGTATATAAGCAGTCTTTGATCATGTGACTCGGTTTCCCACACCTGAAACAGACATTTTGTCCAGCCAAACAAGGTCTACCTCCATGATCCTTTCCACACTTAGAGCATGCTTGCCCTGTGCTTGGCCCCTGCAGTTGTTTATCTTCACGTCCATTAAATTGACGCAGCTTCTTTGGTGGTGAGGCATATTCGAATTCCTGGTTTTCAGGTGCCGGCCTCTTTCCATGAGCATCAAACTGGGCGATCTCTAATTTCTTATTATAGTCTTCCACAAGTCTGCACTTGTTTACCAAGGTAGGGAAATCCCTGATCTCCATAGGGCCAATTACTGCAAGGATATCCTCCCTCAATCCGCCTCAAATTTGACACACTTCCATGCCTCATCTGGATTCCGATGATAGATTGTGGAAAACTTGCATAACTCCTCAAACTTAGCGATGTACTCTGACATGCTATTGCTTCCCTAGCAGAGTTGCATAAATTCCAACTCCTTGGCATTCCGAACTGATGGAGGAAAGTATTTTTGGTAAAAAGCATCCTTGAACACAACCCAGGGAGGGATATAGGTGGCGAAGGTCACTTATAGGTGGTTAGTGCAGTTCAGAACAGAAAAGACCTTCTCCATTGTCTTAATCCACTCGTCAGCCTTATCAGGATGAAAACCTCCTCTAAAACTAGGCGGGTTTGCCTTGCGAAATTCTGCAAACTTGAGGTATTCCAGGTCCAATCCTAGGCCATTCGAGTTTCCACTGTGACCGGCTCCAAGTTGTCTTCTTAGCTGGTCCATCATTTGGTGTACTGCAACAGCTTGTTCATACATGGCATATGCCATTTCTCGTAGAATGTCCATGAAATTAGCAGGGTCTTCTGAAGTGGGTGTAGTTTGTGGCCTACCATGCCCCCTAGAAGCCATTAGTTTTATTATTTTCTATTACGTTATATGGGGATGTTACAAATGATGAGCGATATGATATAGATATGATGAACTGTTGGCTGAAAGTTGATGATTAGCATTTTAGGAAAGCTCCGATCTAGCCGTTATGCTGCCGGATTTCCGTCAAAATTATGGACTTAGTCATATCATTGCATGTGTCTAGTCAAAGAAGAACTATGCATGTAAAGTATAATGATAGGAAATGAAAGAATAGGACATGACCCCTCGATCACTTCCGGGAAGTGAGAGACAGCGATCCATAAGGAACCTCTATGAAGGAGGCAAGGGTGACATGGAGGACCTTCTAACTTAGAGGTAACTAATATCGGCTTAGTCTAATTTGGTTAGTACTGCATGATGATGATCACAGAATAAGCTCATATCCAAAAGCAGTCTATTTCAAAGGAAAAGTAAAAGAATGTTAAGCACGTGCTAAAAACGAAAGTCAAAATAGGACCATGGTCAATTTGATGAGTTGCATAGTCATGCATGTTATTACAGTCCTTATGTGCATTATGAATGTTTACTATGTACATTAGCATGTATGCCTCTATATGACACTATGGATATGATGATAAAGTTAAAAGTAACCCGCTTCAGGATTTACGTTTTCTGAAACTATAAAAAAAAATGAACCGATATCTGTCCACTATTTTTATATTAAACCCGAAGTGGCTGGAATGATAACGTGACACTGTGTTTGTCTAGCCACGATCCTACTGAGAAATTTAGTATTTCTTACTCCCACATTTTTCATGTCATCTTCAGAGGATATCAACGTCGGGCACGGTGGTGATCTACGTTGAGTTCCCGGTGAGGCGTTGGCGCTTTAACCTAATGCTGAACGCCTCCGTGCTATCGGCGAACGCAGGAATGAGGGTCTACATCTTCCACGATCGCCAGTTTTAGACTCCTGTGATGAGCCCATTTTTTCGACCGCAATGGCCATTTGGCGAGGTTACTATGGATGACATCCGCCCCTACTTTCAGCCACCGAGATACCCCACCAACGATGACGAGACTGACTTGGATACCCATTTGACTCTGACTATTTCATTGGATTTTGATCCCTTGGAGTTGTCTTATCCAAGCACTATGTGGGGACCGACCTTTCTAAGCTTTCTATTTGACTCGTTCTGGGGGATCTCAATGTTCGGGTTCGTCGCAGCCTATGGTGATTCGTCTATCTTCTGATTCTTCTGCTTCATCTGCTGGCCCAGCTTCACCCCCCGGTATGCGGGCGTGGGTTCATTCGTACCCGCGCTGTACCTTGTGGACGAGGACGTGCTCAAGGAGGAGGATGCGGCGATGTTTCTCCCGGTGGATATGGGAACGATTTCCTCCCACCTGATGCCTGATGTGACGATTGCATGCGGAGTTGAGCACAAGGATAGCCCCCTTTGGTTGTAGTTATAGGGTTATTATTTTGTTGCATGGCATGCTTGGGTAGTAGGGTTTTCTAATGTATTTCCTTTTATCATGTATTTGGTAGGTTTCTTGTGTAGGGCCGATGGTAGATATCAAATCCATTATTATCTTATGTATGACTCTGGTATGACTACTATTATATTATTATGAATGGCTGTGGAATGAATGTTATCTTTATCTAAGATCGTGGTTAATTCTCATTGCTTCTATTTATGCTAAATGCATTGTATGTATGAGATAGCGACATTTGTTTTACACGTTCACGATGCGCTCATGGCTCTCAATTTCAAAACGGTTTACTATTTTTGCCCAAAAAAAAAATTTACCCCTATTTTCGTTAAAAAGTAATTTCTAAAAGGTAATGCTAGTTCCGCGAGCAAAAGTAACAACTAGTAATTCCACAATATGACTTAAGCATAGAATGGAGCTATTAGGGTGTACATATTGCAAAACATGAATCCATGTTTTCAAAATATGCTGGTTAAATTACATTGATTTTTCGTAAAATTAAGTAATATTATACGTAATATTCTTTTATTTGTAAAAATTTAAACTAACCTTCCTTAAGGTTTAGGTGACATGCAACTTGATACCCTTATGTTGCATAGAACGTGACATTGAGCACTTCTATAAACATCAAACTAAATATCCTTGTAAGGTTGTTAATGTAGACAAATTGAAAGGTGTTTTGTGTAATATCACCTAACCTTAGCGGACGTCAGGATAATTACCTACTAATTACTAATTACAGCCAATATAAATAATTTTATTTTATTAGAAAATCCATTTGTTCTTCTCCATTATTGACAAAAGCTTTTCGCTTAGAATATCAAGTTCAAATCTCTGAGTTTTATCCACCTGCAGAACCCCATTAGGAACTTTCAATCAGTTCACAAATTAATAAATGGTATAAAAAAGGGGAAATGATGATGGTAGGTCCCATATTTTTTTATCTCTAGATGTTGGATGTCTCATAAAATGGAATGGTACAAATAATGGGATTCTTTCTTAATGGGAAAAAAAATTTAGACTCTTGGAATTGGGTGTCCATCAATACCCTGTGAGAGAAAAAGGGGTAGGGTAGTGGAGAAAAAAAGGGGGGGGATGATGATTATGGGTTCCATACCTTTTTATCTTTAGGTATTGGGTGTTCTATAATATAGAGTGGTATAAATAATGGGACTATTTCTTAATTAGATAATGAGATGATCACAACGTATATAAATGTATGAAAAATGAATAATTATATTGCTCCTGAAAAACTGAGTAAAGGATATGCTTCTATAAATTGTTTCTAATCAGACATTAGATAATACTACAAAGTGCGCTAGATGTCTATGCAAGATCATAAAATCATTGTGGCACTCGAGATTTAGCTAGGTGTGCAAGCAAGCGCATGTTTAGAATGTGGTATATACGTGTTTGTATGTGCATGAGATAGGGTGACAAGGATAAAAAAACCTGGATAGAAACTGAAGGACACGATCCTTTTTTCATTCAGGTTGTTTTATTTCTCAAAGGTCAACACTCTTTTTCCTTTTTCCTAAAGAAAAATGCTTCTTGGTATGAATTAAATTCATGAAATGGTGTGGGAGAAGACAAACTTTCTTTTTTTATTTCTCAAAGGTCAACACTCTTTTTCCTTTTTCCTAAAGAAAAATGCTTCTTGGTACAAATTAAATTCATGAAATGGTGTGGGAGAAGACAAACTTTCTTTGTGTTTTACACACCTACTCAGCACTCATATGGTAATGCAGGACTCATTCGAGCTTTTTTCTTTATTTTGATTTGACCTCATAATTTGTACATTACTTTTGTCAAATCTTCTTCGAAATACATAGCACTACTGTTTGTATATATTGTGAATGCAAAATTTTTTTATATTATTATCTAATTATAATTTATTATATCAATAAATATAATTAAATATCATATTTATTATTTAAATAATTATATAAATAGAATGATATAATTAATTAATTATATAAATTTTTTTATATTATCAGTACATATAAATTAAACTCATTTTTTTATTTAAAAAAAAGATGTAATTCTTACCTTATTTAATTTTTTTGACAAACACTAATCCATTTCTTACATGTTGATACCATGTGAGTTTTGAATGGATAGATGTATATCAATATTTAGTTAGTTCAATTGATTCAATATTTATTTTTATTTAATATCTCAATTTCAAATCTCATAAAAGAAAAAATTGAATGTGCAAAGAGCTTTACTCTACCAACACTACAAGAAAATTGGCCATTTGCTGCAGACTTTGCTACCGCAAATGAATCAAAATCAACCACAAAACACTTATTTGTGGCGGATTTGCATTAGATATCAAACCGCTCCACAATTAGGGGTTGCTAATCATTTGTGGTAACCTTTGCCCCCCAAATTTTAGCTGTAGCCTTTGGCCTCGCCCCCCTCCCCCCAAAAATAGCAGTGGTTCTGTCCCCCTTCCCCAAACTAGTGACGGTGTTTGCCCCCCAAAATTGCAGCGGCTGTCTACCATGCATTTTTTTTTTTGCGGCAACAATCTTTCTTTTTTTTTTCTTTTTGGATTTTCATTTTGCTAATAGTCTTTTTGTCTAAGTGCTCCAACCTCCAATCAATACTACTATAATAGTCTCTATTCGACTAAAATATAACCAAAAAATCATTATCACTTAACACATTTTTTTATATGCACAAAAGTTTCCAAAAATTTCAACCCAAAAATAAAATATCCTTAAAATTCAATATGTAAAATATGAGTGCAAAAAACTCACCACAATGGACGAAAGGGCAGCCACCGACGGTGGCAAGTCCTGGTAGGGGCGATGCCAGTGGCTTGTTCTCGTAGCAACAGCCACTGGTTCTACCTACATTGCAGCCGTGAAGCTCAATAGAGGCAGCAACGGCAGTTCTCCGGCGGTGGTGGCTTGGGGCGATGATAGCTCCCTGATAGGTGGATGTTGGTTGGTGGTGAGAGGTGGGTGGAGAGAAACTATTAACAAAAAAAAAAGGAGTAGAGTAATAATAATGTAATGTTGGATCTGAAGTTCACTTAATAGTTTTACTTGTAAGGGATTTTAAATGTTTACGGCGGCTTTTGCCTCCATAAAACGATATAAATTAGTTTTTAATGGTTATGATAGCTAGCGGCAACAAAAGTCCCTTCAAAACATTTGGTAATTAGCGGCAGCATTTTTTGAATGACTTGAAGTATGTTTCACTTTTAGCAATGGCAAATGTCACCACAAAATAGTATTTCTTTCCATGAGTTCCAATCTAAGGGTCCTACATTAAAAATAGCGAAGGCAATTGACTCCGCTAATTAGTGGTGGCTTTGTCGTGGTATTAGTATCTACTGGTGACAAGTTAAGAATAAGGGCGGCAATTGCCTTCGGCAAATTGCTTACCTTGACTTTTTACATGTCAATAATAGTAGTAGAGGCAGCATATGCTACCACAAAATTATGTCACAAAAAAAAAAAAAAAACACAAAAACCTTTAGCGGCGGCAAATGATTTTTTTTTTGGTTCTTTTTCGACTCTCTTTGCGTTTGTTATCCATTGGAAATTTGCGGCAGCTCAAGTTTGTTGTATTTTTCCGTCACTAATAGAGCATTTTCTTGTATTGCAAGAAGGTCTTGATCTTAGTGTAAGAGGTTTGGGTCCTTTAAGCATGTAGTCCTAGATTTAATCCCGAGATTCATGTATATGGAAAAAATACTGATGGAAGGGTTCCCCACTTAGGCGCTTGACCATATATATCTTGGGAGATTTGTCCCTCACCTGTCGAGTGAGAGGATACTCTAGAAAATCAAAAAGAGAAAGGGCTTTACTTTCATAATAGGTCAACTTAACTCTAGATAAATTAGCTAGAATTTAATAAATTATAGAGATACACATAGTTGAAAAAAAAGAGAGTAAAATATCGTAAATTTAATGAGTATGATACAAAGAACTAGACACTACATTTTATTATAAAAAATATATAAATAATTAAAATAAAAGTAATATTATTATATGCTAAATAAATATTGTAGCCAAAAAAAATTTAAATAAATAAATATTAATAATATAGTAAAATATTAATGTCTTTAAACTCGTAAATAATTATCATTTAAAATTCTAATATATGAAATTTTTTTTTTGAAAAATATATCTGTTCACGAGAGTTACATCCCTTAAAAAATAAATAAATTATTATTAGTCATTTAATGTACTAATTATGTTTACATAAGTAGCAATGTGAGACTTGTTAAACTAATTAGTAATTAATACTATTGAAACATAATTTTAAAGAAGATCTTATTGTTATAACAATAGTAAAAAAAATTAATATCATAATACCTAGTCAAGATTAGATCATTATATATATAAAATTAAATAAAATATTTTTTTATAAAACTCAAAAACAGTTTTCATTATTTTTTTTAGGATTTAATTTGTGTGTACTATAATTGTAAAAAAAATTATATAAATATCCAATCATGTATTATCATATTAGTAAAAGTGTTTAATTCAACCACCGATTAGTTTAAAAACCTTACAAACAGAAGTATATAATCGGATGATAATATAAAACTCTTTTATACCAACAATACATTAAAATTAAACCTTTTTTAAAATATATATATGTATTTTTAAAAAATGCATCTGTTCATGTGGGTTACATGCCTTAAAAAATAAATAAATTATTTATTAATACACCTAATATATGAATTATGTTTAAATAATATGTTGTGATAATATATGTAAATAATTTTAGAATATATACGCATGAGACTTGCTAATTAGTATCTAATACTATTGAAAAGCTATGCTTAAGAAGATCTTCTTATAATGATAATATTAAAGAAGTAGTCTCATAGTAATAAGAAAGGTCAACATTAAATCTTTATAATATTAATTTAAATGCTCACAAAAATTTAATTTAAATATATTGTCTACGTTAAAACAAAATTAATATGCTATGAATGTATATTAATTTTTTTTTATAGTTATTTAATTTGTATATTATAGCAAATAATAATATTATTTGAACTTTTAATTATGAATATATTATTTAGACACGAGACAAATAGAAATAACGATAATATTATTTAGATAAATAAAAGTAGTAAAGAGTGAATATTAATTGGTTGAGAGAAAATAATTTAAGTAGCACTTAATGTGAGTAAATTAAATTAAAAAGTCATCCATAATTATAAATTGGTTCAGAAAAGAGAAAAGTGAGTTTTTTGTTTAAGATAGAATATAAAGCTTGTTATCCTCTACTTGAAAGTGTGGAGATTAGCATTCTTCATATATAAATACTCTCCTTTATTTTACATTTTGTCCACATTGTTTAATATATTATTACATCTCATTTAAATATAATTAATATATTAGATGTATTAACAATAATTAATATATTTTTTAAAGAATATAATCCTTGTAGAGAAATGTATTTTTCAAAAAAAATGCATATATATTATAAAATTTTAATGATAATTATTTACGAGTTTTATAAAACATTTAATATTTTATTGAATTTTTATTAAAATATATTTATTTAGAATATAAATTATTTTTATTTTAATTATTAATATATTATTTTTTGGATAATGGAGTGGAATGATTTTTTTTGCTTTATAACTTTAAAGTTTAGTGTCTTTTCTAAAATTCTCAAAGGATTATTGTATTTTTCTCAAAAAATTTTGTTAAATGGATATCTAAAAGTGCACAAAAGTAGTACTATTTGCAACTTAATTTACTAGGAGAACCACTATTTCGATGTTTAAAAGATTGAACTAGATCTCAAAAGATGTTTTGTCAACTAGTGATACATATTAACAAATTAGTCTCTAAAAGATCAATATTTTGATAAATTAATCATTAAAAGATAAATATATTGATAAATTAGTCCATAAAATATTTTTTATTAACACTAATAAAATTCATTAATAACAACGGAATTCATTATAGGGGTATCATGAACTAATAAAATATCTTTCAAAAATTAATTATTCAATAAATTGATCTTTTAAATATCAAAATGATAGTTATCCCTAAATTACTACTTAACCTTAATTTAGTTATTGTGCAACAAGCAAAAGATAGTAGCGGGCCATAAAATTGAGGTGTTAAAGTACAAATAGAATAAAGTATCGCTTGACTTTTTTTTTTGTCTATAAATACCAAAGGATTTCTTGATTATTGGTTTGTTGAGATGAGCATTCAATATTGAAAGAAATGTGTTATTTGTATATAGCCCACCTCATACTCCGGGCCGACATACCACTCATCCAATGGTGGATGGGTGTGGGATCCATTCTAAGTGGAGGCTACACATTCATCCAATGGTAGATGGATGATATGTCGGCACGAAGTACGAAGTGGGCTATGTCAAAATATCATTTCTCATATTGAAATTTACTTGCCCCTCCTAAAATGATACAAGTTTTAGCGGCTTGTGTTTTTGCTCCCAACTCGGTATGGGATCGCATCCCAAAGCTAGTCAGTCATGCTCATGACACATGTCAATGATCACTCAAGTAGAACATCTCATAAGAATGAGTATAATATGAATGTGAAAATAAAGGTAAAATGTTCAAAAATTATTTTTTTTCATATAATTTTACTTATAAATCTAGTTTATAAAATTTTTCTTTTCTATTTTTATACCAACGATTTCATAACTTGACCTGTCTTTGAATCAAAGAAGGTAGAGGTTTAATTAAATTTTTGAGAAAAGACAGATATTTAACCATGATAGAAACAAGTTTGATAATATTAAAGAAAAGTACAAAAACTGTACAAATAGAAAAAAAATAATGTATTAGTCATTTTAGTTTATTTGATTTACGTGAAAATAAAAATGCCCACGGATTTTTCTAATAAAAACCTACTATACAAGTTACGTAATAATTTTGTTCGAAAGTAATAAGATGGAAAATTGAGTTACTTGACTTGAGCATGAGACTGGTAGAGTGGGGGTCTAAGAAACACCAAGCTTGAATGATCTTCTTCACTTCAAAAATTGGGGGCACTTGCAGGAATTCCAATGCTTAAGTCAGCAAAAGTGTCGAGGTATTAGAGAATAAGGATTAGAGACTATACCAAGATTATTAGCTTAGCATTTATAGTAACTGTTCTGAGGTATTGGTTCCACCTTTCAGGGATGCATCAAGTAGTTATTTCCCTCCAATTTTGATGGATTCAAGTAACCACCTTTTAAATCAAGGTCATTCTAGAGCCACATCCCATAGGGGAAGTGGTTAAGTTAGTTCTGGTTTGGGCCTTTAAGTGGAGCCATTGGGCCTATGCTGCCTTGGGTTTTGGCCATAGTCCATAACAGTGCCCCCAACTCAAGTTAGAGGCAATAGTCTCTAGGACAAGTTGTTTTCTAGCTACATGTGGTGGATGATTGTTAATTCTAGCTAACTTGGAATTGAAATTTATTTCTCGTGTCCAACAACTTGGAGTCGACCCTTGCCTTGAAGTTCATGTCTTTCGATCTATTTTTGGGGTGGTCAGTAGTTGGCATAGTAGAGAAGATTCTAGAGTGGCAACGTTGCTTCTGGTGACTTGAGTCACATCGCTTCATCTTCACATCATTCTAAACACCTCAATCCTCATCATTCCCATGAGGACAAGTGATGGTTCTGAATTGTCGCATCCCAATAACAATCATTTCAAATTGTGATGCTTTTATGGTTATGCCCTCATTTTGCTTGGCTAAAAGGCGCATTCATACCCTTGGTGTCCTTTCACGCACTTGTTCGAAGGGTCCGCTTCTCCCTTCAAGAATCATCCCATTTTTCCTTCTACACACTTTAGCCATTTTAGCTCGTTGAAAGGGTCTTCCTTTACTCCCACTTCTTCTTCCTTGATATTGTGTTATGAAGTAGGGACACACCAATTTGATGATGTGTCGTGTGTCCGATACAAAAAGAATACTGACGCGTGTTAGACACCAGTACGATATGTGTTCAACACGTGGTCTTACATGTCTCATTTAAAAAATATTATTTTTCGACTAGGACACGTGTCGGATAAAGCTGGACATGGTTTGGACATGCGTCAGACACGGCTTGGACATAGCCAGAACACGACCTAATTCATTTAGGATTTTTTTTGTGTGACATCAATAGAAATAATATCCCATATTTTTTGGGAGAAATATAGGAAGTATATGTGACATATACTAAGAACACTCCAATTTTTTGGGAGGAGTTTAGAAAGCAATAAAAATTAGTAGTTTGATATTTATAAATATCTAAAAACGTTGTAATATGATATTATGAATTATGAATTATCTTAAATTTTTAATATATATATATATATATATATACATATATATACACCGTATCTATGTCCTATAATTTTATGAATTTGATGTGTCTCCATGCTGTATCAAGTGTTTGTGTCTATCTGTGCTTCCTAGATACTGTGTTATTGTGTTTGTTCGAGTGGATGAGACTTGGTTTGCGTCTTTGTTTGCTTGAAGGGCCTCGAAGGTTTCTGTGCACATCGTCTTCAATTCTTCGTACTCCTTATCACACTACTATTAAGTGCCCTTCTCTTCCTCTTTTGTTGCTTTGGTGCTATTTACTACATATTTGTATGCCATTGGAACTATTATTGAATGCCTTTGACCTGCATTTATGGTTTGGAATGATTTTTTTGGACAGTGGCTACTATGGCCACCCCTTTTTTCCTTCTTCTCCGTTGGATGCTCCCGGTGGCTCTTCTTCCTTAGTTCATTGAATTGCTCTTTGACGAAAATCCCACCTAAATAGAGTTGCAATTTAAAAACCCCACATTACACTACCCTTGCCAATGGCTCCAAGGTTAAGGCCACATGCATTGGGCAAGTTGCACCTCTCCATCCATATCCTTGAATTTTGTTTTTCTTGTACCTAGTTGCCTATTTAATTAGTCTCTGTTAGCCAACTTACGCATTCTCTTATCTTCTCTATAACCTTTACTATTGAGTCATTTCTTATATAAGACTGAAGTATGAAATAGATGATTGGCACGAGATTTAAATGGCATTAAGAAAGCAATCAATGCCAATCAATGCCGCTGCAGAACCACCTAATGCAGGGGCAGGAACCATTGCTGCAGAACCACCTGATTCTGCTGATTAGGCTTTACTTGGTACGCAAGTTTGTTAGTTAGTTGTGACAGTTAGTTTTCTATTTTCTGTTTTTTTCGGTTACATGACTGTTATTTTCAGTTACATGACTTGCACTCATGAGCTGCACTCCTCAACCTGTATATATAGTCATCTTCCTAAACATTTGGAATAATAAGAAATTCTATCAGATTCTTTCATTTGTTGCTTTCTCTCTCTCTCTCTCTCTCTCTCTCTCTCTCTCTCTCTCTCTCTGTGTGTGTTGCTCTCAGATGGTATCAGAGCCTTAAGCCTCTGCTACGCATCACGCTGTTATGGCGAAGAACTCGAATCGTGTTGTAGCGAATGCTACTTCTGGATCTTTGAACACCAACGTCCATGGTGATCCTTCGTTGAATCCTTTGAATCCCTACCATATCCATGCCAGTGAAACTCCATCCTTGATTCTTGTTCCGAAGGTCCTCACGGGACCGAACTACCATGTCTGGGTGCGATCGATGCGACGCGCGTTGATCTCCAAGAACAAGTTCAAGTTCTTGGATGGCACAATCACGGAGCCAAATCCATTTGATCCGTTGTACGAAGCTTGGGAGCATTGTAACACCACCATACATTCGTGGTTAATGCACTCGATTTCACCAGCGATTGCAAGGAGGGTTGATTCAATTGATAATGCTGCAGCAGTTTGGAGAGATCTGAAGGAGCGATTCTCACAAGGAGATTTTCCCCGATTGACAAAACTGCAACACGAGTTGTACACCTTCAAGCAAGGTAATCTCTCAGTTATAGATTACTTCACTGAGTTGAAATCAATGTGGGAAGATTTGGAAAATTTTCATCCTGTATTGGAGTTTATGTGTCCGGTTAAATGTTCTTGTGTTGCCACACAGAACAATAAGCTTTTCAGAGAACAAGACTATGCTCTTAGGTTTCTCGATGGTCTAGATGATAAGTACTCTCAAGTTCGCACTCAAATATTGATGAAGAAAACACTTCCACCACTTAATTGCATTTTTACACTAGTTTCTCAACAAGAAGCAGATCTAGTTACGCCTGAAGTTCAAGATGAATCTCGAATTTTGATTAATGCTGCCAACACTGCTCATGGACCTCGTTCCTATGGTAGAGGTAGAGGACAAAGTTCAGGGAAAGTATGCACATTCTGTGGAAAAATAGGACACACCATAGAGGTTTGCTATCGCAAACATGGATTCCCACCAAACTTCAAGTTTAGAAATCAAAGTGCAGCACATAATGTGCTAACAGAAGAAACTAAAGAAATAGTGGATTCAATTTCACCACCTAAGGTCGAGTTGACGATTGGTTCATCTCCAAGTTTCACTCCTGAGCAGTATAAAGCATTTTGGCCTTGCTTCAGCACAAAAATACTCAAGATTCAGCTCAAGGTACTTCGGTCAGTGTGTCTCAAGTGAGCAGTTCCTCATTCAATCCTTCGGGTAATCCTCATTTTGCTTTTACTTGTATCTTACCTTCACCTGGTGGCTCTTGGATATTAGATTCAGGAGCCACTGACCATGTGTGTAATTCACTATCTTGGTTCACCTCACACTGCCCAATCAAGCCCATACAGGTTCGATTACCAAATGACCAATATGTCTTAGCCAATATTGCAGGAAATGTTTCCTTCCCTAATACTCTGACTCTCACTAATGTTCTGTATGTCCCTGATTTTAGTTTCAATCTCATTTCCATATCTCAACTTACGTCTAACCAACGATATTCACTCACTTTTTCTTCTCACGGTTGTCAAATACAAGATACGAAGTGTATGAGGATGATTGGTTCGGCTAGTATGGTTGGTGGTCTCTACTACTTGGTAATCAACCAAGGAACTGGTTGTCAAAGTCCCTTCTCATTCCCTCTGGTCAACCATGTCAGCAGTATTCCCCAAGACATTTTGTGGCATTACAGATTAGGCCATCCTTCTTCCCAGTGAATATCCCTGATTAGCCAAGAATTTCCATTTGTAAAATTTCATAAGGTTAGACCCTGTGACATATGTCATTTTGCTAGACAGAAGAAACGTCCATATGCTGTTAGTAATACTAGAGCATCAAGTAAATTTGAGTTGCTTCATTTGGATATTTGGGGCCCCTTTTCCACTCATAGTATCCATGGCCATAAATTCTTTTTAACTGTTGTTGACAATTTTACTCGCTTTACTTGGGTTATGCTGTTAAAATCAAAGTCTGAAGTGCAGCATAGTGTTAAGAATTTTGTTTAATTTGTTAAAACCCAATTCAATACTAAAGTGAAAATTTTCAGAAGTGACAATGGGGCAGAGTTCCTTATGTCAGATTTCTATTTGTCTCATGGTATTGTCCATCAAACAAGCTGTCCTGAGACCCCTCAGCAGAATGGGCGGGTCGAGAGGAAGCACCAACAAATTTTGAGTGTAGCCCGTGCTCTCCTGTTTCAGTCCAATCTCTCTAAACATTTTTGGTCATACTCAGTGATTCATGCTGTTTTTTTGATTAATCGAGTACCAACTCCTGTTCTACAAAATCACTCTCCATATGAACTCCTCTATGACTCTAAACCAAATTTGTCTATTTTGAAAACTTTTGGTGGTTTGTGTTTTGCTTCGACCTTAGATGCCAACCGAACAAAATTTGATCCCAGGGCAAGGAAATGTGTTCTCTTGGGATTGAGAAATGGTGTCAAAGGTTTTGTGCTTTTAGATATGTCAACCAATCAAGTCTTTGTGTCTCGAAATGTTGTATTTTATGGTCACATATTACCATATAAAGTTCCTTCTGCAGCAATTGACATAGTCACAGAAACTTTTCCTCACTCACCCTCACCACTTGACACATTTGATCAATTTGCCAATCCTTCTTCACAACCTGACACAATCGGGCTTCCTCGAGAACCTGATCCTGTTATCCTGGATTTGGCACCATTGGAACCTCCTACACCTCAACTTCCACCTGATTCTGCTGCTGATGATGTAGCCCGAGTTCCACCTCGAGTGAGAAGGCCACCTAGCTACTTGGCTGACTACCAATGCAACAGTATCACCAATATACATGGCACCAATCCTCCTTGTTCATCTTCCCCATATCCTATGAGTCAATACATTTCTTATTCCAATTTGTCTGACATACACAAGGCTTTTATCCTTAACATTTCTACTGGCACTAAACCCAAGTCCTATGCTGAAGCTTGTAAATTTGAGTGCTGGAACAAGGCTATGCAGGCTGAAATTTCTGCTCTAGAGCAAACAAAGACATGGATTATCGTTGATCTTCCTTCTAGTGTTGTACCTATTGGAAACAAGTGGGTTTACAAGATAAAGAGAAAGGCTGATGGTTCTATTGAGCGGTACAAAGCTCGGTTAGTGGCAAAAGGGTACACTCAGGTTGAAGGTATTGATTATTTCGATACCTTTTCTCTGGTTGCCAAGATGACTACCATACGGCTCCTACTGGCTGTTGCTTCCATCAAGGTATGGCATCTCCACCAATTAGATGTCAACAATGCCTTTCTTCATGGTGATTTGCATGAGGAGGTCTATATGCATCTCCCACTTGGTTTCCATTCCCCTGGGGCAAGCAAGGTGTGCAAGCTTCTTAAGTCATTATATGGACTTAAGCAAGCAAGTCGCCAATGGTTTGCCAAACTCTCGAGTCTCCTCCTCGCCAGTGGTTACACCCAAGCTCCTTCTGATCCTTCACTCTTCTCTAAGCGCACTGTTTCATCTTTCACAGCCCTTTTGATCTATGTAGATGACATCATTCTAGCAGGCGATTGTTTGATGGAGTTTGCACACATGAAATAGATTTTAGACACCAACTTCAGGATCAAGGATCTTGGTCACGCAAAGTACTTTCTTGGCTTAGAGATTGCTCACTCCAAGCGAGGCATTTCACTATCCCAGAGGAAGTACTGCTTGAAGTTACTGTCAGATTCAGGACTCACTAATTCTAAGCCTGCATCCACTCCAATTGACTGCGCCTACCGGCTGCATCAAGATAATAGTAGTCCTTCTCTGACGTTGTAGCTTATCGCCGTCGCATTGGCAGACTTTTGTATTTCACCACCACTCGCCCTAATATAGCTTTTGCCACCCAACAATTGAGCCAATTCCTCGCTCAGCTTACCATTGTCCATTACAAGGCTGCCATGCGAGTGTTGCGGTATTTGAAGGGCAGTCCAGGAAGAGGCTTATTCTTCCCTCGAGACACCTCTCTCCAATTATTTGGGTTTAGTGGTGCGGATTGGGGAGGTTGTCCTGACTCTAGACGCTCCATATCTGGTTTTTGCTTCTTTCTTAGCTCCTCCCTAGTATCATGGAAGGCCAAGAAACAGCAAACAGTCTTCAGGTCTTCCTCCGAGGCTGAGTATCGTGCTCTCGGCTCTGCCACTTGTTAATTACAGTGGCTTTCCTTCCTCCTTCATGATCTGTCAGCTCATTGCTCTAAACCTGCAGTGCTTTACTGTGACAACCAGAGTGCTCTCCACATCGCCGCTAATCCTGTGTTCCATGAGCGAACTAAGCACTTGGACATTGACTGCCACATTGTAAGGGAGAAGGTTCATGCTGGCCTGATGCGGCTGCTACCTATCAATTCTCAGAACCAGTGTGCTGACATCTTTACTAAGGCTTTAACCTTCAAGAGCTTTGCCCATCTCCTTCCCAAGCTTGGCTTGGTGGATATCTACCACCCACCAGCTTGCGCCGAGGGGGGGGGTTAGAGAGCAATCAATGCTAATCAATGCCGCTGCAGAACCACCTGATGCAGGGGCATGAACCACTGCTGCAGAACCACCTGATTCTGCTGATTAGGCTTTACTTGGTGCGCAAGTTTGTTAGTTAGTTGTGACAGTTAGTTTTCTGTTTTCTATTTTTTTCGGTTACATGACTGTTATTTTCGGTTACATGACTTGCACTCATGAGCTGCACTCCTCAACCTGTATATATAGTCATCTTCCTGAACATTTGGAATAATAAGAAATTCTATCAGATTCTTTCATTTGTTGCTCTCTCTCTCTCTCTCTCTCTCTGTTGCTCTCAGAACATGGACTTTACTATCTCCAACCTCCTTTAGCGACCATATGTGCTGTCATAGGAGAAATACTTACACAGTCCGGGAGCACCACGTGGCTATGCTTCTAGACCAATTATGTAAGTATATTTTACATGGAACCAACCACTAACACATAATCCCATAAAAATGCACTTACTTGATTGGTTGGAAGCACAGCCACGTGGTGCTCCTAGACCATGTAAGAATTTCACCTGTCATAGAGTCTCCTAGTCTCCTTACTAATTGCTCGAGTCATTCAAGTCTCATAAAATTGAGGAAAGTTGTCCGACACCTCTATCATTGACATTCTTTAGAATATGAGCCTTGTCAACTTGAGAAATACGTTCGGAGATCATTTATAAGCAAAGTCAATAAGCTTTTACTCTTTTACACTAATAGTGTGTCAATTTTTTTTTTTTTTTTGTTTTGATGTGGATATATAATTTTGATATATATATATATAGAGAGAGAGAGAGAGAGTAGCAAGCTTCAAGTTATTTTGAACAAAAAGCACAACTTCTTTTTTCTCATAATCAAATTGTAATAATGAATAATTTTATAATTTATTTTATTTACATTAAAGAAGAAAGAATATTATATAGGTAAAAAAAGTCAAAGTTAAAACTAAAAATTACCTAATACTATAACTTACTTTTGTAAAAGGGAAATATATATATATATATATATATATATATATTTGTCTTAAATAAAATGAGTAGTTAACTAACTTTCTTATAACGTTTTTAATGTTTAAAGAGTGCATGTATTAAGTTCGCTTAAGTTATTAAGTAATTGACTAGTAGCTGATTCCCTATATTTTAATTTTAATCCACGTCGTTAATTAATTGAAACGTCTCTTAATTTTAATCAAAAGTCTTGAAGCGCAAGCATGAACTCATTCAGTATTATTATGTTTCTCTCTCTTGGAATGCGAGGAGCCATATCTAAAAATTGACCGTATAAAGTCGCATTTTAAAACTTAGGGATTTTATTCAATTTATTAAACTAATACAAGTTGTTGACGTAAAATATTTCCAGCTCACTGATACATTGAACAAGGCAGAAAAAGAGACGTTGGAGATACTTTGGGTGTAACATCATTGCTGTTCTTGTTTGTTGTCAAGTAGCTCTGATTCAATAACTTATTATCATATATTATCCTGTGAGTGAGGAGAAAATCCACCTCAAGTAGTTGGTATTAGAAAATAGAAAAAATTACATTCACTTCGAAGTCGTGTGCAGATATCATATAAATATTAAGGTCTATTTGTCACATTATATTAGACATGAAAAGATACCTTAACAATATTATAATTTTATCGATTATTTGGTATAAATAAGTATTGTATTAACTAATAAATTGTCTTATACATTAAAATGATGCATGATTTATTAAAGTTTTGGGAGATAACGATTGATCGAGTTTTAATGTATAAAGAATCTCTTTCTTTCTCTCTCATTTGTTTTTTTAATATTTCATTGAAATAACAAAAAAGTTATTAAAAAATACATAAATAACAAAATTTAATATAAATTATAATGATATAAAAATGTTCACAAGTAATTCAAATGGAAAGAATTACTTGGGAACTCGAGAAGATTCTAATTAAAGAAGTGTCCTCATTGAATGGCAACTCCAATATTGAATTTTGCTCCTGAGATGCGGGTGTACTTGCAAAGATTTTGATGCTTAATTTAGGTGTGGGTTTAAGAGGAACTAGAACGAATAGTATGCATATCTAGATTATGAATTTGTGGTGCCCTGTGTTAGCCCCCCAAGTTTCGAGTTCCAGATTTCAGGCTCGGAGGGAGAGACGGTTTGAGTTATAGGATGCTTATCTCGGAAAGTGAATGCTAAAGGTTTATTCACTTTTACCTGTCGGACGAGTTTGGGGATCTTGGATCGAAGTTTTGAGATCGAAGTCCAAGGTAAAGGTTGTGTGCTGGAGGTATAGTGGTATAAGTGGGATGACGGAGTATTGAGGTGAGGTCTAGGGACTAGATTCTGAGTTTTGTATTCCTGGTTCTATGGTTGATCACCACTACATTCATTTCCTATTGAGAGTGATTCACCATGAGTAGCAAGATGTAGAGGCCCGGTGTTTGATTTCCATGGTACGAGTACTGGGGTCGAGGCATTAGAGTATGATTCCTCATATATTAAGGAGTTGGGAGCAATCTTAACTCAAGGTGGCGCTTTCCAGGTTCCAAGTTAGAGTGATTTAACTCGATGTGATGTACTCCGGGTTTCGAGATCATGGCAGCCCCAAGTTGCATCAACGATCTCGAGAGCTTACGCTATAGTGCAAGCGCTGCTATGCAGCATTGTGCAGGACACTTCAAATAATTGAAGCTAAGCCTGAAACTTCATATTTTTTTTCACTTCCTTTCTCTCTCTCTTGGTCAAAACACTCGTCCCTCTCTTTAGAAAATTCTTGTCGTCTTCCTCTTCCTTACCTTACCCTTTCTAGTCTTTTTCCTCCACCTTTTTCCCTCATTGTCTCGCTGCCATCTAGCCACTTCTGTAATGCCACCACCACGCACAGTCGCAGTTGCAGTGGTTTTTCCTTCTTCAATGCATTTTGATGGCTATTTGGGAGTGGGCTCAGTTTTGGGGCTGACCCACTCACACTCACTCCATTTTTCTTCTTCTTTTGACTTGAAAGGTATCCCTTAAACTCCAAACTCTCTACATTTCATGGATTTAGCCATATATCACCATGGGGGATTGGGTTTGAGTGGGTTGATCTTAGAACCTAAGGTCACATTGGGGTTTTTTGTGTGTTTGTGTCTAATCTACAACCATATTGTCAGGTTGTTGTACAAGGGAGCTTTGTGGGATCCCCCTATTGATTTGAGTGCTCCGAGAAGTTGTTGTGTCGCCGCTTAGATGTGTTGTGAGTGGATTATTTGTCTATAACTTCTATTTTTTTTTTTAATTCTTGAAAACCCATGGGCTAAGCTCTTAAAGTTTAATGAACTTAATCTAGCATGTTTATGGATTTAAGAAAGAGTATTTTGGTCATCATTGACATTATTAGATAATTGTTTTCTTGAATATTATGTTTAATGAAAGATTAAAACAAGAATTATTTCGAGAAAGAAGACTTAATGAGATTTAGTTGAAGTCTTGGAAAGGCTTTAGGAAAGTTTATGATAGGATCTGCAGCAAACAGCAGTAGACATTAGCCCTAATGATCCTTGAATTATTATTTACACAACCACATAACAATGTGGTGCATGACAAAATACGTAGTTACTCGAGAAGTGGTGCGCGACAAAAGACAAGATCACACAAAGGAAGGGCCGCCTAAGTGTGATCTTGACGAACCATCTTGGATTAGATAACTTCCCATTCATTTGATAATTCCATAGCATATTTGCAAAACTACATAAATGTATATATGTAAAGGTAAATTGAACTTATGGACTTCCTAGTCATACATTTTACATAATGATTTTGTTAAAGTGGTGATAATCGGAAAGAGAATAAAAAGGGTTTTCTAGCTTCTCTATCTTGCATTTTTCATGAACATCTATTATTTGAAAAATAAATTTATTAATTGGATTTATATAATTATATTGTTTATTTAAATTCTACTAATCATTTTATTGAGCTTGACCCATGTTGTTATAGACTTATGATCCCTTACTGAGTCAGTTGAACTCACCCCTCACATTTCTTTTAGTTGCAGGTGTTGCTCGATATCCCTTGGAGTCTTCTGGTGAATCCCATGATATGAATATAGTGCTCCATTACCCACAGGCAAGGTCAAGCTTCTGCAGTTCGAATGTTTACTCTTCTTTGAAGGTTGTATGGGATTCCAAGAGTGATGAGTTAGGTTAGCTAGGAAAAGGATTTCCCTTATATGCCGATTATGACTCGGGTTGGGTTATAACAAAGTTGGTATCAGAGCATTAGGTTTCCTCATGGATAATGGAGCAGCTGTCCTTTTGTAGGATCACGACCGTGAAAATGGTAGCCTGTCCATTTCCACAGGACATGGCAGCAGCTTGTAGGGTTGTTATTTCTAATCCTCATTCCTCACTTATCCTTTACACTATTCAAAGTTTTATTCATTTATTTCATTTCCTGGTAGCACTACATCTTTTGAATCTACCCTGTACTAATGTATGCTTGTGCTTGATGCATCATGCCACCACTTACTTTACCCCAATGCTTACATGATTGTGTATGGTTCGAGTTGCATGAAGTATTCTAGTTATTTTGTTTTAGTTGTTCATGATAGGTACAAATAAGACAAAGGTAATTATCTTATTACTCTAGGATTGTTTGGTTGGAATGTTTTCTTGTGAGTACATTTATTTGATACTTGACTTCTTCATTTCTTAAAGGGGTTCCATTAATTAGCCCATAGGTGTGATCAGTGCATTGATTGTTGTTACATTGGTATACTTACTTGATTGTCTTGTTTGTTAACTTAATTTGAAGGGTGGCTAGTACGATTGGCTCTTTATGAATGAATTGCTTTGGGCTCCTGTATTTTGATCATGCTTCTTGTATGTTGTTTGAATGATAGTTCTGCTACTAAGTAAAAAGGGACTATTTTAGTTATTTTAATTTTGATGTTTAGATGTTTAAGTATGTCTTTTATAATGCTGGAAAATGTGGATCAGATATAGACAGTATATATAATGTTTGTGTTCTTTTATACCTTTGTCACTTAGTCTTGTATTGATGCTAGCAAGAGCAATTTCAATTTGTGATAGGTAGATGTTTTAATTGTTCAATCCAATTATTTGCAAGCTGAAATATGTTTATTATGGTGATGGGGTTGGTTTAATCAAGTTTAATCATGAAGTGCAGTGAATAAACAAAATAACCTTCTTGTTGAACACCAGAAATTATGGTGGTGATTATAAGTGGGTTCGTATGAATTTCCTTGGTGGCTGGCTTATATGTGGTTTGATATTATTGATAGCTGGATGTTGGCTTTGTTTAAGTTTCTATATTAACATGACTTTAGTGTATAACTTTCCATTTATGTTATGTTTTTGAAGATGCTTTCCTTTCACCTTAAATGCATATTTTGGCTCCATTATGCAAAGAATTGTAACATCCATCAAAATTTTCTTATCATTTTTCGCCTAATTATTTGGTTTTTATCGAATAATTGAAGTTAATTAAAATTCGACTAAATATTTATTTAGGATCAATTAACTAGTAATTAACTGAGTTTAGATATGAGGGAATTAGGTTAGAAGTATAGAAGATTACACAGAAATTTTCTTAAACCAATTTACCGATTAAAAAGAAATCGGTAAGATTTAGGTATTTTAAATTATCAGAACCGAATCAATAGGATTGTATACTCAAAACCCTGGGATCCAAGGCTGAATACTCAGCCATTCAAGCCCCTATGGGTGGCGCCACCAAGGCCACAAAAGAAAGGAAGCATGGCTGAAGATGGGCCACAAAATAGCAACCAATCAAATTCCAAGTTTCCATTTATCTCATTAGACTTTAACAGCATATTCCTTCCTTTCCCTTTAGCAAAATTTGTGCCACTTCCTCTCTTAGTTCCAGTCTTCTTTCTCTTCTTCTCTCAATTTATTCTATCAAACCTTCAAACTTGATAAGGTTCCATCAATCCAAACTCCAAAATCTAGCAAGATCAAATATAAGAAGGTAGGATTCAATTTCTATTCTTAATTTCTCTGAACTTGGCTGCATGAAATTTCACTCTTATTCAATTATTTGATGATATATTGGATGTATTTGATGATTTATAGTTGGATTAACATGAAATCTTGAGTTGGAATTAAAGTTAGAAGGAGAAAACTAGACGAAGTGGAGAATTAGGATGCTGTCTAGGTGAGAAACCCTTCAGCAGTCCGTATGGTGGAGTGTACGACTCTGCCTACAGCTGTTTAAAATCAATGAAACTATTTTTAAATGAAATTAGATAATTAGGGCTTTCCATACATATACAATATAAGGTCATTGAATTAGTACTGAGAGAGATATGAATTTTGCAAATTCAACCTAGGTTTTTGAGTTTGATATCGGGCAGACTAGGTTTTTCAGGGCAAAACTTGCCCTATACGGCTTGGAATTCAGTGAAACTAACTTTGTTAGAAAGCTAACACATAGGATAACATTCTATAAAAATTTCAGAGTTAGATTCTGTCCTGTTTGCTCCCAGTGGTTCGAAGAAATTGCCCTATATTCAAACTAAGTCAAAACAGGGTAGGTTAGGAAGGTCAAGTTTTAGAGCTTACATCTCGAATTATACTCATTCAAATGATATGCAACTTATTTCATCTGAAAGCTTGCTTTGTTAACTTTACATTGATATAAAATTTGCATGATTTCACCCAGATTTCTATTTTTGGTGAATTTTCTCTTATAAGAGTGCAACTATGCCTAGAAATGTATGAATACTAAATCAAGTTTAGTTAATATCGGAACTTAGAATTGGAAGTCGGAACTTAGCAAACAGAGAGCTAGATCAAATTTAGTTAATATCGGAGCTCGGGACTAAGTGAATAGAAAACTAGATCGGGTAAGGTTAATGTAGGAACTCGGAACATAGGAAACACATTCATGAAAGTCTTGGAAGACCAATTGTGGCTTAATGTCGGAGATCGAAAGTTAGTATCAGAATATGAAACCTTATACCCGAATCTCGGAAGTCGAGAACTAGGACACTTTAATACTCTTATACATGTAGTTCCAATACTCGGTCCAGAACCCATCTTGGAGATCGATTCTAAACATAACCCTGGAAGTCGGGAATCAAGACATTAACGTTATATACATAACCCCGGAAGTTCGAACTTATATAATCTCGGAACTCGGAAACAATGTAATCTCGGAAGTCGGTCCCAAGCACAAACTCGGGAATATCAATAGAAGTTAAAAGCTTGCAAGGTAGATTAAGATTTAAGATTTTAAAACCTGCACCTAACTACCTAAACTTTGCTCATAAGACTTTGTGGTATGTCACAACTAATGAATACATGATGTTTTATATTTGGATTTGTTGTTTGATTAAAATTTCCTGGTTGTCTGGCACTATTCATGAGAAAATGGATCAGATCCGATATGCTGCCAAATTTTTGGTAAAATTGTAAGGAGATTATGAGCATTTATATGTTATAGATATGTATGTGGAAGTCATGTATGCAAGGATATATGAAAGTAAGCGATGAAGCATATGCATGAGTGCATTCAACATTTCTATGCATGATTATATATGAGAATGAAAGGATATGAACATATTAAATGTAGATCCCTTCACTTGGAGGCAGTTATAAGATCCCTCATTGTGAAGGCGGTAAAATAAGATAAAATTGGATTCTTTCACTTGGAGGCAGTTAATTGGGTCTCTCCCTGCGAAGGTAGTTAAAAGATATGATGAAGGTTCTATATTTCTAAGGAACATGATATGACGATCACGCTATGATGGAGTATGACATGGCGATCATATTCTGGAATGTGGCGTATAAAGATTCTATGATGAAAGATGTGATGATAAGTCCATATTCCTAAGGAACATGACATAGCGATCATGCTCTGATGGGGTATGACATGGCAATCATATCTGGAATGTGGCATAATAATCCCATCCCCTAAGGAATGTGACATGGCGATCACATCCCGATGGAGTATGACATAACGATCATACTCTGGGACGTGGCAAGAAAGACATATTCCTAGGGAGTGTGACATGGCGATCACACCCCAATAGAGTATGACATGGCGATCATACTCTGGAATATGTGTGACAAGTAAAGGAAGATAAAGGAAGAAAAGAAGATTATATGTATTTGCATAAATTCAAGTACAAGTAAAGGCGTGTGCAGATGTTATGTTTCCAATATATTGGTGCTATTATATTTTAGTAAGTTGCAGTTATTATTCATAGTATAATTCATGAATTTATTTTGTATTGGCTCTCCCAAATGACGTGTGTAAGAATAAAATGAATTTTGCTTCGGATAATATATTTTCGAACTATAAAACCAAACAATTGGTATAATATATTCACCTTTTTTATAATAAACTGAAGCAACTAGAGATGACAATGATGACATTATGTACTCCTGTTTTCGTATTATCTCCAAATAGTTTGGGAAGTTGCATAGACGACTGAAGTTGCTGTCAGATAAGGTTCGCTCAAGTAATATAACAACTCCTGAGTGTGGTACTATGACTTAAGCATAGTACTGTACAGAGGAGGATGTTACAAGAATAAAATAGAATATTTCCTATAAAACATGCAAAACCTTCTATTATACTTGAATTGTGTTTGATGTTATTTAAGTAACGGGTAAAGATTTGTGATCGTCTTGTGTAATTCCTCAAAGGTCTAGGTGGTTTAAGCATAAGAATTTTCAATTTAAAGTATGAAAGGAAATTCTATGTTGACAAGAACCATAAATTCTGTTTGAGTTAATGTAAGAATGAGAATTGTATTACCACTTATGTTACTCACTTGCTTGTCTATGGTTGTTTTAAATTGACAAGGCTCTTTTGTTCTTTATTGTAACTTGGTTTGTTTGATATGGCATAATGATAGTGATGCTTCAATTTGAGGTTACTGAATTACATGTATTATGTTTATGCATTCTATATTCCTATTTATATCAGCAGGTTCTGTGAATCTTAAGACATGATCAATAAAAAATTTTGTTTATTAAACTATGCACTTATGGATTCTTCTAAATGACTTATTCTTAGTTTTAGTCTAAGGGAAATTCCAGCCCACCTATAAGGAAAGTGAATATGTGCAACACTATTTGGCTTAATTACAATGATCATCTTGTATTTGTTTGATTTTGTTAATAATGATCCTAGATAGTTTGTCTTTAGGATGGAAAAGTGAAAAATTAAGCTTCAGGATGTCTATTGGAAATGCCTTTTAACCACCATTGATGAATTAGAGTGCAAGTATTTGCTAAGGTTCTCTTTAGTAGTTATACCTTGTATGATAATCAATATTATCAATTTCCATTAGATACTGAACTGCATTTTATACTTAATGATGGATTTTTAGAGTACCCAGATTTATAGTAGGAATCACTTTAAGAAAGCTCTATGTTTCTATTTTAGAATCTATAAAAATTGTATGATTGACAATTTGAATGTCAACCTGATTAAACACTTGATTACTGTATATACCTGCTAAATTTGGTTGTTTAAAAGCTTCATTGGCAAGTGTGTTATAACAACAAAAAATTGGCTCCAAAAGTTCCAGCTACTTAGCTATCTAAATCATTATCTTCGATGCTATGTAAGATACTTAGATTAGTTTGGAGTTCGGAAACTTCCCACTATTTTTCTTTTTCTTAAACTACGAAGAAATCTGTAGAGCAAAGTTGAGACAATTTTTTTTTTTTAAAATATTGAGAGCATGTCTGATCTACTAGATGTTACATTTGGAAATTCACATAAATAATTAAAATTTTGAAGTGGGAATTGGTTTTCTTGTGCTACTACATTTTGTACTTCATTATCGCTAGCATTCTTCAACTGTATCAGTCTCACAGTAAATGGTGTTTGTATTTCCTACCACATGGTACATAATGCCAATTTCTTTCGAACAAAGGACATTAATATAGAGGAGCTGTCCAATTCCTCTCTAATTAAAACTCGTGTGAAGATAATATGTGTTGAAAACCAAATTGAGGCTGTAAACATGTTAAGGGGACTGTTTTGATATATGATGAGATTATGTAGAATAATCAAGTTCCAGTTTAGAACGTTTTTAATGCTTGTTTTTATGAATAGTGGATGATTGGTAATTGAAAGCCTTGCTTTGCATTTATGCTTCTCTACTACCTACATTCCCTTTTGATAGGAAATTTTGCTTTTTCACTGACTTTCTTTCTTTTTTTTTCCCTATGAAAGTTGGCATCTTCACTGTTCATATATATCATTTTTATACTTGGTAGTTGAAATATGTTATGGACTGATTATGTGCTAAGGAAGCATGTCTTTAGTTGATTATGTGTTCACAAACAATGCTTTTAAATAATTGTTGTTTTTCTCTTGTTCTAAAATGACTATTAAGCATAATATTTTGTTTACCTATAGTTACAATTATAGCCATTATTCTAAAAGTTAGCTTTAAAATTTAGTTTTCATGCTAATGCAATGGATTCTCTCTTGTAATAATTTAAAGTTAGTGAGTGTGAATATGTATTTTGTAGCTGTTAGGATAAGGAGTATACTTTTGGTCCCTGGGTCTTGTTAACTTTGCTATGGTTTTGACCTTTTACTTCCCTAGTATGATTGTATGAGCTTGTGATGGGATCCATGTCAATCTGTGTCAATGTCCTTGTGTTTTGGTTTAGACGCAAGATTTCCTACCTTTGTGGAGTTGTTTGCTTTAATGTGTGTTCTAGTTTCTGTGGCACGCAAATTGAAATTGAACTTATACTACGCTTTCTAAGTCTAATTTGAATGATTGCATTCTTATTTGATACTATTGATGTTTTGAACTACACCGGAAGTTAGGCTAAGAGTGTCCATTTGGATTAGTATGTTTTAAAATTCGGGGATCGAATTTTCTTAAGCGGGAGAATGTGATGCCCTATGTTAGCCCCCTAGGTTCCAAGTTCCAGATTCCAGACTCAGAGGGAGAGACACTTTAAGTTATAGGATGCTCATCCCCAAAATGTGAATGTTGAAGGTTTATTCACTTTTACCTGTTGAGAAGGGTTCCAGGATCTTGGATCAAAAGTCCAAGATTGAGGTCCGGGGTCAAGGTTGTGCACTGGAGGGCGATGGTATAGGTGGGATGATGGAGTGTTGAGGTGAGTTCCAAGGACTAGATTATCAGTTTCGAATTCCTAGTTCCATGGTTGATCATCACTATGTTCATTTCCCACCAAGCGTAATCCACCATGACCAGCAGGATGTTGAGGTTTGGTGTTCGATTTCCATGGTACAAGTTCTAGAATTGAGGCATTGGAGTATGGTTCCTTCGGTATCAAGTAGTTAGGGGCGATCTTAACTCAAGGCGGCGCCTTCCATGTTGCAAGTTCAAGGTTTTCAGTTAGAGTGATCTAATTTCACATGATGCATTCTAGGTTCCATGATCGTGATAGTCTTGAGTTGCATCAACAATCTCAGGAGCTTATGTTATAGCGCAAGCACTGCTCTGCAGCACTGTGTGGGACACTTCAAATAATCGAAGTTGAGCATGAAACTTCATATTTTTTTTTTCACTTCTTTTCTCTCTATCTTTTGGTTGAAATACTCTTCTTTCTCTCTAGAAAGTTCTTGCTATTGTCCTTTTCCCTACCCTTTCAAATCTTCTTCCTTCACCTTCTTCCCTCCTTATATCGCTGCCGTCCAGCCGCCTCCTCGACGGCACCACCGCACATAGTCGCAATTGCGGTGGTTCTTCCTTCTTCAATGCATTTTGGTGGCTATTTGCGGGTGGGCTAGGGTTTGTGGCTGACCCACTCACACCCACTCTATTTTTCTTCTTCTTTTGGCTTCAAAGGTTTTCCTTAAACTCCAATCTCTTTCTATTTTGTGGAATTAGCCATAAGGAACCACGAGGGGTTGGATTTGAGTGGGTTGATGTTAGAACTTAGGGTTACATTTGGGGATTTTTATGTGTTTATGTCTAATCTATGACCACATTGTCAGGTTGTTGTACAAGGGAGCTTCATGGGAACCCCCTATTGATTTGAGTGCTTCGAGAAGTTGTTGTGTCACCTCTTGGATGTGTTGTGAGTAGATTATAGTGTGTGTGTGTGTGTGTGTGTGTGTGTGTAAAATTACATAGACTTATGGACTTATGGACTTCTTGGTTATATATATTACATAATGATTTTGTTAAACTCATGATAATCGGAAATAGAATAAAAAGGGTTTTTTAGCTTCTCTAGTTTGCGTTTTCCATGAACGTCTATTATTTGAAAAATAAATTTATTAATTAGATTTATATAATTATATTATTTATTTAAATTCTACTAATCATTTTATTGAGTTTGACCCATATCGTTATAGACTTATAATCCCTTACTGAGTCGATTGAACTCGCCCCTCACCTTTCTTTCAGTTGTAGGTGCTGCCTAGCATCCCTTGAAGTCTTCTGGCGACTCCTATGATATCAATATAGTGCTCAATTACCCATAGGCAGGTCTAGCTTCCACAATTCGAATGGTTAATCTTCTTTAAAGGTTGTATGGGATTTCAAGAGTGATGCGTTAGGCTAGCTAGGGTAAGGGTTTCCCTTATGCTCTGGTGATGGCCCAAGTTGGGTCATGCCAGAATTAGTGTTGGATTAAATGGAAGACGGGAGCCCTCCTGAGATGATGGGATTAACTCTGTTTTTCGGGGGATTATTTATCCGAAGCTGATCATGCGCCTTATCTAGGAGCCCTACAACTTATTTTTGAAAGTAGGTTGAAACCAATTCCTATCCTTATGGAATAGCGCGTAACATTGCCCCAACTCATTAATAAGGTGACCATGTCGAATGCCGAGCTTTACACCCAGATATGTCAACAATAATACGTGACGTCAGAAGTCGGATAAGGATATTGAAATTGCGGATTTGAGTTCCATCGTTGAGCCTTATTCATATAAGAAGGTTTTGGAATAAAGTTTTCCCACTCTTGGAGAGGGTAATCTTTCTTAACACACTATATATGTCGTATTGTTTCAAATGGCGCATGCCACGTGTCAAATGAGATACTTTAATTCTGATGACACAACCATTTCAAATCCAAGTGATTTTACTTTCTTGTCTTTTCCTTGCTTATGAAAGGAGATTTGTCCGTAATTGTCGCTTAGTTTTCCTCTTGTAACATCTCGCACCCAAATAATACATAATGAGTAATTAATCTAAAATAATTTAAGACTCATTAGTTTGGTTCTATTAAAATAAGACATAGAAAATATAAACTCTGTACTAAAGTGCAATTAAGAAAGGCATTGGCAAAATAATAAATTTTCTCAGAAATAAGGGTAAAAGTGTACAAGAATATATAAAGTCATACCCAAGTCAATAAAAATAAATATTTATTTTACTAAATGATGATGAAGTAAGATTCCCTAAAAATTGCTAACAGCATATTAAACCCATATTAGGAGAGAAATGCTCTTTGTTACATAACTCCCCAGCCTAGTTTAATTTAAGCAACTATGAGGGGGATCTCTATTAGTTATATTTGGATCATTTAAAGTGAGCATATTGTTAAAGTGAGAAAATGAGAGATTTACCATTTTTGAATCAATAACTTCCATCATGTGTGGGTCTCATTTATCGATTTAAGGGTAATTAACCATCACTTTTTCACTTTATAAACATACTCACTTTAAAAGATCGAAATCTCTATTAGCTAATAGGTAGTTGACATAACTATCAGGGAGTTGACACTTAGAGTCATGATGGAAATATTATGATAAAATAAAATACAAACACTAATTATAAAATTGGAGGATATTTTGAGCCCATTAAGGGTAAAAAAGTCCAAAATTTAGAAAAGAATTCTAGAAAATTATATTGAATGATAATTGATTATTAACTCAATTAAAATATATAAAAGTTAATTCTAAATATTTTAGAATTTATTTGAATAATTTAATAATTAATTTAAGCTACTTTAATTAAGAATCATAGAAATTAATATCATAAAATTTTAAGATAAGGCGAGATATTAATTTGGGCTCTCAAAATTTATTGGGCCAAGCCCGAATGTGCTACAGAAAAGTAAATGGGCCATGGGCCCAATTCTTACAAAAATAAGAATTTATTGGATTAAAACATGAAATTACTAATAAGAATTTAAGAAAATAAAAAATGAAGCCATTTTAATTATTTCAAAAGCAATAAAATAAACTTTCTTGCTTCTTATCATGACAAGTGGCAAGATTTTGCCACACCCTGGAGAGCAAGTAGTTGTTTTATTTTCTTTTTAATTTTTTAATTAGAAGATTAGGTAGTATAAGTACGGTGGTGACTTGCCTTGGTGGAGGAAGAAAGGGAGCTCACCATCTTTTTCCTTCCTCCTTGTGTTATTGGTTGAACCTTGGGAGAGAGTTTGACAAAATTTTCTTTAAATCTTCTTTACCATCAAGGAGAAGATTGAGTGAGTGAAACACTTGTGAGGCTTTAATGTACTTGTTTTTCAAGATTCTTGATGATTCTTGGAAGTAGAGCACCACCACTATCATCCTCATCATCTTCAACAACTTCATCATTTCCAGCATGTAGGGAGTTGTTTCTTCCCTCTATCTATTCCTAAAACTCCGATGAATCTCTTTTTTTGTTAGCTTTGATCCTTAACATGATTTTAGTTTTCTTTATTTTGATCTGTTTATGGACTTGGAGGGACTTGATGATGGCCTTGAAGGAGCTGCTGTGTTTCCTTTATTTTTATGCAAAAGATTATGCATTTTTGTTACTTGAAACCTTTTGGACTTGATTCTTAATTGGTGGTTTTGGTGTTGAAAAAGAGATTTTTCATGTGCATATGTGTTAGTGTAGTTTCGGCCATGCAAGGGTTAGGGAGTGTGATTGATTTTCTGGTTAAGTTCATGATGATTTCTTTATACTCTGTAAAGTATCCTATGAATATTGTTCTTTTGTTGGGTTAAAAATTGATGAGCATGAAACTTTATGATTTGAATGTTTAAACATAAAAAGTCCATTCTCTTGGTTGCATGATGGTTTTGGCCATAGAAGTGAAAGAGAAGAAAATTTGGTTTTCTAACTTGATTAATGTTTGCTTAAGATCTTAGGGTGATTAGGAATAAGTGATTATGTGTTGGGTTGAGTTTGAGTTGATATGAGGATTAGAGGTGATTAAGCATGAAAATCTTTGCCCTTGAGTCGAGAATAGGTTTTGGCCATATAAGGTATAACCATGAGGATTTTGATTGTTGATGTGTTTGTCATGAATTTGAAGTAACTTGAGTCTTTTCTAGGTGATTTGAGTATTGGGTGAAAGATTAATAGTGTATAAGCTTGAATCTCTGTTATGGAGGATGTTGAGTTCATGGTTGCTAAATTTTGTGCATGTTGAGGATTTAGAGGTGATAGGTGCATGGGAATTAATTTTATGAATCTTTGAGAATTGATAAAGGTATGGATTGATCAGGGATTATATTAATGACTAAAGCCTAGAAGTTTCTAGCTTTGGACCAAAAACTTTCATGTCATGGGATGTCAATTCGACCAAGAAGAGGGTTGTGGAAAGGAAATGGTGCTCTAAGTTGTGAAGCTATTTTGATGTATTTTAAATCTATTAGAAAAAGGAATTAAAGTTGGATGATGAATTGATTATGTTTAGGCTTAAAACTTGAGGTTGTGGCTTGAATAAGTTTTGACTGCTTCATGATTATAGTATACTTCCTAATTGGTTTAGACGTGATACGTAAGTGTATATGAGTTATTACAAGTTCGTGACGATGGTTCAGGTGGGGGAAGAATAGGCTTGGATGGTACTAGAGGGATTGAATTGAGGATTAGCTAGTTAAGGTGCTAGATTTGACTATAATCTGTTTGACTATTACAACCTTTCTCCTTGCTTTGTGCTGAGATTTGACTATAATCTGTTTTAGGCATGAGAACTTGCCCTTTTGAGTTATTATGATTTCCTCAAAAATGCGTTTGAAGTACATTAGAACTTGATTTCTTAATGAAATGTTTAGATTAAGAAAAGAACACAGTTGGTCTTGAGAACTTATTTCTTTTATGAATTATCATGGGTTATGTAATGATTTGAGATTACACATGAATTGTGAAATTGGTTATAATGTGATTTGATGATGAAATGGTTGCATTGTGTAAATGCCAAGTTTTGCTTATCATGAGCATAACATGATTTTGTGAAGGCATGAGAAAAGTGATTTTGGCATATTCATGTTTAAATATAATTTTAGCATGATCCATATGCATGAAATGATGTAATACTTGGCATGATTCATGATGTGATGCTTGAAAAATGAAAGAAAAAGAAAAGTAAAGGAAGAGAGACTTAGAGACGCGTAGTGCCCCGTCAAGAAGATGCAATAAACAAGGACTATTCGAGCATAGGGAAGTCTCATGAGGTGTTCGTGATGTATGGTGCCCGTCAAGAGTTGCAATGGATAAGGACTATATCAACACGATGCTATGACATGAGGGTCGCGATGCACTGGCATGAGGACCATGATGCTGTGTCAAAAGGGACACAATGCTGTGACATGAGGTTCATGAAGGTAAAGGCTCGTAGTGGCATAAGGTGTTACAGTGTGCTTGGGCCAGGACATTGCGATCACATGGATTTGATTAGGGGACGCCCTAGATTGATAACTTTCACAAATCACATATCAGATATGAGAAATGAGAGCACGCTTGAGATAAGATATGACGAGAATCCTTATGAGCACAGAGATGGTATCCTCACAAATAAAAGATATTAATGAAAATACTCTACATATGCATTTTGCGTCATTAATTAGCATTTTAGCATGTGCACTCATGATGCGTGAGTGAACTTTTTAAAAGCTATTATCTATTTTACTTAATATTTTCCTAGTAAATGTTCTAGAAAATGTCTGGTGATACTATTGTTTGTCTCGCCTTATGTTCATTGTATATTTGCTCTGTTACTACTGCTTGTTTGAAATCTTGGGAGATTTTGGGTGTTTAGTAAACCCCCGGAAATGCCATACCTACTGAGATTATTATCTCAATCCTTTTTTTGGTGTTTCCAGATGCATGTGAAGATAGCGAAGATCATGATCGATTGAATGCTCTATGTTCACATGATTCATGTAGATCATTTATGAAGATGCTTTATTAATGTACAAACATAAGACTAGTTATTTGAATGTAGTAGGCATGACCATAAAAAAGCTATATACATGTCTTAGTTAGCTTATCAATTGAACTTATAAATGTCTATCATATTGATTATGTCTATCATTATCTTTCTGTTAGACAAGCGAAAAGGATTAATAGTGGATTGGTGAAGTAATTTGACAGATAATAGAAGCAATAATAACAAATAGATTAGGTAACCATAGTCTTGTGTTAAGAAAAAAATAAATCTAAAACCCAATAGCTTCCACATATTATTAGGAAATAAATGAAGAAAAAAAATTATTATGGCCAAACATGAGATTAAAAAAAATAGCTTCCACATGTTAACAGAAAAAAATGAAGAAAAAAATATTTGTGTGTTAATTATTCTAAATTTGTTCTCAATATGATAATTTTCCTAATTATTTTCAATAATTTAATTTATGAGTGCTATAAGTGAGAATATAATTCTTTTGTGCTTAATAGATAAATATTCCCACTAGATTTTTTTTTGTATAGAATAAAGATAGAATCAGTAGATGAGAAGATAAGGGGAAAGATTTGATGGAGATTTGATTATTTGAAGATTTGAAGAAGATTTGGAAGAGATTGCAAAAAGATTTGGAGTAGATTTGAAAGAAGATTAAGTTTTGAAAAGAAAATAAATATTTGAATAGAAGATAAGAAGGAAATCAACAAAAGATTTTGTTCACTTGGAAATAATTCATTATAAATTTGTTGGAGGGGAGATCTGGAGAAGAAGAGAGAGAAGGATGGTTTTTTTTCCATGTTTACTTAGCATCTTTAGGTGTTAGGTGTAACACCATATCAAGCTTGATAATGTACTTAAGTCATAGTATTTCACCCAGTAGTTATCCATATTCTTCTTATACTATTTTATCTCATTTCTTTAACTTAACTAACTAAATCCTTAAATTGGAGTGTGGCTATTAACTAGGCGGAAATCATGTGTGTGCGATATATATATATATTTGTACAAACATGGCACGATAGCAATATATAAATAACTCAATAGGAAAATAAAATAAAATAACATAACATCTGATATACATACATATATATATAGAACAGAGTCTCAAGACTTCGTGTACATGTGATGAAGTGAGTACATGAGTTAGGACTGTCAAACAAAATAATCTGGTCCATATCTATGATGTGCATATCTATATGGTCCTGAAAGGACATTCAATATAGTGCTACTGCCTAACAAAATAAATTAACTATGCCTATGGCCCAAAGTAATAAAAGTGCCAAAAAAGGGCCACACTGTACATTGCGGTTAGCTGGGTAGATAACTCCTCTACATGGATTTCGAGGATAGGTGTAACATCCCGATTTCCGAGTTCAGCTTCGCCCTCAGGATCGATCCATTCCGATTTCCGACTTCATCTTTGAAACACAGATAAGGAGGATCATTTCCGAATTCCGAGTTCACCTTCGGATTCCACATAAATTCCGACTTCACATCCTGTCCGACTTCCGAGTTAATCTTCAATTTTTATTATGACCGATTTCTGACTTAGAGTTATATTGAGCATAAATTCCGTCCTACGATTTCAAGTGGCACAACTTGCTACTTCACTACTTCCGACCTCATATCTTAAAGGTATTTATACACGGTTTCCGAGTTTAAGTACCTGGGTTTGGAAATGTGATTCGCGTTCCCGAGTTCAAATAGGGAGATCCGAGATTATAGGATTACCATCTGCATGGCTTACGACCTCCGACATAAGATAAAAAGGTTCAAAATAGTGTACGTGGTTTCCGAGTTTGAATTGGGAGTTCCGAAATTATGTGATTGTGAGCTTTCGACTTCCGGAATCCGACATTGATAAAAGATTCCCCAAGGCACAAACAAGCTGGCACGAGTTCCGACCTTAAACGTAATATGGACGAGTTCCGATTTGAAATAGGATAAATGCGAGTTCCGATTTCAAACAGTATGGCGGCAAGTTACACTGATAGGGAGACGTAGCTAAATTCTGTCCACAAGAAAATTCAGCCAATCAAAGCCCTCCAAGTTAACTACCACCTCAAGCTTATAAATTCATCTCTTTCTCTCCTTCAGCCCCATTTTTTCTACGCCACTTTCTCCCTTGTTCAGCACTCTTTTTTCTTCTCCAACTCCATTACTCCTTCAAGCTTAGTAAAGCTCTAACACTCCAAGTTTCAGCACCTAGCTCAAATCATACTCCAAAGAGGTAGGATTCTACTTTTTATTCTTGAATTATTTGCCCTATGGCTGTATGAACTTGTATTCTTCTTCATGTATTCGATGAGTTAATAGATGTATTATGATGGATCATGATTGAGTTAACATAAAATATTGAGTTGGGATTAAGATTGGAATAAGAAAACTAAGAGAAATAAATGGATGAGGGTGCTATCTTAGTGGAGAGTCCACGGCAGTCCGTATGGCGGAGCGTACGGCGCCGCCTACAATCGGTCAAATCCGATGAAACCATTTTTAGATGAAAGTAGAAATTTAGGGCTTTCCATAGATATATCATATAAGGTTATTGGATTAGTATTGAGGGAGATACGAATTTTTGAAGTTTGACCTAGGGTTTAGAATGTTCATCCGGGCAGGGTGACATGAGGAGGGTATAACTCACCCTATACAACTCCAAATGGAGTGAAACCAGTTTTGTTAGAAAGCTTACACACAGAGGAACACCCCAATATAAGATTCCGAGTTTGTTATGGTCCCAATTGTTCCCAATGATTCGAGGAAGTTGTCCTATGTCTAATTTAGGCCAAAACAGAGTGGTTCAGAAAGGTAGAATTTCAGGACTTATATCTCGAGGTGTACTTAAGCAAATGGAGTGA
Source organism: Pterocarpus santalinus (assembly GCA_031439595.1). Classification (NCBI taxonomy): domain Eukaryota; kingdom Viridiplantae; phylum Streptophyta; class Magnoliopsida; order Fabales; family Fabaceae; genus Pterocarpus; species Pterocarpus santalinus. The sequence goes on from CM062523.1 coordinate 23,803,240, forward strand.
AACCTGTGGCAAATGAAAGGTTATCCTGTTATCTTTGATATGAGACCAATTTCGTAAGATTTGAGCTTAGTTTCGATTTTTAGTGAATTTATATTCCCAGGAGTGTAATTCGGGCTAGTGACTGAACAAGCTGAAGTAAAAGTTGAATAACTTGATTTATATAAATCAGAATGACATGGGACCAAAGAGGTTAGAAAGTAGACATATAGAGCTATGACATATCCAAATTTCAGATTCAAATGAGTTGAATAGAGATAAAGGTGGATTATACAAGATTCGGGCAGAACCGAATAGAATTGGCAGAATGGCCAAAATGATAATTTTACAAGTGTTAGTGGAACACATAAAGTTTGAGTTGAGGATTGCCAGCTTGACATTGACATATATGTGTTAAGTTGATTATATTGCTATGACTGTTTTGTCCGTGAAAGCTGGTACTATTCATGGGGAAACGGACTTGATCCGTTATACTGCCGGATTTACGGCAGAAGTCTAAGAAGTTATGAATGTTTAAATGTAAGGATGAATTGAAATATAAATGGGTATATAGAAACTCTATATTTAAGAATGACATAATTATGTTATGCGGTATGTGAGGGTAAGTGATGTAGCATATGTATAACTATATTGAATATGTTCGAGAATGAAAGAATGTGAATCCCTTCACTTGGAGGCAGTTATTTGAAATCCCTCCCTGTGAAGGCAGTTAAATGATAAAGATATGAATCTCTTCACTTGGAGGCAGTTGCACTTGAATCCCTCCCTGTGAAGGCAGTTAAGACAATGAGATCCCTCTATGTTGAAGGCACGTGGTCAGATGAGATCCCTCAATTTTGAGGCACGTGACCAGAATCGATCCTTTCAACTAGAGGCACGTGACCAGAATGAGATCCCTCCAAGACTAGAGGCACGTGAATCCCCTTGCGGGTGAGTCGGTGTGACGACGGTCACGGGTGATGCTGACGAGCTCACTCCAAGGCCAGGCTACCCAAGGGCAGTAAATGCACCCTAGGGACGGCGATACGGCTAGGTGTGCCAAGTAAAAGAATAAAGACTAAAGATTTTATGACAAAAAGGAAGATGAAGAAAGAAAAGCAAGTTTCATGTATAGGCATGAATTTAAGTACGAGTGATTTTATGTGCAGATGTTATATTCCCAGCATATTGATGATATCTGTGTTTTAATATGCAACAGTTATTATTCATAGTATTATAATTGAATGAATTTTATAGGTTCTCCCAAATGCTAAGTGTATGATTAAAATGAACTTTGCTTCGGACAAGACATATTTCGGAATGTAAAATTAAACAGTTTGTGCAGCATGTTCACCTTTTTCAAATTAAACCGAAGCAAACTGGAGACGACCATGATGACCCTATGTATGAAGATTAGAAAATCCTACTGAGAATTTTATAATTCTCACTATTATTTCCATGTTGTCTCCAGATGATTGTAGAAGTTTCCGAAGACAGCTGAAGTGCTGTCAGACGAGGTCCGCTCAGGTAACAGTAACAGCTCCAAGGTATAGTACTATGACTTAAGCATAGTACTGTGCTCAGGAGGGTGTTACAATAGGAATCCTGTTAGCCATGCCAGGATCAGCTAGGGCGTAGCCGTCATTGGGACTGGAGGATGAGGCAGAAGATGAGTCTGATGCCTTTGAGAGGTCATCATCTTCACTAGAGAGAGAGAGGGAGCTAACTGAGGTGGTGATGTAGGTGGTGTAGTTGCTGGTGTTGCTAGATGTGGGATAGGGTGTGCCATGTATAGTGAGATAGCTATGAAGGGTGCAGCGAGATCGAACAGAGGGTGAGAAAAAAGAACGACAAAGTCTTTGCGGAAAAAGAAATACAAACAAAACTAGTAGGAACCGGTGATATACACGAAGTCTATCACTGGGTCGATGTGGAACTGTAGATTAGGAAACTCGATGAAGAGGATGGCCGTTGCCACCTGGTCCATGGTCTGAGAATGATGCAAATACATATAGTAGGGTGAGAATTTGTAAAATTCTCAGTAGGATTCTTATAACTATACTACACTGACATTTCCTAGTTACTTCATTTTTTATTTAATTATGAAAAGGTGAATGACTAGCCTAATACTCCTCATCATTTGGTTTTTTAAAAAAATATAACCCGAAACAAGGTTCTATTTTGCTTTAAAAAGGTAAGAGACATAAGGAAACTCGTCTAAGAAGTAAAGTAATGATCATGTAAGATAATACATAGTATATAAAAAAATTCACAAGATATAGCAAATCATAGGCAAATCAAATTGATGATGTAACCTATAATAATGCATCAATGATGAGACTTTATTGAAATGGGATGCACTTCAATTTAGTCATTGCTTAACCTTATACTTCATGAATTTCCATACTTAGTCCCCTAGGAGTTTTAGGCCATATAACTCCTGGGTAATATTTTGCTTCTTAGGACCGAGTTCATTCCTATACAAGATTGTCGGGTTTACCTTTCCCGACTTTTCCACTGATCTATTTCCTTTACCTTTATTTCTGGGGCTACCCCAAGTAAATGGAATCCTTGTAGTCTTTATAGATCATATCATGATAAGCAATTCAACTTGAATGACATAAAAAGATATATGCAAAATGCATAAGTTTTGTTGAAATTTTGGCAGCATAATGGATCGGATCCATTTCCCCATGAATAGTGCCGACTCACATAGACATTTACTCACAATAGCAGAGTTGACATCATACATTAATCTTTCAGTAATATCATAGGTGTGCAACATTCAAGCTCTAATTGGAACTTGCCCATGCATTAGAGTAGTTAAATACTTAATTAACAATTTTGCTCATAACACTCACATCTGCCCATTTTTGTGTCTTATGCTATAATTTCTGCTTGAGTTATTAAATTATGAATTTTTACTATATTGAAGTGTTATTTGTCTAGTTTTTAACCTCTTTAACCCCATTCAATTTTGATAAGTATAACTTAAGATGTTGAGAGTTTACCTAGGTCTACCCTGTGTTGGACAAAATAGAGGCCTAAAATGTAAAAATTCGCCAAAATTAGAAATCTTATTGGGTTTGAGTGAATCTTACTTCATTGTAAAGATAGCTGATCCAGCTTTCATGTCTAATAAGTTTTGTTTCATTTGAGTATGTAGAGGTCAAGTTACAAGTTCTCAAATTTGGTGAATTTGGCCTTCTTGTTCCTATCCAGTCAGGATATGGGGCAACTTTGATGAATTACTGAGAGCAACAAAGATCAAATTTGACTCTGAAATCTTTATGGAATTAACTATGTGTAAGCATTCTAAAAAAATTAGTTGCACTTAAATTGAAGTTGTATAGGGCGACTTATGCCCTGCACAACCAACTCTGCTCAGGTCTAGAGGTAGAAATCTAAAGTGAACTTCAAAAAATCATATCTCACACAATATTGATCCAATGGCCTTATAATTTATATGGTTGGAAAGCTTTAAATGTCTGGTTTCATTAAAATTAGTTTCTTCAAGTTCTGATAGCTTTGTGCGAAGCAATACACTTCAAAATTATAGACACTGTAGGGCTTTCACTTGATTCAGATTCTGTTTTGCTACTCTTTTTATTTTTCATTCAAGTTTCAATCCAAATCCAATAAACACATGCTAAATCAGCCATGAAAAATCATATAAATATAATACATCATCAAAAAGAGAGTAGAATAGAATTTCTCATCAACTTGTATATCACAAAAACAAGTGAGATAAGTTGAATCCTACCTCAAATAGAGAAGATAGTTAGCTAGAGTTGGATTTCTTGATGGAAGAAGTAACTAGTGAAAATGGGATGAAGTTGAGATGAAATAGAAGAAGAGAAAATGGAGAGAAAGCTGCTATGTTGGTTGACCAAAATAAGGGACAAGGAAGGGAATAAGGGAGTTTTATAAAGCTTTGGTAGTTGAAATCTTAGGTTTTGATTGGTTAGTGGTTGTGTGGTGCTCATTTAGCCAATTCTCCCCATTCTTGTGGCTAAATGGGGCACCAATTAGGTGATGAATTCAGCTACCCAATTCAGGGTTTCGCAGTATAAAATTTGATTAATTCGGTTCTAGCAATTTAAAATATCAAATTTTAACCGACTTCCTTCAAATCGGCAAACTTTTACTAACAATTTTGTTAAGATTTTCTACATGTTTATCTAAATTTCTCCTAACCCCAAATCACTCTAATTAACCTTTAATTAGCTTCTAATTGCTCTTTTATAATTATTAAAATTGAATAAATCGATTAATAGCATAAATTAAACATACTGCGATTCAGGATATTACACAAGCGAGATGTGGTCATAGGGAATTAGCTATATTCCTTTTATATTATTTTAATTCTCCTTTTTAATTCATTACTTGGTTTCTAATGTTCTTAATGCTGTTTTTGGCTTGATCATACATTAGGTGATGTACGATTTTGTGACTTCGAAAGGAATTTCGAAGGAATTTCACTTCATAAAATAAGTCAATCTAGGAATTATCATAGGTCAGAGCAGCTAGGAATAGGAGAACTCAGTTGTGCAGTTATTTGAATTTGTATTCTTCATCCTTAGTATAGATCTAGACAAGTCTGAGGTATTAAATCATTCAATTTATCTTAAGAGGGTCCTAGTGTCAAGGAATTAAACTTTGACTATCAGTTTTGAGTAACATGACTAGTAATTATATTGTTAAGAAATTAGTTTAATATTTAGGTTATGCAAAACTAGGGAGCTTAGATGAAATTAACCTTAACACCTCTTTTTTGTTGATTGTTTTTATTTTCTTTGTATATTTTATTTTATTTTGTTTATTTATTTTTATTCTTGATCTTAGTATTTTTTATCACCCAAATAGTAACATTTCTAAATGAACTAGTACTTGATTTTCAATTTTTGTGGGAATGATACTTTATGCTCACTATGTATTAGTTGTGATCTGGTACACTTGCCAAAGCTAATTTTTTAAATTGGCTGACAAGATTTTGGCACTGTTGCTATGGATTGTTGAATCAAATCATTAATAGTTTAGTTGTTGCTAATTTGGATTTTTTTTTGTTTATTTTCATTCCTTGTATTTTTTTTATTTACTTTATTTCATTTTTAATTTTAAAAAATTAAAAACATAAAAAAAGATTTTGTTTAATTTGCTTTTATTTCATTTGGTCATATTTTATTTTCATTAAAAAAAAAAAACTTTGCTTTTTTCTTTCTTTATTCTCTTTCATTACTCACCTCCTTGTAAAGTTCTATTTTAGTGTTAGCTTTTGTTTTGCTAAGTACATGTGATGGGAGCTGAATTTGGTTCATACAAAGGGTTGATTAAACATTTTTCTGAGTCCACAACACACATTAGGCAGATGCAGATTTGAGATGTAGATGGTCCTCATTGTACGCATTTTTGTTTGGTGCTTAGTTTGATTTTGGATTGATATTGAAATTTTGGAAGAAGTTGACGTTGAAGATGTCAGTGCTATAGCGCAGAAAAAAGAAAGAAATTGCAATAGTTGGAATCAACAGGTGCTGAACAAAATTAGGGAAGTACTTTAATTTTCCTTTCCACTTATTTTATTTTATGTTTCTCATTTAGTTTTGTAATTTTATTTTTATTTCTAATTTATTGTATTTTGGTTTTAGTTTAGTTTTTAAGTCATGCCATCTTAGTCATTGGTGGTCACACTTCCTTTTCTTTTACCAAGACAATTGTTTAAATTTGGTAGTTGGTTGTTTGTGATGGTAAATGTTAAAGTTTTCCCCCAAATTATTTTAATTTATTAATTTATTTCAGCCTGTTGATTGACTAGTTTATGTATAAGCTTTGTATAAGCCCTTAGTCCATTCTATTATTCTTAGTGGCTTTCTATTTGAAATTATGTGCTTCTAATATTGTCCATGTGGTGGATGAAATTTTTGTAGACCCTATATGAAAAAAACAGAGAAAAATAAAAAAAATGGCGAAGTGTCAAAGGCTAAAAATTTTTTTAAGGCTTTAGGTACCAATATTTAGGTTGTGCATGTTGCAATATTATTAATCTTGAATAAGTACTTGTAGTGCTTCTATGCCCTTGGATGGCTTGAGTAAGTAGATCCGATGGCTGCTTTATCATCTAATGCTTTGGGCCAACTAGGACAGGAGTCATTGATCGAACATTCCTCTATAGAGTCACTATACAATAGAGCATTTAGAGTCAATCAAGCACCAAAAATTAAAATCAAATTAAATGTACTGAATATGTGTGATCTATAATTTATTCTTACCTTATTGGTCAATTCATGAAAACCAAAAAAGGTTTGTGTGTTTGATTTGTTTTTCCTTTTAGGAAGTGCATAAAAGAATGTGATTTGAACCATCTTAATTTTGCTTAACTTGATTAGAGCCTTCTAGGAGTTCATCAAGGTTAGAAATTTAGTGCAATTTTGTAAATGTGTTAAAGTTGACGTTTATGAATCTACTACTTTTTGTGTTGCATATAAATTAGAGATTCTGTGCCTAGTAAATTGAAGATTGTAAGGCTTGTTCTTCTTTTACTTTTTACCTTTTACTTTACTTGAGGACAAGCAAAAATTCAAGCGTAGGGTGTGATAACTTGAGAAAATATATTTCCAAAAGGCAGAAACTTGAATAATCAAAGAGAAGAAAAGAAGAGGGAATGTATCATTCATCATTTTTATAGTCATTTTTGCCACTCCCTTCATCCTTCCTCACTCTCATTTACTTGTAAGTTTTTCCTTTACTCCTATTATGAATATTTTAAGCTTCTTTATTTTGACTTGCTCTTGTAATGGTGTTTGATGGATAGAACTCAATAAATATGGTGTATTTGGTTGCATGAGTAACGATAGGATAAACAACTTGGTCTTCTGCTAGTGTTTACTAGTTTTACTTTTTTTATGGAATTGAATGAACACACTAGGCGATAGTAGCCCCTATGGTAGCTATGTCACCCTATGGTCATTGATACCACCACCGATTGCTCACAGTGGTGATGCTTTAGTCTGGGTAAACCACCATATGTTTTAGGCACTACGATGAGCCACGAATGTAGAGTCATTCTTCTAGGAAAATTTTGCTTCCCTTTCTTTTGTATAACTAGGTAAATCTCTAATCTTTGTTGCAATAATCAATTTGATTTGTTTTACCGAGAAGGTCTATAATTCAAATTCGTATAGCCTTAATATTTATTATTAAGGAAACTAGTAAACTTTTATTTCTAAATTAATGACTAATGGTTTCTTTGTAGGTTTCCTTCAAGCTTCAAGATGGACAAAATTTCATGAGATAACCCAATGTTATATCTTTGAACCACCCTTTGTTAAAGAGACTCCTATTAGATTTGTTCAATGTCCATAGTTTCAGTTAAAACCAACTCTTCATGCAAGGCATCATTGTTGGTAACTGCTGAAAAGGAACTTATATGTAGCCTTGGTTCACCAATTTTGACCAAGATTTCTGCACTTGAACCATAGGAAAGTCAGAAGGGCATCTCTTCCATAGATGAGTATGGCATTGTCTGATAAGCCTATAGTACATGCTTGAGCTAATTGGCTGATAGCACCTTTGTTGGACCTAGCTTTTTCTTAAGTCCTCACAACAAAACCTTATTGTCTGCTTCTACTTGTCCATTGCCTAGGAATGTTATATCAAGGTGAAGTGTTGGTTATATTGAGGCTAGATAGGAACTTTCGGAAAGCAATGAACTCACTTATTTCATGGTGATGGACTTTGGTTTGCCAAACCTGCAAATAATGTTTTTCTAAACAAATTTCTTACATTGATGGGCTACTATAGTGGTGGAGAGGGACTCTGCCTCGATCCACTTTGTAATATAATCAATAGCCATGATCAAATACTTCAATTGCCCTAAAGTAGTAGGAAAAAGGCCTAAGAGATCAACAAGCCCCATTTGCAAAAGGGCCATTAAGCTATTATGACAATGATTTCTTTTAGAGGAGCAATGTGGAAATGGCCATGCTCTTGGAATTTAGTGCACTTTTTCACAAATACCATTGAGTTTACCACCATGGTAGGTCAATAGTTACTTGGCTTTAACACCTTTAGGGCCAATGCTTATCCTCCAGGGTGATGTCCACAAGCTCCTTCATGGACCTTCGCAATGACGTACGAGATCCGTTCTAGGCTTAAACATTAAGGAAGGGCTAAGAAAGGCCCTTCTTATACAATTGATCTCCCAATAGAGTGAAATGAATTGAGTTTTGAATTAACATTTTGGCTTCAACGAGATCGGACAACAATTGTCCATTCTTTAAATAAGATAGGATTGGGGGTCACCCAACAGTTAACCTTCATGACTTGGTTGATGGCAATGTCAACATTGATTGATAGGTAATGCAATGTCGCTTGTATCAGACTATTGTTATTGCTTTTTTTATTTTTTTGTGCTAGCTAATTTTTGAGAGCATATTGGCCCAGGTGTTTTGTTCTTGAGGAATATGCTTGATCTCTACATCTACAAATTCCTTCATAATCGCTTTTACCTTAGCCAATTGTCTTCGTAATAATGGATCCTTAGCCTGATATTGATAAGCAATAATTTTATACTCTAGTTAACCTCATACTTAGTCATTTAAAATACTTGTGTGCTTAATTGATTGACCTTGGACATATTTTATAATTTGGGCTCAAATTGGTCTTAATGGTATTTTTCAACATTTTTGGGATTTTTTTCAATATTTCCATTATAACTTGAGGTACGAATATATAAAAATTATGCATTTTATATTGTAGGAAAGTTAAGAGAAAGCTCTATAATTTTGATGCAGAGCTTTAAAGTTGGATTAGATGTTTAGCAAGTCAAAATTAGAATGGAAGTCAAAATAGAGGTGCTAGCATTACATCTTGCTCATGCTGTAAAGATTGGGCTCATCCCAATTGAAATTAGGTAAATTAGGTATCCATTCAAAGGTAAGAGATAGAAGAATAATTTTAGACAAAGGGCACTCTTGGGGTTTAATGTTCTAGGGCTTTTAAATTGAAGGAAAAACAAAAACGGGAATTCATTCCCTTTTTTCTCCTGCTTTTTATCTTTCTCTTTTCCTTCTTTCTCCTAGGTTTGTTTTGCTATCTTCCATGGCTATGGAAGGCTAAGATTCTATAATTAGTTCAAGAACCTTGAAGAATATTTGGTTTGGTCTTAAGACCTTGCTCTTTAATGAATTTAAATTTTAGTTTCATTTCTTTTTCTCTTTTGTTTCTAATTATGATCTACATGAATGATGCTTATTATTATTTATGTTAATTTTGCATTGAGTTTTTTGATGAAACTTTGATTGCTTAATTTTTATTTTATCATAGGGAGTCAAAGGATTGGGTTACAACTCTATAACCTTAGTTTTTTCACATTCTAGGCTCAAAAGTAGAGCTGATTTAACATGAGTTGTGCGCTTCCATTATTTATATGTCATTGTTAGTTAAATTCTAGGTGCTTATCTAGTTGTGAGTATTGTGTTGAATGTAGAGATCTTGATTCAATTTGGGTTAACTATGAAACTAGTTTTAATGTATATTTAATGTCTTTAATAGGCTAAAATTGGACGTTTTCGGATAGTTCTTGGATTGGTTATTCTCTTATTGAATTTCCTTCCTTTTTTTGGTTGTCTCCTTTACACAAGCAATTGATTAGACACCCTTTCTAACTAATTTTGAATTGAAAGAATAACATACGACATCCTTGAGAAATGATTTGGGTTGGGCTCAATACTATAAGCATTTAAGAATCCAATTATTAATTTGATTGATGTTCTATCAAAATTTGGTGCCATTTCCAAATATCATAGGTAATTTTTAATCATGTAAATACAAATACTAACTCTTCATAATGAAGTTTGTTTTGGTTTTAAAGTTTCAGGTGAAAATTTGGCTTGAATTGGTCTTTGAGAGAGAAAAGTGTATGGACGACAGTGCTTAAGTTGGCTTGAAATTTGGTACCCTTGTAGAAAACACCATTTAGAGTAAGGCTTTCTACTTTACAACATGGTCACACCTTCCATTATTTTGACCATTTTTTCCATTTTTAAAGATTTTTTATTTTTTATTTTGGTTCAACAATAATGTAGTTTTCATCGTGTAATGGTTCCATAAATTTGAAAAATCATTTGATAGGTCTTTTACAATATTTATGTGATTGCTATTTAGTTGTTTTTATGTTATGGTGTTTTGATTAGTATAGGGGTTTATTTTGCTATATGCTATTTTTTGTGCATGGTTAGGTCTAAACTTGATCCTTACTTGTATGACTTTGGTCTTGAGATTGAAAGGACTTTAAGATCATTTACAAGAGCTAGGACAAGGTTGTTTAGTTTTAGTTTACATACAAGAGAAGGTTCTTCCTCTTCTAATTCTGTTTCCATTGATAATACTATAGCCATGGCCAACATGAATGGTATAATCTTAAAGGGACTAACAACCCTGGATGTTAACTATCAACCCTTGGGTATTCAATACACCGAGTTAGATGCTAATTTTGAATTAAAATCTGATTTAATACACATATTGCCAAAGTTCCATGGCCTTGCAGGTGAAGATCCTTATAAGCATCTCAAAGAGTTCCATGTGTTTTGCTCCACCATAAAGCCTCAAGGAGTTCCAAAAGAGCACATGAAGCTAAGAGCCATTCCTTTTTCATTGGATGGAATGGCCAAGGACTAGTTGGGTTACCTATAGTAGGTGTTATAACATGCTAGAATGATATAAAATAGTTATTTGCAAAGAAATTCTTTCTGGCCTTAAAGCTATGGCAATCAGAAAAGATATCTATTAGGTTGAATAATGGTGAGATACTCTATGAATATTGGGAAAGACTCAAGAAGCTCTATGCAAGTCGTCCTTACTACCAAATTAGTGATTAGTTACTAGTCTAATACTTTTATGAAGGACTTTTACAAATAGATAGGAGCATGGTTGATCACTGGTTAGCCTAAAGATGAGACAACATGAACATTAAGGAATTCAAAGCATAATTATTCTCAATAGGATGATAGAAGAATTGAAAGGAAAGAAGTATCTCATAAAACAAGGTTTAGAAAGAAGCCTAGTTCAAAAAGATACTATCTCTTCTCTTCAAAAAAATATATCTCAGTAAGGAACCATATAAGGAAATCATCTCATGAAGATTATTGCACAGGTTGAAAGATTAAAAGTCTAAATTGTTATGAAAAGCCTAGAATCATGTTGAAGTAAGTATAATGGATAACTGGTAACAATGACTAGTTTTTTATTTTGGATACCTAACTTTTTAATAGGATAGAAGCTTACCCGATGTTGAATATAGATAAAATAACAATTAGTGTCATGCATCAACCATAAATTTAGAAGAAGATGTAGTAAATGAAGCTGAGACACCGAAGAATTATTGATCACATTTATTGTATTCTATCCTTCTAAACAAGATTCTAAATATACTCTCAAACTTCTAAACAAAGTCGAAAGGAATCGGATTCTCTAAGAGCTCCATTAGCAAATATCCTTTGTGTGAGATTTTAGAGAAACCCTTCTCATTGGACTATTACTATATATCCACACCTAGTGTGATTGAGTGAGATCTTTATACATAAATGTTTTATCAAATTTTTATATCTCGAGCCAGTAGTAGCTAAAAAGTTAACTTAGAGAGGCTAGTACATTGTTACTTAGTTTAGTTAGCTTGGAAAGGCTAGTACATAACTATTCATATTGTAAGGTTGGAGAGGCTTTTACAATGCTACTCAAATATTGAAGATCTTAACTAATTGTTGGGGACTAGACGTATTGGAGAACCTTGTACAATGCTATTTAGATATTGAAAATCTTAACTAATTGTTGGGGACTAAACATAGGCTTAGGTTTAGCTGAACCAGTATAAACCCTAGTGTTTGTTTCTTTATCCTTCTTCTTTGCTTTCTGAACTTCACATCATTCCTTTCTCATCTTGTCAAGATAAGAAAAAAGGTTTTTGAACTTAAGAATGCTTTTTGTAAAATTTATTCCTAAAGATAAAAATAAATTTCATCTAACTCATACACTCCCATACTACAAGTTGAAATATACTTGAGAATATTTTTTTAAAATTTCATATTTCCCAAAAGTGCTTGAAAGGCACAATTCAATAGTTGGTATCAGAGCACAGCCTCTAAGGGTTGAGCTTCATAAGTGTGACATACTTAAACCAATCATTAGCACTAGTAGGACAAGAATTAGAGCAAATAAGATCATCAAAACTAGCCAGCACACAAAAGTCAAGACATATTTCCTTAATCAGCTTTTCTTGCGGTTGCTGATTTAGCTGCTTAGCCTCATCAAAAATATCATCAATCCTATTAGTTAACTCATGTGATATCTCATCAGATACATTTTCTTCAAGGACACGAATGATCTAAGATAATTGTTAAGCAAACTGTAACATCCAAAATTTTCAACCACTTTTTTTTTTTTTTTATGAAAGCTACTATCTAAACACATTTCTTTCCCCAATTAACCTATTATTGCCTATTCATTAGACATTAGATTCATGTAGTAGTTCAAAGTGTAAGTCAAATAAACACTTTAAAATACATAGCATAGGGAGCCTAAGCTTTAAACAATTGACCACTGATAGTATGTAACATTTGAGTGTATTCCCAAATTACAGAGAGGGCATCTCGGTTATAAGCCAAGGGATGGACACCTATACCTCCTAACTAGGCTAGTTCTTTACAATGCATAGTTCAGCTACTTAAGCCTAATTTCCACCAAAACCAAAATCCCAGTGACTTCAATATACATTGGTACCATGAATCTCTTGATTTGAATACTCTGGAAACACCAAGAAAAATGTGTAACACATAAATCTCAGTAAGGTAGTGTTTCTAGGGGTGCGCTGCAACCACCAAAAATTATCTAAACTGCAAACATCAGCGAAATATCCAAAAACATACATAGAAATAATGCCAAACATTGTAACCATTATCTACAAACCATATGAATAAACAGTGATAAAGTAAACATGGATAGACGATTATTTACTACTAGAAACATTTAGCAAGAACATAAAGCAATGCAGTATTTTTCATTTTCTAGTTTGAATATTAGGCATAACCACAAGATTATGATATAAAACATCTAGTTGCAAAATGTCAGTCACCACAATATATCAATTTTCTAATCAAGCTTGTGCTCATATGAGTATAGATGTGCACCTTTTCAAAACACCAATAATAAATAATAGTCAAATATAGCATAACATTATATAACTCATTATGCTCACAATATAATTCATAAGAACTATCCTAAGATTTATGCTGCTGTTTTTCCTTTATTTGGTGTCTAAGCGTCCTTAGGGTCTTCATAAAAAATCTTGATCTGTGAAAGCTCTCATGCTAGGGCATTCCTTAATTCAGATCAGTGATCGTCAAGTTCTAATCCGCTACAAGGTAGGGCCCAAGGTATTAATTTGTGACCATCAAGTCCTGATCCACAATAAGGCGGGGTCCAAGGTATCACACTACAACCACCAACTCCTAATATGCTATAAAGTGGGACCTGTAACATCCTAATAATCTCATACTATGCTTAAGTTGTATTATGGTGAATTGCTAGTTGTTACCTATGCTTGAGAAAACTTAAACTTTCTTTTAAATTAGATTACATGAGAAATAGACTAGATTTTATTTTTTTGAAATAAAACTCGCATTTTGATAATGTAGCTATAAGTAGCATACTTGATAATAAGGACTAGTTGAACCATCGAAGGGCCCAACTAATTGTCATAAGTCGAGTACATATATCTATGAAGATAAAACCACGTAACTAAGTAGAAATAGAAATAACATATATGGAGTCTGACATCTGAACAAAACAGCATCATGATCAATAGCAGCTATAGCAAGTGACTCTTAAAAGCCTTGCCCTTAATATCTGCCTAGGTGCTGGGGTTCCATTTTCCACTAAAGACAAAACGGAACATGAATATGAGAAATGATATTTCTCAGTAGGAACTCTTACTTGACAGTTGAGTATTATCGCTATTGTTGTAACCACTTCGGGTTTATTAAAAAAAATGAGTGTAACACCCTAGTAGTCCCATACTACGCTTAAATTATATTATGAAATTACTAGTTGTTACTTTTGCTCGCAGAATTAACTTTATTGCTTGAAATTATTTTATACTGAAAATAAGGGTAAATTTTTTTCGAACAATAATGAAATAAACCTTTTGAAAACAATGACAGTTATGAGCATATCATGAATGTATAGTATCGAACGCCATTATCTCATGCATGCGGTGCAGTAAAATAAATAATAACATCATAGAAAGCATTAATATCGGCATAAACATCATATCATTCTATATCCATCATCATTAAATATAGTTAATAGTAACATAGCATGTTCTACATAATAAACCAGAGGTCAGATATCTACTGTTGGCCCTACAAGATAAACCTAACAAGATACAACATAAAAAGAAATACATCAGAAATCTGTACTGCCCATACATGCCATACAAGAAATGATAACCCCATAAACTATATCCAAAAAGAGTCGTCCTCACTTGAGCTCAACAGGTGTCATCCATGTCATCTATCAAATGGGAGATATTCGTTCCTGAATCCACTAGGTGTATCATCTCCCCATCCCCCCCACAGGCACACCCACATCCATGGGGTACAGCACGAGTACGAATGAATCCACGTCCTCAAACCGGGGGTGGAGTTGGGCTAGCAGAAAAAGCGGAAGAATTTGAAGTCAAGCAAATCACCAAGGGGTAAGATGGCTTCAAAGGGTTAGATTCCACAAAATAGGTCAGGTAGGATGACTCCGAGTGATTGGACTCCACAAAAATAGTCGGTGTCAACCGGGTGTTCGAGTCAAACTTTCCATCGGTAGAGTACCTCGGTGAATGAAAAGGCGAACGTATGTTATCTAAGGTGATATTCTTATACAAATCATACGGGTAGAAAAATGGGCTCGTAACTAGTGTACGAAATTGACGACTGGGACATATAGACCCTCATAGTTGCTCCAACTACAGTATGGATGCATTTAGCACCAGGTTAAAGTGCCAATGCATGGCCAGCAACTCAATAAAAATCACCATGGTATCTAATGCCAGCATCCTTTGAAGATGACATAAAAACCTCGGAGTAAGAAATAATAGATTTCTCAATAGGATTGCGACTAGACAATTACTATATCATCGCCATCATCCCAGCCACTTCAAGTTTGTTTATAAAAATGGTGATCATGCATAGATTCAATTTTAATGATTTTGAAAACATAAGTTCCTGAAGCGAGTTTCTTTTAGGTTTAATCTCATGAACATGGCATAAGCAATGTAAAGACATAGGATAGAACCATAGGATCTAAGCATAACATTAACAGTCATGACCATGCATATGACGAAATAAAGATGCGTGTACTTTCATGTAACCATATGGACTTGACCAGAGTCTTTCATTAACTTTTCTATCATTCTTAGCACATGCTTAATAGTCTTTACTTTCCCTTAGAATAGATTGCTATTGGGTATAAGCTCATTCCATGGCCATCATCACACAGTACTAATCTAAAATCAAACTAAGCTGATAAGGGTACTTCTAGTTTTAGAGAGTTCAGAGCCCTCTTTCCTCCAAAGTAGAGGGGTCTTTTATAGGTCACCTTTCTTTATCGAAGGATCATGCCCACTTATCCTGTCTTTATAGATCACTTTCCCTCTCTTCCTTTACCAAAGTAAATGAAGAATTATGTCTAATTATTTTTTTTCTCATCGTTATATCTTACATGCATTGTACTTACTGACAAGATATATGTAGACATGCAATGATATGACTAAGTCCATAATTTTGATGGAAATCTAGCAACGTGATGGCTAGATCGGAGCTTCTCCAAAATGCCAAACATAGAAATTTCAACCAATAATCATTAGTTTTCATCTTATATCATCATATAAATCGTCAACAATCATCAAATCATGAGTTAACTTATCAATCAAACTTACCATACATCATGCTTAATAGCATCATATATTCATACCCTAATGGGTGTCTGTGTTACACTTTCCCTTTGCAAAGAGTCTTATGAATCGTCATGTGATTATTCATGCTCACTTATGAGAGAAACACATAACTTAGTATGAATATGTGCTGCAAACTTTTAGTTACTTGACTCGTGAGTGAAGTCACCTTTTGCCATAGTGATTCATTTGCCCCTAATAATTTCATAATGTTCTTATGTATACATCTTATCGAATAATGTGTTAAAGTCAACAAAGTTGGCACTTATTTATATCTTTCTCCTTAATGTGGCCAAAGCCTAATATGGTGTTTTAGCCCACATTTTGCATTCCAATATTTTAATTTTCTTGAGATAGCACACTAGTGATTCCTAGATTCATGGTATGCTCAGAGGCCCTAATCACACATTTTGCATAATCACACTCATAAACCCAACAACACCATGTGTTAGCTAGTCATCAAGAAGAAATCTTTATTCCAACAAATTACAAGATTCAATTTTATTTAAATAAGATAACAAGATTTCACCTTTGTGACTATAAAGTTTCATTCTTTAATAAAGTATGAACCTTTGCATTATATTCATGTCTTCAAGATTCAACCTTTATGAAATAATAATACAAGATGCTAACTTTATGGCTAAAAGTCTTATTCCTTAAGACAGTTGAAACTTTTAATCATTGTTATACCTTCAAGATTACAACTTTATGACTTAAAGTTACTCTAAGATTTAAAAGATTCATTTTTGAAGAAAGTTAAACACTTTTGTCAATACTTTTAACTCAAAACTCAATCTTTATTAAATAAAGTTGCAAGTTTACATTTTTATGACAAAAAAGTTACATTCTTGAAGGAAGTTTGAAACTTTATGAAGTGTCTTATCTTTATGGTTCAACATTTGTGACACAAAGTGACAAGTTCTTACTTTTTATGGTTGAAAAGCTTCATATCTTAAGAAAGTTTGAACTCTTACTTTAATGTCCTCCTCAATGCAGTACTATGCTTAAGTCATAGTACCACACCCTGGAGATGTTACTATTACCTGAGCGGACCTCATCTGACAGCAACTTCAGCCGTTTTCGGAAACTTCTAAAATCATCTGGAGACAACATAGAAATAGGAGTGAGAATTATAAAATTCTCAGTAGGATTCTCTAATTTTTATACATAGTGTCATCATGGTCGTCTCCAGTTTGCTTCGGTTTATTAAGAAAAAGGTGAACATGCTGCACAACTGTTTAAATTTACATTTCGAAAAATATCTTATCCGAAGCAAAGTTTATTTTTATCGTACACTTGTTCTTTGGGGAGAACCCATACCAAATCAAGTCATGAATCATATTGAGACTAATAATTGAAATACAATGAGGTACGATAGCATCAATGCACTAGAGACATAACTTCCACATATACTTTACTTTGACTATAGTATATTCAGATGATACCCACATGACATCAGTATGCTGGGAACATAATATCTGCACATAACTTTAATCTTTAATCTTTAGTCTTTAATCTTTAGCTTTTACTTGGCACACCTAGGCATTAGTATCGCCATCCTTAGGGTGCATTTACTGTCCTTGGGTAGCCTGGCCTTGGAGTGAGCTCATCAGCTTCACCCGTGACCGTCGTCACACCGACTCACCCGCAAGGGGATTCACGTGCCTCTAGTCTTGGAGGGATCTCATTCTGGTCACATGCCTCTAGTTGAAGGGATCTCTTCTGGTCACATGCCTCTAGTTGAAGGGATCTCTTCTGGTCACGTGCCTCAAAATTGAGGGATCTCATCTAACCACGTGCCTTCAACATAGAGGGATCTCATCTGACCACGTGCCTCCAAGGTAGAGGGTATCTTTATCATTTAACTGTCTTCACAAGGAGGGATTCAATTAACTGCCTCCGAGTGAAGGGATTCACATTTAATATACTTATGGCTTTTCATCCTCATATAAGATCATACATAGTCATATTGATGGCACCTATACATCATTCATTTTCATATGTCATTGCACACATGATCTTCACGTACATATTCGTAACGTATAAAGGCTTGTAGCCTCTTTACCATTCTACCGACACTCATACATATGCTTTGTCCTTTACTTTCCTATGTCTCATCTCATACTTATGTCATTGAATATAAGGTTTCTATATACCCATTCATACTCTAATCCATCCTTGCATGTAAATGTTCCTAGTTTCGTAGACTTTTGCCGTAAATTCGGCAGCATGACGGATCAGCTCCGTCTCCTCATGAATAGTGCCAGTTCACATAGACAGTTCAGTCATAGTAATATAATCAGTCTATTTATATATATGGATCAATATAAAACCGGCAATCCTCAAATCAAAACCTTATATGTTTCACTAACCCTTGTAAAATTATCATTTTGGCTATCCTGCCAATTCTATTCGGTTCTGCCCGAATCTTGTATAATCCACCTTTATCTCTATTCAACTCATTTAAATCTGAAATTTGGATATATCATAGCTCTATATGTCTACTTTCTAACCTCTTTGGTTCCATATCATTTTGATTCATATAACTCAAGATATTCAACCTTTACCTTAGACTGTTCAGTCACTAGCCCGAATTACACTCCTGGGAATATAAATTCACTAAAAATCGAAACTAAGCTCAAAACTTACGACATTGGTCTCATATCAAAGCTAACAGAACAACCTTTCATTTGCCACAAGTTTCACTCCATTTGCTTAAGTACACCTCGAGTTATAAGTCCTGAAAGTCGACCTTCCTGAACTACCCTGTTTTGGCTCGGTTTGGACATAGAGCAACTTCCTCGAACCACTGGGAACAATTGGGACCATAACAAACTCGGAATCTTATATTGGGGTGTTCCCCTATGTGTAAGCTTTCTAATAAAATTAGTTTCACTCGATTTGGAGTTGTATAGGGTGAGTTATACTCTCCTCATGTCACCCTGCTCAGATGAAAATCCTGAACCCTAGGTTAAACTTCAAAAATTCGTAGCTCCCTCAATACTAATCCAATAACCTTATATGATATATCTATGGGAAGCCCTGAATGTCTACTTTCATCTAAAAATAGTTTCATCGGATTTGACTAATTGTAGGCGGCGCCGTACACTCCGCCGTACGGACTGCCGTGGACTCCCTCACCAAGACAGCATCCTCATCCATTCATTTCTCTTAGTTTTCTTCTTCTAATTCTAATTCTAACTCAAAATCTTCTATTAATTCAATCATGATTCATCATAATCCATCATAATACATCCAATAACTTATCAATTACATAAAGAAGGATACAATTTCATGCAACCATAGTGTAAGGAATTCAAGAATAGAGCAGAATCCTACCTCTTTGGAGTATGATTGGAGCTAAGTGCTGAAACTTGGAGTGTTAGAATCCTACTAAGCTTGAGGGAGTAATGGAGTTGGGGAAGAGAAAAGAGAGCTGAACAAGGGAGAAAGTAGCGTAGAAATGGGGCTGAAGGAGAGAAAGAATGAGTTATATATATGAGCTTGAGGCGGTAGTTAACTTGGAGGGCTTTGATTGGCTGAATTTCTTGTGAACAAAGTTTAGCTACGTCCCCCTTTTAGTGAAACTCACCGCCATACTATTCGAAATCGGAACTCGCCTCTATTACATTTGAAGTCGGAGCTCATGTTGTTTAGGTTGAAACTGCAGCTGAAGTCAGATGTCAGAACTCGTATCATCTCGTTGTGACTTGAGGAATTCTTGTCTGGTTTGTTTGAGACTTGGAAGCTAGGTCGTAAGTCGGAAGTCATAAGCTTAAAATCAACTAATCTCGGATATCGTGTATAACTTGGAAATCAACCCAAAGATTCGAACTCATGTCCGTTCTAGTTGAGCTCAACTCTAAGGACGAAGCTCTTCATATTGAATCCGGAGATCGCTTCTATAAACTCTAAAGTCGGAAACCGTGCACATTTCATTTTGAAACATGAAGTCTTAGATCGGGACTCGCGTACATCTTGCTTGAAGCTTGAATATAAGTTATGAGATCGGAAGTCGGGTCCATTTGCTTTAAGACATGAAGTTGGATATTTGGAATCACGTCCATGTTGTCTAACTTGAAGTTTAAGTCTGAAGTCGTGAAGTAGTATACTATGCCACTTGAGGTCGGAGATTATGCCCAATGTACCTTATCTCGAAACCGGAAATTGGTTAGGGAGATGAAGTCGGAAATAGGACAGGACGTGAAGTCGGAAATTATGTGGAATCCGAGGGCGAACTCGGAACTCGAAAATTGGGATGTTACACTTACACATATTCTTGTCTTCAAGAAGAACAAAATGAAACTTTTGGAGAAGCATGTACTTTGCGCCACTTTTAGTCCTTCAAGAAGAAAGCTTTTTAAAGTTTTATGCTTATAGAATGTTCTTAGTCTTATCAAAATTATGAGGAAGATATGAAAAGAGAACTTTTCCAATCATAAGCTCATTATAAGGAAAGAAACAAACTTTAAACAAAATACCACTAAGAAACATAATTTTTTTTCAACAACTCAAAAGAAATATCAAAAACTCATGCATCAAGGAAGAAAAATGGAACTTTGAAGCATTCAAGATGAGACACTTTTAAATAAATAAGAAACAACTCATGAAAAGCTCAACAAACTTTTCCAAAAATAGAAACTTTTGCTCATGAAGAACATGGAGTTTTTTTTTTCTCAAGTTCTCACTTGAAGTTCTTGGCCATGGTGAGAGCCATGTTTCGAGCTTTCTTCAGTAAGCAAAAGGAAAAGTGAAGGATCACTACCTAGTGTTGTGCCTTCTTGAAGAAGAAGATGAGGAAGATGATAGCTCCTCCAAGTGGTGAAGGTGGCCGTTTTGAATGAAGAAGGAGAGAGCTCTTGAGTTCTTGTGAAAATGAAACTTGCAATGTGTAGATCTTGTCTCCAAAGATCAAAAGAGGTGACTTTTGAAAGGCATAGTGAAGAAGGTTTAGTTATGGCGATGGAGAATGATGAAGAAAAAGAAGAAATGTAGAGAGAAGTTTGAGAGTTTGAGAGGCTTAGGGAGAAAACATAAATATGAAAATGAAAATGAGTGTGTGTGTGTGCATGTGTTGGTCGTAGGTATTAGGGCATAGGGGGTGATATTTTGTTTGATTTTGAGTTAATTAAGGTTTAAGAGGACAAATTGGATGATAAAAGAGACAAAGTGTGATAAACTCTTGCAAACAGCAACTTTGTCTCATGCTTTATGCTTTAGTGACGTCATTAAATGCTTTATTATCTAGTTGACTAAATTTGAATTTCAATGATGTGATTAAGTGCTCTTGCAACTTAATCAACTTGATTAACCAAGGATTAGTGATTAACTCGTATGACCATGATTAACAAAAATTAAACTTTTGATTAAGCTTAATTACCATTATTTAAATGTAATTAAGCTAATTATGGGTAATTAGTGTCTGATTAAGCCATTAAGAGTTTGACTTGCTGAATTAGAGATTTTCTAATCTTAATTAAGTGTTCACATAGTTTTTCCCTTCAAAATTATCTCACAAACTCTTTAATTAGGCCTTAATCCTTTAATTTCTCATTAAGCGCCTAATTCCTCAAGGTTACTGAGATAATTTAGCACGAAAGAAAATTGATGATGTTACAACGAGCATGCATATAGTTCGATTATTAGGTTTTTGAAAATGTAATTAGCTGAAGTGGATTTCTTTTAAACATGCATTCTTATCATGACATAAACATAATCATAGGCATAGAGTGGGAAACACGGATAGATGCATCATCCATAAATGCATTGTAATTTCTTTTCTTTCTTGATCCTTTGCATTTTCTTATATGCTTCTACATGAGAACTTCGGTCATACATCCACACTCTTCTTTACTTCACTTAGGTGTATGCTATGGGATAAGAACTTTGGCCATGTGTCCACATACTCACCACCCTCGACATAAAGTGGTAATGAGCTCATACCATGACAATCACCACATTTCAATCCTAGAACTTTAGTGGAAGAGGGGATTTAGTGTAGGTCACCTTCCCTTTCTGGAAATTACATCCGAGGACCGAATGGTCATACCTTTAATTATTTCTTTTCTTTATTAATGCACTTATGCATAACATACTCTTCTACTTAGCATATGAATCTCTATGTACTATGCATAGTAGTCATTCTAAGGCCATAATTTTGACAGAAATCCAACAGCATAACAACTAGATTAGAGCTTCCCCAAGATTAGCCAACAGTAGATTCACAGTCACACATTATTAATCATCATTTTTAACAATCAAAACATCAACATGTATCCATTCATAGCATCCAAAACTCTAATGGTGTATTCAGGGTTTTCAAGTGCCCTTCATGTGAAATCTTATGGTGCTTATGAGATATCTCATGACTTTTCAGGAGAAAATCTCCTAACTTCAAGCAAGTTTTGTGGTAACTCTTTTAATTAACTTAAATTATTTACATTTATTTCTCATTTTTCTTAGTAACACAGCCAAAGCCAACCTTAGAGAATTCTAAGTCTTTTAGCTTATTTTTCTACTTGTGAGTTAGTTTGATGTACTAAGTGTTTTAGAAACTTGTTTTAATCTTTAAGTGTCTTAAAATGCCCTTTATTAATAATTTTCTAATTTGGCCAAATTTACTTATGAGTTTTCTTAAGATTTTTAACCTATTTTGCCTTGTAAAGTTAGGTGATAACTCCCTTGAGTGAGTTATGCCTTTAGTTAGTTTTATTTAATTTAGGACATAGTTACTTGCTTTTAGTTGATTTTTTGTTTTATTTTAGTTACTAAGTTTAGATTAGGTTGGGTTTTAATTATTTATCTATTTTCTATATTTTTTGGTACTTAGTTGTGTTTATTTGATTGTTATTAGGTGCAAGCAGGCCTGGAAGAAGTTGGAAGTGGCTAAAGTAAAATTTCATATAGAGCATCTTACACTATAGCACACTATTGCAGAAGAAAATAGGCCAAGTTTTTGAGCTACACTATAGCGTGCTGATGTTTTGCCACATTTCCAATTTTGATGCTGTGTTATAGCACAGCTAACGTGCTATGGTGCGCTCTCTTTTTTTTAAAGGCCTATCAAGTTTGGGTGTTGTGCTATAGCCTAGCCACTGTGTTATAGCATGGTACTGTTTGGTCCAGGAAATTTTAGTTGTGTTATAACACAACCTTTATGCTATAGCGTAATCCCAAGTTGTAGAATTAATGGGCTCGGGTCAAATTTCAAGAAAAGGGATCCGTGGACTATTAAAGGTAACACTTAAGGTCAAAGAAAAGATCCATTGACACATCAAAACACATCCCAAGATAGAAGGCTTTTACCATAGAGATTGAAGGCAAAGATTCAAGGTTTCTAGAGCTCAACTTCAACATAGATAGATCCACATTCATTTGAATCTCTTGTCTTTAACTTGAATTCTTTATGGCTTTTTGTTCTTTCGTCTTCTTATCTTCATACCCTTTTGTTGTTTATTTTTCTCTGGTCATGAACTAATTTTCTCTTGCTAGGACATTAATAGACCATTCTTGTATGACAACTTTACTCATGAATTAATGTTAATCTTATTTCTATCTCAATTACTTAGTGTTTTTGTTTGTGCTTAATGCCTTTGATTAGTTGATCAATAATTAATTGATTCAAGGATTTACAATAACTCGAGAGAAGGTTTGTGAATAAAGCCTCTTAACAAAAACAGCGCGAGCTAAGCAAAAACTAGAGATAGAGAAACACAGTTTATGCAGTTAACATAGGAACCCATAGAGCTTCAATCTGTACCTAGATTAGTTTGTGCTAAGAGATTAGGCAATCATTTTAAGATAAAGAGTATTGTTTGACCTCGAAAGAGGCTAGAAATAAATTAAGAGGAACTAACCATGAGTCAATTAGGATCGAAATTGATTAACAAAAATTCATGGTAAATGCATCTACAATAAGTGAAATTAATTAGCCCTAGCAACTATCCCATTGCATTTGCTCAACCTATCAACATTCGTCTGCATTATTATTTTCCTTATTTATTTTATTTTAAATTCTTCATTCATTAATTCTTTCTATCCGAATAGTTATTCCCTTTATTATCTGACACTTGATCTATCCTCATGGAAATGATACTATTCCTTATTACTTTATTACTTGTATGACTTGGTATACTTGTTAGAGCTGCATCATTAAAGAATCATTTAGTAGACATTTTAAAATCTTAGATACATTATGTTTGCTAGTGATAGTCCTAAGTCATATTTGATAACTTCTCTTTGGAAAATCACCAAAAATTCATTTCTTATCATTTTGATTTCAAACTTTATGGTCTTATGCCTCTGATTCTTCTTCCAACAAATGAAGTCTGAACCAATTTGGTCCAGCAAAACTCGACTTATGGACTCCACATTAAGGCTACCTATGTAACACCTTACCAGACAAAATACTATGCTTAAGTCATAATATATTACCTAATAATTTATTACGTGTTGCTATCTACTTTGATTTAATTTCTAATTCAATTTTAATTACTCATATGGAGGTAGCTATTTATCTATTTATTTCTTTTGGCTGTGGAATAAATAATGGGTTAATATCGTAACAGAAATAAACTTGCGAAATATACAAAAACTAACGAGCCATGTCATATAGACATGTACATAGATGTTTGTTGCTGAGTTTGCAAAAAGATACATAAACAGCATAGCGTATATAAGAGATAAGGCCGGTAAAACAAAATAATCTGGCCTGTCTCTAAGAAATAAAACCCTATGTTGTCCCCACGAGACATTGCATATGCTACCCATCTATGTAACACATCCACTAAACCTCTACCTATGGCCCAGATTTCCAAAAGCGGGCCACTTTATACATCTCTTACTACTGCACTCCATAAGCTCTCTAGATGGATTCCAAGGAAACGAATCCATTCGCGATGCCGACGTCAGCTAGTGTGTAATCCACGCTCAGTGCAGAAGATGAGGAAGATGAGCTCGTCACCTCCAATGGATCCTCATCCTCAGACAATGAAGCAGAGGGATCTGTTGAGGTGGTGAAGTAGGCGGATCCATAGGAGCTGCTGCTGCAGCTGCGGCGAGTGGAGGTGGGAATAGACGTGCCATGTAGAGAGGGATGGCAATGTACGGTGGGGCAGGGTCAAAGAGTGGGTGCATAAGTAGAACAGCAAAGTCTCTATAGAAAAAGAAATAAAAGCAAAATCGATAGCTACCAAATATGTATATAGAGTCTAGAAATGGGTCGACATGGATGTGCAGGTTAGGGAACTCAATGTAAAGGATGCCTTTTACTGCATTCTCCATGATCTGAGAATGACACGGAAATACACAGTACGGTTAGAATTTAAGACATTCTCAGTAGGAATTCTAATTCTATACACGTCTGTCATCGCCGTCATTCCCAATTGTTTCGATTTTTCTAAATTTTTAAATGATATAATATAACAGTAATACTCAACTTACTCTGAATTGTAGAAAATATAACCCAAAACAAAACTTGATTTTAAATTAGAGCAATGTAAGTATATTCAAATAGGCATGCGAACATAGCATGAAACAGTAACCACAAATAAATAGTAATATAACTCGAGGAATATACAGGTAAATATGTCTTTAACTTAGAAGCTAATAAATAGAGCATATATATATGAAATAAAAAATGCATGTAATCGTTGGAAACTTTCAACTTATGCAACTTATATTTTCCACTCTTTGTCCCGTGGGAGTCTTTGGCCATATACTCCTGGATACTAGTTTGCTTTTCAGGACCGGACTCGTTCCTATACAGAATTGCCGGGTTTATTTTCCGGACTCTCCCACTAATTTATTCCTCTTAAATTTATTCAGGGGCTGGCCCAGGCAATATGGAATCATAAAATTATTCATAAAATGTCATGTACATCTAGTATTA
This sequence comes from Pterocarpus santalinus, assembly GCA_031439595.1. NCBI lineage: Eukaryota > Viridiplantae > Streptophyta > Magnoliopsida > Fabales > Fabaceae > Pterocarpus > Pterocarpus santalinus. The sequence goes on from CM062523.1 coordinate 23,829,099, forward strand.
TTTTTCTCAAGTATCACATGTACACAAACATTTCACATAATACATAAAGTCTTTGCCGAAATTTTGGTAGCACAACGGATCGAGTCCGATTCCCTATAAATAGTGCCAGGCTACTAGTAGAATCAATCAAGCACTCAAATCAACATAGAACAGCAAGCTTATAGCAGTAATATCAATCATATGGATGCCAAAATCAACAGAAATATCAATAGAGTTTTCTGCTTACTCTACTCTCTTCTGCCCGAGTTTTGTAAAATTCACCATTATTTCTATATTATACCTAAATTTTGGATATGTTATAGCTCTGTATGTCTAATTTCCAACCCTTTTAGTCCCATCTCATTTTGACTTGTGTAATTCAAGTTATTTAAATTTTACCTCAATCTGTCCTACTCCTAGTCAAAATTGCACCCTTAAAAGTAGAAAATCATCAAAAATAAAAATCTAGGTGAAATCATACGAACCTTATACCAAATTAAAGCTAACAGAACAAAATTTTATTTGGAATAAGTCTCACCTCATTTGCATAAGTATAACTCGAGATATAAGCCCCGGAATTTGACCCTTCTGGACTGCCCTATTCCAGTCCGTTTGGAATTAAGATAACTTCATCAATTTACTGGGAACAATTGGGAATGAATCTAAGTCTAAAATTTTTAAGGAATGTTCATCTACATATTAGCTTTCAAACAGCATTAATGGCACTCAATTTGGAGTTTTATAGGGTGAGTTACACCCTTCTTAACTCATACTGTAACACCTCTATCTTATAAGCCATGCTCGAGTCATGGAGTTATATGAAAAGGTCGTCACGATGCTAAGTAAACTTTAAAATGTGAAAAATAGAATACATGGCCCTTGTACTGCTTCCTTCATTTCTGACTAATAATCTATGATACATGGATAATAAAATAATTACCCTCTAAAAGAAGTTGTGATTAAGATAACTCGCTTCGACAGTCTTTTGATTTGGCTAGTGCCCAATTCTTGCTCAATGAGTGACCTTGTACTCGGCCTCGTGTTTGACCTCCACTTGGGTACTGGAATGTTTACGGAAAGAAAAAGCATACAGCGGCGGTGAGAACCTAAGGTTCTCGTGAGGTAAATTTAAACAAATCTCATAATGTCGTCATAAACATTCCACCGCTTGGTTTATTATGAAAATGTGAGCAGATACATAAACAGTGGTTCAATTTTAAATGGAAAGCATCTTTCTCAAGCGGGTTATGTTTTAACAATCGCTTGCCGTATTATATATGACAAACATAGAAATACCAAGTAGTGCAATATGCTTCAACAAGAATATTAATGATCTTATCATTTAATGGGATAGCGAGGATGCACATGGAAATGCTTGTGCTTATCGTATGCAAGTGCACTTGACTCAATCTGTATCTTTCTTTTTCCTGTACTTGGTCTTACTTCTCTGTGCTTGGTCCCTCGGAGGTGAATGGCCTTTCTCACCCCTGGGTAATAGCCTGCTTTTCAGGTTCGAGCTCGTACCTATACATGAGTGACGGGTTTACTTTCCCCGACCCTCATACCGGTCTATTCCCCTTAAATCTGGTCGAGGGCTGGCCCAAGTCTTAGACAGTACTGCTCTACACCACGCTAGCTGGGTCTATGCCATGCCTCACGTGGTAGCTAGTACGTCCTTCTTGAAAGTTCTCGTCATCTTTCCTTTCCATATCTTGTCATGCGTGCAAATGCTTTGTGCATATATGAATATGCCTCATATCTTATTTTGCATATCATATTCTAATTATGCTCGCATGCATGACATACATGAACATAACATGTGAATGTAATATATTCAAAGTATAATCTCTCATAATTCATATTATACTTAAATTCCTACTTGCATATCTAAACCTTGTGAGCATAACATTCATAGATTTCTGCCGTAAATTTGGCAGCATAACGGATCAAGTCCGTTTTCCCATGAATAGTGCCAGCTCTCACAGATAGTTCAATGATAGCAACATAAGTCAACTTAACACTTATATATCAATGTCAATCGGGCAATTCTCAACTTAAACCTTATATGTCCACTAACTCTTGTAAAATTATCATTTTGGCCATTCTGCCAATTCTATTAGTTCTGCCCGAAACTTGTATAATCCATCTTTATCTCTATTCAACTCATTTAAATCTGAAATTTGGATATGTCATAGCCCTATATGTCTACTTTCTAACCTCATTGGTCCCATATCATTTTGATCCATATAACTCAAGATATTTAAATCTTACTTCAACTCGTTCAGTCACTAACCCTTGAGTTACACTCCTGGAAGTATAAATTCACTAAAAATCGAAGCTAAGCTCAAAACTTACGAAATTGGTCTCATATCAAAGCTAACAGGACAACCTTTCATTTGCCACAAGTTTCACTCCATTTGCTTAAGTACACCTCGAGATATAAGTCCTGAAAGTTGACCTTCCTGAACTACTCCGTTTTAGCCTAGATTGGACATAGGACAACTTCCTCGAATCACTGGGAACAATTGGGACCATAACAAACTCGGAATCTTATATTGGGGTGTTCCTCTGTGTGTAAGCTTTCTAACAAAACTGGTTTCACTCAATTTGGAGTTATATAGGGTGAGTTATACCCTCCTCATGTCACCCTGCCCGGATGAAAGTCCTAAACCCTAGGTCAAACTTCAAAAATTCGTATCTCCCTCAATACTAATCCAATAACCTTATATGATATATCTATGGAAAGCCCTGAATGTCTACTTTCATCTAAAAATGGTTTCATCGGATTTGACCGATCGTAGGCGGCGCTGCACTCCGTCGTACGGACTGCCGTGGAATCTCCACCAAGACAGCACCCTCATCCATCCATTTCTCTTTGTTTTCTTCTTCTAATTCTAATTCTAACTCAAAATCCTCTATGAATTTAATCACAATCCATCATAATACATCCAATAATTCATCACATACGCAAAGAAGAATTCAATCTCATGCAATCATGGAGCAAGGAATTTAAGAGTGGAAGTAGAATCCTACCTCTTTGGAGTATGATCTTGCTGAATTTGAATTTGAGCTGAAGGAAGCCTTGACAAAGCTTGGAGGTTTGAGAGAGTAGATTGAGAGAGGAAAGAAGCTGAAGTGAGGAACGTAAGAATGATGAGCTGAAGAGGCAGGAGGAGGATACATATATATAGACAAAGCTTCGAAGTGGTAGTTAGAATAAGTGGCTTTGATTGGATGAAATTTTGTGGGCAAGGTTCGGCCATGCCTCTCCCTTTTGTGTTAAAATTGCTCTCCACGTCGTCCCAAAGCGGGATACGCACATTCTATCCGAGTCGGGAGATCGTCTCTATTACACCTTAAGTCGAACTTCGTGTTATCCCAGTTGAGACTGGAGCTGAAGTCGTATGTCGTAACTTGTCCCATCCCATCGTGACTTGAGGAAATCTTGTATCGAGGTCGGAGGTCAGAAGCCATGCAGCTGGCAATCCTATAATCTCGGAACTCCCTATTTGAACTCGGGAATGCCAGTCTTTGGATGTAAAATCGGATACCGTAACTCGTGTGGAAATTGGCTCAAGGGTCGAACTCGTATCCACCCCGATTGAGTTCAACATTAAGGTCGAACTCGGAATTAGTCACATTTCCAAACCCAAATACTTAAACTGGAAGTCGTGACTTATACGGTGCGACATCGGGCGGGTATATTTTCCTTGAGACATGAAGTCGGATCTCGTGGAAATAGTTCATGTGTTCGGATGAGAGGGCCAAGTCGGAAGTCGTGAAATGACGAAAATATAATAGTTTAAATCGGAGGTCGGAAATTATACCCAATATACTTGAACTCAATTCGGAGATTGGAACTCGGGTTCCCTCGAAATTAGAATATGAAGTCGCAAATCCGGAATAATCAAAATTGGAAATTAGAAAGCTTATCGGGAAGGACATGAAGTCAAGACTAACTCTCGGAACTCGGAAATAGTCATCCTATTGAAATCCAAAAATGAAGTCGAGTGAAATTGGTCAATCGATGGCGGCGAAACTCGGAAATCGGGGCGTTACATTACTACTCCTCCTTAAAAGAATTTTGTCCTCAAAATTCTAGGATTAAGAAAGGTCAAGGAAAACCCCTTTAACTTATAGGGATACTCCTTCTCTCGAATTTGCATTTGGTCATCAGATTACTTGCCCGGTAGCTATGAGGTATTGTCTTGAAATGGGACAAAGGATCCATAAGGGTTATGTTGGCGTCCCAAGCTTGTCTTATTTCTCTGACGCTTTAAATTACGGTTTAACTTATTGGAGACTCTTACTCATCTCCTTGCTCTATACTGCTACTCCTACTTATTGCGTAGTTGCTAGGTCTTCTGCCACTTGTACATGAGACCTTGAACATTCAACTCACGAAGATTTGAAATTGCAAAGATTGGCGATTATTATAGCAATTGTCAGGAGTCCGGGAGGTCCGTGCATTTCTTTCCCAAGATTCTTACTTGCTCGCTACCTCTAATTTGATAACAAATTTGCCTCCAATATGGCTCTTGAGAAACATGGTCTTAGGCCTCTCCTCATTCATTATAACTAGGAGCCTTATCTTAAAACTCCTTCTTTTTGGTAAATATATATATAGTGTCTAGTATTCGTAGGAGCATTTTAGGTTGCTTCTACTATATGGATTGAGTTCTTTCTATTAGTCACGATATCCTCCTTGATTCTAGTTATTGAGATATAGGCAATTTGATGTAAAAGAAAACCAAGATCAAAAGTCAGATCCTTCTTATTGAAGTGGAGAGTTCCTTACCATCTTTGCCTTACAAAAGGCCTTTAGAATATCCATGCAGAAGAGTTGTTTAGATCATATGGATGCCAAAATATACTTTGCTTTACTCGACATTCTAATTCATCATCAAGTTCATCGAGAGTAAGTTCCTTTCCTTATCATATGTCCTGACCACTTTTTATGTTTTTCTAGTAAGCTGTTTAATACTTGTGTCTTGGGTCCTAAATACCAGTGAAAAAGTTACGTCATTACTGAAAATCATTGGCTATCGCAGCAATCAATGTCAATAAATAGTGATCATAGTGGCTTCGCCAAATTTTTCGAAATTTATCAAGCCATAACCAAACTCTTGCCTACACGATTTTCTTTGATCGATGTGAATCCCTTCCGTTAGGTTTTAGGTGCAAGGCTAGAATTCCTTCTAAACTATAACTATGGTCCTTGCTTGAAATCCTTCCTTCTCTGCGGACTTTATTCTACTTTTCATTATTTGCTCATTAGACCTCGTGGCATCCTTGTTGAATTTCTCAATGATTATTGGGATAGCCAAAGTCCTTGCCATTCTTCTACTTTCTTCAATTGGTTAGCATGGAGATTTCTCAACTATTGTGTTGATGGTTGCCTCCCACTTTTATGGTACTGGTAACACTCGTTGGGGGTTTGTCCTAATACCATGTATGCAGATGCATTTTGTAATGGCTAGATTTTATATTACCCTAACTGCTAAGCTCCTTGCCTACTTTTCATAACTTCTTACCCCTAGGATATAATCCATTTGTTGTGAGAAATGGAAACAATGGTCTCGCTATCCTGTCCAAGTTTCAATACGATGGTTTCTTATGGTCACCCATCTCCCTTTACTTCTGTCCGAGCACGTTTAACTACCGAGTTCTAATGGAACCTAGTGCGTTAGTGATGATTACATTTAATCCGGCCCAATGGATGAAGACTTTTCCGACTGCCTCTAGTTCTGATGTCGAAACCTTGCGCCTCATGGGGCACATTTCTAGAATCCGTTTGGTCTTATATTGGTGCATCACCTAGTTTTGCCTAGAGCATTGGGTTTGTTATGCTCATGACCGATGTCAAGGTAGCCTGCTTAGTATTTCACACACAATCTTATTTGCACCATGATCTAAGTACTAGGTAACTTTTCTTTCTTCAATAGGCTATATGAAATTAAAACTTTCCTTTCTCCTATTTCTACCTTATAGTATCCCTCGTCCCTATCTAACTTTATCTTCATTTTTGTCCATTAGGACCTCCCACTTTAATACTATATCAGGATAACGGCATTAGCGGCATACTTTAAACCCTTGTCATTTCTGCTAGAATCTGAATACACTGCTCGTCAAGTTACCCATAGCATATATAATGATACCTAAAGGCAATTAGTAGTCCTTACTTTTCTTCTCAAAATAGCCTCATTCCTCTGCTAGTAACATGTTGGAGATAATCCTATCATCCAATTCCTATGGTGGCTGAGGTTGATAAAATTTGAACATGACTAGGTTTCCTAGCGTTTCCTTTGTTCCCTGAAAATAGAAACACTAGGTCCTTATGCCTCCTTTTGTATGAAGGTGTTCCTTACCGTGCACAACCGTATCTCTATCTTAATTCAATGCATAGTTTGATGGGTCCCTTTACAATTTGCCTATCCGCTTCCATCTTTCTTTTTGACCAATAAGACCGAGCTCCCCATGGTGACGCACTTGTCCGCATATGAATCTTTTTCCAAAGCTCTCAATCCATCTCTTTTGATTACTGTGGCTCGACGGTGACATTAAATCTGAGTTATCGATATCGATTCCACGGAACCAACTCAATGGTGAACTTAATCTTTCTCTTAGGAGGGTGTTAGGAATATCTTTTAGCCTAACAACTCAGGAATCTCATCTAGTTTCTACTCAGCTGCATGTAGCCAGGCGACAAGGCGATATGTATCCTTGACTCTTCGACCTAAAAGAGTTCAGATAATTCAGAAGTTGAGACAGAGGAGATTACCATCGTCATATCCGAATAGTCAAGCATGACTCGATTAGTGGAAAGCCAATCTGCCGTCCCACTTCAAAGGTACAATCCATCGGACTTGTCGATTTTCTTCTACATTCATTATAAAGACTCGTCCTAAATGTTGAGGTCTAAAAGATTGTGATCACTAAGGAGTAGGTTTTAATTATTTTTGAAGAAAAACCTACCACATTCTCTAGATGTGGACTTACAAAAGGCTTCCATATACTTAATCGAAACTTCGCCACTGGCTGATTTTATCGGTGCTCTACTTCATCCGTTCGCTCTACAAGGTTTCTTAATGGAGGATTAGGTTTTTATAATGTGGCGGTACCACAATCCAAAGTAAAAACCATGGGTGAATTCTTGACAAGGCATCTTTAGGGTAGTCCTGATTAATAAGGATACCTTCCTTGTCGCATAAAATGACCTCATCAGTGCTTAATAATCTTGCTTTTGTCAAGTACTAAAGATACAAAGCTAGGCAGAAGAATCCCCTAGATTCAATCTTAGAAAAAGATGGTCAGGTCAGAGATAATTGCAAGAAAGTTGAGTCAAGCCTTATCACAATTGTTTTCGATTAACACTACGCCCTTGACAATAAGAAGTCTTCAACCACCTAGCAACACTTTGCAAACAACCTCCCCTGGATTTAACTAGGTTTACTATGTTCATAGTAAATCATTCGATATAACTCCTTTGATTTCCTCTCCAATTCCTCTGTGCTCTTCAACTTGCTCCATTGTCAATCTCTTTATCACAGTCATTACTTTCTAGGAGACTTGTTCCTAATAATTATATATATAAAAGGTGCCTAATAAACTGTTGGGTGTTGTACCACCTTACACAAAACCTTATATTGAGGTGATCGGGCTCAACATTCAGTCAAGTGCAACTTGGTCCTCAACACTCACAACAAGGCTACCATGCATAATATTTCTATGTCCTGCTTTACTTGAGGGCCTAACGCATGGTTTATCTCGGATTCTCAGAGTATGCATTAGAAGCATAATCGGTCCCATCCACGGGCCCATATAGGAATGACTGCTCGATACCATTAATGTAACACTTATCTTATAAGCCATGCTCGAGTCATGGAGTTATATGAAAAGGTAAATCACGATGCTAAGTAAACTTTAAAATGTGAAAAATAGAATACATGGCCCTTTGTCTTGCTTCCTTCATTTCGACTAATAATCTATGATACATGGATAATAAAATAATTACCCTCTAAAAGAAGTTGTGATTAAGATAACTCGCTCGGCAGGTCTTTTGATTTGGCTAGTGCCCAATTCTTGCTCAATGAGTGACCTTGTACTCGACCTCGTGTTTGACCTCCACTTGGAGTACTGGAATGTTTCGCATGGAAAGAAAAGCATACAAGCGAGCGGTGAGAACCTAAGGTTCTCAGGGTAAATTAAACAAATCTCATAATGTCATAAACATTCCGGCAGCCGGTTTATTATGAAAATGTGAGCACGGATACATAAACGGTGGTTCAATTTTAAATGGAAAGCATCTTTCTCAAGCGGGTTATGTTTTAACAATCGCTTACCGTATTATATATGACAAACATAGAAATACCGGTAGTGCAATATCTTTGAACAAGAATATTAATGATCTTATCATTTAATGGGATAGCGAGGATGCATGGAAATGCTTGTGCTTATCTGTATGCAAGTGCACTTGACTCAATCTGTATCTTTCTTTTTCTAGTACTTGGTCTTACTTCTGCTTGGTCCCTCGGAGGTGAATGGCCTTTCACCGTACGGGTAATAGCCTCGCTTTTGTGTTGAGCTCGTACACTATGCATGAGTGACGGGTTTACTTTCCCGACCTCATACCGGTCTATTCCCCCTTAAATCTGGTCGAGGCTGGCCCAAGTCTTGACAAGATCTTGCTCTACACCACGCTAATTTGGGTCTATGCCATGCCTCAGCGTGGTAGCTGTCGTCCTTCTTGAAAAGTTCTCGTCATCTTTCCTTTCCATATCTTGTCATGCGTGCAAATGCTTTGTGCATATGAATATGCCTCATATCTTATTTTTGCATATCATATTCTAATTATGCATGCATGACATACATGAACATAACATGTGAATATATTCAAAGTATAATCTCTCATAATTCATATTATACTTAAATTCCTACTTGCATATCTAAACCTTGTGAGCATAACATTCATAGATTTCTAGTAAATTTGGCAAAGCATGGATCAAGTCCGTTTTCCATGAATAGTGCCAGCTCTCACAGATAGTTCAATGATAGCAACATAAGTCAACTTAACACTTATATATCAATGTCAATCGGGCAATTCTCAACTTAAACCTTATATGTCCCACTAACTCTTGTAAAAATTATCATTTTGGCCGTTCTGCCAATTCTATTGGTTCTGCCCGAAACTTGTATAATCCATCTTTATCTCTATTCAACTCATTTAAATCTGAAATTTGGATATGTGTAGCCCTATATGTCTACTTTCTAACCTCATTGGTCCCATATCATTTTTGATCCATATAACTCAAGATATTTAAATCTTACTTCAACTCGTTCAGTCACTAACCCGAGTTACACTCCTGGAAGTATAAATTCACTAAAAATCGAAGCTAAGCTCAAAACTTACGAAATTGGTCTCATATCAAAGCTAACAGGACAACCTTTCATTTGCCACAAGTTTCACTCCATTTGCTTGTACACCTCGAGATATAAGTCCTGAAGTTGACCTTCCTGAACTACTCCGTTTAGCCTAGATTGGACATAGGACAACTTCCTCGAATCACTGGGAACAATTGGGACCATAACAAACTCGGAATCTTATATTGGGGTGTTCCTCTGTGTGTAAGCTTTCTAACAAAACTGGTTTCACTCAATTTGGAGTTATATAGGGTGAGTTATACCCTCCTCATGTCACCCTGCCCGGATGAAAGTCCTAAACCCTAGGTCAAACTTCAAAAATTCGTATCTCCCTCAATACTAATCCAATAACCTTATATGATATATCTATGGAAAGCCCTGAATGTCTACTTTCATCTAAAAATGGTTTCATCGGATTTGACCGATCGTAGGCAGCGCCATGCACTCCAAATCGTACGGACTGCCGTGGAATCTCCACCAGACAGCACCCTCATCCATCCATTTCTTTTGTTTTCTTCTTCTAATTCTAATTCTAACTCAAAATCCTCTATGAATTTAATCACAATCCATCATAATACATCCAATAATTCATCACACATGCAAAGAAGAATTCAATCTCATGCAATCATGGAGCAAGGAATTTAAGAGTGGAAGTAGAATCCTACCTCTTTGGAGTATGATCTTGCTGAATTTGAATTTGAGCTGAAGGAAGCCTTGACAAAGCTTGGAGGTTTGAGAGAGTAGATTGAGAGAGAAAGAAGCTGAAGTGAGAGCGTAAGAATGATGAGCTGAAGAGGCAGGAGGAGGATACATATATATAGACAAAGCTTGAAGTGGTAGTTAGAATAAGTGGCTTTGATTGGATGAAATTTGTGTGGGCAAGGTTAGGGCCATGCCTCTCCCTTTGTGTTAAAATTGCTCTCCACGTCGTCCCAAAAGCGGGATACACATTCTATCCAAAGTCGAGATCGTCTCTATTACACCTTAAGTCGAACTCGTGTTATCGGTTGAGGCGGAGCTGAAGTCGTATGTCGTAACTTCTGTCCCGTCCCATCGTGACTTGAGGAAATCTTGTATCGAGGTGGGAGGTCGAAGCCATGCGGTGCAATCCTATAATCTCGGAACTCCCTATTTGAACTCGGGAATGCCAGTCTTTGGATGTAAAATCGGATCTAGTAACTCGTGTGGAAATTGGCTCAAGGGTCGAACTCAGATATCACCCCGATTGAGTTCAACATTAAGGTGGAACTACGGAATTAGAGTCACATTTCCAAACCCAAATACTTAAACTCAAGTCGTGACTTATACGGTGCGACATCGGGCGGGTATATTTTCATGAGACATGAAGTCGGATCTCGTGAAATAGTTCATGTGTTCGGATGAGAGGGCTAAGTCGAAGTCGTGAAATGACGAAAATATAATAGTTTAAATCGAGTCGGAAATTATACCCAATATACTTGAACTGCAATTCGGAGATTGGAACTCGGAGTCCCTCGAAATTAGAATATGAAGTCGGAAATCCGGAATAATCAAAATTGAAGATTAGAAAGCTTATCGGGAAGGACATGAAGTCAAGACTAACTCGGAACTCGGAAATAGTCATCCTATTGAAATCCAAAAATGAAGTCGGAAATTGAAATTGGTCAATCCTGATGGCGAAGCCGAAACTCGGAAATCGGGACGTTACACATACTGCCCATAAAGGGACCCAGAATTTCAGGCTAAACTTCAAAAATTCATAACTCACTCAATACTAATCCAATGGCCTTATATTTTGTATGGTTGGAGTGTCTAGTTTCATGTAAAAATAGATTCATCAAGGTTTTATGGCTGGATTTTGATCCATACAGGACGAACGTATGGATGCCGTAAGGTTTCTAACCCAACAGCACCTTGCTTCTTTCTTCTTCAAGTTCTTCTATTCCAACTTCAATCCAAATCATATCATACATACAAAATCAACCCTAACTCATCATCTCTACTCGAGATAACATCAGAATCATGAAGGAAAGAGAAGCCCCAAGCAATCCCAATCCAAAGAGAATAAGAAGAGAAGTTGAGATTCCTACCTCTCTTAGGTGAATCTTGTTGGATTTGTGTCTTGGATTGAAGAAATCTTGGTGAAGCTTGAAGAGTTGATGGAGATGAAGATGAAATGAGATGAAATGAGGAAGAAAGGAAATGGAGAGGGCTCAGCAGGTATGATGGCCGAAATTTGCAAGGGATAGGAAGAGAAAAAAATTGAAAACTTTTGAAGGAAGCTATCATGTGATTGGTGGATTCCATTTCTTATTTAAACTTGACTTAGCTGCCCTCTTTAGGGCTGTTTGTGGCTCAACTTATAAGGGTGTGTTGGCTAAATCTTGGCCATCCATCCTAGGGTTCTCACATTATAATTTCTATTGGTTCGGTCCTGACAGTTTAAAATACCAAAATATTACTGATTTCCTTTAAATCAATAAAATGGTTTTGGAAAAGATCCTATGAGGTTTCCTATATTTCTAATCTAATTCCCTCAATTCTAATCCTTCTAAATGATACTTAATTGGCTTTAAGTAAATGCTAAATCAAATTCTAATTAATCCTAATTATTCGTTAAAACCCGAACAACTTGATTAAAAATGATAAGATTTTTCCGATGTTACAACCTAGGCTTGAATTCACACAAAGCACCTGCAACTCCTTTGAATTAGTAAGCACACCACAGGAGGTGTTAGGCTATGAAAATTTCTAGCCTAATACCTCTATCTCTATAATACCTATGCTCACAAAATTTTTCAAGGATTCTCTTTTATGTGTTAACATTCATTAAAATTTATCCCATCTCTTTTCAAATTATATAGGTTATGTATTATTTTTACAATGCAAGCTGTCCAGAATTCCAGCATCTCTAAAACAAACATTTTGGTTTGTTTGTGCTCAACACGAAGATCCATCAATAAGTAACCACTTTTATTCTTCTTTGTCCTCTTGAAACTTGTAGATCTAGTCTTTTGAAGACCCATAGAACTCAAATCCAAGCTTAGTTAAAGTTATAATCTTTATCTCTTAAACTTGATTCTTAATGGAGTTTTCTTAAAGGAAAGTTTTATCTTTGGACTTCTTAAAGCTTGAACTTTAAAACAGTAGCAAGAACAAAATAAGATAACGTAAGAACAACTTGAAGCTGTTCCTTGACCGAAAACTTTATCAAAAACAAGAGAAAGCATTTTGGAGCAAAACAACATTTCAACCAAGAGAGACAAGTTTGTTCTTGAGATCTTAAAACAAGAACTAGAACAACCTAAACATGGTGAGAAGCTTATGTATTTCTAGTCTTGAAAACATAAGGAAAAGAGAAATGGGTTAGGAGTTTCTACCTATTGAAGGTAGCTTTCACAAACTCTCTAAGAAGAAAGTTGAATGATGGAATCCTCGCCTTTAGAAAGTTGATACCTGCAGTTAACTAGGAAGAAGAGAGGAGATCTTGTGCTTTGCATGAATAGAGGCTTAGTGTGTCTAGTAGTATTTTTCTCCAAGAACTAAAAGATGTAGCCCTTGAAGGGTTGGTGTATATTGGCTTGGTTCTTTGAAAAGAGGAGAGGAATGAAGAGGAATTTGTTCTTGAGGCTTAAGAGGAGAATAGAGTGTTTTTGCTTAAGTAAGAAGTGAACTTTGAAATGAAAACAAAGTGAGAAGTGTGCTTGATGTGTGTGTACGTGTCCTATGGCCGAAAAATGAAGGACCAAGGGGAAAGGATGTGCTTGTGCTTTCTTGGTGTCTTGATCCATGCTATTGTCCACCTTGTGTTTTTCTAAGTTGGTTAATGGCTAAAACGATGGCATTAGTGGGCTGATCTGCTCTAGTGGTTTATGCCAAAACTAGTTTGATCCATGTATAAGATCATTCCACTTTTAGTTAATCAATCTTTAAGGAATTCTACCTATTTCTAGTATTAATCTTATGGATAGAATTGAGATTCGAATGGATGGTAGATGATGATTAGTAGTTGTCTCTAAATTAATTTAGTTGTTTCAAAACAATTTTTAGTATATGTCGCTTATTACATAAGCATTCACTAGTCATGGATTAATAATAATCCCATGTCTTTTAATTAGTCTTGTTTTAACCTTAATTATATTTTCTTCATTATGTTTCTAAATTCAGATTTGTAAGGTTCATTTAGTGATTACACTTTAATTACTTTTTCTAATGTTTCTTACTTTGACTTTTTAAAAAAAGTTTGACCCTTTTGTTGACTATTGACTATTATTTGGATTTTGTTGACGTTAGACTTTTAGTTGACTTTTAACCATTTGTCATTAGTGGTTTGTGTTTAATTAGTCATTTACTAATCCAATCTCTCAAGGTTATTGAGCTAATTAGACTATGTGAATTTGGGGATATTACATTACTCCCCTCTTTTTTAAAAATTTTGCTCTCAAAATTTGTTACCTTTAAATAGATCTAGAAACTCTTTTCACTTACCTTGGATTAGGTCGTCGGACTTTGAGGTGACTTCAGCATTCAAAGCAAAGACCCGCCTTAGTTTTAGGGCTTAGGAGCATAAGGTTGTTGGCAGGGGTTGGCAGTTAGGGCTCCTTGTATAATGCAGTGCTTGGCAATGTGTTTGGGTTAGCCGCATTTGAAGCAAATATGTTGACTAGCCAGGAGAATGGCTCAATGATTCTTCCCATATTTAGGATAGGTTGGTTTTGTTGTGGACTTCGGAGGGTTGGTGGTAGGCCTTTGAGGGTTGATAGCTAACTGTTGGGGTTGTTTCCCTTCAAAGCCTTCACCTTGATATGGTTTCTTTTGCGATGGCTACTCAGATTGTTGAACCTAAGATACTCGCCTCTTTTTGTGCGCCTCAGTCCTCTAAATGGCAAGTCTCCTATTGTAGTCATCCACAACATAACTCTTGTTAACCAGTGTCACATAGCTCTTAATCTCCAATGTGGCCATAGAGGCCAAAATGTCTGCCCTCAAACCTCCCTCATACTTTAAGCACTTCCAGCTCTCATCTGGATTTCTCTAATAGATGGTGGAAAACTAGCACAGTTCTTAAAACTTTGTCATGTTTTCAACCAGGTTAATGTCATGAATTCCAATTCCTCAACATTCTTAATGGAAATGAGAAAATACTTATCATAGAAAGTATCGCAAGTAATCTAAGATCCAGCACTCTCTAGCAAACTCTTCGATCTTTTTTGCTAGAACTCAGTGTCGAAATTCAACATGTAGGTGGCAAAGGCCACCTTCTTCTTATCAAAATAAGCCAGCACCATGCAAACCTTCTTGATTTCTTTGATCCACTTGTTAGTGGTACCAAGGTTGGAGGTCCCTTTGAAGCTTGGCAGATTCGCCTTCCAAAACTCCAAGAACTTGAGGTACTCCATATCCACCTCAGTCCCTCTATAGAATGAGGTAGCACGAGAAAGAGGTTGAATCATGCTTCAAATAAAATTAGTTCTTGAAAACTTTTCAAAAGCAACTTTCTCAAATTTAAGACTTGGAATGTGGAAGTGATTAAATTAGAAATAAAAATTGTAGTTCTTACATAAGTTTAGTTCTTGTAGTATGTAATTTAGCATACTAATTTGGAAATTTAAGGAAATAAAGCAATGAAGAATAGAAGGGATAGAAAGATCACACAACAACATTTTATACTGGTTCGGCCATCCACTTGCCTACGTCCAATCCCCAACACTTTGTTGAGATTTTATATAGAGAGTATTGTTTGTTCAAGCTTCTCCAAGCTTTTACATCCTAGTAGTTTTCTCAAGCCTCTCCAAGCTTTACATCTAAGTAGTCTTTACCAAGTCTCTCTAAGTTAAAACTAAGTAATATTTACCTAGGCTTTCTAAGCTCTCTAAGACCACTAATAGGTTAGGTTACAATAAACAGATTAGAATTTTGTGTTTGATTCACTCACACTAAATCTCTCAAAAGAGTATAATCAATTCGATACAATGTGTGTGACTTCTCTAAGCTTCTCAAAATGAGAATGTTGGCTAAAACAAAGTAACAGAGAAGATTGTTCAAGCAGAAGTTACAATGAGTAACTTTCTGGATGTTCAGAAGGTTAAGTATAGAAAACTCTTGAAATTGCAGAATGTTCACTAGTTTAACCACCTCTTCATCATTCTTCTAGCTTTTATAGACCTCAAAAATATATCCATTGAAGCCTGTAGATCTAGCGTCTTGACTCTTTTTTGATCCACTAGTCTAAGATTGGAAAGAAAAGATTCAACTTTCTTCCTTTACAAGTATAAATGTCACAGAAGAAGAAAAGTAGCCGATGATGGTTCATTAGCTTTTCAGACTTGTCAGTGCTTCTTTAGATCTTCTCAATTCACGTTTGACATTTTGAAAATAGTCCTTGAGTCATGTAGAAGAAGCTTTGAGGGTGAGATGCTTCATGAGAATCATCTTTCTGGTAGTTACCCTTCTAGATATAGCCTTTTGGATAGTCAATCCTTCTTATGGGATTGTGATCCTCATGATGGCTTGTTCTTCCTTCTAATGTCAAAATTTCATCCTTCTGAACTTTCTGAGATGCTTCTTGATTAAGAAAGATCATGAATTTGACAGTGTCCTTTTTCTCAAGATGTAGAAATAACATACGTAAAAGAACTTGAACTTTGTATGTTCTATCATTCAGTCCTATACAAATTCCTTGATCTGACTCATAAAGGCATTCAAACACTTAAATAAACATTAGTCCACAAAAGATTTTATTAAACCTTAATTTGTTGATCATCAAAACCTTTTAGCTTATAGGTTCAAACCACAAAGTGGCTTCTAAAGGGTATTGGAGCTAAAAATCTCCTCCTTTTTTATGTTGGCAAATCAATATTTAAGAAAAGTTTTTGTATAAAAACTAATTGAAATCGCATAGGCATACAAACTAATGTTTGTTTTAATCTTCTGATTTGAAAATTGTACTTTCTGAAGTTGTCATCAATTTGCAATTTATCCAGAAACCATAGTGATAAGTATAGTTGATTAGAAAGATTATTTTAACTTAAGAAATCATTAATCATGAATTTTGAAACATTTTTTAGTAAGGCAAAATGAGTTATAAATTGTCTCAAAAATTTGATGATTAAGAATATTCATGATAAATCGGAAAGGAAATGAGGCAATCCAAGAAGGATTATAACTATCAGAGCACAAAACTATAGAGCATGAAAAACATGATGAAACAACATTAAAGATTTGAACAAAACATATAATCAGAGCAGTTCAAAAAATAAGAACATCATGCCATAAATTTGCATAAGATGACAGTGCAGAACAAATGTATCAAAGTAATAAATAATTGTATCAGAATACTAAACTTAAAGTATTGGCAATAATATTATAGCACTATCAAAGCAATAATTGTACCAGACTAGAATATTCAAAGCACAATAAATGTATAGAGCAATAGACTTCAAATATTGTCAATAATCTCATAACACTATTAGAGCAATAATTTCAAATGGCATTGATATCACCTCAATTCAACTTCTACAGCCCAAGTTATAGTCTAATTAGTGCACCTTGTTCAGGTTCCTGTAATGTCGTCCTTAGTATAATACTATGCTTAAGTCATAGTACCACACTCAGGAATTGTTATTGATACCTGAGCAGACATTATCTGACAGCAACTTCAGCCGTCTTCAAAACTTCTTGAACTATCTAGTGATAATACAGAAATAGGAGTGAGAATTTTAAATTCTCAGTAGGATTCACTAAGAAAGTTCATACTGTGTCATCATTATTATCTCCAGCTGCTTCGATTTATTATGAAAAAGGTGGACATATTATATAAACTGTTTAATTTTATAGTTCGAAAACATATTGTTCGAAACAGAGTCCATTTTATTTGTATACTTGTCATTTGGGAGAGCTAATACAAAATAAAGTCATGAATCATACTACGAATAATAACTGCAACGTATTAAAATATAATAACACCAATATACTGGAAACTTAAAATCAGCATATGCCTTTACTTGTACTTGAATTTATGCAGCTACACATAATTTTCTTTTCTTTCTTTGTCTTCCTTTACTTGTCATACATATTCCAGAGTACGATTGTCATGTCATACTCCCTCGGGTGTGATCACCATGTCACACTCCTTAGAAATATGTTCATCTTGTCATATCCCAGAGTATGATCACCATGTCATACTCTATCGAGGTGTGATCACCATATCACATTCCTTAGGGTGTGGGATCATTATGCCACATTCCAGAGTATGATCACCATGTCATATCCCATCAGAGCATGATTGTCATGTCACGTTCTTTCAGAATATGAACTCATCATCATACCTTTCATCATAGAATCATAAATACATAGGCTTCATACCTTGTTTTCGAAGGATAACACTTGCATGGTATTCACACACGTCACATAACATTAACACACAAACATTTTGAACTATCACTAATTTATGCCGGAAATTCGACAGCATAACGGATCATGTCCGCTTCCTCATAAATAGTGCCAGAATACCAGTAAAACCAATTAAGCATTCAAATCAGTATGGGACAACAAACTTATAACCACAATATTAATCATATGGTGTGTCAAAATCAACAGGAATATCAATAGAGTTTTCTACTCACTCTATCCTCTTCTGCCCAAATTTTATAAAATTCACCTTTACTACTATTCAACTCATTTAAACCTGAATTTTGGATATGTTATAGCTCTATGTGTCTAGTTTCCAAGCTTTTTGGTCCCTTTCATTTTGATTTGTATAGCTCAAGTTATTTGCATTTTATTACAGACTACCCTACACTTAGTTAGAATTACACTCTTATAAGTGAAAATTTATTAAAAATAGAAATCTAGGTGAAATTATACAAAATTTATACCAAATTAAAGCTAATAGAACAAGATTTTAAATAAAAGAAGTTTCATATCATTTGCATAAGCATATCTTGAGATATAAGCCCCATAACTTGACCCTACTGGACTATCCTATTCTAGCCCAGTTTAAACTTAAGGTAACTTCATTGATGTGTTAGGAATAATTGGCAATGAATCTAACTTTGAAATTTTTATGAGATGTTTCTTACATGTTATCTTTCAAACAACATTAGTTACACTCAATTTAGAGTTGTGTAGGGTGAGTTATACCCCTTTCAACTCATACTGTCCAGATAAGAAGCTAGATTTCTAGGTCAAATTTCAAAAATTCATAACTAATTTTATACTAATCCAATCACCTTATATTTATATGGTTGGAAAGCTCTAAATGTCTAGTTTTATATAAAAATAGGTTCATCAAGTTTTGATGGCTGGTTTATTGTCCGTACAGGATGGACGTACGGATGCCGCAGGGTTTTCACCCAATAACCCTTGGTTCTTCCTATCTTTAAGTCCTTTCATTGCAATTTCAATTCCAATCACAACATACATGTAAAATAAACTCTAATTCATCATCATCACTCAAAATCATATCAAAATCACTAGAGAAATAGAAGCCCCACATAGCCCCGAACTAAGGAAGACAAGAAGAAAAGTTGAACTCCTACTTCCTTTAGGTGAAATCTTGTTGGTGTGGTGTCTTGAATTGAAGAAATTCTTGATAAAGCTTGAAGAGTTGATGGAGAAGGAGTGGAGACAAGTTGAGATAGAAGAGAATGATGAAGGGTCTACCCCTTCTTGATGGCTGAATTTGTCAAGGCCAAGGAGGGGATTAATCACAAACTTTTGAAGCAAGGTTTCATGTCATTGGTGGATGTGTTTGGCTAATTCAATTTGATGTGGCTGCCACTCTCCAAGCCTGATTGTGGCGCCACTTGTATGGATGAGTTGGCTGAATCTTAGTCATCCGTCCTAGGGTTTTCACAATATAATTTCTATTGGTCTGATTCCGACAGTTTAAAATATTGAAATCTTACCAATTTCTCTTAAATCGGTAAATTGGTTTTAGAAAAATTTTGAGGTTTCCTATATTCCTAACCTAATTCCATCAAAGTTAATCCTTCTAAATGTTAATTAATTGGCCTTGGATAAATACTTAATATAATTCCAATTATTCCCAATTATTTGCTAAAAATTGAACAACTCAGTTAAAAACGATAAAAAAAACAATTTTTGGACATTACGCTTCCAGTGATAGCATATTTGTTCTCACTTCAAGGCACAATGCGACCCACTAACATATGAATAAGCTCTCGACCTCTAGTCAAAATCGTAGAGCTTTTTCTTAGCTTTCCTAAAATATAAGATTTGTAATTTTTAGATGCATATAACTGAAGATATTGCCCAAAATAAATAAACAATGTAAGATTGTCAATAATACTTAAAAATATAATTAACCCCAATTAGAGTTCAAACTCATAAAACGTGTTCAATATCAATTAATTAAGCACAAAAGAGCTCTAAGATACTAAATATGGAGGTTAATTAATATATCAAAATCTTATTTATCAAAGAAGCAGCTCTCTAAGGAAGTAGTGGAGAAGCTTATAGTAACATGGTACCTCACATGGCTAGCTAGTAATGCGGCTTAGCTTGGGAAGAAAGCACAGACCCCATTTGAAGTGGGGCAAGCTATGATCCAAACGTTGCATGCCTTCCAGGATTAGTGATATTCAATGGAACTAGAGATGCAATCCGTATCAACTGTACACAAGCTGGCAAGCTCGAACACAAGGACTTTATAAAATAAATGTTGATGCCACAGTGGCGGTGGAGGATAACATGACTGGGATATCATAGGCATTGTCATTAGAGGCGAAGAGGGATTTTTCATGGCCGGGAAGGCTCAATCATAGGCGAATTGTTCAAGCCCTCATAGACTTAAGTTGCCAGCAACAAGAGAAGGCCTGGTGTTGGCATGGGAGATGGGATTTTGCAGAGTTTACCTTGAAGGAGATGTCAAAACTGTAGTTGAGAGCATCAAAGACAGCATGGAATTAACTTGTTTCGTACAATATATAGTTCTATTGTTAGGCATATTTTTATGTATGCTTATTGGATTTTTAGAGTTAATTGTGGCTTTGTTCATAGAGATTGTAACAGGCCTATAGATTTCCTAGCACAACTATCTAAACAGGGGGAATCTAGGTTTGCCTAGAGGAACATCCTGATTGTCTAGGTCCTGTGTTGAATGATAACTTGAATATTTAGTAAACTCGTTTTTCACCTAAAAAAGACATATACATTCAAAGATATTTATCATAAGAAGTTATGCTAAAATATATTTTTGGTGTATGAAAAGACTTAAATGTTGATTTTAGTCCTAATAAAAATTTTTGTTTGGTCTCAGTCCAAAATGTGCATATTTAGTCTCTAAATGACCCTATGACAAGGACAAAAAGTACAACTTCTTTTAAAATTTTTCAAAGATCATTTACGCTCATATTAACAAAATGCAGATTAAAACCATACAAAAAATTTTATGGATACAATTACCAAAATTTAAATCTATATATTTTTATGGATCAAAAACATATTTAAATCGAATAAAAAGGATAACTATATATCATCAACAAGTTATCATGAATTTCGTAGCGGCTATGCGATCAACACATTGATGCAATTCCGGAAACTCAGCTTGGAGATTGAAAGAGGCTAGTGTGGATGAACCTGAGGGCTTTCTCCTTCTAGCGTTGAAAAGGATGAATGCATTGGTCAGAATCTGGATCACGACTTTCTTGATGAAGACCAAGTTTTAGTGAAAAAGAGAAGGATTAAAAAGGATAAGAAGAACGCAAAATCAAAAGGAAAAAGGGGAAGCAAATTCAAAGTTAGCGTAGTTAAGAGTAAAACTTTTGAGTGTGATGATCTTGTAGAGATGGATGAAGATCGAAAAAGAGACATTTGCGATGAGGCGGGAAGGACTTGGGAGCTTGGCAAAAGTCTCGGGTTGTACGCAGAGAGTGAGGATTTGGTGATGGAGGCTTTGGTCGAAGGTTCTATTTTCAAGGATGATGCCCAGATCCATTACAAAGCAAAGAGTTAGGAAAAATTCCAACAAAAATAAGACAAATTAGAGCACTGGTTGTTGTTAGCAGTGTTCGTGGATGTCGGATGGGATTTGGTTTTTGAGTGTTCTTTCGTGTTTTTTTGGCACGTCTTTCGGGTTGTGGTGGGTCGTGATCGGTTGGATCTTGCAATATCTTTTTGTGTTTTTATTGTCCGTCTTATTGTAACCTGTTTTGCTTCTCCCTCTTTGAGAATTCTAACCTTTTATCAATTATCGAGAAAAAACTATATAATATCTTTTTGTAAAATGTAAACTTAGCTATGTGTCAGTAAAATCTCTTTCTGTCTTTTTTTATTAATATTTTCATAGCACTTGTTGCTGCTTTTGAATTTTTGTTAGATTATTTAAGATATTTGATCATTTACGAATTTATTTTACTAAATGAATATATTATTTTTAGTTTTTGTATAAATTTATTTTTTAATAATGTTTTAAGGATTTAAAATATCTAATCGTTGCAGAATTTATCATATTATGTTTAAGTATTTATTATATTTAGTTCTACCACTTTAGGAAACATTTTTATTATTTTTTGTTAAAGAAGTAAGGAAATAAAATTTTAATATTTATATGTTATATATCTTTTGTATAAGTTCTAAAATAATTTAAATAAATATAATTATACAAATTCTAAATTGTTATTATTCTTAACAATATATAAATTTCTTTAATAAAATAATTTAATAATATGATTCAATTCCGTATTCAGTCATTATTTTATATAAATTTACATTTTTATTAAATTATATTACATAAATGCTAATTATTGCTTAAAATATTTTTAAATTATTCGGTTGTATGGGTTGGCTCACCTTGTCGTTCTTCCGCCATACATCGCTATAACTTGGGTTTGATTCTCAGGTTATCTCCGTTGGTAAGTGATTTGTAAATACCTCTATAAGCATTTGATAAACTCAGAAGCATTTGCTGATTTTCAACAAGGGTTTTTAGATTGTTTATTGGATTTTTATATGATATTTGATGTTTTATTGTGTTTAAGAATAAATTAGAGAAGTATTTCGTCTGACACATTTTTAAAGTCGCAATATATCTCCACAAATTTTGGGATTAGGGGTGATGTGTTGCAATTTCGTCTGACACATAACACATATCGCAACAACCACAAATTTGGGAAAATTATGGTGATGTGTTACGACTTGTGTGTATAAGTTTCAGAAATAATTAGTACATATAAGGAATAGTATTTTACAATAATTGGACATATAACATAATTGAGAAATACTATATTTTCACAAGCAACACAATGTATCAACTCTCTTTTATAAAACGCGAAGGAGTTGAGAAAACATACCTTCAATGGTTAAAAAATTTGAAAGAGTTGAGTGAGTGTGTGTCAAGAGTGAATGTGAGAAAGAGTTGAGCAAGGTTTGAGGTTATGCAGTGAAAGTTTGTAAAAATTAAAAGAGTGAAGAGCAAGTAAGTTGATACAAAAAAAAATTATTAGAAAAAATAATATTATAGTTGTATAAAAAAAATGGCAGGTAAGACAATCATAGTGGGAAAGCATATTTTGGAGAAGATTTGCAATGAAAGAACAACCTTTAGTTGTTGTTGTTGTTGTTGTTGTTGTTGTTATTATATTTATGTCTATTCTAGTTGTTATTATTGTTGTTATTATGATATAAGATATAAAGTATGCTCTATACTTACCTCTTATGAGGATCCTATGTATCAGAAATATAATCTGATATATATTTTAAAATAATCATATTAGCCGGAGTAATAATAAAATTGGAATACTACAACCTCGAGTCTTAAATTTGAAGAAACTAGCATTGAAATTACATAACTACTTACTGGATACCTGATTGCTGACTATTTTTATGATGCACCACCTGGTGGCAAATGGCCAACTTATTAGTGCGTTGATTGAATGTTGGAGGCTAGAAACGCACACATTTCACTTTCTAATTGGCGAGTGTACTATCACATTAGAAAACATGGCACTTCACCTTAGATCCGTGTTGATGATCGAGTTATTACTAAATCTAGATCTTTTAATAGAGAAGAGATTGAAAATTTATGCTAGAGTTTTTTTAGTGTTAGGCTTGAAAAAGGTGACATTCACAAATCGTCAATCAGATTGACTTGGCTAAGATTTATGATAAATAATAGATAATATTGATATAAAGCAATATTTAAAATAATAATCTATCTAATTGATTATAATAAAGTAATCCGACATTATAAATAAAATAGTCTTACTGAAATTAATAACTAAAAGTCTAAATTACATTAGCCAATAGAAGATAATTATATTTTACTCATATCTAAGAAGTTGACCCATTTCTATGGGGACATTATTTGCAGCTATGACATTCACCTCAACAAAGGCTATAATGTTTCGGTTCCCGCATCTCTCTCATATCCATTTCATTGAGGAAACAAATTGATCTGGGCCAACCTTTCTCTATGTATTTCAACTAGGGGTTCAGATGAATTCTCGGGCCATTGTATGGCGACCATGTACTTTCATGTCTCATAACCCCAAATTCTGACTTGTACACTTTCCAAATCCTACCCATCCTATAAATGTCATCCACATAAATTTACCAATCAATGTACTAATTAGATAAATAGACAATTATGTAATGACATGGATATCGATCTATCTGAAAATTGCCACAGTCACAATACCTTTCCCTTATATCAACTTTGAATTATGATCCGTTTGATATGTGTTCAATGTGGAAGCTCTCATGTTGCCTTGCAAAAGTAGTAACACGTACACCTCTGGCTAGCTTCTAGTTTTCTCGTAGTTGTGTTGTGATAACTTCAGAGAAAACACTTCCTGCAGCTTTTTGTGCATATGCCTCCTTACCTTTAGTAGCAAACAACTCAACCAATCGAAAGTGATGCCCTCGACCAGGTTCATGATCATAGGTCCATACCAATATCCTCTGTCAAAGGCTTGAATCCACTTTTCTCTTGGAATTTCATCAAGCCAATTTGTATAAACCTCATCATATCGGTGCATCCGCTTATAGTGAAGATTAAATTCACTCTCCATACTTGAATAGCCTAAAAATCATAATGTGATCAGTATATTATAAAAAAAAATTGCATTAACAAATAGAGGTAATTAATTTGGGAATTACCTATACTCACAACTAGTCGATATAAGTAAGGCTTCTTGAATCTCTGCAAGAAATTGGCTACAATATAACTGATGCAATACATATGAAATGCTTAGAGGTTCCTACTGACCATGGCAATGTTGAATTACTGCTTTAATTGATTCGTACTGATCATAAATAATGCCAACTCTATCTTGAGTCACCACATATCTGCATAGATAATACAAAAAAATACCATACATTTGCATCTTACACTCGACGATTGCAAATGTGTTCTGATTACCATCTTATGCAATGGCAACCAATAGAGTGCCTTTGTATTTTCCATACAAATGTGTCTTATCAACCTAGACTAATGGCTTGCAATGTCTGAAAGCTCTAATGCAAGGACCAAAAGTCCAAAACATTCGGTAGGATATTCAATCATTTGGTCACTCCTCAATGCCATAATAAGTTGGATTAGTATCAAACTCAACATATGAATCTGCTGTAAAAGCACATATTGCTCCTAGCCATTTGGGTAAAACTGCATATGACTCTTCCCAACCACCACAGATTCTTTCAATTGCCTTTTATTTCGCTGTCCATGCTTTCCAATATGTCATGTGTATCCATATTAAGATTGAATTTCGACAATCACAACTTTTACTTTAATGGATATATTAGTTCGTATCATAACCTTTATATATTGTGCAATCATGTCAGCATCCAACTTTGTGTGATCTTAAGAAATCATCGCCGTTATACAAGTGTGTGAACCATTATACTTTCTGACTTCCTAAAACAAGCCAATTGCACCCTTTGCCATAGTATTTGAATGTACAATAAGGGGTTCTTGATTCTAACTCGCACACATTGTAGTCTACTGATTTAGATATATTGTAGTACTTGATTGCTCATACTAGAGCCTCTCTATCATCGAATTGCATTCTCACACATAGTTTACCAACTACAGTATAGTCACTAGCCATGTTTACGTACTCGGGAAACTAAAGTGCATGTATAGTTTCAAGATCCAAAGCATGCATAAAAGATGGAAGATCCTTCAAATGCTAAATAATAGCTTGTGTATTTGGTATGTTATCATCATCTTTTGTACCTTCATCCCCTACTCCATGTTCCCCTTCTAACTAGTCGCCATCACTTTCACTATCTCTAATTTCACATGCAGCACCTCTTACTGGAAACGAGCTCAATAGACCTTCTTCATGATGCTGGTACTAATAATTCTTATTTATGATAAACACAAAAGATCGTTAGTTAGATACATTTTTTTATATAAAGAATCCTCAAGAAAAGACAAGTATAGAACATACTTTGTATCTCATATAATAATAATAATAATTAAAATATACACCCAACATCACATTTTCATTAGTTGTTGTAACAAAGCCATTGAAATATAGTAGTAACTATATTGCTATCCTTATTTTTTCTACTCACTTTTCTTTCAAAATTATCTTATACTCTCAAATACTATTAAACACTCTCCAATACTTTTTAGCAGAATACAACTCTGTTTACAGGCGAGAGATCAAGTAAGTGATTAATTTTTTATTATTTATTTTTACTAAAATCACAATAAAGTACAAAATTTTATTGAAATCACAGTATAGAGCCACAAATTCATAGCAAGTTCTATAAAACTTGTAGTAAGAATTTGTGGCATCCGACTGCAAGTTCTTCTTCTGCTTCTTTTTTATACCAAAACACCATATTTCCCTAAATCTTTTAAAATCATAATACTTCTCTATTTGTCCCTTAAAAATGCAATATACATGTGCTTGAGCCTTGAGACGAACCTTACTTTTTAAAAAATATATATATATTTTTAAATTACTTAAAATAAGCTCGCTTTACTTTTAAACCATATCGTGACATAAAAGCTTCACCCTTCTGTATCATTCAGCTTTAGGTATGAAAAATGAACTCCATGGACTAGTAAAACTCAGCTTATGAATTCTGAAGATTAACAACTACGAACTACTAATTATGGATACTGTGATGTAGGTCCGGAAAATAAATCAAATAATTTAAACTGCGGATAATATGATCCTTCTAGCACTTTCCCTCCTAAAGAAAGGGCTAGTGGGTCCAATTCATCCACATACACACATCTAAAATGTCTCTGCACATTGAATCATTAGCAATTAGTAGTTTTCTTTCTATTCTTTTTCAGATAAAAAGATTCATTTGAGTTGGCTGAACCAAGACATTGCCGATCTCGGACAGTGACCCCTTTTGGCATTTACAATGACCAAGTCCTTGATCCCCAATCCTTGTCCCTATCTATACCAATAAAATCTCCTCTTATCTCCCGCCTCCTTACCTTACTCCTCTCTCTCTCTCTCTCTTTGTTCGATGTACATATTTTTCACCCTCTTTCTTTGCTGCCATAGCCCATAGCCACTATAACTCACCGCTCCTGCAGCTAGCAGCACTCTTGATCTAGAAGCTTCTTACTTTGGATCAAGGGGGAACACAAGACATCTCCAACGGCCATGATTTGTCAAATTTTTCAACGGACTGGTGAATCCCAATGTGGTTTTCTTTCAAGCTGTGGACAGACAAAGGACAAGGTTTGGACACATGATGCTGATGCCTCCTGAATCCTGAGCTAGCTAGGTGGAGACACCACCACAAGTGTTTGATGGTATACGTGGCGGCTCCGAGAAGAAAATAGCTAGTTACATGCATGTTACGGTACTCAATGATGGCTTTGGCTCTTCTAACTTTGTCCATTCTGGTGCTTCCGGTGGTGTTGCCTCCTCTACCACCACCACCTTTGCCGCTTCTACTTGTTCCCGTTTTTATCTTGGTGCTTCTCGTTTTCTTAGCCTTTTCACCTGCCAAACTTCCAAGCTTGGCTGCTCTTGCTTTTTGATGTATTAAGGCTTTTCCATGTCTATCTATGCATGTCACATCCAAAAAATAAGCAGTGGAATCTGAGTTTATGAACTTTCTCTGTTCCAGGGATCGATCAATCTTGCTCCACTGTACATATGGAGAGGTATTTTTGTTCATGATCTGGGTTGTTTTTCATTTCTTTCTCAGATTTATTGTTATCTCCTTTCTGGTTTCTGTGTGATGTCGTCATAACGATGGAATAGTTTTCCAAACGGGAATAATTAACCAAAGGGACTGCGAATCGATGGAATTACAATTAGATGGATTATTTAATTGAAATGGTTACGTAATCATGGGCAAGAAATTGTGTGCAATACTGCTAAACATAGTCAAATTAATTGAGTCCTATGAATATGATGAGATATGAAAATTTCTACTCTAGATTCAATTTTTTTTTAGACTTTTATTTTTATTTTTATTTTGGAAAACAAAGAAATGCAGGATGCTATTGTTGTTTTGGGATTAGTAATTTATCGACTTTCTTTCGACAAGGTCTTCTGTTTTGGTAATATAATTTCGTTGAAGTCTTGTAAATTATGTCAAATTGTTGTTTGTGACTTAGTCTGAAAGTGAGAACAGGATTGTAGAATTCGCCGGTCCGATTGTACGTCTGGCGGTCCAGTCAACAGTTAATTAGACCAAAAAAAAATGATTTTAAAAAATTCTGTCAATTTTCTTGTATTTTTTTAGTTCATTAAAATTTGGCCTAGTTTGGTTTAAGAGAAAAAAAGAGGGAAGGGGGACAAGGCTATCTTACTAAGAATTAGAAATAGCAAAATAGGCTCAACCCGCAATATTGACTTGTCAAACCCACCAAAATGGTGGTTTAGATTGATATATTTGACTCGTCAAAATTTTTGGACCCAATTATTTGTAGGCTTTGGCAGGGCTGGGCGGATTGGGTCACAAGCTAAGGGGTGTCTTTTTTTCTTGTGAATGCAAGTATTTTTTTATTTTCAAGTTTTTATTATAGACTATATTGTTACTATAATTTGTTAAGTTGTGGGCTTTATGTTATGAACTTATGGTTAACTATTATTTGTGAATCTTTTATTCATACATTTCAATTAGCTTATTATATTTGTATTTGAGTTAAATTTATATATAAATTATGTTGCTTTATTTTATTTCAGTGAATTTTTCATTCAATATTTTTTTTATTTTTAAAATTTTTTTAAGGTAATTTAACTCATTAAAAATATTAAAATAAATTTATTTGTATTTTTTTACGGGTCAACCCGCCAACCCACCCTTAAACTGGGTAAACTAGAATATTGAGTTCATTTTCCTAATTCGATCGACTCTACTCCACTTTTGGCGGATCGAGATGAGCCGCCCTGCTTTGCTACATTGACTTAGAATATATGTTTTAGGGGACCATACTCACTAGATTTGCCTCAAAAAACAAAAAGCAAGATGTCAGTTTAGATCGTGTGGGTTTTAGTATATTTATTTGGAATATGAAACCTTATATCAATGTTAATAGAGATTGTTAATTTCTTAGGATTTTAATATGTTTATTGGGATATAAATAATTTCTTTCTCTTTTTTTTTTTGTCTATACATTTGTTTATATTTTAGTTAGTATACTGAATTTTTCAAATATTAACATGTAGTTCAAGTGTATGAAATATGAAATATATATATATATATATATAGAGAGAGAGAGAGAGAGAGAGAGAGAGAGAGAGAGAAACAACTTTGTCCAATAAGCAAATTGAAATCTTCATTAACACTCAAATTTTCAACATGTTGGTGCAATTTTTTTTTTAATATATAGATCTTTTGATATATTAAACTAGCAATTTAGTCATTTTTTGATGCACATGACATTAGATTAGTTTCTAAAAGATTTTTAATATTAGTTTAATTTTTGAAAAATACATACGACATTAATTTAGTCCTTAAAAGATTTTTTACATTAGTTTAGTTCCTGAAAGATAAATATGATACTATAATTTTAGTTTTTAAAATATGCATATGATATTTATTTGATCCCCTTTTTTTCTATAAATTCATAAACTTATTTGATGCCTTCCTTATCTATAAATTCATGAACTTATTCAGTGTCAATATATTATTCAACAATTAAAGTGATATCATATATATCTTTTAAGGACTAAATTAATATTAAAAATCTTTTAGGAACTAAACTAATATTATGTGTATTTTTCAGGAATTAGACTAATATTAAATTTTTTAAAAAAATTAAACAAATATCACGTAGTTCTTTAAAGGACCAAATTGCTAGTTTATTCTTATGAGTATAAGAAACATATCTTCTTGTTTGTGAGCATCGCAGTCAATTCCT
This sequence comes from Pterocarpus santalinus, assembly GCA_031439595.1. NCBI lineage: Eukaryota > Viridiplantae > Streptophyta > Magnoliopsida > Fabales > Fabaceae > Pterocarpus > Pterocarpus santalinus. Next base: position 23,858,794 of record CM062523.1, read on the forward strand.
AAAACAAAGTTAGGAGCATAGGTTGTTTAATCAAATTGGTCAGGAATCGGATCATCGAAATTTTAATCCAGGAGGAGCGTAAGACCATTCCAATAGTGATATTTAGGTTTGAACAAGTAATATTAGAGATTAATTTTGATGTATTAAAAGTGTAAAAGAGTTTTATACTATTATCTAATTAGATACTTTTATTTATAAAACTTTTAAGGTAATGAAAGATTGAATCAAATATTTTTGTTGATGTGACAGTATACGATTGAATGTCTATATAAATTTTTTTACATTATCAATATACATAAATTAAATCTATAACATTAATTAAAGTATTTCACTTCCTTATTATTATAGCACATTCTATTTTACAATTTTATGATTAGGATTTACTTCGTCCTGGTTTGGCCATTTGCACAGGCGTTAAGAAACCCAAAGTTAATAAAAATATTTACTAAAATATTTTTACTTAATAAATAATTTATTATATTAATATTTTATTATTTATTATGTTTAGAATTGTGTAGAGAGTAAAATAGAAAATTTTACAATAAATATTTTATTGAAATATGAGAATAACAGATAATATGAACAAAATATTTTTACTGAAAGTGATAATTATTTTGAAGTTGAAGGAGTAATTAAGATTTAATTTTGATATATTATCATATTCATTTAATTCTGTGTTATTACATTATTAAAATATTCTATTCTTAGAATAATTATCTAAAAAGTTTATGTTTATAATAATAGTCAATTGGTTGACATTGTAAAATATTTTATATTACCAATGTATCAAAATTAATCTTTTATTACTTTGTTACTATATATAATTGTCCCTTTCTATAATTTTTGTCATCGCATATCATTTCTGAATACTATTGTTTACTGTATACCTAGATGTGAAATATATATTTCTCATATGTATAGGAAAAGTTTTCTTTAGTCATTATACTGTCATGGAAATCTTATATTTCTTTTCCTCATGAGTAATATATGTGAAGAAATAAATAAATAATTACGTTAAATAAAGCTTTATAAATTTTAATAAAAAAATTTTGATCTAATGTGTTTATACTTTTTTTCATATAATATACTCATTTATTTCTATATGTACTGATTTGTATATCTTTAATTTTAAGGAATATTTAAGAATTAGTCAGATTCGCATTGGACAGGAAAAATTCCACTCCATCTCTTATTTAGGGTGTGTTTGTTTCGATTTTTTAGGCAAAAAAGCTTTTTTTTTTTATTAAAAAATCACTTTACACATAATTGGATAAAATTTTAAAATTAATTAGAATATAAAAAAATTATTTTTCAGCTTTTTAATAGAAATTGAAAAGAGTAAGTTATAAAAAAAATATAATTTCAAAATTTTCAGTTCTACAAAAAAAATTAAGTTTCATAATTACTTTTTTATAAGTTCAAACAAATACACCCTTATTGCATGTTGACTTGGGGCTTCAGACCTATAAAATAGACCCGACTTGTGAGAGTTGCCAAGGAATGTACGCTACTAGATATAAAATTCAATTATTTGGGATAACTTAATTCATTCCATGTATTCTTTCCCTTTATCCTTATTACCAATACTAGGGTGTTCGTTACTCAATGTAGCTCAATTTTGAGTGAAAAATAATCTGAAAATCATACAATTTATATCAGTTTGAATTGGATTGATTTAATTTAAATTTTGAATATAATCCAATCTAATTTTTGTCGGTTTAGATAGAATTAGTTTGATTAGATTTTGATAAAATAAAATCTTAAGTCTAGAATATTATAAAATAATAGGAATTTAAGTCAATAATATGAAAAAAAATAAAAATAATTCATTTAATATTTATAGAATTTTATTTAAGTGAGAATGATACATAAATAAAAAAAATTGTATAATAAATTAAAATTATCATACATAAAAATATAAACTTAATAATAAAAAATTATATTATATAATATTATTCGATTTAAATTAAATAGATCAAATTTGAAAATTAAATTCAAAACCTGGTATAATTCAAGCAATTTGTAAACAATAAAAACCAATCCGATCAAAATTTTTGAAATTTTGCCCTGTTTTTGGTTTGAATTGGATTCAATTTGTTTAGCGATTTTAATTGAGTTAAACTGAATTTAAACGTCTTTAAATAATATTGTGATAGATTCGTTGCTAAAAGTGACAGAGAATTTAGGGCTGGGAATGTCTACCATCCTCATAAGAGGAGTATGGATTATCTCATCTTTATTATAATTGCATTTTTTTTAATATCAAAGATATTTTATTGGAAAATTACATACAAAAGTTTAGAAAATTTAGTTCATTATTGGGGAATTAAAAACTTTCACCCATTCACCCATTTTATTTTTGCATTATGATATCACTGGGTTTCGAGTATTAATATAATTGAAATATGTTTATTGCGAACTAACTTTGTGGAATTTAGTTCATTAATAGGAAATTCATTTCATTCATGGGGATTTAAGTAGCATGCCTACAAATTCTCTTCATTCAAAATATTACTTATATTTATTGAATAGCTTTTGAATGATATGTAAATTATAATTTACACCATTATGAGTGAAATTTTGAATTTAAAGAACCTTTTATGTTACTCTTAATTTTTTTTATGGCAAAAGTATAATAGGGTGCTTTTAGTACTATTATTCGGAGGATCCGAGAATCAAAGGAAGGCAAAGCTCTAAAGTTTGAGAGAGATTTTGAGAGAAGAACTAAGAAATTGAGAAACTGAGAAACTGAGAAAATGAGAATTAGCATTCTAAGGTTTGATTACACTGATACATGCTTATATAGTGTGCGAATGAGTGCATCAACTATCTAATACGCCTGTACCTCATGAAATAAGCTCCCTTAACTAACATAACAGCCACTAATAATCCTCTAACTAACTCCAGCTCAGCATCTAACTAACTTGTCGATTCCCTTCACTTGGGTTAGTTTCTTCTTCCAACTTGTGTTCTACTACCCCCCACAAGCTTGAGACTGATATATGTTGAGCAGCCCAAGCTTGAGTATAAAGCAAAAGAATGACCTAAGAGACAAAAGAATGACCTAGGAGACAGAGCCTTAGTATAGATGTCAGCATGCTGATCATGGGTTGAAATTGTAAGCAACTGCATCAAACTGGACTGAGACTTCTTGCGGACTAGGTGGCAATCAATGTCCAAGTGTTTACTTCTCTCGTGGAAGATAGGGTTAGTGGCGATATGCAGTGCACTTTGGCTATCACAGTAGAGAAGAAAGGTTCAAATACACTGAATCTGAAGATCATCTAGAAGATAGACCAGCCGCTATAGCTCACAAGTAGCAATGGCCAATGCACGGTACTCAGCCTCTATAGATGACAAAGACATCGTGGTCTGCTTCTTGGCTTTCCAAGAGATGAGGGATCGCCCAAGGAAGAAGCAATAGCCACTGATGGATTTGTTACTGTTCACACAACCGCCCCAATCTGCATCACTGAATTCGAGCAAGTGAACCTCATAATTGCGAGAGAACAATAGGTTCCATCCAAGAGATGCGTTGAGATAGCGTACAACTCTCATAGCTACCTTGTAGTGTTGTCAGGTAGGAGTGGCCATGATTTGGCGAAGCTGTTGAGTGGCAAAAGCAATGTTGGGCCAAGTGGTGGTCAAATAGAGAAGACATCCCACTAAGCACCTATAAGCAGGAATGTTAGTATATAGCTGCCCTCCATCCTGATGTAGATGAACAACAGGGTCAAGAGGAGTGGAGGCAAGTTTGGAAGTTGATAGATCAAATCCTGCAATAAATCCAAGTAGCATTTTCTCTGGCATAATGAAATATCCCGAGCTAAGCAACCTCAAGGCCGAGAAAGTACTTCAGCTAACCTAAGTCCTTTATCTTGAACTTGTCATCCAACACATGCTTAATGGAAGCAAACTCAGCTAAGGAATTCCCTACAAGCATAATGTCATCAACATATACTAAAAGAGCAGCCTCAGCATAATTTGAGGGTTTGGATTCATAGGATAGAGCCAAGGAAAAGGATTGTTGTGAGGTAGAAAGGGTAGTGTATAAGATGTAATTGGAAAGAGGATGGAAATGGATACACAACCTTAGAGGAAAACCAGTGAGATGTAAAAACGTTGGTCTAATTACAATGGTAGTATGCCAAATGAGAAGGAGTCTTCTTAATTCTCTAAAATACTCGGGTAGCTTGTGGGGGAGAGAAAGAAGAAGGCTTGAGGAGAAGTGGCAGGTCATCCATGTTGGGGCTAGGTTGTGATGGCAGGGTTGGAGGTGTGTTTGCAGGGTGAGCAATATGGTGTGCTAGTGTATGGTGTTCTGGTATATTGGTGGAAGCTGGTGTATCATGTACAAAATTAGTATTGTGCAAATAAGGAAATATGTAACCATGGGATGCATAAGGAAGGTGAGTTTCGAAGAAAACAACATTTCTTAAAATAATGACTCCCTAGAATGTATGTCTAGGAGAACATAGCCTTTGACACCGAGTCTAAACCTAAGAAAAACACATTTCCTTGCTTGAGTGTCAAACTTATATCTGCCTGTGACCAACGTAGAAGCATAACATAAGCTACCAAAAGGTTTGAGAATAAGAAAATTAGGTTTCGCAGAAAGAAAACATTTCATAAGGTGACTAGTTGGTCAGTAGAGGAGTTGGAATTCAATTAATTAGGTAAGTAGCTTGTAGAATAGCATAAGACTAGAAAATTTTTGGTAATTTGGACTGACACAACAAGGCTCTAGCAACATTTAGCAAATGCTAATGTTTTCTTTCCACCTTATCATTTTGTTGGGGTGTTTCTGTACATGTGGGTTGGTAAATAATCCCCTAAGTTAAAAAATTGAGTCACGAAAAATTCACTTCCATTATCTATCCTAATGATGTTAATCTTGGCCTCAAATTGTGTCTCAGCAAACACCACAAAGTTTTGAATATTGAGGTGCACCTCAAATTTGGTTTTAAGCATAAGACTCTAGCAAAATCTACCATGATCATCAACAATAGTTAAGAAAAATCTGTGTCCATGAATAAAAGGTGTACCAAAAAGACCCCAAAGATCAATGTGCAACATTTCAAAAACAGATGAAGCTCTTTTATTACAAGAAATAAATGGCAATCTTTTTTGTTTTACAAACTAACATATGTCACATGGTGCATTAATGTTGTATGTAATGAAAGGAAACTATTTGTGTAGAATCTGTAATCTACTGATGAACAAATAACCTAATTTGTAATGCCAAATTTCTATTTCTAGAATAGAGGAATGGGTGATGGTGTGAGCTGGAGTGGTGTGAGCTCGAGTGTGCAGAGAATTAATAGAGCTGCCTTCTTGAGAGGTAATATCCAAATAATACAGACCATTAGATACTTTAGCCTAGCTAATCATCCTTTGAGATTGGATATCCTGCACAAGACATTGTCTATTAGTGAAGGTCAGGGAACAATTGTGAGAGTTTGACAATTTTGAAATTGAAATTGAGTTGAAACTAAAACTGGCATGTAAAGCACATTACTCAAGATGAAGTACTTTGAGAAACAGACTATACCTGCATATTTAGCTAAAATTGTATGGCTATTTGGCAATTTAACTTGAATAGATCTAATTTGTGAATAAGATATAAAATAGGTCAGGGAGGAACAAATATAATCTATGGGCCCAGAGTCAAAAATCCAAGAATGTGATGAAATGGAAGGAAAACAAGAACAAATGTATTACTAGAACTATGATATGAGGATTGTGGACAAACAAGTTGGGAAATTGTAGTGATGTGAGAAGCTGAGACTTGATTTGGAATGAGGGAGGCTTGGCTATGCAAATTTGCCTCTTGAAGCGATGTCACTAATGTCTTGTACTACCTTTGAGACAAACTAGAAATTGGTTGTTGAGGAACTTCACCCCTGGATATAGTGTGCTCTTCATTGTTGTTCACATCTACACTTTCTTCTTGAAAGACATTGTGTGCTGAAAGTCCATTCCTGAATTTGAAGTGAGGAGGGAAGCCATGCTTCCTATATCACACATCCATAGTGTGCCTAATTTTTCCACAGTGTGTACAAAGTTTATTTGCACTTGCACCTATACCTCTACCATAGCTTTGAGTACCAACAGCTGTTGCATTAATTAGAATCTTTAACTCATCCTGAAACTACACAACACCAAAAACTAGTTTCTCTTGCTGCAGAATCTTGGAGAAAACTTGATTCATGGTAGGAAATGGATCTGTTTGCAGAATTTAGAGCTTGATCTGGGAATAGTGGTTAGCTAAGCCATTCAAGAATATTACCATGTATTCCTGTTGCTTGAACTGTCTTGCATTTCTCATTGCTACACAACTACATTGAACTAGACAAAAGCAAAAGGAAGTCTATAGTTCTCCAATTCTTCCCAAAATACCTTCAATTTAGTATGGTATTCAGTCATAGTTAGTGTTCCTTGCTTGAATGCATCAAATTCCTTCATTAATTTTGCAATTCTCACCATATCTCCTCTAGAAAACTTTTCTTTTAGATCTCCCCACATATCTAATGCCAATTCCAATGCATCCACACTCCTAGCTATTGAAGGTGAAATGGAATGCATCAACCAATTATGCACCATGTTGTTGTATCTTTCTTAGCATCAAACAAAGGATGAAACTCATCTAGCTTAGAGATCGAACCATTGACAAATTTGAACTTATTCTTTGAAATCGAAGCTCTCTTCATAGATCTAGCCTAGGTATGATAGTTAGAACCAGTGAAGATAGGAGAAACTAGCACTTGATTTGGACTTTCATTCGATGAAGAAAATAAGATTATGTGATAGATCTTGAAATTCATTTTGATTTTGCATCTACTTATTTTGATTTGAACCATTTCCTTGATTTTGATTTGCAGCAATAGCTAAACTTTGGTGTGCGTTTCTTGCCATGATCTCAATAAGATGCAGTAAAGCTCTGAGGACCAGTGCGTTGATACCATCAAAGGAAGGTAAAGCTCTGAAGTTTGAAAGAGTTTGAGAGAAGAGTTGAGAAACTGAGAAAATGAGAATTAGCATTTTAAGGTTTGCTTACACTAATACATGCTTATATAGTGTGCAAATGAGTGCATCAACTATCTAACACACCTGCATCTCATGGAACAGATTCCCTTAACTAACATAACAACCACTAACAGTCCTCTAACTAACTCCAGCTCAGCATCTAACTAACTTACTGATTCTCTTCACTTGGCTTAGTTTCTTCTTCCAGCTTGTGTTCTAATAGAGAAGCATACATAAAATCAGCTAAAAAATAAAAGTATTAGTTTTTATATACTATCAATTTAATTTTGATATATGGTAAGTGTAAAAAAATTTTTACAAGATCATTTAATTATATATTATCACATTAATAAAAATATATTGACTATCACAAAAATTATCTCAAAAATTATATAATTGGTTATATTTAATTAGTTGATTGTATAAAATATTTTATAATGATAATACATTAAAATTAACCTCTTTTATTGTTACTGCCTATAGGGTATTAAACAAAAATCCGAAAGGCTTTCTTCTGCTGCTTAGTGATTGAATTCTTGGGATAAAAGAGAAAGAAAGAAAGAAAGAAAGAAAGAACGTACACACGTTTTAAAATCGATCCAGTAGTCATTTTGGTTATATCTATAATAATAAAAGAAGTTGATCTCTTTAAGCGCATTTCATTGTTAATTTTTAAATTATTATTATAATTCTGTACCAAAAAATTATCTTTATAATAGTATGTGTTACTGTCATGTATATCACTATTATATAGTTATTTAATTATTAAAAAATTAAAATAAAATAATAAATATATTTTATTAATCATGTAAAATTTACAGATAAGTATAATAAAATTATAATTTCTTATTATTCATTTAAGTAATATTTAAATATAAATATAATAATTTAAATATTTTTATTCTTCAATAATAATTTCCTTAAAATATTTTTAAACTTTTCTTTTATATAATTATAATTTATTTTCAAAAACACTTCTTTTATTTATTTTTATTTGAATAAAATAAAAAATATGAAAATTTGTTAAATAGACAATTACTGTGAGTTCGCTAATATATAACTCACGCAATTCAATTCTACCAGGCATGCAAACTTTAATTTGGTTATAACTATGATTACAATGAATGGATTATATTTTTTGCCAATTAATTCACAGAAAACACTATATATAATCATAATCAACAATTTTTGTAAAAATTACACGGTCTCTCTTAATCCAACAGATTCAACAACCTTCAGCAGTTAGTATTATAAAGTTGGAAATTCTTTATCAATCAAGGTTTTTAAATTGAAATCATAGCAAATTATTGTGTGACCCATAGGTTCTCTTCCGCAAAACAGGCACACACCCCATCATACCACTAAACCTTGCAGCATGAGAGACTCCAAACCAACATATTCATAGATGCCATTCCTCGGCCACTTGCCTTGTGTCCAGCATATACTTCTATTTATTATTACTTTTTTCCTTTTTTTCGAAGAAAAATCATGTTGTACTGTCTCACGTTGGTGTGGGATCAATTTCCGCTCGAGGGTTGGCTTAGCCTTGATCACCAACTCGTATGCTATAGGTAAAAGTTCACCTAGCTACATTTAGTTCGCCAACCGATCTAATGGGTTACAATTTATTGTTTACGATATTTTCATGCATTTTAAACTAGGGATTCACGATCAGCAAAATCTTAACGCAGAACTTTTTAAAGGAATAAAGTCACTCAATAAAATGATCTTCTAATTGTGTAAGAAACGTGAATATCTCACAGTGACTTCTAGCCATAATTAAAATGGATAACTTGGCCAATTTAATTTATGCTTCGTTGAAAATTTATTTGTGCTATGCAAGTATAAGATCTAAGTACAATTTTCTTTTTTTACCCTATCAAAAAAAGGTACAATTTTTTTTCCTCAACGATTGAACTACAAATTTGAATACAGACGTTTCCGTCAACTTCAGAAGAGCTTACGGCCTTTCCTTTTTAACGGCCATGTGAGTGAGTATGAGGAATCTAACCCTCGTGCTAAGGTCCTAATCGTGCTTTTGTAGAAAAATGGCGTGTATAAAATCCTGGCCTGGAAAAGACAGGGTATGAGGAACTTGGCTAGGACAATCACCTACTGGGAGTTTGATAACCTGTTTAATTGGTTCTGTTCGATCAAGTCCAATAGGATCAAATACTTCTATAAAGTCTGATATGTTATTGATATTTGAACAATTTCTTGCTGAAGGACCCTTAGGTAGTCATAAAAGAGCCGTTTCACTATCTAAAGTAATTAGCCGGTCATTTAATAGTCTTAAAAATTATTGATCAGCAATTCTTGTAAGAACATATCCTCAAAGTTAGATAGGACGTATTTCAATCCAACCTATAGCACCCAAAGGTCCGCAAGGATCCGCTCAGCTTGTCTCCCACTAGTTAGTCAGATTCCATAAATTTGGCAAGAACATTTGATTTAGTCGAATGACGTTTCTATCGCTTTTCCATCTCCATCGTTGGTAGACAAATAACTACCTTAATTTCGCTGTACAGTTTCATCCATATTTTTGACTTTGAGCGTAACTTTAACATCTGTGGTTAAAACCAACGGCATCACTTTCTTCACATTGACAGGTGCATGTATACCTCTCCGCTGACAATGTACGTTCAACTACTGGACGAAATTGAGGTCGAGAGCAACTTTGATACATAATCCATGTAAAAAAGTTTTATATTATTATTTAATTATATATTTTCATTTATAAAAATTTTAAAATATTAAATAATTAAGTCAAATATTTTTATTAATATTATAATATATAATTGGATATATATATATATATATATATATATATATATATATATATCAAAATTAAATTCATTGAAGTTTGTTACTAAGAGCAATTCAGTGCACCCAATTTGCATCCCATTTTCGGACAACTGAACAGTGAGTGGGACGTCCCACTTTTGTTGTTATGCGTGAATAGTTGATGGAAGTAGGATGCATCTCACTGAGATGGGACTGAGCCCACTTCTCCAATAACTAATGATAATGTGACAAGTGGCATGATAATATTATTATATAAAATTGTTATCGTTGGCAATATTAAAAACACAACGGCTAATTTTTCTTTTTTTAATCTTTTTACTTTATAAATATCAATCTTCTTCCACTTTTTTTCAACATTTTTTTTTTCAATCCTTCTCAATACTTCTTTATTCTTTCCATAACAATTTTACTCATTTTTTCTTCCACAAAAAATGGATCCAAACCAATTTAATTTTAATTCTTTTCTCAACTACTTGTAAAATTCAAACTTCCCTCAAAATCCAAATATTTAAAATTCTTAATCTTCAAATCCTCAAAATCCAAATCCTAATTTTCAAAGTTCAAACTTCTTCCTAAATCCAAACATTCAAAATTCTAATTCTCAAGTTTCTTCCAGTTTTCAAGTTCCTTCAAGTTTTCAAGTCTCTTTTTTTTTTTTTTAAACAATTAAAATCCATAAATATTTCAATTTCCATTTCCTTTTGTCTTTAATCCATTGGACGGAAATATAAGTACACTGTCTTTCTTGTTTCAAACCTAGTTTGGTGATTTGAGATCAACATCTGCCAGTGTTGGGGGATCATCTGACCCATCTCCCCAAACACCCATAAATTCGACTCCGGCTTTGCAATATTCATAATTTTCTAGCCATGATAAGTTAGATGCTATCAACCTCAACAATGAGGAAATTGAATATAACGAGCAAGATAGTGGTCATTGGCAATGGGAAGAGGATAAACTACTAATAAGTGCATGGTTGAATGTGCCAATGAATTAGATCCTATGATTGGTACAGATCAAAATGGTGATGCATTTTGGAACTAGATCTATGAGTATTGTGAGGAAAGCAACCATGGCTTCATTAAAAGAGGGGTAATTGCGATAAAGAAACGATGGCATAGGACTAATGCTAAGGTTCAAAGATTTGGTGCTTGCCATGATCAAGCATCTCAAAGAATATGAAATGGTTCGAATGATAATGATATAATAGAGTTGGCTCATAAACTCTTTAATGCCACAAAAAAAAAATGCAATTTTGTGAGGTATTGGAACGAGCTTCGGAGGGAACGGAAATGGAGATCTCAATCAACTCATAGTGGAGGTTCCAAGAAAACGAAAATAAATGCTTCTGGAGCATATTCATCTTAATCAAGTCTGGAAACATCAGCAGGTGAAGAAGCTAGTGTAGAGCCTCCCGTTCATCCTAGAGGCACCAAGGCATCCAATGGGAAAGGTAAAGGGAAATCAAAAGTGTACACAAGTGGAAATGCTTTGGCAAAAGAGATTGGTACACTCAAATTTTCTATAGCTAGGAAATTATCTCTCATAGATGATTTTAAGACCATAGAGGAAAGGAAATTGGTGCTAAAGGAAAATGTGATAGCTATAAAGGAAATGGAAACAAAAATGCAAATCTTTACTGCGGATAGCTCTTCGATAACCAAGAACAACAATCCATTCATTCTAAGATTGTAGAGAAAATTAAGACAAAGTATTTTTAATTTAGGTGTTTGTTATATTTTTAATTTAGGTGTTCATTGTCCTTTTAATTTATTTAATATTTCAATTATATAATGTCGATAGTCATATACTGGATTTTGTAATATAGTTTTTAAAATTATGCAAGATTATTTAAATTTAAACAATCAACAAATAAATGTAGGAAATATTAGCTGTTACAAAAACTAGCTGTTACAAAACTAGTCGTTATAAAAACTAGTCATTATAAAATTAGCTGTTAAAAAATTAACTGCTACAAAGCTACCTTATAAATATGGAGCACCACTCTTTTACATTTGCTCACAATATATTTCCCCTTCCCGCAATTAAATCTAATCTGCACTAATTATCTTCTCTCAAAACACCTTTTCACTAGCAACCACCACTAAAAATCTCTATTATTACATATGGCTGGAAACTATAATGATCCTGATAACATGTCTTTGGATGACTTGGTTGAGGATATTGTATTTAGTGATTTAGACAAATCTAGCATCATGTCTTGAAGTGACTGGATTAAGGATTTTCTAGTCGATGATTCAGACGAACACCAACTTGAACTCATTCTGTAGTTACATGGAGAAAGCTCTTTCTCCAGATCTCATAGTAGAATAGACAGAGATTATAAAGAAGGACATGAACATTTTTTTAGGGACTACTTTGCCCTAATCCAATATACCCTCCTAATATATTTTGGCAAAGGTTCTGAATGGAAAGGCATGACTTTCTTCGCATTGTCGAAGCTCTCTTAAATGTTGATCCATATTTCTAGCAAAAGGTTAATGCTATAGGCAAAAAAGGCATATCCCCATTGCAAAAATGCACAGCTGCCATGCATATGTTAGCATACGGTGTATCAGCTGATGTCGTTGATGATTATGTGTGGATAAGTGAAAGCACTACAATTGAATGCTTAGATAAGTTTGTTGAAGATATAATTTTGGTATTCGAGTTTGAATACTTGAAAAAGTCGAACTCAAATGATATATAAAGCTTCCTAAAGATAGGGGAGGATCATGGCTTCCTAGACATGATGGGGCAGCATTGATTGCATGTACTGGCAGTGGAAAAACTATTCGAAAGCATGGAAAGGTATGTTCCTAAGTGATTACCGTGGGGTTTCAACTATAGTACTTGAAGCCATGGCTTCTTCTGACCTTTTGGATATGGCATGCATTTTTTTGGAGTTGCCGATTCAAACAACAAAAGCAACGTCCTAAACTATTCATTGGTGTTTGATGAAGTTTTGGAAGATCACGCTTCAGAGTAAAGTACACTATAAATGGTACCAATTACATTATGGAATACTATTTAACAAATGGTACATATCTTGGATGGGCAACATTTGTCAAAATAATATCTCGATTATAGGGAGATAAAAGGAAATTGTTTGCAAAATATCAAGAAGGGCAACGAAATAATGTGGAGCAAGCATTTCGAGTGCTGCAAGCTCCCTTTGCAATTATACATGGCCCAACACGATTCTAAGATAAAGAGAAGCTTGGCAGAATAATGAGAGCCTGCATTATATTACATAATATAATTGTCAAATATGAGAGAAACACATATACAGAAAACTTTGATGAGTTCCCCTTTTTAAGAAGATGTGAACAATGGTATATCACAACCAGAGTTGGGGAGGAAACTTTTGTTTTGTATGAAAGATATATCCAAAATAATATCTAACTTCATGATAGACAAAAGCATCGGCAACTATAAGCAGACTTGGTGGATCATATATGGCAATTCCATAATGTCTATTAAGTAGCACTTTTAGTTTTTTTAATGTTTAATTACACAATATTGTTGGTTTTGTAATATATTTTATAATATAATTTTTAAAATTATGCAATTGTGTTGCTGTTGATCATGCGATGTTTCTTCGATATTTTTAAGACTTTTTTCAAGACTTGTTTTAAGACATTTTGATCACTATAATTATGTTATCTCGATATTTTGAAGACTTGTTTTAGTTTTTAAATAAATTTCCTTCAAATTTTTATATTTTAACTTCAAAAAATTAAATGAATGAAATTTCTATTCATAACTTAATTTTTAAAAAAATAATTGTTAACTAACATTATTCACAAAATTTTAATTTTATATTTTTGTTCAATTCAAAAATAGAATTGTATATTAAACAATATTTATAATAAAATATTTGATAATTATATTGATATTTATTTTTAATTTCAAAAATATATGCGACCAAAGTTGAGACTTTGCCATCGGAATGAAAAGTCTTTTTTGAGATATTTTTATTTTTTAAATACATATTGATATGACATATAATGAGGCCAAAAGTGGGACTCAAAATAGTATTCCTCCTCGAGGATACTCTAAAAAAATTGTACTTTTAAATATTTTTATTGATATAATAATACATAATTAAGTATTTATATAATTTTTTTATATTAACGATACATTAAAATTAAATTCATCAAAATTTGTTACAAAAACAACTGTGCTTTTCTTAGCTCGGATACGATGTTTCTAAAGCTTATTTGAATTTTACGTATGGCCAAGTTTGCAGTAAAAGCACACTTCACCCGCAAGGAAATTAACATTTTTCATTTGCCAAATTTTTATATATTTCTGTGTACTGTTAATTATTTGGATTTAATTTTAATATATTATGAGTATAAATTTTTTATATAAATATTTAATTATATATTAGCAAATAATTAAAAAATTTTGACTTTTAAAATAAATATATCAAAAATTATACATATGAATTATATAATTAATTGATAACATAAAATATTTTATAATAACACCGTACAATATTTTTTATCAATAATATGTCAAAAATTAACCCTTAATTATTTTTAATTTAATATCACATCAAACTTTTTCTATTCAAATCTGCGTATGATCTGTACATTAGTTGTTATTTTACATCTTCAAACATCATTAATATAAGTTCAATAAGAATAAGAATATAAAATGGATTCTTGGAAAATATATTTACTTGAGGGATACATAACTGTTAATATTTTATTTTATAAAAGAGAAATATTTTTTGTACATACTACCAATTGACATACTTTGACACCTTGTATCTATCTCTCTCCTCTCTCCTCTTGCTTTTTCACTTTTCCTTTTTCTTTTATAATTTTTTTTTCTAATCTTTGTCTCTGGGTGTCTGGATGTCCACAATAAAGAGTGGTATAAATAACACTCCTCTTTATAAAATAGTATCTTCCACAATTTTAAACATGAAATCATTATCCATATGACAGCTGTCATCTGAGTCAGCATTGATCAATCAAGCGAATCAAGATCCATGAATTAATTGGATTATGTAATGATGATACTTTATATTTGCGTGAACCAAGGTGGAAAAACGAAAGCCTCATACAGGGAAAAAGCACACTGTTTCTGATATGATTCTTACTTTCTGTCAGAGAAAACAGTGGGGTTCATTGAATTGAGCATTATACTAGTTACAGCTATCACTAGATATCGAACAAGTGGTTGGCAAATAAGAAATTACTTAACGACGTGCCTCCTTTCCTTTAATTTAATTCTAGTTGTTCAGAGCGTGCATATATTGGTCATAAAGAGTTGGGAGCCAACGAAGACAGAATTAAAGATAAATAAATTGTTTATAGGAAAATTTGAAAGGCAATAATTTCGTCCGAGAGGTTTGCATATCCATTGTCGTGTGAATCTGTCTCCGGCACGTCATTAATCCTGTAACATCTGCCATTTAAATTAATCTGGGTGCAAGTGTGAGCGGAATACTTTAGGAGAATCTTGCCAGTTGATTAAAGGTGTGTTTGTCTATGATTTTTGAGATAAAAAATTATTTTTATATATTTAGATATTTTTTAAAGATAATTAGAATATGAAAAAAAAATTTCAGCATTTTTATAAAAATTGAAATGAATAATTTAAAAAATAATTTTTAATTGTTTTAATTATATATAAAATTTTAATTTTAAAATCACTTTTTATAAAAACTTAAACAAATATATCCTAAATTAATTTTTTTAATTCTTGTGGAATTAAAGTTTTAACTTCGACAAGCATTTGCAACAAAAAATGGCTAGCTACTCCGTATTGCGTAAATTTATATTTAAACGTACACATAACTTTACAAATATTCTTTTTGCTACAAATATTTTACTTTATGGGTTGAAAAGATATTTGTAACATTTGTACTTGTTCTTTCCTAGTTTTTGAGCTGATCAGATAGTCGGCCGCGGCCATTCCAATCTCCTCGAGCCCGCCAATAGTGGTACTTGTAAAAAAACACTTCGATAATCAAGTTGGTAAGAGTAAAATGTATATAAATTTTGGCAATTGCTACTCACTCTTAGAATTTTTTGGATTGGACTTCTATTGATTGGGAAATTTTTTGGTTTAATAAAATTGGATTGAATGGATAGTCTGGTTATTAATTGGAAACCCATATAATTATTAAGTGATCCGTTATGAGTTTTGTGATTTATCATATATTACGGGACTTGGGCTCAATGATAAGTATGCTGAAGGGTGTAAAGACACAAGATAACTTGGGCTTTTGATAGATGAAACTATGGTACTATATATATTCATATTATGGCCAGATCTTCACTCTAGTCTTGAACACTCTTGATGGCTATTGTTTCATTGGTGTGGCCATCTAGGAAGAAAAGGAGATAGAGTAGGTTTTTTCTGTACCTGATATATACATTTGCATATATTTTCTTTTGCAACAAGATTCGTAGATGAATGTTCCTTAGCAATGCGAATCTGACAGGTATGGAATGTTATTTATCTAAATTCCTATTATGATTGGTGTTCTAAATTTCTAGTATAGATCCGATAAAATCTTACATGTGTTTTATTGTCAAAATATAATTTTGAAGAGTATAAATGAATAATTGGTATGAGTGAATTAGTTAGCATACTAAATGATGGATTGCAAGGTAGTTTATTTATTAAGCTAATGGAATAATTTGTGGAAATTGCCAAGTGCTCTCAACCTTAGTTTAATTGACTTGTTATCTCTCTATATTAATTAAATTATAGTGTAATACTCATTATTTTGATTTGCATTATACATATCTTAAAGTTCACTTTTGTGAAATTTTTTTTTCACTATTTGAGTGATGTGACTTTATGAAGAGCGCTTCATAGTGTGTTTCTATGAAAAACATATTTTAGGAAAATTCATCTATGAATGTCGAAAATGGTTTAATAAATTGAATAGTCGTCCCTATTTTGGAGCCCATTTACTAATTTGGATGTTTATCACCACAATAACCTATTCATGAAGTTAGTAGAGCTACTTGTTGCTTTAGGGATGGTTTTATTATTTAGACTAATTAGTGCATGTACCTATCCACTAGTGATTATGTATGAATTGGTTCAAATAGTATGAAAATTTGGGATTATTTGATGGTGAAAATTCTTATGCCCATAGGTGTTGAATTTTCTAATATTGTCATGTATGATATATTCTTCACCCACAGATGAGTTTATATTCATGTTTTAAATCCCTATTATGGTGACAGTTGTCATTGATTATTGTACATTGGATCAATTAAAGGTTGATTATATTTATTTCAACTTCATGTCGTATTTTCCCTTAATAGGTAATTAGACTACAATGTTGCAAAGTTTGACTGAATTCTTAAAAGAATGGAAATTGTATATAGCAATGATCTTTGGGCATGATGGATATGTAAATTTATCCATGAAATTATGCTTGAATTTGTATTTAAGTGGGTTTTCTTCTTGAAGAAAATGTTGATTATTTTAATGAGTGGGAGCTATGATATGTGTTATACATTCTGCCCACAATTGATTGTATAGTCATATACCTAACCTTTTAAGAAAAATATGACTACATCCAAAATTAATCATATTCTTGTAATTGCATAAGGTTAGTGGGAGTCATTGTTTGATTATATTCTAATGCTATTTACATAATTTTGAGAATCCTTAACAATCTGAGTTATGATGGTTATGTTTTGTTGCTGTTATTAATAATGAATAGTGGAGCTATGACAGCTTTATTGAAATAACATGTTTAAGCCTTGTTGGTTTTTGTCTTTTAATGTGATTGTTTAGTGAAAGCTGATGAGATTTTAATTATGCTGGAATTATGTGATTGGAGCCCTCATGAGCATATTAGCACTGAGGAGATGCTTGTTGACCCGTTAAGTAAAGGACTTGGGCCTATAGTGTTTGTGAAACATGTTAAAAATTTGGGGCTTGTAAGGTCTTTTGATATACTTAGTTAGTAGGAATTGTATTGTTCATTTGATTACATTGGGTTTATCTAATTTATTGATAAATATATGTGCATGTTATAAAATTGTTTTTGATACCATTTGTATATCTTAAGATATGATGTTTTCCTAGGAAGATATTGGTGTTTTGTAAGAAGCATGTGATCTTTTTTTGGGGAGATTGATTGTGTTTTTTTGGGAAAATACAATGAGGATCCATACACAATAACATTAAAGATCATTTTGAGGATCACTTTGAGCGCTCATGTTATTGTGATGCTGTGATGTGTATATACATCTTGCATACTCATGGTTGGTGATCATTGTTGATGAGATTATTAGTCATGTAGTCATGGGGAAACTAGGCACTTTATAGTCTATCATTTGCCTATGATTCTTAGCCAGTAGCCTTGTTGACTGGAGTGATCTAATCTATGAAGAATTGTTTTTCAGGCTACAGTTTGTGGCCACAATTATTCAACCTAAGAGTTGTTTTCAAAATATTTTAGAAACTAAATAAAACCCAATCAATATTGTCTAAGTGGGAGAATATTAGAATTTTTTGGATATAGACTTCCATTGATTGGTGGACTTTTTGGTTTAATAAAAATAGGTTGAATGAATAGCCTGATTATTAACTGGAAATCTATGTAATTATTAAGTGATCCATTATGGGTTTGTGATTTACCACGTGTTATTGGTGATCCCATAGAGGCCATCCACCCCAACAACCCCAACTATTTCTACCCATCTTCCATCTTCCATACTCTTGACAAGCGCAACCATAACCTTATTCTCCTTGAGTACCGCATCCTCTTTGTCCCTTCCTTTAACTCTTCAAAATGGCACTTCAGCCAGCACATCAATGTTGCTTGCATATTATGCCAAAAATGATCTTTAGTGGCCATAAATTTTGTCTTCAGCAACCATAGAAATGGCTACAAAAACCTTTACTGGCCATTAGTTATTTGTCGACATAGCCAAGGTAGGCGAAGGGTTTTCCCAGCCATGGTGTCGAGCACTGGTAAAGAACCAATTAATGGCTAGGAAAAGCCTCTATCTTTTGGGGCCCAAGTTTCCCAACTAGCTCAGTTTCGGCTATTCCATTGATGCTTACCATGAAACCCATGGTCATGTCGGTGGTGCATGGTGTACTGGCACTGTCGTTGGCATCCTAGAGAACTTGAGGTAAGCAATGCCTTTTCAAAAGGGTGAGGGGAAGAGCAAATATGCAATTATCGAACAATGTAGGTTGTGCTTCTACCGTCACCTGCACCAATGTGACGGTCATTGATGGTAAAGTCACCGGTGGGGTAAGGGGTTCGGGCGATGGCTATGGAGATAGTAATGACATCGGATAGTGGACATGGTGTAACAATGGTGGGTGTTGGGGTAGTGGCGAAACCATGGGAAACAAAAGAAAGAAAGAGAGGGAGTTGGTTCTCTTAGGGTGCTCCACCTAGGAAGGGTATACAAATGTTCTAGCCATAACCTCAACCATTGATATCAAGATAAATATGTAAGATTATTAAGGGTGTGGTGCTTCTCACTTTATAAGGAGTGTAGCAGCAATCACCACAAGTTTTTGGTGTCGTAGCAAAAGTAAATAAAGATTAAACTAACATTCAAATACTACTCTCATAGCACCAGCCACTAACATCCAATGCAAGGGTAAGGGAGGATCCAAAAGCATGACTAAATCTTCATCATTTGGGCTTCTTACTTTGCCAACCAGTCGACACATTGATTTCCTTCTTTGGTGGTGTGGCTAAGGAAACCTTGCTAATCTCTCTTCATTAACTTCTTTATGTCATAGATAATGCTTGCATACTTGTGGTTTGCTTCCTACTCACAAGATATTAGTTCGATTGCCATCTTTGAATCTAAATCATAGTGATGAGTACACACTCCTCTTTCCCAAGCTAAAAAGAGGCCTTTCTTGAGGGCAAGCAACATTGCATGGTTGTTAGTAGTTATCGCTATACAGCCTGAAAAACCTAGCTCCCCTGAACTTGAAACAATGCGAATCAAATCACCTATGCTCGCTCTTCTTAGATTATTCAGTACACTTCCATCCATATTTCACATGAAGGTGCTGGATAGAAGAAATTGCCATCTCACGACACCACAAGAAAAATTGCTCATTATAAAAATCTATTGGTAAAAGTAATTATCAACATGTTTGTAACACTCTACTAGTTAATTACTAGATTACTGTTTAACTTAATGCTTAATCTAATTATTACCTAGCATTTGTCACTTATCCTTTTCCTTCCTTAGGGAAAATATAAATTTCTTTTTCCTTTTTATTTTACTCATTCTTTGTCCTACTTTCTTTTAGTCGAGTTTGTGAATAACTACACATATACTAGTCGCAGAGTTCATTGGTCATATGTATTAGGCAATTAAAGTATAAGGCATAGGCATGGAGTAAAGTAAAACATGCATAGTAACATACACATCATTTAGACATCATAGATATGCATCTTGTCGGTTTAATAGTTAGTAGCATTCTAGGCATCAATTCTAGCATTTATATAACCTTAGCAGCTATATAATAGATATATACCCCATCAAAATAAATAAGTATATCTATTGTGCCCCGCTTGATCTATATACAGATAAAAAAGGTGGATAATAGAGGATTTGCTTATCCATCAAGTAGGAGATCAAAAGTTGGGTCCTAAACTACATAAATAATAATTAGCCGAGCTCCTCTATTAACCAACAAAGTAGTGAAATAAGCAAACATGTTGCAGGACTACCACTAGCTAATCCATATCTGGATATACGTCACTATCACCTTGACCTTGATCATAATCATCATGCACGCCATTGCTGGGATCCTTTGAAAATGCCAAAAAAGGAGTGAGAAATAATTTCTCAATAGGAGGTGATGTTTTCAAGAGCCTACCATAATACCCAAAATGTCCTTGGTTATGTCATAAGTTGTAACATACACACCAAAATAGCATACTAGAGCACAATAGGGCATCCAACAAAATAGTATACATATTAACATAATCAAATAGTGTTATAACTCTGAGGGCCAAGTTTATGTCTATAATAAGTATAGCACATAGCAGGCAATGTTTATGCAACTTAATAATCATGATAATGCCACACAATAGGGTATCACATAGCATGCATGAAATTTTAGTTATTATCAATCCTTTAAGCTGTCTTTATCCTCGTGGGGCCATTGTATCATATCATATTTGGATCTCGAGAGCTCTTTGCTAGGGCATCTCCTAGTTGAACCAATGATCACATTAATGTCTTGATCTGTTAGTATGGCTAGGCCCATTGTGTCACCAAGACCACTACTAGATCCATGAATGCATTAATGTTCTGATTTGCTAGCATGGTAGGGCTTGTTGTGTCACAAGTCTTTTATCATCTGTTCATGCACAACACTTTCACATTCAACATAATGACAATTATGTGCATGTCCAATCAAAACTCAATTTCTAGCATTCCATGCATAGCATTCAATTCATTCCATGTGAGTACTAAAATCAATACCTTCAAGCAACATGAACAAGAGTCAATCACTTCCAATAATTCATTTAAGTAAGCACAAATCAATTCTTATGCAAGAATCATGCATAAAGTCACATCATATCCATAAAATTAAGTACAACAATATAGTCCTCAATTTTCTTATCAACATAGTGGAGACATGCCAACTCAAAATTCAAAGTTCAGGCATAACCTAATATGCCAAAAGTCATCAATCAAGATACTCATAGAATTTTATGCCTAAACACTTTTAAAATCATTTTAAAGTATAAGAATCATAAGAATTCAAATTAACATCAAATCTTCCTTGAAGAATGGGCCTTGGCCAAAAACATCATTGCACCAAAATACAAGGAATTTCATTTCCAATCATCTTCAAAATCATTTTAAAGCACAGGCATCCCTAGTATTCAAATTAAGACAAAAACTTCCTTCGAATGTATGCCTTGGCTAAAAATCAAGGAATCACAAAACGTTTGCCATTTGACTCTTAATCAACCTTAAAACCATTTTAGAGCTTTAGGAACACCAAAGATCA
The DNA here is from genome assembly GCA_031439595.1 of Pterocarpus santalinus. Classification (NCBI taxonomy): domain Eukaryota; kingdom Viridiplantae; phylum Streptophyta; class Magnoliopsida; order Fabales; family Fabaceae; genus Pterocarpus; species Pterocarpus santalinus. The sequence goes on from CM062523.1 coordinate 23,880,628, forward strand.
AATTAAAAGCTAGAGTAACCTTCCTAGAGAAGTTATCAAGGTCGAAAATCAATCATGGTCACCCAAAAAGATTTTGTTTCCAAACACTTTCATAATCACATTAGAACACAAGAAATATAAGAACACAAATCAAAAGGTCAAGTTTCCTAAAAAGTTAGACGTGGCCAAATGTTAAAGAAACAAGAACACCTAAGTATTTGTTTCCAATCAACTTCAAAATCATTTTAATATATCACCCACACAAGAATTAAAATTAAACACAACAACTTCCTAAGGAAGCTTACTATTGTTGAAAATCATGTCACAGAGCCACATAGGATTTTTGACTTAGAACCTTTCCAAAGTCATTTTTTGAGTATCAAACCACACAAGAAATCAAATTAAACAAGTTAACTTCCTAAAGAAGGCTATATAGGCTGAAAATCATATGAACACAAACACATAGGATCGACTTTGATTCTAAACCTTTTCAAAAATCATTTTTGAGTATCAATCATACAAGAGATCAAATGGAAAAAGTTGACTTCCTAAGTAAGACGACATAGGGCGAAAACATCATTAAGCAAAACCAAGGCAATTTTGAAGCATTTGAACACCAAGAACCAAGAATCCACATAATCAAGATACCAACACTTCCATCACAAAACTTTCAAGCATGAAAACACATGAACAAAAAAATTTCAGGACTTCTTTCATGATATGAACACCAGATTTTGCCTGAAGTGTTAAAAACAAAAGGAAGAAAAAAAAAAGTTGGTCCATTTTTAGATTATAAAAATAGCCCAATTTTGAGGTCATCCATTATAACTCACTTTAGCCCAAAACATCCAAAATTAAAAAGAAAAAAAATCGATCATCATACAAGCATCTTTTAATTTTGTATCCAATCAATTTTTTTAATCAAACATCCCTCAAATAAGATCAAATTTGCTATTACCATTTTCAATCAAGGCAAAGTCCCCAATCAAAATCAATCAAATTTAATGTCAATTAGCCCCTTTAAATCATATAAAACAGACCAAAACACAAACAGGGGGATAGACATCATCCTTTTACTTTCTCATAACAAGTTTACAGCATCATAATTGATCAATTTTTCGCCCTCTTATAGGTATATCCCTATATATGTAATAACTCTTTAATTTTGTTCATTGGCTTTCTTTAATTTTAATTTTGCATTTTGATCAATTTTGTGCATTTTGCATTGCCTGTAATAAAATCTATTATCGATATGATACACATCTCGGCACATCCATCGTCTTCATTACCCAGGACCAACACAACAGTAAACCACCCCCCTGCAACCATATCTAGCACCCTCTCCTTGCCCAAACTCCATCTCAACCACCCACAAATTAAAGCTACCACCACAGCATTCCCTCAACCACCATCAACCAAACTTAGTCGCTCACCCTTCAACCTCCATCAACCACAACACACCCAAATCAACGTCCCCATCAACCTCATCATGGCCACAATCTCACCGCAACCATCAACCACCAGTACCAACCTCGACACCAACCCTCGTTGCAACCTGCAAGCCATCAAACCATCCGCGAGTCGTCAACCATCTCGACCTCAATCATTGTCCACACCGCAGCCTCACCTTTCACAACCACCAATCCCGTCAACGGACAGCCCCCTTGCCCACCTCCGTCTCGTGCCACCACCGTAGGCCGTGTCACCATCTCCACTGTCGCAAGTTCGCCACCACACTGCCGCAGAACGTTGTCGTGGAGCCGTTGCCCGCTTGCCCAGTCCCCTGGCCGATACGCATTTGTGCCGCTAATGTCCCTATCTCCATATGACCCTTTCTTTGTATTTGAGTTTTTAGGATTCCTTTTAGGTTTCTGGTCCTTTTTTTTTGGCTTTTCTGTTTAATTTTTATTTTATTTTATTTTTTTTCTAAAACCGTTTGTGGGTTTCTTGTCTTGGTAGGTTGTTTGTTTTGTTTTGATGGCGAGTTAGATTGCCTTTGTTTGCTAAATTTGTTTTCTTTTTAGTGTTATAGGAATTTTATTTTATTTCTTTATTTTTAAGCTTTTAGATAAAAAGAACATTAAAATCAAAATGTAAAAGAAAAGAAATAAAAATAAAAAAATTCAAAGAATCAAAGTACAAATAAAATGCTGAGAGTTGTTTTGTTAATCGTTTTCTTTTTTCTGACTTCTTTCGTAAATAAATGGTTAAAAAAATGAATATAAAAACAAAGGTTTGAATGCCTGCATCATGAAATAAAGATTTTCTCGTGTCTTTTTTTTTTTTTTAAGACTAAAAATGGCAAAGATCTTTTAATTTTTTAACTCGCGTAAAGATCATTGAGAGTTATTATCTAGCTAGTGCTACTTTCATTACTCTTTGAATCATAAAGATTTATTGAGTAGCCTAATACTACCTTGATTCTTGTGTAAAAGCGGGTTTTGTTCCAAATAAAATCTTTCATCAGTTTAGCAAAAGACCATTTTGAGAGTGCAAAAATAAAATGCTTGAGTTAGTAAATAAGTGAGTGTAGTCTTTTGTGAATATGTCATAATATTTACTAATTAAGACTTTTCTTATTTTCTTTTAGTAATAAAAACAAAATCTTTTAAATCTTTTTTGATCCGTGTAATAAAAACAAACTCCATTGTGATTGAGTAGTTAGTGCTACCTTCAATGCTGTTTGAATTATAATTGTTTATTAAGTAGCCTAGTGCTAACTTAAATCATGTGCAAGAGTGGATTTTGTCCAAAACTAATTTCATAAATTTTATTTTATTATTTTTGCAAATAATTGTAAAATTTTGTTTAGGAGGAAAAATAAATATTATTAAATTTATTAATTAATTTACATAATCAGTTCTAGGGTACTTATTGTAAAATGGATGTGTTAGGGGTGTTGTGAGATTAACTTTTCATCCTTCCTTGTGCAAAATTAGGCTCGTGAACCCAATCTTTTTAAAAGACTAATTTTGCATAAATAAAAAGATTTTTCCTATTTTTTTCATAAATAAAAATTGGTGGTAATTTCATTGAAATATTTTTTCAATATTTTTGTTGCTTTTATTCGCATCGCCCTTTGAGGATATTGTGACATTTTGGTAACTCCATTGGAGATAGTTAGAGAGTCAAGCTCATTAAAGTAAATTATGTAAATTATATAATTGAAATAATTTTTATTTTTTCCCTTGCTTTTTTTAGGCAATTTTTTAATTTTTGTAAATAATTATTTTATTTGTAAATAATTGTTTGATTTTTATTTGTATTTATTTATTTTACTTAAACCTTAGTGTAGTTGACTTTTTTTTTGGGTATATATTTCAAACCTTTGGATAGTTAACTTTTGTATATATTAAGCTTTATTTTGGCAGGGAATGTGTACAATTTTTAGGGTTTGCATGCTCCTTGCACACCTTGCACCATCAATTATTGCATACATCTTTTGGGCTTTATACTTGAGCTAGTGCATCCTAGGATTAAGAGGCATCTCAAGCTTGTTAATGGGGGGCTTAATGCTCACTTAGCATTTGCTGGGATAGTACTTAGATTGTTACTCATATCATGGATTGGTCAAATTGAAAGGGTCCATCCCTAGTTGTGATTAATGCATGAGCTGGGTCCTTATCCTATGGATAAGGGCAATATGGAGATCATGAGCTTTAGAAGTTTAGATATGTCCTATAAACTATGCACTGATAGATTAAATTTAGTGGCTATCCAAATTAAGATTCTGACTTTAGAGATATCCTACTATTAGGACTCATCTTTCTAGGACACAAAGAAGCATGCTTTCATCTCTGTATCTTGTAACATGCATTCTAAATAGCATAACATTCTTTTTTTCAGCCGTTACCTAAAGTAATTTGAGATTTCAGTGTCAATGTTAAATTTGTGATTTCTTATTAGTTGATATCTTACTTGTTTTCTTGTATATGATGTAACTAGCTACCCTTTGCTCTAAATCTTCATAGGATTATGATAATCATTTAGGAGAAGCATGATGAGCTAAACAAAACTTTCTCCTCCATTCCAACAAAGACCAAGGAGATGCGGTGAAGCGAATGGAAGGTAAAATGACACTTTATTACTATTAATTTCAAGGTTTCACTCCTATATATGGTAATATATTGATTTATAACACTATTGTGTTTCTTTTTTGCATGCAGTCAACATTTATAATTGAATTTGCAAAGGAAGCCTTTTTTTATAAGGCTTGGAAAACTAGGGCCTCCAAGCAGCTCAGGGAGATGTATAGAGACATGAGAAAGGGGCCAACCATGAGTGGAGATCAGATGCCAACCTCTGGATTTTGCGGGAGTATTGGAACTTTGATGCCTTCAAGAGATGTCTAGGAAAGGCAAGGCTAATAGAGCCTCTTTTACAAGTGGCTCACTCCATTATCGTTATTATTTTTGTGTAATCATTTATCTATGATCATTTGAAATTAATTTGAAATGTAGGTGAAACTCCAAAGGAGCCCAATTAAGGAAGAGGTGTTTAAAAGACCCACATCCAGAAGAACGACAAAAGTGTGTGGGTTGACACATCGTTCGATGCCGCATATGTAATTTCTAAATTATGATTTTCAATGTTCTTGTTATATATAATGTTGTGCAAATATAATTTATTTCATTTAATGGTAGAATGAGTATAAACACAGACCTAAGGTGGCCAAGACCCAACAGCTCTAGCAGGAAGGTGGGACTATTACTGATTTCCCACCTATTAATGAAACGAGATGTGGACACAGATAGTTGGCAGTACTTATAAGGGTATCATCCACGACATGAGGAGCTACAACTGTAGCGTCCTGCTAAATAATACAAAGCAAATAGTTGACTTAAAATAGCCAAAAATTCCTTAGCTCTCACGAAGTTAAAATCAAATTGTTATACCCCCAATTACTCTATCAACTAGAGGTAATAAGAGACAAAGAAATCCCAAACTAAAATGTCACTATAAAAAGTAATGGTAAAATGATAATTTTACACTGAAAGTAAGGATAAAAGCGTCCAAATATAAAGTTAAATCCAAGTCAATCAAAAAATAGATTTTTTCTTATTTTACTAATTAATGATGAAATAAAATTCTTTTGAAATTATTAACAACAAATTATAGCCTCATTAAAACAAAAATAGCTTTAGCATCATAATCCTCAATTTAATTCAAATAGTTCGAGGTCTTTGTCAACTAACAAGTAGTTGACAAACATGACAGGTAACCTAAATCACGACAGGAACATTATGGTAAAAAATAAATAAATAAATAACAGTTATAAAATTGACTGATGGGTTGAGATTATTAAGGGTAAAAGCATTCAAAAGCTTAGAAATAATGCTAGAAAAATTATAATAAAATAATTGATTATTTGACTCAATTTGAATATATAGAAATAACTTATAATTATTTTAGAATTTATTTGGGTAATTTAGTAATTAATTGGAAGCTTATGTAGTTGAGAATTGATAATTTAATTAAGAAAATATGGAAATTAATATAAAAAAAATTTAAGACAAAGTGAGATACCAATTTGGACTCACAAAATTAATTGGGCAAGCCCAATTGTGCTCTGAAAACTTAACCAAGTTCTTGTGATAAGAAAATTAACCAAGCTAGATTATTAAATTAATATGTGTTAATTTATCTAAACTAGATTAATATCATTTTAATGTCATAAAACAATAACCAATTTTAGCCCTCCATCAAGCCAAGTGGCACCACTATGCTATTCCTTGGAGGCCAAGTAGCTGATCTTAGTTTTAATTAAGGGAACTTAGCAATTATGAAGGGGAGGTGTAGTAATTCCACTACTCCAGTAACACTATAAAAGAAGCACAAACCACCTCATTCCCCCTTAAATCACTACACGCGAAGGGAAGGAAAACGTTAATTTCAATTTTGGTTTTGATTATTTAAGATTCCTTGCAAAGCAAATAGTCATCCAAACCATGTTACAAAAACAAATTTCTCCCCTAAGTATTCACAACCGTGGAGATAAAAGAGGGAGTAAGTGAGAGACACACCTTCTTCTCCTTCCTTCGTGCCATGGCCAAGAGCTAGAGAGAGAGTTTGGGAAAGTTTTAGTTCAATCCTCTTCACCTTCATTTGTGTTCTTTAAGCTTTCAAGGAGCTTCTTCAAGAAGGAACATCCTCACCGCCAACAAGCCTCAATTGCCACCACCATCATCATCATTATCTCCATCATCCTTTTCACTCCCCAACAAGTAGGGGTTTCTTCTCCTCTTCTCCTATTCTAAAAACTCCCCATGAAATTCTCTTTTTGATAGTTTTGATTCTTGGCTTGACATCTAGCCAGTTTCCTTCCTTTTTTGGCTTATTTAATGAATTTGAAGGCTTGATCATGATTACAATGTGCTACTGTTTTGCTTCCTTTTACTGCCCAAAAATCATATATTTTGTTACTTAATGCTTTATGAACTTGTTTCTTGAAGCTCGATGGTGTTGGTGTATGGTGGCTCACAAGTACGGTGGGGTTAAGGGGCAGACTTATGTGTTCTTGGTTTAGTATGGATTTATATGAGTTAGAAGAATCTTGACTGAGATTATCTTTCACTCAAGTTAAAAGAGAAGAGAATATGTGCATGTGTGTGAAGTGCACAGCTTCGGCCATAAGAAGGGAAAGATGGGAAGATGATCTTCATGCTTGATTATGTTATTAATAAGTTTACGGATAAGTCATCATGAGTGGGATTGAGCTAGAAATGATATAAGGATTACTCTTGAGGATTAGAAATGTTTAAGAGCAAATGTCTCATTCCTTGGGCTAATGCCTAAATTTGGCCATGAGATGTGGGGTAGAAAAAATGATGACTTTTGAGGTGCATAGGGTTAGTTTAGAGTGTTTTGAGTACCTAACATGTCATGTGAAGGTTTGGTGAGGATTTGAGTAAGAATAGGCTTGAATCTTGAATTTTGATATGGATGAGTGATGAGTTGAGGTCTTAAATTGTTGCTGAGTTATGTGAAATTGAGTTTCATGTTTATAAAGTTGTTTTGTAATAGTTAAATGCCTTGAAAGTTGGGTTAAAGTTTGAGTGAGGAATTGATTAAGCTTAGGCTTGGATCTTGGAATTGTGACTCATTGAGTATTGGTTGCCTCTTGATGTTAAGTTATGTTTTTTATGGATTAAGGGTGATAAGTAAGGAGACTTGAGTTATGGCATGCTAGTGTTAATAATTTAAGCATGAAGGATAAGCTTGAATGATACGTGATGATTTGGATTGAGGATTGGCTAGATATGGTGCTTGATTCTTGAAAACTAAGAATTATAACCTTGCTCCTTGCTTTATGATTTGACTATGATATGTTGGATATGAGAACTTGTCTTTTGTAAGTTATTGTGGTTTATGACATGCTTTGAAAGTGTTTTTTGAATTATAGAGGATCTTGGTTTGAGAATGAAATGCTCTTGAAACTATACAAAGAACTCGATTTAAGGTTTATTTAGACTCTTGTTTCATAACTAAAGATTTACAAGGAAGTGAGCATTTTGATTTCTCTTCTCACTTGGAAACACGGATTCAACCATGCTATGTTTATAAATGAAAAATTGCTCTTTCTATGTGATATTGTGAATTGCTTAATGATTCGATAGGATTATGAATTATGGTTTCGATTGAGATTAGAATTGTGATGGAACATGTACGTTCATGTCATGATCACGCATTTGCTTGAAAAACATGACAAGAGAATTTTGGCATACACATTTGAGATTATGGTTTTGGCATGGATCATGTGCATGAAAGTTAAAGATCAAGAAAGTCTTGTAGGATGGCTATGTGATATCGAGGCAAGGGTTACATAGGCCGTATTGATACTAAGGCAGTGGTCATAGGATTAGATAATGAGGATGAGAAGTTAGATCTGGACTAGGGGATGCCCTGATGGAAAGCTCTAGCAAATTAGGCCAGATAATGAGAAATGCACAATGTACCCTCGAAAGTATTTTACGAGCACAAACAAGCAAAGATAAAGAAAATGCTAAAGGTGCATTCATGCATACACACATTCCCATTTTGATCATCCGGCAAATCACATCTGCTTATTTTCTTATGGAGAAAAATATTTGCTTTTTTTTTTTGGATGAAATTTATCTACTTTATTTACTGAGAAATATAATATCTACTTTATTTACTGAGAGTTTTGTAAATTGCCTGTAGTCCTGTTATGCGGCATGTGTTGTATACTACAAACTACCTGTTGAAATCTTAGGAGACTTTGGGTGTCCAGTAGATGCCTAGAAATACTATTCCTATTAAGATTAGTATCTCACCCTTTTTCTTGGTGTTTCTAATGCATAACAGGATAGCGTAGATCGAGTTCAATTCTATCTCATGGTTGGATTAATAAGGATTGGCATGAATAATAAAAGTGACTATAATAAATGGTTAATTCATGTATTAGGAAAAAGGTAATTCTTCTTACCTAATAAAATGAAGAGAAAAAGAAACGAGAAATACACAGCCTAAAATAAGAGAAGTTGGTAAAACTTGCTAGTTAATTGTTAATTAAGTAATTAAGTGGCAAAGGAAAAAAAAAGTAAAATTGGTAAATTAATAACTAACTAGTAGGGTGCTACAACTATAGTGATAATTTGTCCCTTGCCTCTATGACCACAGGAGTTGGTTTAGGTGTTGCAAGGCCTGATGCTGAGGAGGATGTCCATACTCACATTCTTGTCCTAAATCAAGAACTTTAGGTTCAAGCAATGGCTTCAGAAGCAGAAGCAGCAACAGTAGCGGGAAAAAGATGCCGGGAAGAAGTTGAAGAATATGAAGATGATGGCTACGATGTATTCTTACTTCCAGTGGGTGTAGGCTAGTGGTTTGTTGGCTCCACCTCCTCTCCCAGATGAGTCTAATGATGATAATTTAGATGAGGAAGGAATCTTTGATGTAGACAAAGATGACTATCATTGACTTTTTTTTTTTTTGTTTTTATTATACGAACATTTTGTAGCATTGATTTTGTATGACTTATTATAAAATAATTTAAACATTTTATTTATTTTTTAATAATTATTACATTTTTAATTACATAAATTTTGATACCAGTGAATTATTAGCGTATTTTATGTAAGTTTTTTGCAATTGCTCTTTAAAACAAGTAAGAAATAATTTAAATTTTTTTTTTGATATTTTCGACATATTATCCGTCGAAAAAGCAAAAAATAAAAATTCTTTTAGTATCTTTCTTGAATTTTACTAACGGATCAATCATCGGTAAAAATTTAGTATCTGTCGCTATTATTTTTCAAAATGAAGAAATTGTTGATATATTTATCAAACATTTACCGATGACAGTTAAATAAATACTGGCAGATTTTTTGTCCCAAATTTACATATGGAATTTTAAACCCTTCGATAATTATAACAAATGCCAGTTTTACCGACGGATTGAATTTGTCTATGATCCCTGTAACATTCCCAAAAATTGTTAGAAATATATATAAATATAAATATTAATGGGATGGAATTACCCTTAGTGGAATAACTTTCGACCCTGATTAGTTCAAGGTGTCGTGAGAGGATTCTCAATCAATTGACTGACCTTTGATCGAGATGTATGATGGTCAAAGTATTGACGGAAGAATTACAATAACAAAAAATATGGATTGTAATTAAATATCAAACGAATGTTTTAAGCCTTTTAAGGGTAAAACGGTATGAAAAGCTTAGGAAAAATTATATAAAAATTATAATAAAATTCTAGCTAAAATAAAAAATATGAAAAGAATTATAATTATCTTAGTTCTTGAATTAATTACTAACACACCCAAATAAATCCTAAAATAATTATAAACTGTATATAATTATCTTAGTCCACTTATGTATCCTCTTTTCAACCTGTATATAAACTGAAGCGTTGACCTCTGGCATATATATGTATGTATATACCTGATGATATATTACCTACTTTATCTTTTCTGTTGTGCTTTTTATTAAATTTTATTACGTTCTATGATGCTGATCATGTTTATATTATATACAGCGCGCCGCTTCTTCTGTTTACATATATGATCTCTGTGCCCCAAGGTATGTTTCGTCAAAAAAAAAAAAGACTAAAGAGAAAAAGGGCATATAATATAATGAATAAATAATAGACGAAACACTAACACAGTAATAGAACTACTAAATTTCATGCTATGACTTAAGCATAACTTTAAATTGGTAGGGTGTTACAACTACCTATAGTAGATTAATGCCAATCGTTCCATCTCAATCATGTTCAATTCTTTGAGCATTGCTGCCTTCATACCAATGAATACAAAATTGCACTTGTTGATGATTAAATTGGAGTGTGCGGGTGACATTTTGCTCTATGGCCATTGATTACTTTGCCTTTTTTCACTAAGTTAATCATCTGAACAAATTGTTTGCACAACTTAGGATCTTCATCATGTTCATGATCATTCATGTTTATCATAACACGACTTATCCACATGGGATTGAGATCCCAAAAGGAAAGAATGACATGTTAAATGATGCAAATGAAAGAGTGTATGGACAAGATATGAAAGATAATGTATTGGTTTAAAAACCAAAACCATGCATAATCATTTCATTATTTCAGTGGATCTCAAATACAAACAAAGGGAATAAAAGCTTGTTATTCACAACTCAAGATATATCAAGTTAGATCAAAATTCACATCCCTAGTTATCTAATGCCTTTTCATTACAACGAACACCCCTCTTCGCATCTTTCAAAGCTTTGCAATACTCATCAGGATTGAGTGCTGCAACTTCTGCAAAGGCTAGGAATAGATTCTAATCATGTAGGATCTTCTCTTCGGTGGTTGCTTAGGTCATATCCTATCTTTCTAGGTCTCTTTTTTTATTTTTCCTTTTCCTTTCTTTTCCTCTTTTCTTTTCCTTTTTGTTTTCTTGTCTTTTTTTTTTTTTTAGTTTGCTCATGACTCTCAGACATAGCTACTTGGATCAAATGGAGTTTTTAGATGAGCGATGTTTAGAGGCAGAATGGTGCATCCTCTTTTCGAGTTTTTTTTTTTTTTTTGCTCTTTTCATGAGATGAAAACTTTCTTATGTGCTTTTGATGCATGCTATTATGTTAAAACATGCATGCTAGGAATGATAGAAAATGTATGATATGCATGAATGATATGGAAGGGATAGATAGGAAGTTAAAAAAAAATGCATGTGACATGAATTCTTCCTAAATGCTTGTTGATGTGTGCATGCTATAATGCGACATTGTTGATGGGGAAAAAAAGCCTAAGCATGTATTTGACACTAATGTAGGTGTATGAATGATGTAGGATGATAGGGGAAAGAAAGAAGTATAGGCTCTGAATGTTTAAAGAGAAAAAATTCATGTTATATGGATGCTATTATGTGTGACAAGAAAAATGCATGTTAATAAGGTTCGAGAACATAAGAGAAAAAATGCATTTCGGGATGCATGTTATGAGTTCATGTTAAATGAATTTTTTTTTCTTGGCATGCATATCATAAATATTTGAGAACATGAGACAAAAATGCATTTTTTTTGGCTTATCGATGCATGCTACAACCATGTGACATGGTTGAGTGTTTGGGAACATGTGAGAGAAACCGAAGAATGCTTGTTATAACAATCAAATGCATGGTGTGTAGTACAAGTTAAGTGGTTTCTTTCTTTCATCTTTTTTTTTCTTTTCTTTTTTCTACTTATGAATGTTTTGCATGTATGGAAAGTATAGAGAGAGAAAGGAAGAGTACATGAGTTTTTTTTTTATGCTTATTTATGCATGTCATAATATAATGTATGGGATAAAAGAGAAAGATGCATGAGAGATAGAGATGGGCCATACATGACATGATATTCAAATGATTGAAGAAATTGTTAATCAAATGAAATTATATGAAAAAGGTGTGGCTTACTCATGACAGTTACAAAAAACATATGGTCCTTTAATTGCATCCATTGAACAAGCTAGGGATGTATCGTCCTTATCAATAATTGAACTGATGGAATTGCTTGATGCAAATGTAAAGAAGTAAAGAGGGTAAAATGAAGTAATATTGAAAGTCCTATAGAAAATAGTGTATTTCATATGTTTGGATAGTTACAAAGTGAACCAATATATAGATATGGGTCTATAATTGTACACAACCCTAATCCTAAATAATAGGAGAGATAATTTGTAACATCCTCCCGAAATACAGTATTATGCTTAAATCATAGTACCATACTCAGGAGTTATTACTGTTACCTGAGAGGACCCTTTCTGACAGCAACTTTAGCCGTCTTTAAAACTTCTCGAAGTATCTGGAGATAACATAGAAATCGGAGTGAGAATTTTAAATTCTTAATAGGATTCACTAAGAAAAATTTCATACCGTGTCATTATTATTCTCCAACTACTTCAGTTTATTATAAAAAAAAATGAACATATTATACGAACTGTTTTGTTTTATAGTTTGAAAACATATGGTCTGAAGTAGAGTTAATTTTATTCATACACTTGTTAAATAGAGTAAGAATTCAAGCATGAGTACAGCAAATTTCATAATAATAATATCAATAACAAGAGCCTACTTGCAACGTCATAATGATGATAATAGCAATCATTATTTGTGTGTATGCACTGCTTATCATAAAATCATGCATATGCTTTTGTGTTTCCCTTGCTTGCTTTACTTGACACACCTAGGCATTACATATTGCCGTCCCTAGGATGTCTGCATATATATATCCTTGCCTTTAATCTTTGCTATCCTTGGGTAGTCTGATTTAGGAGTGAGCTCAACTCATGACTGTCATCACACAGTACTAACCCGCAAGGGGACCCACATGCCTCTAGGTCGGAGGAACTCAGTTGGCCAACTGCCTCCAATATAGAAGGACCCAAAAGTTTTAACTGCTTTCACAGAGAGGGACCCAATATGCAATTGCCTCTGAGTGAAGTGATCCACATTTTATCTTTTAACTACCTTCACCTGGGGGGACCCAAATAACTGCCTTCAAGTGAAGGGATCTCAATCGTACATAATCATATATTTTCTTCATTTGCATGCAAATATGCAAACTTTCATAAAGAGAGTCATGATCATATCATCATACAATGTTCATATTCATATCATAAATTTTCATAGTATAAACTTCTGTCGAAAATTTGGCAGCCTAACAAATCAGATCCGTTTCCCTATGAATAATGCCAGGCTACTAGAAAAATCAATCAAGCATCCAAACTAACATAGAACAACAAGTTTATAGCAATAATGTCAATCATATAGTGTGCCAACATCAATAAGGTTTCTGCTCAATCTACTCAATTCTGCCCAATTTTTGTAAAATTCACCATAATTTCTATTCTATTCATTTATACTTAAATTTTGGATATGTTATAGTGCTATAGTCTAGTTTCCAACCCTTTTAGTCCTATCTCATTTTGATTTGTGTAGCTCAAGTTATTTGAATTTTACCTCATTTTATCCTACAATTAGCTAGAATTGCACCCTTAGGAGTAAAAATTCACCAAAAATAGAAATCTAGGTGAAATCAAATGAAACTTATATAAATTAAAGGTAACAGGACAAAATTTTATTTGCCGCAAGTTTCATTTCATTTGCATAAGTAGAGCGTGAGTTATAAGCCCTATAAGTTGATCCTCCTGGACTGCCCTATTCTAGTCTGATTTGGACTTAAGACATTTTCATTGAATTACTGGGAGCAATTAGGACCAAATCTAAATCTAAAATTTTTATCGGGTGTTTCCCTATGTGTGACCTTTCTAAAAAAGTTTGTTGCACTCCATTTAGAGTTTTGTAGGGCGAGTTATATCCCCTACAACTCATACTACCCAAAAAAGAACTTAGAATTTTAGGTTAAACTTCAAAAGTTCATAACTTATTCTATACTAATCCAATCCCCTTATATTTTATATGATTGGAAAGTCCTAAATGTCTGGTTTCATATAAAAATAGATTCATTAAGTTTTGATGGTTAGATTTTGGTTCGTACAAGTTGAATGTATGGACACCATAGGGTTTCACCCAAATAGCTTCTTGCTTCTTCTATTTTCAAATTCTTCCTCTCCAACTTCAATTCTAATTCAGTCATACATATTAAACCTAGCTTAATTCATCATCTCCACCCCATATAACTTCAGAATAATGAAATAAAGAGGAACCCTAAATAGCCCCAATCTATAGAAAATAAGAACAGAATTTAGAATTCCTACCTTTGCTATGTGTTAAGCTTGCTAGATTCAAGTTTTGGAGCAAGGAAAGTTGTTGGAACTTATTGGAACTTGGAAGCTTGATGAAGAAGGAGTGAATATAAGGTGAGATGGAAAGGAAATGAAGGGGTTTCTACTGCAAATATGGTCGAAAATCTACAAGGAGTAGGAAGGAATTATTTAGAAACTTTTGGAAGAAGTTGCATGTGATTGGTGGACTTCTTCCTTCTTTTCAATTTGGTGTGGTTGCCCTCTTTGAGGGCTAATGTTGTGCCACTTAGAAGGGGTTAGGAGGTTGAATCTTAGCCATTCAATCTAAGGTTCTCATAGTATAATTTCTATTTATTCAATTCTAACAGTTTAAAATACCGAAATTTTACCGATTTCCTTTAAATTGGTAAATCGGTTTTGGAAAAATCCTATGAAGTTTTCTATGCTTCTAATCTAATTCCTTCACATCTAATTTCTCTAAATGATACTTAATTGGCACTCAGTAAATATTTAATCGAATTCTAAATAAATCTCAAGTAGTCGATAAAACTGAACAACTTGCTAAAAGGAAAAATGATATAAATTTTTCGAATGTTACATAATTTCCTCTTAAATGCTAATATTATTTACAAACACATGCAATCCCTATAGACTAGGAAAGGAAATAAATCAAAACTGTACAAGGATATAATCAAATCCAAATACTTTTTTTATTCTTAAAAATTAGGAATCGATCATCAATACTCCCCTTAAGCTACCTAATAAATATCTATGATGCCTAGATTGGACCTTAGATTCCCATAGATTTATTTTGGGAGAGCTTTATCAGGATATTTGCTATTTGCTTATGTGATGGTTTGTACTCGAGACTAACAACCCCATTGTCAATCTTTACTTTCATGTAAGGACAGTCAATCTCCACATATTTGGTTCTATCATGATGAACTAGTTCTTGGTAAAACTAGTGGAAGCTCTGTTGTCACATAAGATCTTCATAGTGTAACTTATAAAGATTTTAAGTTCTTTTAGCATTCTTTGGAGTCAAATTCCTTCATAAATGCCATGACACAAGGCTTTAAATTTTTGAACATTGCTTTTTGCAACCATGGGTTATTTTTAACTTCTCCATGTGACCAGATTCCTCATGCATAAGAGCAATATCCATTTGTAGACTTTTGGTCAGTCACAGACCCAGCCTAATTTGCTTCAATAGATACATCAATAACTCTATTAGGAATTTTGCAAATTAGAAACCTTTGCCCAATGTCCTTTTTAAGTATATGAGGATTCAGTTGACTGCCCTTTATGTGAATTTTAGTGGGATCTATCACATATCGACTTGCCACACTCATAGCAAAACCAATATCTAGTTTAGTCTGAGTTAAATAGATCAATTTTCCCACTAGTCTCTGATATATGTCCGTATTGGTAAGAGGACTTTCTTCTATTGTTTCACTTTTTCTTGTAGGCTACATTAAGGTGTCAGCTGGTTTACACCTCAGCATACCTATCTCCTTCAATAGATTTAGTGTGTACTTCTTTTGGGATATTGAGATCCCATTCTTTGAGTGAGCGACCTCTATTCCTGGGAAATACTTCAGTTGTCCTAGGTCCTTAACCTCGAATTCATTAGAAAGAAGATTCTTGAGGTGTTCGGTTTTCTTGTGAACATCACCAGTGATGACAATATCATCAACATAAACTATCAACAAAGCCATTTTCCTTTCTATAGAATGCTTGACAAACATGGTTTGATCGGTTTGGCATTATATGAACTCATCTTCCTTGACTACTCGAGTTAACCTTTCAAACCAAGCTTTGGGTGACTATTCGAGACCATATGAGGACTTGCAGAGCCTACAAACTTTGCCAGATGTTCTTAGTGTTTCAAGTCCTGGAGGGATGTTCATGTAAATCTCTTCATCCAATTCATCATTAAGGAAGGCATTCTTCATATCAAGTTGATATAGGGTCCAATCAAGATTTGCTCCTAGAGATAGGATTACTTGGATAGAATTTAGTTTTGCCATTAGGGCAAATGTTTCCTCATAGTCTACACCATAGGATTGGGTGAATCCCTTTGCTACTAAATGAGCCTTATACCTATTAATACTTCCATTTGTATTGTACTTGATACAGAAAATCTACTTCTATCCAACTATTTTCTTCTTTTCTAGTAATATGGAAAATTTCCATGTCCCAATTTTCTCTATGGCGAGAATTTCATCTTTCATTACAGCTGCCTACTTTGGGTATTGAAGTGCCTCTTGGATGTTTCTTGATGTCTAAATACTGTCAATGGCTATCGCAAAGGCTTTATATCCTTTCATAAGATACAAATTTTCTAGTTAGGTGCTTGGTGCAAGATCTCACTCTTTTTCTTATAGCAATGGGTAGATCATGGTCAACAATTTCAGAACTAGGAGCATCAGTTTCTATAAGTATAGGAGATGTGTTACCTGGATGAACTTTTGTAAGCTCTAGAATGTTGATAGATTCCTAGTTTTACTTGAAAGGTGTGGAGGATTTTGGTTTCTTTCTGGTTTTTTGCCTCTTTTGGTACGCCGATTGTAACACCCCAGCCTGAGTGTAGTTACCTGTCGAAACCGGAACCTGAAAAATTCTGAGTTCTGAACCCTATGCCTCCTTGGAGAGCTATAGGTTTAAGATATTTTCTTAAGATCAAAAGTCCCAGTAATGGTTCTCTGGGCATCAATGAGTTAAAGAAGGATTTTTAACGAATTTTAGGGAATGGATAACCCCTTCGTTTTCAACCCTCAAGTTTATAAAAACGCAAGTTTTCGGAGAATTGTACTAAAGCCCAAAAGTTGGATTCTAATTCCTAAGGATTCTGAATTTTTAGATATTTTTATTGAATCCAAATGGGGGGTATTCCCTTATTTACATTTATGTTTTAAAGTTAATGGAGAGTAAAGTTAAAGAGGACATTTGCAATATCCTAGACCTGGGAACGGACTGCAGAAGGAGGGAACCAAGTTTTTGGATTTGGTAATCGATTACAGAGGACCTGTAATCGATTACAATGCTCACGCATACAGGTTAAAAATTTTCCATGTCGTAATCGATTACCATATTTGTGACTCGACATTAGTTCTGGTTTGCTGTGTCGATTACCACCATTGTGTCGATTACAGCTCTTTAGGCTGTGTAATCGATTACCATAATTGGTAATCGATTACAAGTTCTTCGTGGTAATCGATTACCAGCCCTTGGTAATCGATTACCAGAGGCAAATATATAAGTCGAGACGCGTCCCTTTCCCTCATTTCGCGATTTTCTTTCTCTCTCTACCCTCAAAACTCTCTCCCTTCTCTCTAAAACATATCTTCCTTTCTTCTTAAACCCAAACCTTCTCACATTTCTATCAAATTACACCATTCCCATTCACTCAAACTCAATTCCTTTCTTTAATCTCAAATCATACCCTCACCCAAAAATCAACACATTTGGTCCTGGAGCTTGGAGGAGGTGACACCAAGGCTCCTAAGGATTTCTTCTTTCATTCTCCCTTCAAAAAGGTAATCTTCAAACTCATTTCCTATGAATTATAGATTATTTCCCCTATAGTGAGTTTCTAGAGAACCCTAGGTTAGAAGATTTTGGAATTTTCATATCTGGGAGTGTAGTAGATTAATCCTTAGTCTAAGTGGCTAACCTTGAATTAAATTTCCGTATTATTGATAGTATTTGCCACTGGAGGATTGGCTTTGGCTCTCTAAGTTCATGGGATTAGGATTCCGTGATTGGCGCTAAGTCTGTGAGTAGATAGTTTATCCCTATCTTAATTTTAATGTATTTTGTCTATATATATATATATATATATATATATATATATATATATATATATATATATATATATATATATATATTCATATGCAATATAATTTAAGTTTTGGTGGCTTATCTATTTTTATTGGTTCACATGAGACAATGACTTGATTTCAAAAAGAAAAATGTGATAAATGTTTATTACCTTGGTTTCCTATTGAACTTTGGAAAATAAATCTTGTTTTGAAAGGTTTTGGATAAAAGCTTTGGACTTTTGTTCATTTTTGATTTATTAAAGTATTAAGACTTTATTTTTCATTGAAGTTATGATTTTATTGTTTTATATAAGGTATATTGGTATGCTTTATAAGAATCTTTATTAAATGCTCTGTATAATGGAAAAGAAAGACTTGGGAAAGTCTAGACCAGGATCTGTAGGCTAACGGCAGTAGGCGTTAGCCCTGGGTGCACCTAGGATGTTGGATTTCATGGCCACTCAAGGGAGTGGTGCGTGCCTGTTATTCATGGCCACACATATAGTGTGGTGCGTGCCTGTTATTCACGGCCACAGGAGGAGTGGTGCGTGCCTGATTACGGGTTTCACACGAAGGAAGGGCCACCTAAGTGTGATTCCTGACGGATTTATCCTGGAATAGATGGACTCTGTTTGGAAAAGAAAATTGGATAATATTTGATTAAGCTTTCTACTTTTGTCTTATTATACATATTATTGTATTACCTTAATATCTCCAATTTCGCACATTGTCTCATGTGGGTTAGGAACACTCTATCTCTCACTGAGTTTCATAAACTCACCCTGTTGTTTTCTTTCCTTTTTCAGTTGCAGGCATTCCAGTAGAGTCTAATTCTTCGGTTCGTGTATTCCGAATAATGTGGGTGAGCCCTTCTTGTTCAAGGGCCTTTCATAAATTAGTTAAGACTGAGAAATTCTTAGAATTGTAGCTCCATAGTACTACAGGCAAGGTCCGGCCTTGTTCAATTTTTGTTATTGTTATATATTCATTTATATATATATATATATACTTCAACTTGTTGGAGTTAAAATTGTGAAAATGATGTATTTTCTGAAGAACTTGAACTATGTATTTTTGGATATACGATTGTATTTATCTATTTTACTGTTATACTGTGTGCTGAGGGGTGTATTCTAAGAATACTTGGATCCCCGATGAAATATTGTGGTTGTTTATCTTGCAGGGTATCCGTTTGTAATTGGGAAATATCCGGATTACAAAGGGAACTCTGTCAAAATTTTTATAAAATTTTGTGGTGGAAGGCTTGCGTAGGGACTTGTCCTTATGCGCCGGTCATGGCCCGGGTTTGGGTCATGACACCGATAGTTGTTTATCCGCTTATGTAGTGGGATTCAGTCCTTTTCCAACTGCACGTGGTCCTTTTTCACCAGGCATTTAGGAGCCTTTGCATCTATTCGTAGGAGCATACTTAGGCATCTCGGCTTTACGTTCAGTAATGTAACATTCTCCCAAACACAATATTATACTTAAGTCATAATATTGTACCTAGGTGTTGTTACTAAAAAATTTAACAGACTTTGATCCATAATGCCTTCTATATCCCACAAAAATAACATAATATTCGCTTATATGTTGCAAATATTAGCCTTACAAACTAGCATATCAAATTACATGAGTAGATATGATAGGAACTTTATAACTAAGGAAATAGTAACCTAAAGCTAACATATATGGATATTCATCAACTGTCTTTAGCAATTAGCCCAGCTTTAATGAATTCTTCTTGCTTAGTCGACATTAAGATTCTCTGAAACTACCTAGAGATGACACAGGAACCACGTACGCATGAGAATTTTCATTCTCAATAGGCTTCCTAAGTTAACTAACAACTTATGGCATCATCGCTGTCCCAGCTGCTTTAGTTTATTTAGAAAAAGTGATCTCATGCATAGCGGTAGGAATTCATTTATTAAGTTAAAAAAATGTATTCTTCCGAAGCAAGTTACTTTTATCAATCACTTAGCGGTTTCTAGAGCATATATTAAAATAGTAACAGACAAACTAGAGTAGATATAAGAATAATATTAGATAAACTACAACCATAATAATAAGGGAAATAATCATACAATATGCATATGTTATGCACATACTGAACTATGCAATTATACTGAACTTTTTTTACTTCCATTTTTCCTTTCTTTACTTAACACACCTAGGCATTATCTATCGCTGTCCCTAGGGTGTTTGCTCTTATCTTTCATCCATACTTGGTCCCCTAGGAGCATTTAGCCATATAGTCCCGGGTAAAAGTCTGCTTTTCAAGACCAAGTTTGTTCTTATACAGGATTGCTGGGTTTACTTTTCCTAACTTTCCCACCAATCTATTCCTCTTAATTTATTCCGAGGCTAACCTAAGTGATATGGAATCATCATTACAATTTTAAACATGTATTCTTGAATGCATATGCTTGAGGAATCATAATCATAATTGATGATGCATATAATTTTGCTAGAAATCCGGCAGTATAACTATTTAAAATAGGGCTTCCCCAAAATGCAACAGAGAAATTTCTAGCCAGCCAGTCAAAATACTATAATCATCATAATCATATACCAACATTACAACAATTTGATAGAGAATTACAATCTCAATCATTGGCCATTCATGCTTTAAGGGCTCTCAATTACTTGAAATTGACATTACACTTCAAAATTCCTAGATCTATCTTGTTTTATAAATTGTGCCATAATTTCATTTTAACTCATTTAAATATGAAAATTTAATAAGTCGTGACATTATTAGTCTATTTTTAGTTCTCTTTAGTTCTACTAAGTTTTGATGAGTATAAATTGAACTACTAAAATTTTACTGAAGACTACCTTGTTGTTGGACAGATTTGAGTACTTAAATGTAAAAATTCAATAGAAATAAAATTTTCATTAATTTTATCTAAAATTTATATAAAATTGAAGCTAATTGAACCATATTTCATTTTCCATAAGTTTCATTTCAAATGGGTAAGTAAAACCTAAGTTATAGGCTTTCAAATTGGGCTAAAGTGGACTATCCTATTCCAGTCTGAATAGGACATAGGGTAAATTCAAAAAATTTCTAGGTGTGAAGTACTTAAGATATAAATTTGAAAATTTTATGATATGAACATTTATGTGTTAGCTTTCTAAAAAAATTGGTTGCACTAAATTGAAGTTGTGTAGAGCAAGTTATGCCCTTCATAACCTATACTGGTTAGAGTAGTGGATAAGATTCAAGAGATTATTTTAAAAATTCATAACTTTCTCATTTCAGATCCAATGGAATTATAATTTATATGTCTGGAAAGCTCTAGATGTCTAATTTTATCTAAAAATGGTTTCATTAAATTTTGATCTCTATAGATTAAAACACACTATCTGTTGTATGGATAGGTCCTAGGATTTTAATTTCCAATATTCCTATTTTGAGTTGTTCCTTGAGTTTTTGATTGATTTTCTAACTCAAACCAAGAATTGCCAAGTTAAATCAATTGAAACAAGTCATAGGATCATTATACGACATCATAGTAAAGAAGAATAAAGAAACCCTAACCAGCCACATAAACCTTAATATCAAACAAAGCTCAAAAATCCTACCTCAATTCAAGTTTGAGCTAACTAAGGAAGCAAAATTTGGGTAAAAGTATATGAATGAGATAAAGAATTGAAGATGGAGGGATGAAATTGAGAAGGAACATGAAAAAGGGAGGTATGGGTCTGGGGCTAAAATTTAGAAGGAGAAGACAAGAATTTGTTGGTCTTCGAGTCATAAAGTAGAAGGATGACTCATAGAAGGCTATTGGTGGATGTTTAGCTCAAGTTAAACTTTCTTTAGCTTCACCTTGTGTGGCCAAATTTGAGGCAGCCTAAAGGGGTGTATGGCTCAATATTGGCCACTCAAATTAGGGTTTTAATTGGTATTCATGTGATCTCACAGTATAAATTTTTATTAATTCAGTTCTCACGTTACACAACATTGAAATTAGGTTGATTCTTTTTCAATTGGCGAGACATCAACAATGGTCGTCATACAATTTTCCACATAACAAATCTAAATGTTTCTAACCCTAACAATCATATTTCAACCCTAATTAAGTGTATCTCTCTTTAATGAAATGATATAACTCAATTAATAATGATAAGATGCACTGTGCTTTGGGATGTTACAAGTAACAAACTCGAGCATCTTACCTTTGGTTTCAGTAACTATCTCAGTCATCTCGGCTTCTATTTCAATAGTAATCTCAACTATCTTGGCTTCTGTTTCTATAATATCTTTAAATCTCGAAAGCTAAGATTCTTCCTTAGTTCCTCCCCCTGAATTTTGGCATTGGGGTAGTAAGGCTGGTATTCAAAAAAAGGTGACATCCATGGAGTGATAAAAGGCTGTACACAACCCTAATCCTAAATCATAAGAGAGATAATCTCCTCTTAAATGCTGATATTATCTACAGATACATGCAATCCTTGTAGACTAGGAAAGGAAATAAATCAAAATTATACAGGGATATAATCAAATCATAATATCTTATTTATTCCTGAAAATCAAGAATCGATCACCAACAAGTGCCTTCTAAACAAAATATAATGTCTCAGAATTGATGAGGAGTAAACTATAAAAATCAAGAAAAGTTAGGTCTTCTATGCCAAAAAGGTAGTTATATTGTAAGAGATTGCCGATTTAAGTGTATGGCGCATGAGACAAACTCACTTGGAGAAGGATTGTTAGCACTGAAAACAAGAAAGAGCAAATTTTACTAAAAGTAATGAGTCATTTGAATTATTGTATTCATCATATTCCATGAATCAAGGAGCTAAAGATATTTGGTCGCTAGATAGAGAATGGTCAAATTATATGATAAGTAACAAAAGTTAATTTGTCAAAATGGAAAAAAAAAAAAAAATTTGAAGTTGCTCTTAGAGAGGATGAAGTTCAAAAAGTTGAAAGAGGATGCACTACCATTACCAAAACAAAAGACGGCCAACCAAGATTCATTTATGATGTGCTTTATGTCCCACAAATAGTGCAAAATTTGCTAAGTGTTTGCCAATTATTAGACAAAGGCTATAGGGTGATCTTCAATGCTAGAAAGTGTTCAATCATTATCATGAAAAATGGTCAACTAATTTTTGAAGCTAAAATGGCCCAAGATAGAATATTTTCTATAATTATGCCATCACAACAAAGGAGTGCAACCACGTCATCTTTTAATTTTAGACAAGATAAATCAGCTACTAAGTAATTTTTTTCAAAAAAAGGTGTTTATTTGCTAAAGAGTAATAAATGCC
The DNA here is from genome assembly GCA_031439595.1 of Pterocarpus santalinus. Lineage (NCBI taxonomy): Eukaryota > Viridiplantae > Streptophyta > Magnoliopsida > Fabales > Fabaceae > Pterocarpus > Pterocarpus santalinus. Next base: position 23,903,908 of record CM062523.1, read on the forward strand.
CGAAGCAACTAACAAGACAAAAGCTATCAAATCAAGAAAGCATAATCATGCTCAAGAGTACAAGGTAGAAGAATGAGTCAAAGATTAAGAACACAAAAGGTAAGGCTATTTAAGATCTTTACGCAAGACATAGCATCAAGCAGAATATTCATTAAGTAAGACTATATACCCTAACAAAGTACTATTGCTTGATTGCTATCAATGCTTTGGAAGACATAACATGGAACAAGTCAAATTATTAATTAGCAATAGTATTACTCGATGATTTCTATTCTAATAATATTTTTTCTTGTTGAATAGCATTGCTCTTTGATTTGAAGAGATTTCGGACCTCACACCTATATGTAACTTGATTTGTCAACTTCCATAATTTCATCACCACAGAACTTAGATAGCAAACCATGTTAAATACTACAGGTTGTAACATCCTAATAACTCTATACTGCGCTTAAGTCGTATTATGAAAATTATTAGTTATTACTTTTGCTAATGGAAACTTAACTTGCTCTTTTGAAATTACTTTATAATGAAATTAGGGGTAAATTTTCCTTTTTTGATTAATGGTGGAAGAAAACTTTTTGAAAATATGAGCCATGAGTGCATCGTGAACATATATGATTGAGCGCTTAAAACATACATATTCGCAACGCAATAAATAAAAGCAATATAAAGGACATTCAATTCCATATTAACCATATCAGTTATCCATAGCAATCGATATATAAATAGATAATAAATATGTTCTACCAAGGTAGCCAAGGGACTAATAACTACATTCGGCCCAAGAAAACATCCATATCTAAAAAGAGTTCAAACACCAAACGTAAATACATAATTAGCCTCCACAACCATACATGTCATAAAATGATAACTCTAGAGCTATAAACAAAAAGAGCTATGCTTGAATCTAAGCTCTGCATGTGCTATCTCGCAGTCATGCCTCAACCGCAAAATGATATGAAGCCATTCCCAAATCCTCCAGGTGCATCATCACCACAACCTTCTCCCAGGCTTGCCCACGACCTTGGGTATTGTGTCGAAACCTTGGAGGTGGTGCCTAGCTCACTACAGATAAAGAAGAATATGAATTCAGACGAATCACGAAAAGGTACGTCAGCTCCGAAAGGTCAGACTCAACCAAGTAAGTTGGGGTCAAGCAGGTATCAAAGTCAGAGTGTCCATCCATAGGGTACATCGAGGGATGAAAAGAAGGTCATATGTCATCTAAGGTGACATCCTCGTATGGCTTGTATGGGCGAAAGAATGGACTCATAATTGATAAATAAAATTGACGGCTATGGAATATGTAAACCCTTATAGTAGCACGTACAATCATCACAGATATATTCAGCATCCGGTCAAAGTGCTAATGTAGGATAGGGAACTCAACAAAGATGATCACATTGCCCGACAACATCCTCTAAAGACGATACGAAAAACATGAGTGAGAAATACAAGATTTTTCAATAGGATTCCGACTAGACAATTAATGTGTCATCATCATCATCCCAGCTACTTTGGGTTTAAATTATAAAAGGTGATCATGCATAAATTCAATTTTAAGGTATTTGAAAACATATATTCCCTAAGTGGGTTTCTTTTAATCCTATTCTTATAGTCATAACACATAGTAGTACAACATCATAAGGCATGAACATGCATGAGAGATCATAATATAAAACATTCATAACCAAGGATATGAGAAGATAAAGATGTATGCACTTTCATGAAATTTCAGTGGCTTTGGCTTAGCTCACTTTCATAATTAGCACGTGCTTAACATTCTTTTTTTCACATGCCCTTGGATAGATTGTTTTAGGACATGAGCTTATTCCGTGACCATCGTTACACAGTGCTAATCTCAATCAGACTTAGCTAACAAGGGGATCTACGTGCCTCTAATTTGAAGGGATCTAGTTTGACCACGTGCCTCCAAAGTAGAGGAATTTCAAAGTCTTGGTGGATCACCTTCCTTACCAAAGGATCATGTCCAATCATTTCTTTTCTTAACTTAGTACATGATATTACATCTTACATCTTAAATGCATCAAGCTCAATGATAAGGCACATAAAGGCATGTAATAAATATTTTAAGTCCACAATTTTAACGAAAATTGAGTAATATAATAGATAGACTAGAGCTTTCCCAAAATTGCTAAGCAAGGAAATTCTACCAACAACCAACCATAATCATTTCATATCATCATATACCAATATTCATTCGATTATGATACAATAACCAAACAATCTTGCCAAACAACATGCACAAGAGCATAATACATTCACACCCTAAAGGGGTATCTATGGTTTCCTTGTACTTTGTGAAAAGTATTATAAGTCATTATGAGAATCCTCATGTCTACTCATAAGAGAATCACATAGCTTAGGATAAATATGTGTTGTAAGCTTTTAGCTACTTATGCTTCTAGTCAAGTCATGCCTCATTTAATGGTTTCGCATACTTCTTTCTTTCTTTATTTTTATTTTAAGTGAAGTGTCAATTTATCCATTCTTACATATTGGGTTTTAATTATCTCGAGATTAAGTATTGAATATTGAATATTTTCCCTCTTACATTATCACTTAAAACCATGATTATGATTGTAATCCTAACTTTCATAATTACTATGTACCTTGCTAGGTTTATTATCTACACATTTTAAGAGTTAGATTTTCTTGAGTTAAAATTTTAATACTTTATTTCCGTTTTTCTTCTTGTTAAGTCTGTGAAGGGTTTTCAACCTTTTGTTTTTAAATCTTTTAGTTTCCTTGAAATGGTACACAACTGACTCCTAAGTTCATGGCATGACCATTGGAGCCCTAATTATACTTCTATTCCTAAGGGATTTCGAGATCTATCTAGTCCCTTAGGTCATGACAAATCATGTCCATACTCATGAACCCAACAATGTCATGTGCTCACCATCGTCAAGACATGATTTTTATTTTAAATAAAGTTGTAAGATTTAACCTTTATGACTAAAAAGTTTTAAGAAAGTTTGGACCTTTACTTAGTTTTTTATCTTCATGAAAAAAAAGGGATCTTTAGGGAGATATACCCTTAGGTGCCACCTTTTAGGGTTCAAGAAGCAATTTTTTCCAACTTTTATGTTAGGGAATATTAATGGTCACATCAAAATCATGTTGTGAGTGTAAAAAAAGAAACTTTTTAATCATAAGAACATTATTTATGGACGAACAAAACTTCACTAAGGTGACTCAAGAAAGGCACTTTCCATCAATTCAAAAGAACATCAAGAACACATGGATCACTTGAAAGACAAAGCTTTAGAACATCAAAGAAAAGAGCTTTTTTATCAAACAACAAGAAAACATTCCATTGGTCACGGCCTCCGTATGCTCAAAGGGCTGTTACACCTATCATCCCATTGGTCTCCGACTTCATTTTTGGATTTCAATAGGATGACTATTTCCGAGTTCCGAGTTAGTCTTGACTTCATGTCCTTCCCGATTTCCGATTTCATCTTCAATTTTGATTATTCCGGATTTCCGACTTCATATTCTAATTTGAGGACTCAGTTCCAATCTCAATTGAAGTTCAAGTATATTGGGTATAATTTCCGACCTCCGATTTAAACTATTATATTTTCGTCATTTCACGACTTCCGACTTGGCCCTCTCATCCGAACACATGAACTATTTCCACGAGATCCGACTTCATGTCTCAAGGAAAATATACCCGGCTTAGATGTCGCAGTGTATAAGTCACGACTTCCGAGTTTAAGTATTTGGGTTTGGAAATGTGATTCAATTCGAGTTCCGACCTTAATGTTAAACTCAATTGGGGTGGATACGAGTTCGGACCCTTGAGCCAATTTCCACACGAGTTACGGTATCCGATTTTACATCCAGCATTGGCATTCCCGAGTTCAAATAGGGAGTTCGGAGATTATAGGATTGCTGCATGACTTCCGACCTCCGTCCTTGATACAAGATTTCCTCAAGTCTCAACTGGTATAACACGAGTTCCGACTTAAGGTGGAACAAAGGCGAGCTGCGATTTCAGATAGAGCAGAAGCGTACCCCAATTTTTGGAACGACGTGGAGAGCAACACAGCCACAAAAACAGGCGACATGGCCGAAATTCAATCACAAAACTTCAACCAATCAACGCCCACAATTCCAACTACCCCCATCTATTTAAGTCAGACTTCCCTCTTCATTCCCAGCTGATTTATGTCTCCCTCTCCTCCTTGCTGCAGCCTTCGTTTTCCTTTCCTCTCCCAAATCCAACTCCATCAAATCTTCAGGCTTTGGCAAGTTCCATCAATCCAAACTCCAATTCAGCAAGATCACACTCCGGAAAGGTAGGATTCTACTTCTACTCTTAAATTCCTTGCTCTATGATTGCATGAGATTGAATTCTTCTTTGCGTATGTGATGAATTATTGGATGTATTATGATGGATTGTGATTAAATTCATAGAGGATTTTGAGTTAGAATTAGAATTAGAAGAAGAAAACAAAGAGAAATGGATGGATGAGGGTGCTGTCTTGGTGGAGATTCCACGGCAGTCCGTATGGCGGAGCGTACGGCGCCGCCTACAATCGGTCAAATCCAATGAAACCATTTTTAGATGAAAGTAGACATTCAGGGCTTTCCATAGCTATATCATATAAGGTTATTGGATTAGTATTGAGGGAGATACGAATTTTTGAAGTTTGACCTAGGGTTTAGAATGTTCATCCGGGCAGGGTGACATGAGGACCGTATAACTCACCCTATACAACTCCAAATTGAGTGAAACCAGTTTTGTTAGAAAGCTTACACACAGAGGAACACCCCAATATAAGATTCCGAGTTTGTTATGGTCCCAATTGTTCCCAGTGATTCGAGGAAGTTGTCCTATGACCAATCTAGGCCAAAACGGAGTAGTTCAGGAAGGTCAACTTTCAGGACTTATATCTCGAGGTGTACTTAAGAAAATGGAGTGAAACTTGTGGCAAATGAAAGGTTGTCCTGTTAGCTTTGATATGAGACCAATTTCGTAAGTTTTGAGCTTAGTTTCGATTTTTAGTGAATTTATACTTCCAGGAGTGTAACTCAAGTTAGTGACTGAACGAGTTGAAGTAAGATTTAAATATCTTGAGTTATATGGATCAAAATGATATGGGACCAATGAGGTTAGAAAGTAGACATATAGGACTATGACATATCCAAATTTCAGATTTAAATGAGTTGAATAGAGATAAAGATGGATTATACAAGTTTCGGGCAGAACCGAATAGAATTGGCAGAATGGCCAAAATGATAATTTTACAAGAGTTAGTGGACATATAAGGTTTAAGTTGAGGATTGCCCGATTGACATTGATATATAAGTGTTAAGTTGACTTATGTTGCTATCATTGAACTGTCTGTGAGAGCTGGCACTATTCATGGGAAAGCGGGCTTGAAGCGTCATCTTTGCCGATTACTGGAGAAATCTATGAATGTTATGCTCATAAGGTTTAGATATGCAAGTATGAATTTAAGTATTATATGAGTTATGAGAGATTATACTTTGAATATATTACATTCACATGTTATGTTCATGTATGTCATGCATGCGAGCATAATTAGAATATGATATGCAAAATAAGATATGAGGCATATTCATATATGCACAAAGCATTTACGCATGACAAGATATGGAAAGGAAAGATGACGAGAACTTTCAAGAAGGTCGTACTAGCTACCACGTGAGGCATGGCATAGACCCAGCTAGCGTGGTGTAGAGCAGTACTGTCTAAGACTTGGGCCAGCCCTCGACTGATTTAAGGGGAATAGACCGGTGTGAGGGTCGGAAAGTAAACCCGTCACTCATGTATAGGTACGAGCTCGAACCTAAAAGCGTGCTATTACCCAGGGGTGAGAAAGGCCATTGAGCTCGCAGGGACCAAGCACAGAGAAGTAAGACCAAGTACAGGAAAAAGAAAGATCTGATTGAGTCAAGTGGACTTGCATACGGATAAGCACAAGCATTTCCATGTGCATCCTCAGTTATCCCATTAAATGATAAGATCATTAATATTCTTGTTGAAGCATATTGCACTACTGGTATTTCTATGATTGTCATATATAATATGGCAAGCGATTGTTAAAACATAACCCGCTTCGAGAAAGATGCTTTCCATTTAAAATTGAACCACTGTTTATGTATCTGTGCTCACATTTTCATAATAAACCGAAGCGGGTGGAATGTTTATGACGACATTATGAGATTTGTTTAAATTTACCTACTGAGAACCTTAGGTTCTCACTGCCTGCTTGTATGCTTTTCTTTCCGTAAACATTCCAGTACCCAAGTGGAGGTCAAACACGAGGCCGAGTACAAGGTCACTCATTGAGCAAGAATTGGGCACTAGCCAAATCAAAAGACTGTCGAAGCGAGTTATCTTAATCACAACTTCTTTTAGAGGGTAATTATTTTATTATCCATGTATCATAGATTATTAGTCAGAAATGAAGGAAGCAGTACAAGGGCCATGTATTCTATTTTTCACATTTTAAAGTTTACTTAGCATCGTGACGACCTTTTCATATAACTCCATGACTCGAGCATGGCTTATATGATAGAGGCGTTACAATGCACATGCTAAACCATGCAATTGTGCTTAATTTTCTTATTTAACACACCTAGGTATAATATATAGTCGTCCCTAGGATGTTAGCTCTTATCTTTCATCCATACTTGATCCCCTAGGAGCATTTGGCCATATAGATCCTAGGTGATAGTCTACTTTTTAGGACCGAGCTCATTCCTATACAAGATAGTCAGGTTTACTTTCCCCGACTTTTCTACCGATCTATTCCCCTTAAATTCATTCTGAGGTTGGCCCAAGTAATATGGAATTCATATAGTTCTCATAAATTATATAATCATAGCTAAGTCAACTTGGATAACATATGTATTTACATGCATGATGCATTATATATATAAGTTTTGCTGGAATTTCGATAGTATAACAAATTAGATTCGCTTCCCCATGAATAGTGCTTTTATATTAAATAGTCAGTCAAGGCATCAAAATCAACATAACACATTAACCTTTCAGCATCAACATGGAATTGCGATATTTAACATTAAATATACCTCATTCACATATTAGGGTGCCCAAGCACTCAATTTAACAACTATACCTAGTCCCTCAATTCTGCCCTATTTTATAATTTATGCCATAATTTCTATTTAACTTGTTTAAATCTAAATTTTTGACATGTTAAAGTATTGTTTGTTTAATTTGTGTTCTCTTTATTCCTATTAAGTTTTGATAAGGTTGAGTAGAATTGGATACCAAAATGAAAAAATTTACTAAAAATAGAAATCTTCTATTGATCCAGTCCTTGTGTTGCAATACTAAATCAAATCGATTTTCCTTAAATTAGCATGACATTGCTAATAGTTTTTCATAAAATTTTCTATATTGCAAAACTAAATATTCTAAATCCTAACATCCACATTTCGATTCTAATCAATGGTATTTTTCAAATGTAATGAAATAAATCAATAAATAGTACTAATCAAATGCACCATTTCTTTGGGATGTTACAATAGGGGACAAAACTTATACCTTTCTCTTACATAAAGCAAGGTTGTCTTCCACCTTTTCACTTTAGTGACATTATTAATACTTTATTATCTAGTTGATTTAATTTAAATTCTAATGATATGATTAAGTATTCTTACTACTTATTTGATTTAATTAATATTAATCAAGAATTAGTGATTAACTCATGTTGTCAAGATTAGAGAAATTAAATTTTTAATTAAACTTGATTAAGCTAAATATTGGTAATTAGTGCTTAATTCAAAATCCTTTAATCTTAATTAAGCATTTTCACAAGTTTTCTCTTCTTGATTACCCTTGTTATCCTTAATTAAGCCTTTATTCTCTAATTTTTCATTAAGTGCATAATTATAATGGGTTAGCGAGGTGATTAAGCACAAGGGAAAATTAGGGATGTTACGGTTCCCAAGTTTTAAGTTGAAGTAGAATAGGGGCTGTCCTTGTCTTCGAGCTCCGAGTTCAAGCAGAATAGGCGGTCTCTGGGTCTAAGCTCTGAGTTCAAGCAGAACAGTCAATATCAGGTTCTGAGCTCCAAGTCGATCTCCAAGTTCATGTAGAGTAGTCGGTATTAGGTTCTGAGTTCAAGCAAAAAGGAAATAAGTTCCGAGTTCAAGTAGAATGGAAACGAGTTCTGAGTTCAAGTAGAATGGAAAATAATTTAGCACAACGAAAATTGAAGATGTTATACCGGCAACTAACCAACTTCTCAATGGAATTTCTACGTAATTTTTTTGGCCATTAATAGTTCATAGGATGAAACTTGTTTTAAGTTTTGACTAGTTCTTCCTCATCAAACTGTATGATAATAAAAAAATATCAAAATATGATTCTTTGATTAAATCATAGACCTCTTACCAATTTGAATGGTTTATAAATGCAAATTTGATTATGTTTGAAGTAGAATCCTTGTTCTTTGAACACAAACAATCTCATTGGATCTTTAGATGGTGATCCAATTAAAAAAAAAAAAAAAAACGACGATAGACATTCAATGCCTTGGCTAATAGAAACGAGTAGGTGTAAAAAGTTAAGCTTGTACATTGGTCTTCCATTTTTGTATGTAATATACATTTTTGTATATAATATACATTTCAATTAATACAAAATGTTATCCTTGGGGGAAAAGGAATTATACTGTAGAAAATGTGTACAAGATGCATGCACAGAGTCGCTCTTACTTTCAACATTCTGTTGATGTGTTCATGTACTCTATGACTGCTGCATTATGCACTGAATGAAAGTGACTGAGAACAAAGCAAAAAGAAGAATTGGATTAGTACAAAAGTGACATTGATCTCAATTAATGTGGTAAAGATTGTGAAAATTTCAAAGCGTACGACGGCAGGGTATATGGATTGTGACTTGCAGCAACCTAATCCACTATTTGGCACTGGATTGAAACAATGCCATATCTAGATAATAAAACTAGAGTCATGTATGCCTTTCAAGAGTCTTCAGAAAATATTCTGAATATGAAGTCACGAAAACGCCTTGAGTATTGTCTAGGATCAACAGCCGATATTGAGATTGGGTCATATTGAATGGACTTGTAGGCATGCTCGAGCTTCTTACTTATGTCATAGTCTTGGAGTATGTCTATGATACCAAAAAACAACACAACCTCATAAAACTCTCCAATTGGTTCTCCTACAGGTTGTAACTCATAACCACTCCTTCTCACTGTCCTTTCAACCCTTGCTGGCATATTGACGCCTAATTTGATACTCGCCCACCTGCTAATACAAAATATATTGAGATGTATTGGCCAATAAGGCATAAATAAAGTAATAATAGTTAGTCAGAGCTGGGGCAGAGGTATTAAGTTCAATTTCTTGGAGCAAGATAGATATATATTACAACTTAATCAAGAATTAAGTTTCAAACCATGTCGGAATGATTGATTTGTGTAATCTTCATTAGACTATGGTTATGCCAATGTCAAGATTAAAACTCAGAAGCATTTCATTAGTAACCTAACAAAAAAGGAGAAAGAAAGCATTTCTTTTTGTGAAAGCAAAATTCACCCCATAATTGATTAAATTAATTAATGATCACATTATCGCTAAATGATTTTTCAGTTATTATGATTGCTCTAACTAACAGAGCACCATTTGATAAAACTTAACTGGATTACTTGTAAGATATTTGAGAACCTATTTCTAGTTGATGATTAGTTTTCTATTAACATTAATAGAAAAGGTGAAAAGTAGTTCCCTTTATCTAAAATCGACTTTTTGATATAGAACTCCTTTTGGCTTCAACTATCCTTTGGATTTTACATTTTTTTCGGGTGGAAGTGTAAGATCCTTCTAAGCTGTGAGCTTTGTCTCATTAGTAGAAAGACTCGTTCTCAATAACTATACTCCTCTGTATTCCAATGTTGCTTGTGCTCCTTTTCTTTTTGTTAGACATAAAATTATCCTCATATGTTAGCCCATTCAAACCACTCATCATGAGACAAAATTGGGTGCTTGTGTTTTTTTTAAGTGCATATTCTTATTCACTTCAATGGTATGCTCTTTATATGCTAAAACTATCTCTTGAAGTTATGTTAAAACACTGCCTTAAAGTTTCAACAAGAAATGTGACCTGGAAGGATCGAGAAGTAGTTGATCCATGTCAGCTCTTGAAATATAGGGAGTTCCTTCACTCTCTGAATCGCCTCAGATTCAAAAAGACATCTGTTTTTAGTTTCTCAGAAGAAGGTATGCCATTGATTTTAAAATGTTACATGTAAGGATAAGAAAAGTACCAGTAGGAGTGCGTGATCCTGAAGGAATAAGTTCTCCATGTCCTGATATATCTTTGAAATGAATACCAACCAGCAGGCTATAGTCCATAATGCCCTCTTGCTCCAAAAGCTCACAATCCCTATCAATTTGCCTGTGATTACAAACACGTGCTTGAGGTGTTTATAGTATTTTGACCGGCGATAAAAGGGAAGAAAAGAAATTAAAATTATTACACAATGTACTGAAACCAAAAAACTAGTGTACATATTTGGATTCGCAGTTGTTCAACATAGTAGTCAAGATAGCAAAAGGTTAAGCAACCCAAATACAATTTTGGGCACTGAAATCATTCATCACCTGCTAAACTCTTGAAACCAAGATCTTTGCAATCGAAATATAAAATTTAAATCAAGATCTTTAAGGATGGTGGTTTCGCTAATCTCTGTCTCGGGCTTGTCTGTTATACGGCCAAGTGAAGAACCCTTCAAATCAAATCGTCTATGGATGGTGTACTCAGAGCAAAACAGGTTACCCATTATGATAAACCGAACCTGCAAATCAAAACATGCTACAAAATCTATAATGCTTAAGTTTTTTCTAATTCATATTTCATTATTCTATCAGTCTACCAATTCCTACTATCGTATGGGGATAAACACTAGTAAAATTCAAACACTGGAAAATTCCAAAAAATAAATAAATAAATAAAATCATAAAACTAGCAATTTCTATGATGCTACAAGTATACCTTCTTTTGAGCAGTTCCAGTTAATTTTACACAATGTAGGCCATAAAACTTTGTCAATAAAGAATTTTCAAATGCTCGAAAATGATTATAATAAGCTGGAAGCATTCTCAAAAGAGCCTGAAATGGAAATCCAACACTACCAAATTAGCAACAACTTGCCTTTATTTTTAACAAATTTCAAAATGGGACTTGATGAGCATAACACTCACTTTTGCTTCAGCTTTCTTCATTGTCTTAATCATGTAATGATCATCATTCGTCAAGTAAAAGAAGCTACCACTTTTTCCTGGAGAGGAAAGTTCACGGAGGGCATCATTCCCACATATGGATAACATGTAATCAGCTGGATCCACCTTGAATAACTTCCTAAGAGTCCTGAGGATAGAGTTTGGTACGTAAGTAGATTAATGATTAGTTGGAAAAATCTTGATAGTTAGACAAGCAGAAGAGAAAACTCTAGTTACCTTAATGGAGAGAACAAGGGCAATATCAATGCATAAAGGCAGTGTATTCATGTACTAATCTTTTAAGATATAAATAACGGTCATATTATTTGTACTATGTTTCTGAATATCTTTAACCGACATCCATTAATAGATTTTTTGGAATTTGAGAAAAGTAATCCACTTCGTAACTTTATTTTTTTTTAATTTTTTACTATTTTTGACGGGTGTCAACTACGTATGTTGGAAAACATGGTAAAAATATCAAATCTCTATAAATAATGAACGACAAACTAGTAGAAATAATAAAACATGTACTAATAAGGCTGACCTAAAAACTACCGGGCAATAGTCCTTCCACTTGAACTCACTCGATGGATGTGGTGGAGTATATTTGGATCCTTCGGGAGGAAATCTTGTCCACACTTTCTCCTTCGAATCAAAAGCAGAAGGCTTCAAATCAAAAGATGCTGAGGGGGCAGGTCTTCCGACAGAATGCCTATGCAACAAAGTATAGTGAAAGTTTAACTCCAAGAAATTCTCCAGAGCGATTTCATTATAAATCCAAGTTAAAGTTATAGCATGTCACAAACGATTATGACATAGAAGCGAAATGGTAATGATGTAAGGTAACAATGTTGTTACATAATTAATCGGGTGTAATGGGCAATTTTGTTCTCTTTCTCTTTCTCTATGTGTTTGTGTGTGTGTGTGTATGATTTAGTCCCTTATCTTTTATTTTGGTAAAATTTAATCTGCTTACATGTTTTAAACTGTCAACAATTTAATCCTCGATGGCGATTTCATTATAAATCCTAATAGAAGTTATGATATGTCGCAAATGATTATGATATATAAGTGGCATAGTAACGCTGTAACATAAGAGGCAAGTAACATTTCACTGCTTTTAATGGGACTCATAGAAGTGTGATAGAAGACCAAATTAGTAGAAGATTTGCCATGCAAAGAAACAAATTGAAAAAAAAAAAATGAAAGATAGAAGCCAAAATATAAAAAAAAAAAAAAAGTAAGTGGCCAAATTACTTATTTTGCTAATCAATTTACATAATCAAAGAAAATGAACTGCATCTTTACTAAAGAAGAAGATTGAAGATACAACAAGAATTAAGATAGTTATCACTAGGGTGTGAACCATATGAAATATGTACACTATCAAAATCAAAGTAGGAAATGGTAAGTTAAGGATATTGGACACGCAGCCAATTTAAACTCCATTTTCCTGTGCTTATTTGGCTTTTTAGCTTGTTCAATCATTTTAACTTAATGAAGTAATTTTACATTTCGGTTATTAGGAAAAGTAGAAAAATTCATTAAAACAAATTTCACTGGAAGAAAGACAAACACAACACACAAGATTATTAAAGCAAAGAAGGTTGTTTAAGTGCTTTGTTTAAAAATAAATAAAAATTATAGTAGTACCTGATTCCTAATTGCAAATTGAGCATGAGCTCATAATTTTTGTGTCCTTTGCATATGGTCTCTCCTTGCCTTTTTGATTTCCTTGGTGCCTTTAGATTATAGAGTTGTAAACCCAAAAGTTCTTCATCCAAAGCACCTACCCTTGTTGGAGTTTTGTTACCACTAAAATTGCCCTCCCCCCATAATTGCATTTTATCACTTGGCTTCTCCAACCCTACACTTACCCTCCCATCTACCGACTTTCTCCTAGGTTTAGTATTATCCCCTCCCTTTGAAGACCTCCAAACTGCAAGTCTCTTTTGTGATGGCAAAATTGCAACCTTCTCGCCAAGGCAAATTTGATATTCACTCAACTCATTAAACACTTGTTGAGGATCCCACTCAAGATGGCCCTCTTGTGTTGACCTAGTTGGATAGTATGTGCCACTTTGATCCCTTGGATCCTTACTCCAATTTCCCACATAAAAACTTCCATCAAGCCATTTGAAAGTTCCACTCCCTCTAGGCAAACCATCTTCCCAATATCCTTCATACCTATTTCCATTACCCCAAACAAATGATCCTTTACCCCAAATTGTCCCATTCCTCCATTCCCCAACATAATGATTCCCATCTTTCCACTGATAACTCCCCTGCCCATCCTGCAACCCCCTTCTCCATTCACCTTCATATCGATCCCCATTGGCAAAACTCATCATACCATGGCCATGTTTCAAATTCATGACCCATTGTCCCTTATAAGAATCCCCATTAGATGCTATGTACGTACCATTCCCATCCATATAACCACTCTTGAACTCCCCTTCATAAGATGGCCCAGAAGGCCAAGTAAACCTACCCCTTCCCATGGTTTTCCCTTTGAACCATTCTCCAACATAAGTGCACCCATCAAACCACATGTATTTTCCCTTACCATGAGGGAAACTATCCGCCCATTCTCCTGTATAGTAATCCCCATTGGGGAGAGCCCTGTCTGCATGGTATGTTTCTAATACTTCGCTTCCAAATTGTTCATCCTTGTTGTCATCTTCATCAGCATGGTGGGCCACATAATTTGACCCAAATATGCTGTTGGCACGCTTCTTAGCAACTGCTTGTGTCTTCCTCACCGTGGCCTCCCATGCCTTCATAACACTACTATCTTTACCCATCATTGTGGTGACTTTTCTTCTTTCTTTTCCACTTTTCCACTATTTTATTTTCACATTTGGAAACTCACCACCAAAAATTTATGCTTGTTCAAGAAAAATCATGAATATGGCCAAATGACAAAATAATAAAAGAAATTGAATTTAGAAAATGGTTGCCATCCTTAGAAAGAAGGAAAAGGAAAAAATTTTGAATCAGACAAATTATCATTATGTCAATGGAGTAACATGCATGGGAAGGGAATGTGAAAATCTTAATGATGGCTTTCTGTGTAATAAAAGCCTTCTTTCTACTAAACCAAAAACTAAAGTGCATGTTTGGGGTAAGGCTTTTAGCATCTCATGTTTCCAAAAATTTTGGGGACATGCTGGTGTTAAAGAAGATGCACAATATGACAACTATAACTAGCAAAGTAAGCTAGAGCACCTGTCCTTTGATATGAATTACCTTGTTATCTAAATTAATTCAATAAGGGATTGTGATATTCTTGAACCAATTCCATGAAAAATTCATGTGCCATTGAGTGAGTGATGCAACTTTTCCTCCTATGTTTGAATTTTTTTTTCGTGATTGAGAGAAAGAGACTCATTCATCTCCTAGAACCTCTAAGAACCATGACATATGGAGACAAATGCTAAATCAAGGTGTTTGTTTACTATTATTAGGTTATAACAATTTTTTGATTTAGTGTTTGCTCACTATGCACAATCACTTTTAAACCATGAGTAGTTGATGCATAGATTTGAAAAATAATAATGAATGCAACGCTTTAGGTGTAGTATTTTTCATTAAAGTAAACTAGAATATTAATATGTGCACAAAAATGTTAAAAGAATTTACTTGTGATGCACTATTAATGTAAAAGTATCTTACACAAATATCCACTGATGTATTGCCACTTTAATGAAAGTGTGTGACTTTAACATTCACTGTCTCACAAATCTTACATTTAATGGCGTATGATTGAATGTTAATATAAAAAAATTTTATACTAACAATGCATCAAAATTAATATCATATTACAAAAAAAAGTAGATTAACAAATTTGAAAGTTCTTAGTTGGTAAGTTTCCATACCAAGGCTCAATCCAATTAAGTCTATAGAGTCTACCAATTTCGTCACACCCCTCTTTTTTTATTTGAGATTACACTATTTGTATAAAGTATTTCACACCTTCAACAAAGTATATAATATCATGTATATGACTTTTGAAATAGTTCGTAAGAGTGAAATACTTTAAATACATATGGCATAATAATACATAATTAGATATCTATGTAAAAAAATTTTATACTGACAATTTATCAAAATTAAATGCTATAAAGAGTAGCTAGTGTAAAAGCACAAAATAAATAAATTTATTTTTTAATAGAATATATTTTTCAAGTTCGATAGTAATTTTTCTTTCCTTTGAGTGTACAATCTAGTAGTTCTCAGACTAGCTTCTATGCATATTGACTAGAAGATGCTTGAGAAACAAATTCATTACAATCCAAAATCAATTTATTAAGACTATTATATGGCAATTTACCTTTATTTTTCAAAATATATTTAATATTGACAAGACATACGATTGCTTACTTAAAATTCTCTACAAAGAATGAAAATAATATAAATGAAAATAGATTCTAAAAGTGAAACTGTAACACTTTGATTTAGCAGTATGCATGGTTAACACTGATACATGCTAAATTATTAGTAAAATTTTAAAACAAAAAAAGTAAATAAATAATAAGAGGGAATATAGAATAATAACAATAGAAATGTTTAAATTTTGGTGGTAATAGAATTTTAACCGCATGGTAAAAATTTTACAAATAATTCTTCGGACACAAGAAATCGTTCCGATAAAGATTAAAAATCCAAGAGAAATTAATCACCATGAGGCACATAAATTAAAGCGGCCACAAATTGAGCACCAAGGTCAATTCATGACCATTAATTTAGTGAAAAAGTTAAAATTGCTTTTTTGAAAAATTGATTTTATATAAATCCCAGAAAATAGAAAGGATGACCATAATGCTCATCATTTTGTTTCTCCTTCCTCTCAAAATTTCATGCTCTTCCTCCTCCCCACCTTCCTCCATTTCTAACTTCTCCAATCTCTCAAAACCTAGCTTCCTTCTTGCACCACCTTGAGCCATCATCCTAAATGACTTCCACCACCATCAACAACACCTAAACTAAGCTCAAAATCTCCTCCTCACCACCATATATGTTTTAGCCATTAGAGGGAGTTCCAAGAAGGTTAGGTTGTTGGAGTTATTTGAGGGCACTTAAGAACTTAAGGAGGCTAACCTCAAGTGTAGAAAGCTTTGGAAACAAGGCAGGGTTCCTAGAACTTGACTTATGCTAATCTAATTCCCGTGAAGTTTGGGTTTTCATCTTAATTGATTTCATCCATTTTGGGCTGTTTGTGATGATATATCATCATATTTCAATGAGTTGTAGCAAGTTAAACTTAGCTTGGGAAGGACAATAGGTTAGGAAATCAAAGGAACCCAAAAGAGCATAAGATAAGAATTCTAGTTGCTGAGAAATCTGTGAATAGTACTGTTCCGGACTATAACGTGAGAGCCCAACTCGGCCCAATGGCTAGGCCCAAATAGATAACGGATTTATAATCCGAGATCGACCCTGACCGTCGATCCGAGCCGGGGCCCAAACTTGGGCCAAACCTTTTGTGCCCTGGCTTCGCGGAACGACCTTCCCTCGTGCGACCGGAAAACTCGAACCCATCCGATATCCCCAAGATAACGGATGTCTAGAGTTATCCCCTACAAAGGTGGGACCGAATTCCCCTTTTTTCTCAACTACTCATCAGTATAAAAATGGGTCCAATTTCGAGCTACAGGTATCTTTTTTGACTTACGTCTCACATATACCTGCACTCACTGACTTGAGCGTCGGAGTCCTTGCAGGTACACCCATCACCGCCGTGGAAACGTTCCTTCAAGCAGCTTGAGATCCCATCTATAGTTCGGAAACTTCTAAAACTACTTCAGAACATTACGCATCGTGGGTATTGAACCCACGACCATGTGGTTAAAAGCCACTCGCTCTACCACTGAGCTAAGAGGACATTGCGAGGAGATAAGCCCGCGCATCGCATTCTGACCTACAAGCCACCACGCACTTCGGGAAGAGTCCAATCTGTCAAGCGAAGCAAGGGAAATGGCTCACCTAAGGGAGAAAGCGCTAAAGCATCGAATCTCCCAAAGGTATAACGCCAGAGTAGTACCTCGGGCTTTCGACAGAGGAGAATTGGTTCTCCGACGAGCTGACATCGGAAAATCTCCCATGGGCCATGGGAAACTAGCTGCAAATTGGGAAGGCCCATATAAAGTTATTGACGTCCTGGGGAAAGGGGCATACAAACTCTCCACATTGTCGGACACAGAGATTCCGAGGTCGTGGAACTCCTCCAACCTCCGAAAATTTTTCTTTTGATGTATATAATGTCAATGCGGATAGAGTGCTCTTTCCTACCTCGAGTTTTGTCCCATTGGGTTTTCCCGAGGAGGTTTTAATGAGGCGGGACTCCGTGGCCCGAGCAGTAGCTAGAAAATCCCTCTCAGTATTTGCCTTAAGTATTTGCTTTTACATATTACTTTTATTTTGTTTGACCTAACATTACTTCATCATTTTTATGTCATCGGCTCTTTCTTTGGTTTTCATTACTTCCATTATCTTTATCATACACCACGGTTGACGATCAACCCGCCTTAATTCTCCTAAGGAACTGATCACCCCCTAGTCGAGAAAAAAGGACCCGAGTACGATAACTCGGACATGTAATCTCGAATACGATTAAAGTCCGGTCTCAAACCTCGGGTTAGTTAACGTCGCGCTAACTTGAGCAAAGCCTTGAGTTCTAGCTAAATCCAACTCGGAAAATTCCAGTTCGGTAAAGCAATAAAGTGCCGCCAAAATTCCCTTCAAGGTTTAACTTAGGCGAATAACCGGCGTGTGAATTTACAATGCGGGCAACAAACAAAATAACATCGCAATAAATTTCATTTAAAGTTCCAAACATCGGACAAATATTCGAAAGGAGCCTCTAAACCTAACAGGGCAATACAAATACAAACACATCTAAGGTCAGAAGTCTAGTCCTTCGGATCGCCGAGAGTCATCGATCTTTGTCGTCCTCTTCAGGAGTGACCACGATACGACCATCAACCACAATTTTGTCCAGGCCGACCTCACTGAAATCAGCGTCAGGACAAATAACCTGGCACTACTCCAGGAGGGACAACTTAATCTCTCCGGCCGACCTAGCCCACAGTTGCTCTACCCGAACCACCTCGTTTTCCGCCCTCGCGGCAGCCTTCGAAAAATCGACATACTCCCTCTGAAGCTCCAACACCCGGGAATGGGAATCCTCCAATTCCTGGTCCTTCGACTCAAGTACACCTTTCAACCTGGTGATCTCTTCTTCCTTAGACTTCTCCAAAGCCGACTTCTCAGCTTGAAGAGCGGAGAACTGGGACTTCAAGGCTTTTACCTCCTCTACAGCTCGGACGCTTGAGGTTATGACCGCTCAGTATCAGTAAGGTCAGCGACTTCAAAGATGGCACGCCCCGCCCATTGGAACTTCGCTGCCAAGTTCTCATCGTCACCCTGCAAGTGCTCGAGAAGGGGGGAACCATCAGCTCCTTATCCATGAAGTCAGAATAAGGAAAATCCTTGTCCATCACATGGACGTCGGACCTATCCGTCGGCGAAGGAAGGGCCTCAGGGTCAACAACCATGGACTTCCCCTTGGCTGCTTTCTTCGACTTCGGTTTCTTGGAAGGTTGGGCCTCTGGAGCCACCTTATCAGGAACAGAGGCGAACACCGGTTCTCCGAATCCCACCGACCTCGGACTATTACTCCCATCCCCCGCATGCGACCTTTTCAATATCCTTCGGCGAAACTCGGCAAGGGCGGACTTTGGAGCCATCTCGTCTGCAAAAGAAACATCAATAGTAAGCACCCGATAGAAAGGGCATAAGATAACGCAATGACAGAAAAATAACAACCTAAATACCGCCTGGCCTCCCTAGGATCTATGCCGACTATGTTCTTTAAGTTCAGATGACTCTTCCCGAAGCGTTCGAAAAGGAAGTTGACAACAGCTTTTTCCTAAGGTTTAAGGGAATTCTCCTCTATCTGGGGAGCACTAAAATGCTTACACCAGAAGATGTTAAATCGAAGCTCCCCCTCCAAGGTCTCCCAAAAGGGGATCGAGTTCGAACACCCGAAGACCTTGAAGAAAACAGGCTTGAAATTATGGAAAGATTCCTCGTACAAAAGGAATATCTTCCGATTGGCGTGAGCTCGGACGGATAGCCATCCCGAGGTTAATCCTCCACCGGCAAGTCGGGTTAAAGTGAACAGGAAAAAGAAGGCATCCGGAGATGGTGTCAATCCGAGATATTCGCAAATAATCTCAAAACCCCGAATCATCGCCCAACTATTCGGATGTAGTTGGGACGGAGCGGCCTCAGTTTGGCGTAGAATCTCCATTTGAAAATGGGTAAAGGGGATCTGAACTCCTAGCTTGGAGATAAGGACATCATAACACCACATCCACCGAGGCCCCCTTTCAAGGTTAAAATCGCTCACCCTCTCACTTGGACCTGGAGCCTCCAAATAGTACTCCTCCTCGTACTCGCCCTCTGGCGAGATAAGATTCTCCTCTCTGAAATGAGTCAGGAATTCTGGGGTTACGACCGATGGAGTCCCCAGAACCTCGGGATCGACCCACCGGTAGACAAAGTTGATCTTGGAAGGAAAGGTCAAAGCCCTCTTTTTGGCCATTTTTTCGCGATCCCAAACAACCTACACAGGAAACCACCACTACGCCATAACCGAAAAATCAAGTCGAAACCCCTAAAGACCAAATGGAAACTAAAAGACAAGCGTTTCTACGGTATGGTTTCCCTCTATGGAAACACGCCCGATGGCGGCGAGCAAACAACAAGCAAACAAGTGAACACTAAAACCTCCCCAGAAGTATGAATCAAAAGGGATCAGTGGAAGCCAAACCCCCACTGACGCACCATCCCACGAAGCCAAGTAACAGAAGCAGCAAGCAAAAGGGGTAAGGCATACCTATCAGTAAGTAAGACAATGGTGGCGCGAACAACTGAGTCTCTGCTTCGCTCCTTCGTCTCCTTTTCAAGATGAGTTTCTTCTGGGTAAGGCAAGAGAAATGGATTGCGAAGACATGACACTGCTTTTATAGGAACGAAAACGCCCTTTGCTGTGCATCCCAAACGTCGCCAAGGGTGCAACCCATCTTTTCGCGTAAAAGAAGTAGGGGCAGAAATGGAAAGAATGCCCCAGTTCAAATAATGAGGCGCTCTGAACAAGGCGCCAAAATAGCACGTGTCCGCTCGGGGTTATCAGGCGCGACTTGCGAGACGAAAGGACGCCACCAATTCGTGAAGACTCAGGACATTGCCACAGGTAAATGTCAAATCACCTAAATGGCAATCCGAGGTCGGAGAACAGCATGCTAACTCGGAGGTTCACAAAGAACTCGGCATCTGAAGAATCCACCTCGGATACCAAGTTGGTGGCACTGTTCCGGACTATAACGCGAGAGCCCAACTCGGCCCAATGACTAGGCCTAAATAGATAATGGATTTATAATCCGAGATCGACCCTGACCGTCCATCCGAGCCGGGGCCTAAACTTGGGCCAAACCGCTGTGCATGCAACCATGGAACGACCTTCCTCGTCGCGGTAGAAAATCTGGACCCATCCGATATCCCCAAGATAACGGATGTCCAGAGTTATTCCCTACAAAGGCGAGACCGAATCCCCCTTTCTTCTCAACTACTCATCAGTATAACAATGGGTCCAATTTTGAGCTACAAGTATCTTTTTTGACTTACATCTCACATATTCCTACACTCATTGACTTGAGCGTCGGAGTCCTTGTAGGTACACCCATCACCGCTGTGGAAACATTCCTTCAAGCAGCTTGAGATCCCATCTATAGTTCGGAAACTTCTCAAGTAACCCACTTTCGAACAAGTACTTATTCCGAGATTTATATCTCAAGCTAGGAAATTCAATTTCAGGTGGAACTAATTTTAAATGAAAATAAACTTATAGAAGAGTATACCCACAAAATTTGAGGTCCATTGGACTTAGGATGAAAAAGTTATGAATTTCCAAAGTAGGCTGTAAATTCAAAACCACAATCCTAAGCAATGTGTGTTATGATGGGCATAATTCGCCCTATACAGAGTGCAACTACTTTTGTTAGAAAGCTAACATATAGTTATGTTGTAGAATTTTAGATTCAAATTCCCAGTGAATTGTTTCCAATAATTCCATGAAATTGCCTCATGCTCTATGAGTGTCAATATAGGGCAGTCTCATTATGGAGCTTATATTTTAAGCTTTGCTTAGTCAAATTGAGTGGGACTTATCTTATTTGAAAGAGTGTTCACTCAGCTATAACCATTTAAAATTTAGAAGCAAAACGATTAATGATATATTTTTAGTGATTTTCTACCTTTGAGTGCTCAAGTTTATCCACTAACAGGACAACGATAAGGAAAACTTGGATAACTTAAGTTATACACTCAAATTGAGTACGACCAAAGAGATTTAGCAACACTCCTATAAAATTTGAGATCCAAATGGCTTAAAATGAAATTTTGGCATATTTTCGAATATCTAGACAAAATTGAGGTTTACACTCTAACTTGTGATGCAAGTGATTTTAACTCAAGCTAAGGGTACCTAGAGGATTTGAGACCAAATCTAATTGAAGAACTTAGTATATTGTATTGATTTTGCATGATCTAGATATATAAAATATGTAGTGGCTATTTACTTAAACTTGATGAGAATAAGGTTGCTTTATGAACTTTGAGCATATCATTATGCACAATTATGAATGTAAATGCACATGGAGACATGAACTTTTCAATATTTTCAAAATGGATATAAATTTTATTATTCCTTGGGCTAAAGAGAGTGAATTTGGTTAAAGTCAGGAAAAATAAATTTGGCTTCCCTTGAACTCAGTCAAGGAAAGTAAACTTGGCTAGGAATAAGTCTATGTGAGTGTTGGAGAAAGTAAATCTAACAATCATGTATAGGAATAAGCTTGGTCCTGATAAGCATCCTATTATTTAGGAGTAGGCAAGGCCACTTATCTCCATGGTAACCAAGTACAAGTGTTCATGTTATGATTTAAAGGAAAGGAAATAATGATAATTACATAATTCAGTACATGACTTGCATTTGCATTTGCATAATTTATTTTTTTGCTTTGTTGCTGTTGTTATCATTTATTCTCTAATTACAAGTGCATGACTAAAAACAAAGAAAGAGTTTGGAAAATTAGATAAATAAATTCCACCTTCTTATCTATTATGAACATATTTTCTTAAAATCAACTAAAGTAGTTGGGGACGACAATGATGACAGTGCTTGTAATAGTCTAGGATTCCTATTGAGAATATATCATTCTCACCCCTATGTATTCACCCTTGTTATCATCAAACATCGGCAATGGCTTAAATAGTGATCTTCCTTGAGACACTTAATTGGTTCTGGCATTATGACCCAGTTGTTACACCCAAGTCAAGAATCACATGAATTGTGGATTTTGGACATTTTGAGCCCAAGAGAGGGCATGCTCGAGTGCAGCATCTTGCGCTTGACCATGTTATTGACAAGACCAGAGAAAGTTTCTAGTTTCAAGCCACGCTCGAGCGCAACACCTTGTGCTCAAGCATGCTACCAACCAAGGCGAAAGAAGTTTCTAGATTTAGGCCATGCTTGAGCATAGCGGGTCACACTCGAGCATGCTACCACCCAAAGCCGAGGGAGTTTCTAGGCCTGGGCTATGCTCAAGTGCAGCAAGCCAAGCTTGAGTTATACTGGGGAAACAACTTATAGTTTGTTTGAGTTTTTGCTCTCTAAAGGCACATTTCAAGGTTGGTGGAATGAGCTATGGATATGGCTATACAAGACAACAAGTTCATACCTATTTGCCTTCATTGACACCACCATCTTGAAGAATTTTGGATTCTCATATTCAGCCTTTATAATCATAGCGAAGGTTGCGAATGTATCCAAATGCTATGAGAAAGAAATTATGGAGTTTGGAAACTCCTCTCCAATGTTCACTATATTAGCAACACTAGCATTGCTCAATTTGTTTTGTTTGCTCAGTATGTTGAAGGATGCAGTCTTAAGGGAAGGTGGCATTGAAGCTTATGAGAAAATGGTTTTGCAAGTTATATTATGTGCCTTTTTGGTTCTCATCAATTTGCCTCTATACCAAGGCCTTTTCTTAAGAAAGGACAAGGGTAGATTGCCAAGCTCTTTTGCCATTAAATCAACAACATTAGCTCTAAGTCTAATTATCTTTTTCAAAGTCTTATGACTATAATATGTACATTTAGCTTAATTTTCTCTTTTAATTGGATGAATAATAATAATATTATTTTATATGTCATTTGTTGTATTGATTTATCTTCAAGAGAAATAAGATCTAATGTTTCATTTTTATACTATCATAGCAGTATTTTTCTTTAAATAATAACTGGAGCTGCTACATATTTGCACCAACTTTTGTTTTTTTGATAATTGATAAAATGCTCAAAACTCTCCCTAAGGAAAGGAGCAAAGAATAAAAACAAATAAAGAACCACATTGCAAAGCAACAAAACATGACTCTAAAAGCCACCTAAGGGGATTAAGGCCATCCAACAAACAAGTTAAGACACACTAAGACAACACACAAGAAGCCACTAGGGTACTACAGCATGATCCCTACACTACACTAATTGCAAACTTGGAACATGACCACTAGGAACAACTGCAAATAAACCTCTTGAATCTTATTGAGATCACCTAGCTCATAGCACACCTTTTCTTTCTACTTCTTTTTCTTCTTGTATACTCAGGACCACTATCACCAACTTCCTTGTGTAACATCCTACTAATTTAATGTTATGCTTAAGTCATAGCATGAAATTAGTAGGTTGTGTTACTGTGTTAATGCTCCATTTTTTTTTTTTTTGAAACGGTGCACTGCTATGCTAAAAGTGAAACGAATTCATCTGAATATCATAAAGATGGGAATAGTGCAATAACATTACTGAATACATGCTTATATATATATTCGTATATATATTTATATACATATCAAAAGCCTCTGCTTCAGTTTATATACAACATATCAAAATGAGAGGGACCGTGTACCAAAGGACATAAGGCCCATGTAAGTCTGCCTAATCCTATGTGGTCCTCAGAGGACATTTCAAAAAGCCTACCATCAGGTCTATGACCCAAGGTCGCACAATCGCCAAAAGAGGGTCATGCTATATAATACCGCCTACGGCGATCTACTCGCGAGGTAGCCATTGGCCATACCGCCCGGGGCTTGGCGCAGTAGTCAATACCGGGTCCCGGCGAGAAGCGATGACGGCCGAGAGGCCTCGACGGTCGCTCTGAGCTAAGGGGGATGCTCGGGTACTACCGCGGAGGTGAGTCCTGGCGCAGATCGGGCGTGAGCTGCACCGCTGCCGCAGGGGTGCTGGCGGAGGGTGTGCCACATGTAGTGGGACCTCAATGTAAGGGGTGGCGTGGATCAAAAGCGGGGATGGTGCAAAGCGGACGGCAAAGTCCCTATCACTAAAAAGATAAAGACTATGGGCGGCAAGAGCCGGCTATGTACGATGAGCCTACTGCAGGTCATGGGTGAAGTTGCAAAGTCGGGCACCTCAATAAAGAGGGTAGCTGGCCATGTCCATCGCCCACGCCTGGAGAATGAGGCGAAATGCAAAGCGGGGTGAGAATTTAAGAAAATTCAGAGGTCGGGGTGACGCGAATCTGATGTCGCGTTCATTCTCAGCTGCCTCGGGTTTTATTCAATTATGTAAATATGAGATTAAACTTAACTATTCATTTTTAGTAAGGTTGGGAAATGTCTAGTCCGAGGCAGGGTCCAGTTTTACTTTAATCAATATAAGAATCCGACTAAACTATTGACAATAACACACAGTACAATGGACAGAATAAGTGGACATATGGTATAAGCATAATAAGTAGACATATGCTACAAGTAAACATAATAGTTAAACTATAAATAACTTGTAATCATGCAATTAATGCATTCATGCGGAGCTTGCTTTTTAACCTTCTTTCATAAACTTTTCCTTTACTCATAAACTTTTTCCATTACTTGGTCCCCTGAGAGTTCTTGGCCATTTTAGACTCCTGGGTAATAGTCTGCTTATCAGGATGAGCTCGTTCCTATACAGGAATGCCAGGTTTACTTTCCCCGACCTTTCCCAATCGATCTATTCCCTTAACTTTATCCGGTGGCCGCCCAAGTATCATGGAACTTTCATCATAACATATTCTTTGGGTTTATCATAACATAACTTTCATAGCTTGCTTGAAAATGCACATGCATCTACATGTATCTCATAACTCATGCATATACTTTATCGAAATTTTTGCAGTATAACGGAACGTATCCGCCTTCTCATGAATAGTGCCAGTACATCAGAATACCGATTTCTCATAGAAGTCACAATATTGCATGCACAATTTATTATAGAACTCATAAAAGCATTAGTCTCCTTAAGGCAAAGTTATAGCCTCAATACAATCATTCAACCCGGTTTTTATAAATCATGCCATAATTTCCATTCAGCTCATTTGGACCTAAATTTTGGATATGTTATAGTGTTATGTGTCTATTTTCTAACCTCTTTGGTCCCGTCTGATTCTGATAATCATAACTTACGTTATTCAGGTTTTATCCTGGCCTGCCCTGTGGCTGACCAGAACTGCTCACTCAAAAGTAAAAATCTCTTAAAAATCGAAAACTGGGTCAATTGATACGAAATTGATCTCATATTAAAGCTGATAGAATCATCTTTCAGTTGCAAAAAGTCTCATTCCATTTGACTTAGTAGGGCTCGAGTTATAAGCCCCGAAACTTAACCTTCCTGAATTGCTTGGTTTTGGCTTGGTTTGGACATGGGTTAACTTCTTCAAATCACTGGGAACAAATAGGATAGTAACAAACTCGAAATTTCTATGTATGATGTTCCCCTATGTGTAAGCTTTCCAACAAAATTAGTTTCACTCAAAATGGAGTTGTATAGGGTGAATTACACCCTTCTCAACCCATACTGCCTAGGTGGATGTCCTGAATCCTAGGTCGAACTTCAAAAATTCACATCTCTCTCAATATTACCCCAACGGTCTTATATCATATATGTGTAGAAAGCCCTAGATGTCTATTTTCACTTAAAAATGGTTTCATTAAGTTTGAACGGTGGGAGGCGGAGCCGTACACTCCGCCATCCGAATTGCCGAGAGTTTTGAGTTTCCCAGCCTCTCAACTTCTTCATATCATCATTCTTTCTTGTTTCCAATTCAATTTTAATCTCACAAACAGCCAGTAAATCAGCAATGATTCATCATGATCGCCCAGTGAATGTGTCAAGATTGAAGAATTAAACTACCAATAATCATTCAGAATCAGAAAAAACCAAGACGAGAAATCAAAAACCTCTACCTCTTGCTATGAGTTTGAAAATAGAGCTGGGCTGAACTTGAAGGCTGAACAGAGTGGGAGAGTTGAGAAGAGGAAACGGAGCTGAAGTGAGGAAGAGAAGGCAACATAAGAAATGAACTGAAGAGGCAGGAGGAGGATATATATATATATAGACAAAGCTTCGAAGTGGTAGTTAGAATGAGTGGCTTTGATTGGATGAAATTTTGTGCCGGTCGTCACCATGCTCCCTCTTTGTGTCAAAATTGTTTCCACGCTGCCAGAGAAGTGAAACTTCGCTTTATATCTGAACATGACATCGGAACTCGTGAAAATTTTGGTTGAACTCGGAATCCAATTCAGCTAAACTCGGAAGTTGCATTTCTTGTCCATTTTGGATCACCTAATGCTCTGAATCCCTGATATCACATTCTGCTCCTACCGAGCATAAGGTCGGAAATCGTAGTTTCGCTCATGAGGCTGTAATCGGAGAAATACAGCCATCCCTTTTTAAGCCTTGGAACGAAGTCGGAAATCGAAACTAATATTGAGGTCGGAAGCGGAGTTATAGGACAAACTCGAAAATAGTAAATTTCAACATTAAATGGGATCGGAAGTCGGAAATCGGACGTTACACCTTGTCTTTCAAGAGAGTAGCTATAACCTCATCCTCATTATCAGCTATCAATCGTATCTGTTTTCCAAATTAACTCCCAATTTTCCTTGTCTTTTCCTCTTGATTCTTGATAACAACAGCATCATCATTACCACTTCTATTCTTAGATTTAGAGGCCTATCTCTTAAAGGCACAAGAATTTTTTTTTTCCCCTTATCCTGGCCTCTTTCTTTAACCTCTTAGCTCTATGTTTTAGGGTCGGGTTTTATAAACACCAAGGAGATAAGGAAAGCAAGCTAACCAAGATCAAAAAATAACACAATAAGAACATGACAAGAAAAATATTTGAAATTCCCTTTTTTATTGAATAATGTTTTTCATTGATTACAATATTTTTCTAACTTCTCTCTAGCTTTTCTCTAAAATCAAGAATAAATCTATGGTTTTGAGGTGAGTAGTAGCACCTCCTATTTATAGGCAATTGTCTTTTCCTATTTTAAATTTTAAGTAATTAGGGCTTAGTTGTCATATTCTTATTGGTTTCCAACCACTGGTGTAACATCCACCACGAGTTTCGACTTCATCTTCAAGTTTCCATGATTTCCAAATTCCGACCTCAGAATTGATGTTCAAGATTAACTAGAATGGACACGAGGTCCGACCTCCGAGTTTATAGGTCACAAATACCGACCTTCGGGTTGAATGTAACAAGTTCCGACCTAATAGTTGATCTTAACAAGAGTGAACACAGGTTCCGACATAAGAATTGATTGATATACACGAGTTCCAAGTTTGAGCTTAGGACCGACTTGAATTGAGCTTCGGGATTATATAAGTTCCGACTTCCCGATTCTTAAGTGACTGTTTTGATTTCCAACTTCAAACTTCCGATCTCCGAGATTGATTGTTAGATTGAATTTCGGAATTATATGTATGAGATTTTATGGGCTAGTCCTCGACTTCTGAGATGTGGGTATAAGATAATTTGTTTGCTGTGTGACTTCCAACCTCCGACCTTATGTTTACTTAACCTTCAAGGTCCAAACAAAATGGATGTGATCCCAGATATTTGACTTTATGTTTCAACGAAAATGGCCACGATTTTCGACTTCAAGTAGAATGGAGACGAGTTCCGATTTAAGATACAATGGAAGCGAGTTCCACTTTTAGGCAACGTGGAGAATGATTTAGCCACAAAAGAGGGAGATATGGCTAAACTGTGTCCACAAGAAATTCAGCCAATCAATACTCTCAATCCCAACTACCACTCCACTATTTAAATCAGATTTTATGCCTCATTCTCCCCTCATTTCAGCTTTCTCATTCTCTTCTTCTCTCAACAATCTCCATCAAACTTCAAGCTTCACCAAGTTCCATCAATCCAAACTCAAATTCAGGAAGATCACACTTAAAGTAGGCAGGATTTACTTTCTATTTATTACTTTCTTTGAACTATGGCTGCATGTAATTTTACTCTTCTTCATGTATTTGAGATTATATTTGATGTATATGATAGATTATGGTTGGATTAATATGTAATCTTGAGTTGGAATTGAGGTTAGAAGGAGAAATCTTGAAGAAGTGGAGATTTGGGATGCTATCTAAGTGAGAAACTCACGGCAGTCCGTACGGCAGAGTGTACGACTCCGCCTACGACCGGTTAAATCCGATGAAACCATTTTTATATGAAACTAGACATTCACGGCTTTCTATCTATATATCATATAAGCCATTAGATTAGTATTGAGAGAGATATGAATTTTGGAAATTTAACCTAGATTCTAGAGGTTGATATTGGGCAGACTAGGTTATTCAGGGCATAACTTGCTCTATACAACTCTAAATTGAGTGAAATCAACTTTGTTAGAAAACTTACACATATGAGAACTCTTACAAAAAGATTCTGGGTTTGATATGGTCTCATTTGCTTCCAGTGGTTCAAAGAAATTGCCTTATGTCCAACCCAAGCTAAAACAGGACAGTTCAGGAAGATTAAATTTAGAGGCTTATAACTCGAGCTCTACTAAAGTCATTGAAATGGAACTTGTTGCAAATGAAAGTTATCCTGTTAGCTTTAATAGAACACCAATTTTGTATGATTTGAGTGGGTTTTCGATTTTTAGTGGATTTTTACATGTAAGTGTGCAATTCTAGCCAACTTTAGGGCAGGCCGGGATAAAACGTAAATAACTGG
This sequence comes from Pterocarpus santalinus, assembly GCA_031439595.1. NCBI lineage: Eukaryota > Viridiplantae > Streptophyta > Magnoliopsida > Fabales > Fabaceae > Pterocarpus > Pterocarpus santalinus. The sequence continues at coordinate 23,933,333 of CM062523.1, forward strand.
AGCTATACTTATCGAAATTAGATGGGATTAAAGAGGTTAGAAAGTAGACACATAATACTTCAACATATCGAAAAATTCGGGTCTAAATGAGTTAAAATGAACTTAAGGCTTAATTTCTAACAACGAGCAGAGTTGAGAAATATGAACAGGATTCTCAAAGGTAAAGGATTTGGCACCTTAATTCACATATGAATTCAAGTAAAGTCTAAATGTTGAAATTCCATATTAGTGCTTGAAAGATTAATGCATTATAATGGATCTCTTACTGTGGCTGACTGTCTGCTGAAACTGGCACTATTCATGGGAAAGCAGACACATTCCATTATACTGCCAAATTTTCGGTAGAATTATGAGCATTTATGTGTTAAGAATATGTATGTAGTACTCATGTATGTGAGGTTATATGAAAGTGAATGATGAACCATATGTATGAATGCACTCAACATGACTATAAATGATTATGTATGAGAATGCAATGATATGAATATAATGAACGTGGGTCCCTTCACCTGGAGGCAGTTACACTTTGAATCCCTCCTTATGAAGGTAGTTAAATAAGATAAGATGTAAATCCCTTCACCTAGAGACAGTTGCACTTTGAATTCCTCCCTATAAAGGCAGCTAAAACTATGAGATCCCTCTACCTTGGAGGCACGTGATCAGATGAGATCCCTCTACATTGAAGGCACATGGTCAGCTGAGATCACTCTATTGAGGCACATGACCAAAATGAGATCCTTCCAAGACTAGAAGCACGTGAATCCCCTTGTGGGACAGTCTGTGTGACGATGGTCACGAGCTGAGCTGACGAGCTCACTCCTAGATCAGACTACCCAAAGGCAGTAAAGACTAAAGATTAAAACATATGCAAGCACCCTACTCACATGAGGCATAGCATCGACCCAACTAGTGTAAGTACAGGGGATAGGTCTTACATGAGGCATGGCATGACCCAGCTAGTGTAAGTACCAAAATTTACGCTGTGATAAGTCCAGATTCCTAAGGAACGTGACATGGCGATCACGCTCTGATAGGATATGACATGGCGATCATACTCTGAAATATGGTATGATGATTCCACATCCTAAGGAATATGACATGGTGATCACATTCCGATAGAGTATGACATGGCGTTCATACTCTGGGACGTGGCAGGATGAACATATCCCTAAGAAGTGTGACATGGCGATCACACCCCGACGGAGTATGACATGGTGATCGTACTCTGGGATATGTATGAAAAATAAAGGAAAAGGAGCAATGCTTCATTTGAGGACGGCGATACATAACGCTTAAGTGTAGGCAGATGTAGACACCCTAGGGATGGCGATATGTAACACCTAGGTGTGTCGAATGAAGAAAGATAAAGGAAAAGTATGTGTGTTCCGCATAAAATCCAAATACAAGTAAAAGGGTGTACAAAGTTTATGTTTTTAGTTTATTGGTGCTATTATAAGTTAATATGTTTCAACTGTTATTTATAGTATAATTCATGAATTGATTTTGTATTGATTCGTCCAAATTACCAGTGTATGAATAAAATGAACTTTGCTTCGGACAGTATGTTTTCAAACTATAAAATTAGACAGCCCGTATAACATGTTCACCTTTTTCATAACAAATCGAAGCAACTGGAGATGACTACGATGACATTATATATAACAGTAAATGAATCCTACTGAGAATTTATAATTCTCACTCTTGTTTCCATGTTATCTCTAGATAGCTCGAGGGGTTTCGAAGATGGCTGAAAGTGTTATCAGAAGAGGTCCGTTCAGGTAATAGTAACAAATCCTAAGTGTGGTACTATGACTTAAGCATAATACTGTACTTGGGAGGATATTACAACTAGTCTAGGGGAACTATAAAGAGCGTGACTCTGTGTTTAGTGATGGTAGTGGGTTAAAAATGACATCGTTGCTTGGTTTTTCATTCTGATTTGGATTTTGTTGAAGAAATAAAAGGGTAATTTTGTCAATAAATGAGTCATATGCAACACACGTGATTACTAATGGAGAGAATGGACGAAGAAGTTGACAGAAGAATTCAAGTGCATGTTTGATAAAATGCAAAGAATTGGGATGCACATTTTTAAAATATAGGCAGTAAAATGTAAGGGATAAAGTGCATTTTACTCGTATCACCACAACTAACGATATTTATTTGTTGTCCTATATGGTATTAATTATTTGATCTGTTCCCAAGAAACACCTGACACACTATTGGATTGCTCCTCATTCTATTTCTTCCTCCTGGCTTGACACTTCCTCCTTCTCTTTCTTTCTTTCCTTCTTTCTTTTTTAATTTTCTCTCTATCTCCTTCATTCAAATCCAGAGCCACCATCTCTTCCTTTTCTCAAACTGCAACAGGTGAAACTTCTGTTGTTGCAACAATGTCAGCTTGAATGTCGTCCACCGTTGTTCAAAGACCATGTCCTTCTTTCATCAGTATATTACATTATCTCTATTACCTCCATTTTGTTTTGATTTCGAATTTAAATTTTTTTTCTCCCTGAAGCATTACCTTATCTACATGTCTAACCACCTCCCAGTCACAATATCACATCTTCCCCATGTCTCTGCAAGCGCCTCTCTCGAGAAACTTCATTTTCAATTTTCGTTTTCTTTTTCTTTTTCTACAATATTAATTAGCTTACCTACACGCTTATTTCAGACCTCCTCAATCGTACTATCACAACTCCTTCGATGGCTCTGCGAATTCTTCTCTCCAGCTGCTGGGTGTCCAGGTTCTTCGTTGTTCTTTCTCAAGCTGATCTGAATGGTTGATTATATTTGCTTATTTTTTTGGAAGTCAATTACGCATGCATTATTTGTGAGCTATTGCAATGATTTTTTCTTTTCAAGCATGCAGAAGGAATTTCATCTATCGTTCCGTTTGTTGGTGAGTTGTTCTCTGTCTTTTCCCTTATTCTTCCTCATACCTTCCATTATTTGCTTTTTCTGTAGTTTTAGGGCTTCCTTCCGTGGAGTTTCTTGCTTCCATTTTTTTTTTTTCCCTATTTTTCCCATAATAATAAGTTTATCTTACTTAGATTAAACTCAAGTTTTCATTCTTATTTTGTTCTTTTCATCATCTTCTTTTTATTCTTCTTCTTCAGTTTTCGTTCTATATATGTTCATTGGACAAAAGGTTTAAGCTTTTTTGTTGCAGTGCTGCGGTTGTAAAAAACTGAAACATTTTGATACATCATCTTAATTTGTATTTTCACATTTTCACTGCGTGTTATTTCAGGTTTCTTTTTACTACTCACAATGGTCGCCTTTGCAAACTGGTTTTATTTCATTAATTATTTAGTGATCTTATTTTTGGCTCATTTTTTATTTTTGCTTCTATTTGTATGACTGTGATTGTGGTTCTTATTTGTATTTGTATTTGTATTCCCATGGTGGGCATGTGTATTGGTCTTTGTAGTATTGCAGTCTTTCAGCATTTACGATTTTTGTAATTACATTATCTGCTAAATATTTTTTTTCTTTTTGATTTATGATTTATTTATTTCGTTTTCTTATTTTTGGTTATAGTTTGTTTTTTTTTTTTTTGGTTCTATGTTCCGATTGTCATTCCCTTGGGCTTACTTTCAACTCTTAGTTGTTTGTTCCATACACCCAAGATTTTTAACTTTTTATGTCTTTATATTGTTTTTTTCATTTTTGTCTCTTTCATGCGCCTAACAATGTTGTTGAAAAATTTTTATTTTATAGTCAAAATTGGATAGGTTGAAATGACGGTTTGAAGCTAGGGATCTTATGAAAAATGTTTGGGAGACATATCTTTTAGGACATAATATAGGATATGTACAAAAAAAAGTGAGTAAAATGACAAAAATACTTAAATAATAGGTCTCACATAATCATTGGTACTTTTATTCAATTGTTTTTCAATCCAAAAACTTACTAGCATTTTCAACAATACGCTGATAAGTTTGGCATTAATGTTAGTAAGTTTTGCATAAATGCTGATAAATTTTTTTTTTTTCACAAAACATGTTGAAAGTGTTTTTTTTTTTTTACAAAACTTACCAGCGTGTACACTGTTCACACTGGTAAATTTTTTTTTTTTCAAAACTTACCAATAGTGCATACGTTGGTAAGTTTTGTGTATATTACATAAAACTTACTAGCATATGCACTATTCACGCTAGTAAGCTTTTGAAAAAACAATTAAAAAAAAGTAGCAATAATTATATAGAACTCATCATGCAAGCATTTTTATCATTTTCTCATTTTTCAATATGCATCGCATATACGTCTACTATTTGTGCATACCCCTATCAGAACTCGGATCTTATTAAGCTTCTTCACAGTGTTCCTACTTCTCAGGTCATTCATTCATTATTATTATTACGGCACGTTTCATATTTCAATCCTTTTTTATTTCTCAGAAAATTTTATGGCATGTTTGTCTGTGAATTCCACTTCCTCTCTCTGTAATCTGCAACCTTGCAGACAAGCCATAAAAGAAGCACAAGAATGCTGCGCTTGATGTTTGTAATGTAGAAATGTTCATTACGTTCTAGATCGAGTAACCTGGTGCATCAGTTGTTGAATTGTAAAATGAGTGACCTTCTAATTATTTTTTGTTTGGGTGTAAAAAGAAAAAAAAAAAAGAAAAGAAAGAGAAAAGAAATCAAAGAGAAAAGTATCTGTTCTCTCCTATTGTTTGGATCAAGAAAAAATAAAAGAGAAAATAAGAGAAAAAAATGAAAAGTATCTAAACTAATATATATATATATATTTTAATAAAATATAAATATGTTACTTTTATTAAAATTTTAAATAGATTTTATAAATTATATAAAAATAATTTTATCATAAATATTAATTTTTAAAAATAATTTATTAATATTTAATTATAAAATTTAGTTTAAAATGATTTGTTTAAAATAAATAAATTTCATTTGAATTAAATTTACAACATTATATGTAAAAATTGCCTACATTTTAATTTTTATTATGATATTTTTTATTTTATTAAAACTGCCCAACATTTTTTGTCGTAAAGATGTCATACATTTTTTTTTTAATTAATTTCATTTAACTCATGTACGTACACATACTGCATGTTCTTTTAATTATTAGAGGTTAAAATTGTCTTTCACACTATTCTTCCCTTTGCTTACCAGTTTACTTCGCAGGTGAGAGGGGAAAAGTTTTACTAGCCCCACCTGTGCTTTTTTTTCTTTCCTTCGTTCTTTTCTCTTGAACCAAACCGGAGAAAACTAGCTCTTTCTTCCGTTTTCTCTTTTTGCCTTTTCTCTTTCCTTATTTTCTGCAGATCCAAACAACCTGTTAATTGGAAGATGTAGAAGTTCTTATACTGACAAGATTGAGAACCTTCATTACCATATTAGTATGAGCATATTGCATTTTCCTGTTTTTCCTCTATATTATATTGTGCATTGAATGACTGAAATTTATGAAATGTCACCGTACCAAGCTGTTTCCCTGTAACTAACACATAATGTTAATATACTTTTGAAATCAAGATGCTGTTGTTTTACAGTACACAATTTTGTTGATAAGATATATATTTGCCGCCTATAAATAAAAGGTTCAACAAAGAAGTACTAGACGGTCCTAAACATTTCAAATTTTTAGGTTGGTTGACTTACTTTATTTTTGTCATGTCACAAATAGGTAAAATCCATGTTGATTTTCATCCTTTATCAATTTACCACTTTAGTTTTTTTCTGTTCTCTATTTTGTGTTACCATTATAGGTGTCATACTATTCGTATTATGCCTTCTATTTCAGTTGATTTAGAGTTGTGTTCTATTTTGATCCAGTTTTTCTTTCATAAGTTTTGGTTATGAGCACATTTTCATTCTTACCCTCTCATTCAGCAAAATAATTAATTCTTATTTCTTAGTACTGTAATTTTGTTTAGTTATTCATGCTTACTAATACAGCACTTTTTCCAGTTGTTCATATCTCTGAATCATGTTTTTTATCTCATTTGCAAAATTGTTTTCTATTTGTGTGGATTGATAGTTGAGTTCTATTCTGATCCAATTTCCTTTCGTAAGTTTTGCTTATCATCACATTTTCATTCTCACACTGCCATGATGCAAATTGATGTATTGTTTATTTCTTACTTTCGTAATATGGCTTAGTTATTCATTCTTGCTAATATTGTACTTTTCCAGTTGTTCATATCTGAATCATTGTGGGCGTCCAATTCGCACAACTAATGCTATCTATTTTGTGTGGATTGACAGTTGTGTTTTATTTTGAATCAATTTTCTTTCATAATTTTCTATTAGTAGCACTTTTCTTTATCACCATGCCATTATTTTCACCTGAAAGGCTCAAAGCATTGGCCTTTCATGTCGAGGATTATTGATGCTTGTGAGAAGCATGAGGGCCTTATTTCATTGTGTTTGGCCATGGTATAGTTCTATGATAAACTGCAAATGAAGCATGGTTGTCAATCGCATGTGATAGCAGCGGAGTGGAGCAGGGCAGAGGTGGAGAGTGACAAAGCTAGCCGATGTGTTGCGTTTCATCATTGTGGCCGTTATCTTTGTCAACGGCCAAAAATTTGTTGTACCCCTATTTTTGGACCGTTCTAGGCAGTCTGAGGGGGGCTGGAAGGTCATTTGAACCTTCCCCCTCTCTTCTGTTTGATCTAAATGTGGTGTTAGGACATTTCTCTTCTTCTCTATCAATCAATCTTTCGACCCCCTCACCCCTCTTACTCCGGTGACCCTCCAACCTCTAGCGACTGTGAGACCGGTGATGATGATGGTCTAAGTTTTTCAGCGGCGGCAGCAGCAACAGTTGGTCCTTATCTCTTTGTTCTATTTTTTTTATTTTAATCTTCCTCGGTTGAGTTCGATTCTTTCTATTCTATCTTCTTCTGCCTCTGTTTTTTTTTTCTTCTGTTCACTGTTTCTATTCCTCCACTCCCTTAATGCTGCCCCTCAATTTTGCTTGTTACTGTTTTAAGCTTTAGTCATGGTAGCAACATTACTTTTTCTTCTTTGTTCCAGGCTTCTAGTTTATGTTTATCCCCTTCTATTCACTATTAGTTTTAGAGACATAAGTTTAATTAGGATTTGGTGTTGTCTTTTATATTTTACTACCGTTATGCTACTTGATGATGTTGTCTTTTATGTTTTGCTACTCTTAGTACTTGATATTTATGCATTGAATTGATGGTGATTGCTTGTTTTTAGACTATGGAATATATTATGAATTTTTATCACTAATGTGAATGAGATTAATTGTAGATGATTTGTTATTTTTGAACATTTATATGTTATATAAATTATATGATAATTACAATATTTTTATCAAATAGCAGTCGGAACGCTATCTACTATCCCGCTATAGTGTTGTTGAAGTCAGCTGCTATATGCTGCCATTCGCTATTGACAACTATGAAATGAAGTTGGTAGCACATGGTGATCGGAGCAAGAGAGAGGTGTCTCTATCTATTGCACATTTAGTGTACTTCACCATATCTTGGCGTAAAAAAATATTTTTTTGGAATTATTTAACAGCATTTGGGGTCAGTACTTTGAGAGAAGTTTCAGAATGGAAGCTAATAAAATCTAGGATTGACATGGATAGATTGGAATAGTTATGATGTAGACATTAAGAATCTTTTTTATTTTGAAACTGATCTGTATGAAGATATTGTCTTTCCCTGTAAGGATGATTGAAGAGGATGGGAAGTTCCACCTACTCCTCATTTGCCAGAAATAATAGTATTTAAACACAAATTTTTGAGAACTCAATGGCAAATGTTTAATGACTCAATTACAGGTACAGATTTGACAATGATTCTGAAATGCACAAAACTATGGTGGCTGAAAAGTAAAACAATGGCTTATAACACAAATATATTAAAATAGGTGGAAGTCTTCCTACAGTTAAATAGTGATCTACCTTTTTCGGTTTTGAAAGAACTATTCCGATGATTCTTTATAGCATTGTGAATATAGCGTTAGTCATGGCATGCCAGAAAATATTGAAGGAACTTCAAATCAGTAACTATAGTTTACACTTTACAGATTGTGCAGTGGTTGCCAGATTCACTTATTCTGCTAGATTTTTTACCCTCCTTTTATGATGAGTATTTTGCACTCTTTTGGGAAGAGAGTGAGCAATCAGTCTTCCATATGAATATGGTGGCTGCTTTTACATAGAGATTACCAACTTACTAAAGATTATCTAGATATAAAGATTGCACTCAGTCATGCATGTGCGAATCAAATTTATTCTTTCTTGGAACCTATGGACTAGCTAATTGCATTCCAAGTGAATGAATTAAAATCACTTTCATTCATCGGGCACATATGGTGCAGGAGTGCGATTGCAAATAACTACAACAAATAAATAGATGTGCTTTTTAATTTTAGTAGCCTTTTTGTTGTGAAAATGAAATATAATTTTTTACTTATATTCTATTTCTAAATTAAGCTCAAATCACAGTTTGTGTTAATAAATAATAACAATTTTGTGAAATTTAATCTTAAATTACAACTAGCATATTCATTCATTTTTTATTTTTATATCATACGAAGCTTTTTCCTTTTTTTCCACCTCTTTCTCATGTCTATATTGTAGTATTTGAATTTTTTTTTTTTAACTTTATAAGAGGTTAGTTATTTACATAAAAAATGTTTATATATATATAGAGTCAAACGTAAAATCTTAACCAAAATGGTTATAATTAATCTAAATGAAATAATTAAAAAAATAAAATTGTTATCTTAAATATTTTGCGAAGTTATTTCTGAAAGACATGTGTTATTATTTTCTTAAAAAAAATATTACATTTTGTGAGATCTAAATTTATGCATGAAATATAATCAACCTTAAAAACAATACATATGAGGAGGGACTGAGTTTTTTTCTTCTATTGGGAGAAGTGGATTTCACTTCCGACAAAAGAATTTCTATGTGTATATTTTTAAGCTAGCTAGGTCTAGTATCTTTACTCTTAAGACCAAGAAGAAAAAAGCGATGGATTTTTTATTGTTATAAATTTTGTACTAATACCTTTTAAGCATATCCCACTAAAGTCAATTATAAATATGAATCTATATATTACTTTATTATGAATTTAATTTTATATAATTCAATCTTTTAGTCACATTCTTAGTCAAGAAGAAAAGGGGAAAGTGGGGAAGAGGCATCCTTACCTTTTAGTCACATTCTTACCTTTTAAATTAAATTAGTGTAAAATTAAATTATTCTCTTAATATATTTTGCAAAATTATTTGTGAAAGAAATGTGTTGGTTTTTTTTTTTTTTGCACGAAATTGATTGTTGCATTTTTTTCGGATTTAAAATTTTGCAATAAAAAAAAATAATAATTAAACTAAAAATAATACATATGACGGAGGACTCATCTTTTTCCTTCTATTGGGAATACGAGGTTTGGGTTTCTACAAAAAAATGTCTAAAACATTTCATGGATACACTGCTCAAGTGAATTATAGAGATTTATTATGTTTATATTATAGAGCATTTGAAATTTTTTAACCTATAGGAGGGTAGCTATTTACATGTAGATACAAACGTAAAATTCTTAACAAAAGTAAATAGAATGAATTTAAATGTAATTAGTATAAAATTAAATTATTATCTAAAATATTTTGCAAACAGTTATGGATTTTTTTTTCAAAAAAAATGTTTATTGCATTTTGGGAGATTTAAAATTTTGCATGAAATGTAATTAAAATAAAAAGACAATATGTACGAGGAGGGAATATCTTTTTCTTCTATCGGGAAGAGAGGGGTTTGGGTTCTTATAAAAGAATTTGTAACTTTATATTTTTTTAGATTAGATATATCATCCTTACTGTAAGATTAAGCAAAAAGGGTGATAAATTTTTTTTTTAATGGATTCCCATTAAAATCTTTTAGGTATCTCCCACTAAAATTAATTGTGATTATGAATCCATCCTTTTCTTTATTTTTAATTTTTATTTTATTTAATAGAAATTTTCAATTACTTTTCTTTACTCAAAAAGAAAGGGTGAAAGCAAAGACAGAAGTTGATGGATTTCTTTTTTATTTTTATCCTTTTTTGTTTATAAATTCTTATTAAAACTTTTTAAGAATATCTTAAAAGAAATTATGCTTATGAATCCATTTTATTTACTATGAATTTATACTATTTTCTTTTATTCAATAAATAAAGGGGGAATAAGAAGGAGAGGATGATAGATTTTTTCCCTTTTTTATCATTATTTATTGCTCATAAAGCCTGTTTCAATAATTAATATTCTTTTATCGTTTTTGATTAATGTGTTTTGATAATATTATTTATTTTATTGATTTTTATTAAAATTTTATTTCACATATAATTTTATATATCAATACATGACTAAATTCTTGTGTACCGCAGGAGTTTCGCACTAGTTTATAAAACAGACTCACACTCTCTCATTTTTATCTCAATAAAGCAAAGAAAAGTTTCTTAATAGATTCCGTAACTTTTTTCTTTTTCCTCTTCTCCTCACTTTTCTCCTGTCACTTGAACAGAACAAGATGGCACATATTCTTCCATTCCAAATGGTGGATTATAGATATATGGTTTGCGACCCTCAAAATGGAGCTTTTTCTCCACCAAATAAACAAATCAACAAAATGAATATAATGACAAACACACCAAAAATATTTTTAGAAGGCTTCATTCATGAACATTGCCAACAGCCAAAATCACATCTCTTCATAATCGAACTGTATTAAATTCCTAAAACAGAAAAAGTATTTATTTATTTTAAGAATAATATTTTTCAACCGTCTCGATTATTTTTAAACTTCTCAAAACAAAAGTTTGAAAGTCAATGATTGCAGTGATTATTTTTTTGTTTTTTGTTTTTTTTGTAGAGCCCAAATATGAGTCTTGAACCCCGGTGCGCTAACGCAGAGACAATCAAAATTGTCATCTTTTCCAAGCCTCCAAGTGCAATAATTCCAGCGGGTTAAGTAACTAACGATGGCTTTTTTTTTTTTTAATTGTCAAGGGGGGTGGGGGCAGCCCCATCTACGGGGGCACGGACAGGAGCATCAGGTTCCTAGGAATCGAACCGGATTTCTTTACTTGGGTGCATTTGTGCAAAGACTGTCTTTTCACCTCTTCAACTGTGCCTTGCAATGCGCTATGGCTTTATTGGCTTCTACTTTCCACATCGAATAAAGAAACATAGGACAGAAGCTGGAGCCCACGGATTCGGACCACTCTCAACTCCCATCCATCTACTTTATAACAAACTCGTCTTCTTTGGTCATGGAAACTTATTATTATACATTTTTAAAATTAATATTAATTTTTGTCTTTAAAAAGTTGATATTAGTTTAATTCTTTAATCATTAAATACAATCTTTTCCAATTATATAATTAATTTATTTCTTAATGATAAAAGTATCATTAATTCTATTTTTCAGTTTCAAAACAAAATGATTTTATTAGAATTAGCACTTTGCTAAATGAATTTAGATAAAAATTCTACTTGAGTAACATCCTTTTAGTGTGATTATGAGTGATTGGCATGAGCATGCATATATATAATCAAGAAGGGTTGCAGAGTCAGCAATCTATGACTTCACTTGTACTCCATAAGCACAGCCACCAAAACCCCTTCCAGCTTCTTCACCCTCCGCCACCATGCAACGACAACCCTTAACGTGAAATTCAACGTGGTAATTAACACTACGTGTTAGCCATTGCCTTCTTAAGCCCCTCTGCTCCCCGCTTTTCTTCCCCATTCCTCTGTTTCGTACCCTCATTACTTTTCCCCCCTACTTTATCACTCACTTTCTCCAGTGCCTCAGATCCGAGCACTGATATATCCCTCAGCCATGGCAGAGAAGAAGGTATGAGTTACTTAATTCTTAATCTGTATCATATTTAAGCTCTCTCTTTGATCTCCAAAGTAATAAAATACCCATTTTGATTAATATTTAATTTTTTGTGGCCATCGTTAATTATTAAACGAAAATGTGGCTTTCGTATTCTTGCCTGTAGCTGGTTCTATCTGCCTGAATTGTGACATATCCAGATATGCCATTGTTCTATACTATTGTATTTTATGTCAGAGATTTGATCCACTTTGATTCAGGTGACCAAAATGAAGCTCAAGGTCGATCTTCAGTGTGACAAGTGCTACAAGAAGGTCAAGAAGGTTCTCTGCCAATTCCCTCGTGAGTCTCTCTCTCTCTCTCTCTCTCTCATCACTTGCTTAATTTTCAATCAAATTATTCTTCTTAGAAATCCAGAATTATAGGTTGCATGCATATATATAACTTGGATTAACAAAATATATAGTAATAGTGTTGAGTATATGAAGAATGATATCAAATTGAGTTGATTTGTTGGTGTTGAAAATTTTGCGAACAAGAGAAATTCGAGACCAGGCGTACGACCAAAAGAACAACATCGTGACAATCACAGTGGTATGTTGTAGCCCTGAGAAGATTAGGGACATGCTTTGCTGCAAAGGTTGTGGTGTTATCAAATGCATCGAGATTGTGGAACCCCCACCTCCTCCTCCTCCTCCCCCTCCACCTCCACCTCCACCTCCCCCTCCTCCACCTTCACCTCCTCCCCCGCCTACTCCTCCTCCGCCAACAGTGTGTCTGTGTCCTCCTCCTCCGCCTCCTCTAGTGTGTTTGTGTCCTTCTTCTTCGCCTCCAATGTGTCTGTGTCCACTAGCACGACTGCCGGTAGTGATTCCAATTGGGGTATGTTGTGTGCCATGCTCTAAAGGTTGGCCCGATGGGTCGTGCTTTCATGGCCATGGTGGACCGTGCCCGTGCTATGATGAGTACTACGAAAGGCCCGTTTGTGATAGTTATGGTGGAGGCAGGCCTTGTTACTTGAGTCGTTGTGGTGAATATTTATGCGAAGAGAACACGTCAGGCTACACGAGCATGTGATCTCAACACTCTCCATTTGTCGGATCTCATCCAGATGACATGGGATTGTTACTATTGGAGGCTCTCTCTCATCTCATCAATTGTTCCTTCCAATATTCGAGGAATTATTTCTTTTTTTTTTTTGTTGTTATGATTACATATTACTGGTGTTTCATATTCATAGGAATGAATGTAAAATCAGGGGCTAAAGAATAAAGGTTACATAATGTAACTAATTCTAGGATGTCGTACATTTGAATAATGTAAGGATCGTATAGTTTTATTGGTATTATATTTCATTTCTCACTTTCTTTTTTATTTTCTAATTTCTATTTTGTTTCTACTTAAATAATGCCATCTATATTCGTGATACATTCTTGAACAAATTTTGCACTGAATAACAGGAGTGATAAGTTAGTGAAGTCTCTTTACAAATTACGAGTGATCTAGCCATTTGCGCAATGCATTTGCTTCTAGGTAAGGGTGAAGTGTGGATTTACTTGATTTGCTCAAAGGGAAACAGGTTTGGGGGGAATTGAAATGGTGGGCAGGTAATTCACATACAATGTGTCCATGTTGGATTGTACTTTTGATTTTACTTGAAAGCAAAGAACTTTCTAATAGCAAGCACCCCACTAATTAATTACACTTTAATGGGTCATCGTCATAATAAGGACTTAATTTTCTTTTTCTATAAAGCTCCTTTCCATGTATGATGCACATGTAATATAAAGTTTAATCTCCTGAGAATTCTATATTTTTCCCTTCAGTTTTTTCATTACAAACTTATTTATTTGTTAGGGTATATACATAATCAAGTGGATAGATATTAATTTTATTTTTCTTAACATTACAAACTTCTTTCACTTGAATGTGTTTCAGCAGTGCCACTAAGGCTTTAGCCCAGTGGTATCGAAGTTAAGCCTCCTCCAAAGGCGGATGATTTGATTTCCCACTCCCCCATTTCCAATTCCCATTTCCCCTTAAAAAAAGTTCAGTAGTCAAATGGTTGCAATAGATTGCCTTCGTTATTTATTTATTTCTTTATTTTTTTGTGAAAAACGTATTTTAGCAATGGGAATTTTCGAATAGAAAGCTGAAAACTAAGTGACCTTATCACTTATTGTCCTTTAGACAAGTATGAATAAGCTTTGCATACATGTGCTTTAGTGGTTATTGATGAGTGACCTCAATAGACAATGACAAGTTGACAACCACGATCCTCTTCTTTCCTTACCATAGCAGCTTAGCTTGTCCCACCACGTTACTAGAATCTGAAATAATACAGCGGCAATTGATGTATAATTACTTTCCATAAAAAATTAAGCTTCATCGAAGAGAAAGAATGCTATCAGTGGGAGCTGCATGGAACCTTACAAGAAATGAGATAAAACTGCACTAAAAATTACCGCCTTTTTCTTTCCTGTTTTCTTTTGCTCTTTTTAAAGTGCACGATAAAAAAAAATTCCTTTTCCTTTGGTCAAAACCATCCCTAGTGGAAGCCTTTTTACATTGATTTCTTCCTTTTTCAGAGCTCAAACAATAGATACCATGAAAGATAATCCTTTTAGAAAGCCAAAAGCCAAACTAGATTTATAGAAACTTTTAGATTTAAATTATCTAATTTAAGATGATCTGGATCTGGTTAACATTAAACATTTTTAAAATTATACGGATTATGTTAAAATTATTCCCATCTTTAAAAAATATCTTTATAGTTATTAAATTAATTAATCCTTCTGATAAACTATACCTATCTAAGAATTTCTTCTAAAATTATTAACGGAAACAGCAAGTTGGCAAGCATGTAGGTGAAATGTGGAACATTATGCACGGCCCTGTGGCTAAGAGAAAATAGTCTCTGAATTAGTTATATAATGAGGTCATTTCTAATCATCAATAAATAATTAAAAAATTGTTAATGCATGCAGTCATTGGAAGTAACCAAACTTCATACGGTGACTAAGCATAATCATTTCATTTCTTTTTTTTGCAAGATACAATGCCATTAGAATTTATCATCGCCATGAATGAATAACATTACTCTGACAATATTTTTATATGGGTTAGAATTAACTTATATTAGTATAAATTAAACACAAATTTTATATTATTAAATAATTTTTTATTAACATTTTTTGGCAAAATTTACTGTTAAATTAAAAGTTTATACATTATAAATTATGTTTATAAAATTTTATAGTAATCTAAAATTTTTTAATACATTTTTTTGGGTATATATACATATTCTCATATACAACAAAGTCAATATAATAAATGCCTTTTAAATATATACAAATAAGAACCATTGATCATATTTTTATTAATGTCTATTTTTTTTTTAATTTAGCACAAATGATCAACGTGATAAATAATTATAATTTAAAAATTGAATGTGTGAGAATTTTATTATATAAAAATTTATTGAAGATATAAGTATATCAAGTCTTACATTTTATAGTGTCAGTCGACGTCTCATATCTTTATATTATTTTTTAAATAATTAATAAAGAAGAACTAATTGTTTATTTATTTCCCCTTCTCCTTTGTTTTCAAAACAACTAAATATAAATAAAATGTGAAAAAATGTTAGAATTTAATTGCTATACACTAACAATATAAAAGAAGTTTACACTGTCATCCAATTAGATATTTGTATTTATAAGACTTTTAAAATAGTAGGTGGTTAAGTTAAATATTTTGGTTGATATAATAATACATGATTATATATTTGTATAAAACTTTTTTATATTGATAATGTGTATAAATTAAATCTAAAAAGTTTTGTGTAAATGTTACTTGCCTTTCAAATAATAATGGACTCAGTTGAAAGGTTTTAGTAGCCTCAATGCAAAATTTTTGAATTTAATATATTTATGATAATAATCTTTTTATCAATAAATACTTTTTCTGTTTCAATTTATCTGTTAATTTAAAAATATATTAATTTAATAATATATTAATTATTTAAATTGATAGATAAATTGAAATAGATAGAGTATTTATTATATGCAATGTTTTTTCGTTTAATATATTCATATAAGTATTGTTATAAAACTAATTTGACGATCGCGTTTAATAACTAACTGGCAAGTCCTTCTAACCTGTATTATTTTAAAATCTGAACCTAATTATTTTTCTAAGGCAAGCCATTTCCCCTTCTTGCTCTAACTTATGTCTATTTCCTTCATCTTCATTCTTCCTTTCTACAACCATATGAAGGCACCAACGCAAGCAAGGTTGCGCTTAGTTTATGCCAGTCGCATCGCTTGTCATCGACGTGCAGCATTCAGCATACAGTCCGTAATTATGTCAAAACTAAATGAAGCACAGTCATGCGTCATCTAGTGTCGGCACCGTCGCCCTTGGGGACATATAGCTGTCCAATTTTTTTCTTCCTTTTTTCTTACTTTAAAACTCCACGTGATTAGTAATTAATTGTTATTTGTTATTCAAAATATCAACATGCAACTACTATAACTATTCATGAGTCAGGCATTTACCTAAACAGTCATGTGGATTATTCACATGACATGATCATGTGGCGGAAGACGAGAAGATCCATGCATCTTTTAAATCATACTGATTTCAGATATTATAAGCAATGAAGCTTGAGGATACAAGCCTCTGTTATAAATACTAAAATACAAGAAAAAAAAAAATGGATTCAGCGTGGTGATGACTAGCAAAGCAGTACAACGAACTCGAGTTTTGATAACAAATTGAGCAATCAGCGCATACGTCTCTAATTAGAAGTAATTGATCAGATTCCCCATCAAACTTGATAAAGCGAAGGAGGTAAAAAAATATATCTCAAAGCCAAAATGTAAGAGACACTAGTATGTTTGTAAATTAAGATTTTGGAAGAGAAGGGAACGGAAAGGAAAGAAAAGAAGAGTTTATAGAATAATTATGAGCACATTTTATTCTATAAATCATTCATTTTTTTTCTTTTTTTCCAAAACCTCCACTCATTAACACATCCTCGGTGTCAAGTGCATGTATTTGACTAATCCATCCATTGATCTTTCAAGTTCACTTGTCATTATTACCAGGGGTAGGAAACTCAGTGGACCATTCTAAAAGGATTTAATTCAAGAGCTGAAGCGTTAATGTCATAATAAACATCGATCTTATTTAGTTATGGCACGTTCTGTGGGGCACTTCACCTGCGTTATCACATGGTCAAGTTTTTTAGGGTGTAAAGATACATGAATTAATTGTGATACGCTTTAATAATCCCATTCACTCTCTCTTTCGCTCCACCTGCCCCACAGTTTCCTTTATACCACGGTGGTTGGCCTCATTGTTTTCTTCCCTAACAACAAGGCCTTCTCCTTCGGCCAACCTGTTTCCTTATAGGGGCCCCGCTGCTCTAATCTGCGACACCACTTCATGGAGGCCAACTGCACCGCCAATGTGGGCATGGTGGCGCGCTACCACGTCCGGGAAGGCGAACTCCGTTGCTCAACGACACTGCAAACATGGAGGCCATGAGCTTCGAGATGGTGTGGCTATACAATGGAGTGTGACACCAATATCTCTTCGCCACTGCGAACGTGAAAAGACCATGGCGAAGTGGACAATCTTGTGGCCGGAATTGGGGAAAACGACGGTTTGAAAGAAGGAAAGAGAAACTTTTAAAATGCTCTACATGTGTTTTGGTATATCCATACACTTAACATCTGCTCCCTCTTTCCCTTTTTCTATCCGCCACCCTTTCTCTCTTTGACCCTTTCTCGACAACCAAACTTTGAGAAAAAAAGAAGGGATAGAAAGATAAAAATACTGAGAGAGAGAGAGAGAGAAAAAGAGTGGAAGAAAGGGCTTGTAGGCTCTACACAGACTTTTGCTCTTACTTTTCCATAAATTGTCATTTGTTGCTCACAATCATAGATCTCTTCACGCCTTGTCGTGTCTTAAAGACTCCAGCTTTAATCCGAAAGCTCATTTATTCATTGGCTCTAGTGTTGGGTTTCATCCGAAAGCTCATATTTTGGTTGGTTTCATTGTTGCTTCCAGTGGTGGGTTCTATAGAAAAAAGAGTTTCTGTGGGCTCAAGACTCAAGCTTTAATTGAAAGCTCCATCTTTTATTGGTTCTGGTGCATGTTTTACCAAAAGGGAAAAAAAGGAAAGAAAGAAAGGATAAGAAAATTATTTTTATGGGGTTATGCAGGGAAGGAAGAGGATTTGAGCTATTTGCAATGGCACCCAGTTTGCATAACCATGGCAGGGACAAGGAAAGAGCTCTGATGAGAAACATCTTCATGTTTGCAACTTGGTGCTTCAATTTTGTTATGATGGGAAGCATCATCAATGTACGTTGTGTAGAACAATATCCATGGATGCGCTGAAATTGAACTAGCGAATGTTAATATAACATTTAGACAACTCCAAACTATCAAATAGTCATTTAAAGCATTTAGAGCACATGAATAAAAGAGGATAGATATGAAAAGATTGTTGAAAGCTTGCAATTCTTCTATTTACTTAAAATCCTTGTGATTGCAAAGATAAATTTCAAGAAAACTTGGAATTATTTTGATTTGGTTGTTGTTGCAGATTTTGTTATGGGTTTGTATTTGGCTTTGGTTTTGTATGATTTGTTTGGGTTTTTCATTGGGTGATCCTATTTTTTTTCTTTTTTTGGGTTTGTGTCTGATTTCTTTGGTGACGATTTCTGCAGGTTGATTATGATCCTAGTGTTCTTGAGGTTGTTTTCTCAAGCAACAGCACTCTGTGCGCTAAGAGGGGCTATGAGTTGTACTATATTGAAGGAATTGGTGCATGGATAGAAAGTGTGTCTTGGCTATGGGATGCTAGAAGGAGGGTTAGAGAGATAAGGGTGGTGGTGGTGGAGGAGGGAGGAAAAAGAAGGGATGGAGAAGAAGATGGAAAGAGTGATGTGGAAGAATAAGTGATGTGGTAAGTGTAGGGAAGAGTGAGATAGAAAAATAATTGATCTGACAGGTCTACGTTGGATTTTTGTCAGTCACATCAGTGTTTACTGTAAGTCTCTTAATAGCAGGGACTAAAATAAAAACATTTTGAAAAAAGTTTGGATTGAAATCGAAAAAAAAAATTACAAGGATCAAAATCAAAATTCTCTATATTTATAAGGATTAAAAATATATTTAATCATTTTCTTTATTTGGCCCCCTCTAAAATTTTTTTTATTTAGTTAGATCTTATAAACATTTTACTTAATTAAATATTTAAATATGATAATATACAATATACTATGCATATATGTATATCTCTTTTAAGTTTTGATTGTAAATAAGGCATATATTATCCTCTATACAAAATTACCTACGAAGTATTGGGCCGTCCCAACAAAATGGCCTAGCTCCGCCTCTCTCGGTATCCCTTCTTGTTACTTTGGAACAACTACTTTAGCCAAATAGCCAAGCTTGTAATTTTTTACCATGTGCCTAACTCTTTTGGGCCTAATTGAACATTCTTTGTTTTAAGCACATTACAAGTCTCGGTGGAAAACCAAATTTCTGCTTAACCTTAGGGAATAGGGGAGCATTGGTCTAAATCTTCGAGGTATGCCATAAAATAAGTGCATAGGTCTGCCCAAAATGTGCAAACATTTAAGCTTGGTGGTGTGTAAGTGTATGGTGGAGATAAAATATGAAAAAAAAAGAAAGGAAAAAACCAAGTGGCTAAGAGAAAAATAAAATGATGAATGAATGAAATAAAAAAATAGCAAAATAAATAAGAAAAAGAGGGAAAATTTTGAAAATAAAATAAAAAAGGGGTAATTGCTTTTGCATGGCATAGATTGGGGTGAATTATCATACTTGTGACTTAGTTCTATCCTCAATATTGTTTTATTCCCTATGGTTTTACCTTGTTATATCCGTATTAATTCCCTTCGTTATGTTGGTCCCTTACAACCTTCAATAAGTCCTTTGATTTGTATAGGCATGTGTATTTGTAGTAGAGAAGTAGAATATAAGCTAGCTTATGATAGTGCAATTTTTATGAGGTGAATTGGGTGAAACATTTGATCTTAAATATTTGAGAGACGAGAATTCTTGGCTAAGCAATTTATCTTGTAAGGCCTATCATGCATGATTTATGTATCTAAATTTTGTAATACCCTGATTTAATCATATCTATAATTGACACTAATGAGGATTAATTAAGACTAAATTTACAAATAGAGAGGAGAATGTAGAACAATAAAAGTTGATAATGTAACTCGGCTAAAATATTGTTGGTAATAGAAATTTTAGTTGCATCATATGTAACACCCTAATAATACCATACAATGCTTAAGTCATTTTATGACATTACTAGTTGTTATCCTTAATTAGCAAAAGTTCTTGTAGTTGAAATTAGCATGATTTATGAAAATAGCATAATTTTTTTTAAATCCTTTATACTTAAAAATTGAGCCTTTAAGCACTTACTGACATAAATATGGACATTGTTCCTTGGATTGCTAAGTTGCTAAAAGGCATAAGACAAAGTAGAAATAACATTACACAATACTTTAAGATAATAATATAATCATAGATAAATCAGGAGTGATAATCACACTTAATATTTATCATATTTGTAATAGGTCAAATTAAGTAGCAAGACTTCCAATATGCTGTTATTTACACATAAACTGCTCGACCAAAACTCTTAAGAAAATAAAAATGCTATGCTATTATCTCAATCCTCCTTAGCTAGGTGTAGTAGCACGACAACTCCTCATTACACCTAGTTAGATATCACCGGAAGTGCTATCATGGATGACATAAACTCCGTCTGAAGATGACATGAAAATATAGGGGTGAGAAATATAATTTCTCAATAGGATTCTGATTAGACAATTAAAGTATCATTATTGTCATCCCAGCCACTTCAGGTTTAATTATAAAAACAAGTAAGTATACATAAGTTCAGTTTTATATAAGTTCGGAATGATTTAGCCCTGAAGCAGTTTGCTTTTAGTCTTTTACTTGGGAGCACATCGTGATAAATATTATCATCATAAAGCCTTCCTGCACATGCATAGACATGGGGATAATTCATTCATGATAATGAATGCAACAGAAGTATAAATGCATGGGTATTTTATGCACTTTCATTAACTTTGACTTGACTAAACTCTTTCTTTAACTTTACTTTCATACTTAGCACATACTTAACATTCATTACTTTTATGTGCCCTTGGATAGACTACTATTGGACATGAGCTCATTCTGTGATTGTTGTCACACAGTTCTTATCTAAAATCAAACTTAGCTGGCAAGATGATACCTCTAAATTGGAAAGGATCTCGGCTGCGTACCTCCAAAGTAAAGGGGTTTCTTAATGGATCACTTTCCTTTTTGAAGGATCACACTTGCTTATCTTGTCTTTGTGGATCACCTTCCCTTTTGAAGGATCATCTCCAATTGATTCTTTTCTTGACATAGTACTTGATATTACATCTTACATCTTAAATGCATTGAGCTCAAAGATAATACATATATAGGCATGTAATAAATATTCTAAGTTCACAATTTTGACAGAAATCTGGCAATATAATGGCTAGACTAGAGCTTCCCCAAAATTGCCAGGTATGGAAATTCGTCCAACAACTAACCATAATCATTTCATATCATCATATCAAGTACCAACAGCTATTCGATTATGATCCACTAACTAAACAATCTTGCCAAACAACATGCGCAAGAGCATTATACATTCACACCCTAAAGGGGGTCTATGGTTTCCTTTGTACTTTGTGAAAAGTAATATGAGTCATTATGTGAATCCTCAAGTCTACTCATGAGAGAATCACATAACTTAGAATAAATATGTGTGGTAAGCTTTTAGCTACCTACACTTCAAGTGAAGTCATACTTTATTTAATGGATTCTCATACTTCTTTCTCCATTTTTATCTCAAATGAAAGGTCTATTATCCCATCATGCATCTTGGGTCTGAGTCATCTCAAGTATAGGTGTTAATCATTTTTTCCTCTTTACTTACTAGCTCAAAACTATGGCCATGTTTATAGTCTTATTAGGTCTTGGGTTTCATATTTATCATGTAACTTACTAGGTTTCTTATCTTCACCCTTAAGAGTTAGGTTTTCTTGAGTTAAAATTTTGACACTTTATTTCCCTTTTTCTTCTTATTAAGGACGTAACCTTAGGTAGGGTTTTCAACCAAAACTTTTTCTTTCAAATCTTTTAATTTCCTTGAAATGGTATACAAGTGAATCCTAGGTTCATAGTATAACCATTGGAGCCCCAATCATACTTCTATTCCCAAAGGATTTCGAGGTCCCTCTAGTCCATTGGGTCATGACAAAGCATGCTCACATTTTTAAACCCAACAACACCATATGTTCTCCATCATCAAGAAGTGATTTTTTTATTTAAGAAGTTGCAAGACCAAGCTTTCATAACCAAAAAGTTTTAATCTTGGCTTAGTTAAAAACATTTTCTTCTTTTTTCCCTCAGCAATCGCCAAATAAGTTCCTCAAGATTGGTTAAAATTTCATTTTTACTTTCTTTATCATTCGGTGTGTTGATATTTCAAATAAACCATTGATACACCTCTAAAAGTATCAAACTCATTCCCCCTTACAACTTACTCATCATGGTCGACACCATATAGGTGCCAAGGTCCACTTTTTATTTTGTTTCTGCTCATGTTTCTACTTGTTCAAGATTTATTAAGACTTATGAACAAAGTTCTAGGCCCAAAAGTGTTGATCTTTATGAGATAGGTGATAAAGTTAAAACTTTTCCAAATTTGAGTTTTAAATACCATTTTTACATGGTCACTTTGCAATATCCCATCAATCATACTCAAGAAAGCAACTTTTTGTGAACATTGTTGGAAGAGATGATACAAGAAGGGGGGTTGAATCATATCTTACCTAAAGTTTTGAATTTGAAAACTTTTTTAAAACAACTTTCTCAAGTCCAAGACTTAGAATGTGGAAGCCATGTGGTTAGAAATAAAAGGTATCTATTTTATGCAAGAATACTTTTGAATGATTTAAAGGCGGCACATATTTGAGGATTGAATTAAAACAACAAGTAAAATGAAAGAGCTAGAATGATCACACAACAAGGTTTATCCTGGTTCGGCCAAACAAATGCCTATGCCAATTCCTAACTCTTCATTGAGATTTTTATACCACAAGTGTTCTTTTTCCAAGCCTCTCCAAGCTTTTACAGATGAGTAATCTTTCTCTAGCCTTTCCAAGCTTTTACAGTCAAGTAGCCTTTCTCTAGCCTTTCCAAGCTTTACAACCAAGTAGTATTTATCCTAACCTCTCCAAGCTCACTTTGACCATTATTGGGTTTGATTACAAGAGATTTGATAAAAAGTTTTATGTTTACACTCACACTTAAAGCTCTTTACAGAGTATTGATCAAATACGTACAGTGTGTGTGACTTCTCTAAATTCTTAATATGAGAATATTATCTAATGCAAATCAATAGAGAAGATTTTACAAATAGAAGTTATAATGAGTAACTTTTTGATGATTCAAAAGTTGAGAAGGTTGATGAAGGAGATATCTTAAGCACAAAAAAAATATTCAATCAATCTAACCATTTCTTCTTTGTTTTCCAACGCTATATAGACTTTAAGATATGACCGTTGAAGTTTGTAGATCTCGAGTCTTGAGCCTCTTTGATCCACTGGTCTGTGACTAGAAAGAGAGAAATGCAGTTTTTTTTTTCGACAAGTAGACTTGACATAGAAGAGGAAAAATAGCCATTGAAGTGTTCATCTACTTTTCAGACTTGTCGGCACTTCTTTTGCATCTTGTCAAATCATATTTGACTTTTTGAATTTATCAATGAAGCGTGTAGAAGAAGCTTTGAAGGTGAGGCACTTTATGAGAAGCATGTTTTTGATTATTACCCTTTCAAACGAAGTCATCCTTCTAAATGATTGGATATCTTTCTCGTAACACATTTTCCTTTCTGATGCTATAATCTCATCATTCTGAACTTTTTGACTTTTTCTTATGTGAAAAATCATATAGACCACAAAGCGTTTGTTCGAATATAAGTATATTCAAGAGAAGTACTATGGATTGTTTAAGTATGAGATAAAAGATTTTGCTTACGAAAGAAAATGTGTCAATAAAACAAATCATTTACAAACAAAAGTTTTAACTTAAAGCTTGATTTGGTATTCATAAAAACCATGAAGCTTGAAACATCCTAAGCTATGAGATAGTTTCAAAAAGGCATTGGAGCTTGCAATCTCCCCCTTTTTGATGATGACAAATCATTATTTAAGAAAAACTTTTGTTGACAAATTCATTTCAGAAGAGTATGATTTGTTATATGAATTTTAAATACTTTTTGAAGTAGATGGAAAATAGACATGACATTCAAAAACTTTAGAAATCTTAAACAAAAATTGCATAGAATTACAGAGACAAACAAAGCCACAATTTTTGCTATAAAAATCTCTTCAAGAGATGTGAACAAAGAGTATCAAAGCAAGGATAGAGAAATATAAGTTCATGCTTACAAAAAATGGATTGTTTAATTATCAAAGCTAAGAATTTTTAAATAGCCATGCATATAGTTTCAAAATAGCTTTCATAATCTATCAGAGACAAGTAATAATCAACAAACTATATGACTCAAGAAATAAGATTATTAGCACAGAATCATCATAGACTGTTAGAGTAAATGATAACCATGATATCAAAGCAATAGTATACTGATAGAGATAATGGATTTTATATCATAGCATTAATGTGATATAGTAGCACAACAGATAATGATATTGTCAGATATAAATTGTTAAGGATAATAACTTGAAAATATAAACATAGCAAAAATGTGTTCCTAAAAATGCAAAGTATGAAATACTAATGTGAGTGTTATGTAGTAACCATACTTTAAAAAAAATTAGTCCTAACTCCTAAACAGAATATAAACTTTAATCCTGACTATACAAACTTAGTTCTACCTCCCCTAAGAAGGTGCTCCCCCTTAGCATAAGCTTTTCTTCAATCTTCTCCCCCTTTGACATCATCAAAAAAAAAAAAAAAACAATGAAGATGTGGGATCATAGAAGAGCCATTACTAATTGCCCTTTCCTTTCTGAAGAGCCTTCAAAATTTGCAGCATGGGTTGTTCCATTTTGTCCATCTTTCTCTCCAGATTCCTTTGATTGGCTAGGATAGTGATATGGTTTTCTTGAATCAATTCAATCTGAGTTTGAATAAGGTCTGCAACATCCTCTTCTATGGATAGGCCCCCCAGAAAATTTCTGATTAGAATGGTGGCCTTGGCTAGCTAATAGGTTAGCAGGTATGTCTTGGGTAGGAAGAGCTGGTGCAGGATTAGGTGTTGAAGTTGAAAGAGAAGCAGTGTCAAACACAGCCTCTATAGATTCAGATTCTAATACTAGAGTAACTGTTCTTTCAGGCTCTAATCTTTCTGGTAAAGTTTCTCTTTCTAATTGTTAGTCCACTTCTAGAGAGTCAAAGGAGCATCTAGCAACTCTATGAGAAGCACCAATTCCTGCAGTTGCATTTCTTTGCTTTTGTAGCCATGCTTTTCTCTAAATATGTGCTCAGCAACTTCTCTAATTACTCTTCTAAAAAATGAGGGAGTTGAATCTCTAGTAGATTCTTTAGAGTGCTTGTCCAGTTTCTTTTTCCTTTTTTCTTGTAATTAGGGTCCTCCTTATCACTAAAGGCTTCTGCTTTAGTATGTTTTCTGTGATGATCTTGAGGGGAGGATTCCCTGATTGTAATACCTTTTTCTCAAAGTCTTGAGATTTTAGCTTGAAGGGAGCAATTTCTATGGAGTATGCAACAATGGCAGATGTTTCATCATTAACTCTAGAGGAGGTGGTTTTTCTTTTCTTGCTAATTTTTCTTTCAAGAATGGGAGAGGGACTTTTCTCTGATCTTTTCTTCTGCTTCTTCTTATTAGAAGGCTTGGATCCTTTCTTCTTCTTTTTAGTCTTCTTTTCAGAATCTTTTGGCTTCAACCCTAAGTTTATGAAAATGTCAACTGTAGTTGTGGGTCTACTATCATCTGACCTATGTCCCTTGAATGGAAGTTGAGCTTGTTCAAAGATTCTTGTAAGAAGCATGCCATAAAGAAGAGTAAAATGTCTTCTACTTTTAGTATGAATAGAAGAAAGAATGAAGTCTAGGATTAACCTCACAAAGTTGATCCTTTTTTTTGTCAAAAGGCAAAATAGGACCATTTGGTCTACATCGGTCATAACTTCTATTCGACCACCCCTTGGCAACACCATGTGTTAAACCACCGAATAAACAACTTTGATATGGATAAGAAGACGAGAGTTCCGAATGTTCTCTTATATGCATACTCCTCTGAACAATAAGGAAATCAGCAGCATCTTCTTTAGAAACTTCCAATTCCTCCCACAATCGTTCACTTGGTCTGCATAAAATGCCTTCATTTTGTAAGTTAATTAATTGAGCAATATGTTAGGGCAGCACTTGAATCTCGAATAGTGATTTGAGCAATATCAGAGGGTAGCAATTGAATCTCGAAGTTTCCAATAATGCTTCTAAGAGATGTGTTGTCTTCATCTGTGGGAACTAGTGTACTATAGAATGTTGGTACCAATCCTATGTAGGTGTCTTATGAAATTCCCAGAAACTCATTCTATCCTTGAAGTTCAAAAATCTTAACTATCTCAAGAAAAGAAGAGAAACTTTCTAGATGGAAGCTTCTTCCTCTGGCTATTGGTCTAATGAAGAAGTTTTTGTGGAAGTTGACTTGAATGCTTTCATCTTCAAAAATGCAAGGAACACTTGAGTTGCTTTTTAACATCATGTTAAAATTGCAGATGTAGAAGTTTGAGAAATATAAAGTGTAGGGTAAGATTTGAGATGAATTGAGGAACAAGATTCATTGAGAGTTTGAAGTTTTGCAGAATGAAGAAGAACAGTTTTAGAGTAAGGGGTGATTGGGTAGAAAAGGGATAATGATAGTAATTCAAGGTTAAATGATGTAAATGGTTGAGGATAGGGCAAATGAAGGGTCATGAGGTAAAAATGGTTATATCGAAGAGAAAGAGAGGCTTTTGGTTTTCCCACTCCATTCGATTGTGAGAACATGGCAGAGTGGGATGTTACCATTTTGGCACACGTTCCAAGGTCATTAAAACTTTTTCACAACTTTGTTCTAATTTGAGATACAATGTATCCTTTTGATTAAATGCACCATTCTGAACCCATAAGTCTGAATCAAACATTTCGATTCCTTCTTTTTGAACTAATTCTGATCCCATATTTCTCAACTGAAACAACATACTCTTCATTTTCAAACAAGTTATCACCTGATTCTAAACCATCTTTCTGAACTAGTTTTTCGGTTCTTCTTGATATGATCTTTCTAAAGTACACTTATCTGTTCTTTCTAAACAACCTTTGATATATAGCCTTGAGAATCTTTCTCCAGAAAGGAATTCCAGTAGGGAGCAGCAATCTCAGTTTTAAAGCTTAGCTCATGAGGGAAAGTTCCAATGTAACATGAATTCATGTTTAGAAGCTAGTTATGCTCATAAGGTTCTTTATATAACAGAAACAATCTTTAGCTGAGGGTTTTGTAACGATGTCAGCAATCTGACCTTTTGTATTAATGAACCTTAGCTCAATATCTCCTTTTTGAACATGATCTCTTATAAAATGATGTTTGATATCTCTATGCTTAGATCTAGAATGTTGAATGGGATTTTTATAGAGATTGATTGCACTAGTGTTATCACACAAGATAGGGATTTTGGTATGCCTCAGATTAAAATCTTATAATTGATATTTAATCCATAGAATCTGAATACTACAATTTGTTGTAGATACACATTCAATTTTAGCAGTTGAAAGAGCAATCGTGTTTTGCTTCTTGCTTGACCAAGTTATTAGTGATTTTTGAAGAAAACAACAGCAGCCACTTGTGCTTTTCCTTTCAACTCTGTCTCTAGCAAAATCAACATCACAGTAAGCTGTAATATCATAAGCAGTACCTTTCTCATACAAAAGACCAAGATTAGTAGTACCTGCTAAATATTTCAAAATTCTTTTAATAGCATTTAAGTGTGATTGTCTTGGATTAGATTAGAATCTACCACAAATCCCCACACTTAATTGTAGATTAGGTTTACTAGCTATAAGGTAGAGTAGAAGGCCAATCATATATCTGTAAAGTTTCTTAGAAACTTTCTCACCCTCTTCATCAGCTTTTGGAACTTGAGAAGAATGCATGAGAGTACTAGTGCTCTTGGCTTTGTTCATATTAAATTTTTGAGTAGATCCTTAGTATATTTCTCTTGACAAATGAGGATTCCATCCTTCTGTTGCTTGACTTGTGGCCCTTGAAAGAATTTCAGTTCATGTAACATCCGAAATTTTTCAAAACTTTTAATTGGCATTGTTAATTGATTTATTTGATTTTATTGGATATGTAGAGTTATTTAGAATTCAATTAGAAGTTAATTGAAGAGATTAGGACTAGGAGAAATTGAAAATAAGAATGTAGAAAATTTCAAAAGATTTCTAGTAATATTTGCCAATTTGAAGGAAATCGGTTGAAATTTGGTATTTTATACTGCCGAAACTGAATCAATAGGATTATACACTTTAAACCCTAAGTTGAGTGGCCAACAATTGGCCACTCCACTTCCCTTTGGCTGGCACAATTTGTAGCCACAAAATGGGGGAGATATGGCTAAAATCTAACCACTCTTGACTCCACAAATAGGAGACAACCTAACCTTATTACTTGAGTTATAAAATCTTCATAATTCCTTCTCCATCCTTCAAAATTTTGACCCATCTGCTGAAGCTCTCCTTCATTCATCTTTTGCTTCACTTCCTCCTTCAACTTTCATCACCTCCGTTCACCCACAACTTGAATCTAGCTAGTAATTTCACCAATCTTGAGATAGGATTCACTATAGTTCATAGTTTTTCTTATTTTGTGGCTAATGAAGGTTTTGGTTCCATTCTCTTACTTGATAATATATTGTGTTTTTTTCATGGTTTATGGCTGGATTAACATGTACTTCTTGGATTAGATCTGAAACTTGAATGAAAAACTAAAAGAGGAACCAACCAGAATGGATTAAGTTGAAAATTCCTAAGGCTGTTCGTACTGCAATGTATACGGCTTCACCTACAAATATTAGAATTTGATGAAAAATTCTATATGAAATTATACATTTAGAGCTTTCCAACTATATAAATTATAAGGCCATTGGATCAGTATTGAGTGAGATATGAATTTTTAAAGTTCACCTTAGATTTCTGCCTCTTGTTCTGACTAAACTGAGTTGTGCAGGGCATAACTCAACCTATACAACTTCAAATAGAATGCAAAATTTTTTTCTAGAAAGCTAACAATAGGGTAACATGCCATAAAAATTTCAAAAACTTGATTCATTCCCTATTTTCCCCAGTAATTCACCAAATTTGCCCTATGTCCTGACTAGGTTGAAACAGGGCAGATAATGTGAACCAACTTCAAGAGCTCATAACTTGAGCTCTGTCCACTCAAATGAAATAAAACTTGTTGAAAATGAAAGCTAGTTCAGTCATCTTTGGTTTCATATAAATCCAATCATATTCCTATTTTTAGTGAATTTTTACTTTTCAGTGCTTAATTCTGCCTAGCAATAGGGTAGTTTCGCTAAAATATAAAATTTAAATCAAGATCTTTAAGGATGGTGGTTTCGCTAATCTCTGTCTCGGGCTTGTTTGTTATACGGCCAAGTGAAGAACTCTTCAAATCAAATCGTCTATGGATGGTGTACTCAGAGCAAAATAAGTTACCCATCATGATAAACCGAACCTGCAAAATCAAAACATGCTACAAAATTTATAATGCTTAAGTTATTTCTAATTCATATTTCATTGTTTTGTCAGTCTACCAATTCCTACTATCGTATAGGGATAAACACTAGTAAAATTCAAACACTAGAGAATTCCAAAAAATAAATAAATAAATAAAATCATAAAACTAGCAATTTCTATGATGCTACAAGTATACCTTCTTTTGAGCAGTTCCAGTTAATTTTACATAATGTAAGCCATAAAAATTTGTCAATAAAGAATTTTCAAATGCTCGAAAATGATTATAATAAGCTGGAAGCATTCTCAAAAGAGCCTGCAATAGAAATCCAACACTACCAAATTAGCAACAACTTGCCTTTATTTTTGACAAATTTCAAAAGGGGACTTGATGAGCATAACACTCACTTTTGCTTCAGCTTTCTTCATTGTCTTAATCATGTAATGATTATCATTCGTCGAGTAAAAGAAGCTACCACTTTTTCCTGGAGAGGAAAGTTCACAGAGGGCATCATTCCCACATATGGATAACATGTAATCAGCTGGATCCACCTTGAATAACTTCCTAAGAGTCCTGAGGATAGAGTTTGGTACGTAAGTAGATTAATGATTAGTTGGAAAAATCTTGATAGTCAGACAAGCAGAAGAGAAAACTCTAGTTACCTTAATGGAGAGAACAAGGGCAATATCAATGCATAAAGGCAGTGTATTCATGTACTAATCTTTTAATATATAAATAAGAGTCATGTTATTTGTACTATGTTTCTGAATATCTTTAAGCTACATCCATTAATAGATTTTTTGGAATTTGAGAAAAGTAATCCACTTCGTAACTTTTTTTTTTTAATTTTTTACTATTTTTGACGGGCGTCAACTACATATGTTGGAAAACATGGTAAAAATATCAAATCTCTATAAATAATGAACGACAAACTAGTAGAAATAATAAAACATGTATTAACAAGGCTGACCTAAAAACTACCGGGCAATGGTCCCTCCACTTGAACTCACTCGATGGATGTGGTGGAGTATATTTGGATCCTTCGGGAGGAAATCTCGTCCACACTTTCTCCTTCGAATCAAAAGCAGAAGGCTTCAAATCAAAAGATGCTGAGGGGGCAGGTCTTCCGACAGAATGCCTATGCAACAAAGTATAGTGAAAGTTTAACTCCAAGAAATTCTCCAGAGCGATTTCATTATAAATCCAAGTTAAAGTTATGGCATGTCACAAATGATTATGACATAGAAGCGAAATGGTAATGATGTAAGGTAACAATGTTGTTACATAATTAATCGGGTGTAATGGGCAATTTTGTTCTCTCTCTCTTTCTGTGTGTGTGTGTGTGTGTGTGTGTGTGTATGATTTAGTCCCTTGTCTTTTATTTTGTTAAAATTTAATCTGCTTAAATGTTTTAAACTGTCAACAATTTAATCCTCGATGGCGATTTCATTATAAATCCTAATAAAAGTTATGATATGTCGCAAATGATTATGATATATAAGTGGCATAGCAATGCTGTAACATAAGAGGCAAATAACATTTCACTACTTTTAATGGGACTGATAAAAATGTCATAGAAGACCAAATTAGTAGAAGATTTGCGATGCAAAGAAACAAAATGAAAAAAAAATGAAAGATAGAAGCCAAAATTTTTTTTAAAAAAAAGTAAGTGGCCAAATTACTTATTTTGCTAATCAATTTACATAATCAAAGAAAAAGAACTGCATCTTTACTAAAGAAGAAGATTGAAGATACAACAAGAATTAAGATAGTTATCACTAAGGTGTGAACCATATGAAATATGTACACTATCAAAATCAAAGTAGGAAATGGTAAGTTAAGGATATTGGACACACAGCCATTTTAAACTCTATTTTCTTGTGCTTATTTGGCTTTTTAGCTTGTTCAATCATTTTAACTTAATGAAGTCATTTTACATTTTGGTTATTAGGAAAAGTAGAAAAATTCATTAAAACAAATTTCACTGAAAGAAAGACAAACACAACACACAAGATTATTAAAGCAAAGAAGGTTGTTTAAGTGCTTTGTTTAAAAATAAATAAAAATTATAGTAGTACCTGATTCCTAATTGCAAATTGAGCATGAGCTCATAATTTTTGTGTCCCTTGCATATGGTCTCTCCTTGCCTTTTTGATTTCCTTGGTGCCTTTAGATTATAGAGTTGTAAACCCAAAAGTTCTTCATCCAAAGCACCTACCATTGTTGGAGTTTTGTTACCACTAAAATTGCCTTCCCCCCAAATTGCATTTTATCACTTGGCTTCTTCAACCCTACACTTACCCTCCCATCTACCGACTTTTTTCTAGGTTTAGTATTATCCCTTCCCTTTGAAGACCTCCAAACTGCAAGTCTCTTTTGTGATGGCAAAATTGCAACCTTCTCGCCAAGGCAGATTTGATATTCACTCAACTCATTAAATACTTGTTGAGGATCCCACTCAAGATGGCCCTCCTGTGTTGACCTAGTTGGATAGTATGTGCCACTTTGATCCCTTGGATCCTTACTCCAATTTCCCACATAAAAACTTCCATCAGGCCATTTGAAAGTTCCACTCCCTTTAGGCAAACCATCTTCCCAATACCCTTCATACCTATTTCTATTACCCCAAACAAATGACCCTTTAGCCCAAATTGTCCCATTCCTCCATTCCCCAACATAATGATTCCCATCTTTCCATTAATAACTCCCCTGCCCATCCTGCAACCTCCTTCTCTATTCACCTTCGTATCGATCCCCATTGGCAAAACTCATCATACCATGGCCATGTTTCAAATTCATGACTCATTGTCCCTTATAAGAATCCCCATTAGATGCTATGTACGTACCATTCCCATCCATATAACCACTCTTGAACTCCCCTTCATAAGATGGCCCAGAAGGCCAAGTAAACCTACCCCTTCCCATGGTTTTCCCTTTGAACCATTCTCCAACATAAGTGCACCCATCAGACCACATGTATTTTCCCTTACCATGAGGGAAACTATCCGCCCATTCTCCCGTATAGTAATCCCCATTGGGGAGAGCCCTATCTGCATGGTATGTTTCTAATACTTCGCTTCCAAATTGTTCATCCTTGTTGTCATCTTCATCAGCATGGTGGGCCACATAATTTGACCCAAATATGCTGTTGGCACGCTTCTTAGCAGCTGCTTGTGTCTTCCTCACCGTGGCCTCCCATGCCTTCATAACACTACTGTCTTTACCCATCATTTTGGTGACTTTTCTTCTTTCTTTTCCACTTTTCCACTTTTTTGTTTTCACATTTTGAAACTCACCACCAAAAATCTATGCTTGTTCAAGAAAAATCATGAATATGGCCAAATGACAAAATAAAAAAAGAAATTGAATTTAGAAAACGGTTGCATTACGCATCCTTAGAAAGAAGGAAAAGGAAAAATTTTTGAATCAGACAAATTATCATTATGTCAATGGAGTAACATGCATGGGAAGGGAATGTGAAAATCTCAATGATGGCTTTCTGTGTAATAAAAGCCTTCTTTCTACTAAACCAAAAACTAAAGTGCATGTTTGGGGTAAGGCTTTTAGCATCTCATGTTTCCAAAAATTTTGGGGACATGCTGGTGTTAAAGAAGATGCACAATATGACAACTATAACTAGCAAAGTAAGCTAGAGCACCTGTCCTTTGATATGAATTACCTTGTTATCTAAATTAATTCAATAAGGGATTGTGATATTCTTGAACCGATTCCATGAAAAATTCATGTGCCATTGAGTGAGTGATGCAACTCCTCCTCTGTTTGAATTTTTTTTTCGTGATTGAGAGAAAGAGACTCATTCATCTCCTAGAACCTCTAAGAACCATGACATATGGAGACAAATGCTAAATCAAGGTGTTTGTTTACTATTATTAGGTTATAACAATTTTTTGATTTAGTGTTTGCTCACTATGCACAATCACTTTTAAACCATGAGTAGTTGATGCATAGATTTGAAAAATAATAATGAATGGCAATGCTTTAGGTGTAGTATTTTTCATTAAAGTAAACTAGAATATTAATATATGCACAAAAATGTTAAAAGAATTTACTTTTGATGCACTATTAATGTAAAAGTATCTTACACAAACATTCAATTATGTATTGCCACTTTAACAAAAGTGTGTGACTTTAACATTCACTGTCTCACAAATCTTACATTTAATGGTGTATGATTGAATGTTAATATAAAATTTTTTTATACTAGCAATGCGTCAAAATTAGTATCATATTAAGAAGAAAAAAAGGAGATTAACAAATTTGAAAGTTCTTAGTTGGTAAGTTTCCATACCAAGGCTCAATCCAATTAAGTCGATAGAGTCTACCAATTTCGTCACACCCCTCTTTTTTCATTTGAGATTACACTATTTGTATAAAGTATTTCACACCTTCAACAAATTATATAATATCATGTATATGACTTTTGAAATAGTTCATAAGAGTGAAATACTTTAAATACATATGGCATAATAATACATAACTAGATATCTATGTAAATTTTTTTTATACTGACAATTTATCAAAATTAAATGCTATAAAGAGTAACTAGTGTAAAAGCACAAAATAAATAAATTTATTTTTTAATAGAATATATTTTTCAAGTTCGATGGTAATTTTTTTCCTTTGAGTATACAATCTAGTAGTTCTCAGACTAGCTTCTATGCACATTGACTAGAAGATGCTTGAGAAACAAATTCATTACAATCCAAAATCAATTTATTAAGACTATTATATGGCAATTTACCTTTATTTTTCAAAATATGTTTAATATTGACAAGACATACGATTACCTACTTAAAATTCTCTAAGAAGAATGAAAATAATATAATTGAAAATAGATTCTAAAAGTGAAACTGTAACACTTTGATTTAGCAGTATGCATGGTTAACACTGATACATGGTAAATTATTAGTAAAATTTTAAAACAAAAAAAAGTAAATAAATAATAAGAGGGAATATAGAATAATAACAATAGAAATGTTTAAATTTTGATGGTAATAGAATTTTAACCGTACAGTAAAAATTTTATGGATAGTTCTTGGGACACAAGAAATTGTTCCAATAAAGATTAAAAATCCAAGAGAAATTAATCACCATGAGGCAAATAAATTAAAGTGGCCGCAAATTGAGCACCAAGGTCAATTCATGACCATTAATTTAGTGAAAAAGTTAAAATTGCTTTTTTGAAAAATTGATTTTATATAAATCCAAGAAAATAGAAAGGATGACCACAATGCTCATCATTTTGTGTCACCTTTCTCTCAAAATTTCGTGCTCTTCCTCCTCCCCACCTTCCTCCATTTCTAACTTCTTCAATCTCTCAAAACCTAGCTTCCTTCTTGCACCACCTTGAGCCACCACCCTAAACCACTTCCACCACCATCAACAACACCTAAACTAAGCTCAAAATCTCCTCCTCACCACCATTTACGTTTTAGCCATTAGAGGGAGTTCCAAGAAGGTTGGGTTGTTGGAGTTATTTGAGGGCACTTAAGTGCTTAAGGAGGCTAACCTCAAGTGTAGAAAGCTTTGGAAACAAGGTAGGGTTCCTAGAACTTGACTTATGCTCATCTAATTCTCGTGAAGTTTGGGTTTTCATCTTAATTGATTTCATCCATTTTGGGCTGTTCGTGATGATATATCATCATATTTCAATGACTTGTAGCAAGTTAAACTGAGCTTGGGAAGGACAATAGGTTAGAAAATCAAAGGAACCCAAAAGTGTAACACCCTACTAATTTTATGTTATGCTTAAGTCATAGCATGAAACTAGTCAGGTTGTGTTACCGTGTTGATACTTTTCTTACCTTTCTTGTTTATAATTTCCCTTTTAAATCGCCTCTATTGACGAAACGGCGTACTACTATATTAAATTGAAACAAACAGAATATCACCAAGATAAGTATAGTATAACAATGTTACTGCATACGTGTAAACATGTATATGTATCAGAAGTCACTGTTTCAGCTTATGTACAAAGATTTAAAGTAGAAATACATACATGGGCTAGTGTATCAAAAGACCATACTGCCCTCATCTATCAGCCTACCCTATGGTCCTCATAGGACATTTCATAATCTACTGCTAATTCTACAGTCAAACCCATGACCCAAAGCTACATCTTTGTCCAAAAGAGGGTCATCTTGTACAACATCCATGCCGCTAAGCTACTCAGTCAGTAGCCGTTAGCCATGCCAGGCTCGGCAGAGTATAGTCCACGCTAGGTCCCGAGGAGGAAGAGGGCGACGGCCGGTGGCCTCGGAAGGTCACTCTCGAACTCGGCGGACGTCGGGGGCTACCTGCGGTGGTGACTCAGGAGCAGGGTCAGCGGGTGCAGGAGGTGCAGGATGTGGGTGCATCATATGTAGAGGGATGGCAATATAAGGGGCAGCAGGGTCAAATAGGGGATGGTGTAAAGGAACATCAAAGTTCCTGTCGCTAAATAAGTATAAACGAAAGTTACACGAACCGGCTATGTACAGAGAGTCCAACTCCAGGTCATGGTGAAACTGAAGTGTAGGGATCTCAATAAAAAG
Source organism: Pterocarpus santalinus (assembly GCA_031439595.1). Lineage (NCBI taxonomy): Eukaryota > Viridiplantae > Streptophyta > Magnoliopsida > Fabales > Fabaceae > Pterocarpus > Pterocarpus santalinus. Next base: position 23,969,597 of record CM062523.1, read on the forward strand.
GGTGGCTGTGGAATCCATCGCCTGAATCTGAGAATGATGCGAATACACAAGACGGGTGAGAATTTCAGAAAATTCTCGGTAGGGATTCATTATCTTGGGACTGACATCACATACATTCTCAGTTACCTCGGGTTTTACTTAATTATTAAAAATACGTGTGCAAACTAAAAGTCCATTTTCATGAGTTTAAAAACATGTCTGGTCCGAGGTAAGGTTCAATTTTACTTTAATTGGCATAAGAAAGGAAATAAGTACTAATACTAATGCACAGAATGATAAATGGAATAAATCAATGAATAGCAAGAGCAATTGTAATGCATAATCAGTAAACATCCTGATGCAACTACTCCACGTATTTATGCATTCATGTAATCATGTAAACTCATTCTTGAACTTTCTTTCATAAACTCTTTCATTACTTTCTATCATTTTTCCATCTCTCTTGGTCCCCTGGGAGTTCTTGGCCATTTTAGACTCCTGGGTAATAGTCTGCTTATCAGGATCGAGCTCGTTCCTATACAGAAACGCCGGGGTTACTTTCCCGACCTTTCCACCGATCTATTCCCATTAACTTTCTATCCGGGGCTGGCCCAAGTAGTATGGAACTTGCATAATAACATGCTTCTTTTCATGACTTTCATGACTTTCTTAAGAATGTATCTGCATTCATATGTGATTCATAACTTGTACATGGGTTCTACCGAAACTTCGGCAGCATAACGGAACGTGTCCGCTTCCCCATGAATAGTGCCAGCCAATCAATACATCAATATATCACAAGAAGCACAAATTCACATGTATACTCCAACATAAAACTCTAAGTCATATCAAATTCATTAAGACAGAAATTCTGCCTTAGCATATACAACCAACCCGGTTCTTGTAATTCATGCCACAATTTCATTTTAACTCATTTGGACCTCAAATTTGAGTATGTTACAGGGTTGTGTGTCTATTTTCTAACCTCTTTGGTCCCATCTAATTTCGGTATCTATAACTCTAGATATCTAAACTTTATCTCGGTCTGCCCATTAGCTAGCCAGAATCAGGCAACTAAAAATAGAAATTCACCAAAAATCGAAAACTCACTCAAATCAGACGAAATTGGTCTCATATTAAAGCTAACAGGACAACCTTTCATATACAAAAAGTTCCATTTCATTTGCCTTAGTAGGACTCGAGTTACAAGCCCCGAAACTTAGCCTTTCTGAACTGCCCTATGTTGGTCTGGTTTGGACATAGGGTAACTTCTTCAAATCACTGGGAACAACTGAGTGGATAACAAACTCGGAATTTCTCTGGATGATGTTCTCCTACGTGTAAGCTTTCCAACAAGGTTGGTTTCACTCATTTTCATGTAGTATAGGTCGAGATCTACCCTAAATAACCCAATCTGCCCAGAGCCAGAGTCAAAACCCTAGGTCGAGATTCAGAAATTCATATCTTCCTCAATTCTGATCCAAAACCCTTATATGATATGTCTATGGAAAGCCCTAGATGTCTAGTTTCATCTAAAAATAGGTTCATCGAATTTGACCGATCGTAGGCGGCGCCGTACGCTCCGCCATATGGTCTGCCGCGGGCTCTCCACCAAGACAGCACCTCCAGCCATCTAATCCTCTTAGTTTTCTTCTTCTAATTCTACTTCTAACTCAAAATCTTCTTTTAATCCAAGTATAATTATTCAATTCACACATCAATTAAGGTGAAACTAATTCAGTCCAGCCAGCCAAGTGCATGGATCTAATGCAAGAAATTAAAACCCCTACCTTTGATTTAAGTGTTTTGGTGCTGAGTTCTTGAAATTTGGATGAACAAGGTTGGAACTTTGCTTAAGTCTTGGATGTGTGAACAAGAGAAAAGAGAGCTGATGGAGAAGAGGAAAAGCAACGTGAATAATGGTCTGATTCAAAGGAGGATAGTGTGTTATATAGGCATGAGTGGGAGTTAACTTGGAAGATTGTGATTGGTTGCCCTCTTTGTGTGGTAGAATCACTCTCCACGTCGCCTAAGTGGTAGGAGTTTCTAGCATATTCTGGAAACGAAATCGAACTCGTGACGCTACATAAAGTCGTAACTCGTGAACCTCCTGTATATGAAGTCGGAACTCAGAAAACATCCAGTCTAATTGAAACTTAAAAGTAGAGCCTGGTGAGAAGCCAAGCACTTAAGGTCGAACTCGTAAATCATGAACTTTCTATCCCTAACTCGAAAAGATATAGAAGTGAGAGCTACTAATATTGAACTCAAGATCGGATCTCGTACCAGTTGTGAGTCATAATGTTGGAATTCGGAATATATTCAGTTCATCTGAGCCTCAGAGACGAAGTCGGAAATCGAACATTTTACTCTTTGAGCGATAAGATCGGAAGTCGTAAAAGTGCTGAAGTCGACAACGAACTCGTAAGTTGGAAGCATCAGTCACCCTCATTTCATCTCACGAAATTGGAAGTCGGAATTCATACCGAGGAGGTCAAAATTTACCCACGCTTACAAGGTTGGAAATCGTAAGCTCCATCCATTAAATCGGAGAGCGTAAGCTGCATGCCTGAGGTCGGAAATCGGAAGAAGTCCCTTGTAAGCCTTGGAACGAAGTCGGAAGTCGAAGCTAGTGTTGAGGTCGGAGGCCAAGTGTAAGGAAACTCGGAAATCGGAACTGTCAAAAATAATGGGGATCGGAAGTCGGAATTCGCGGATGTTACAAAAAGAGCCTAAGATAAGAATTTTAGATGCTGAGAAATCTGTGAATAGTACTTTTTTCGAGATTTATATCTCAAGCTAGGAAATTCAATTTCAGGTGGAACTAATTTTAAATGAAAATAAACTTATAAGAGAGTATATCCATAAAATTTGAGGTCCATTGGACTTAGGATGAGAAAGTTATGAATTTCCAAAGTAGGCTGTAAATTCAAAAACACGATCCTAAGCTATGTGTGTTGTGATAGGCATAACTCGTCCTATAAAGAGTGCAACTACTTTTGTTAGAAAGCTAACACATAGTTATGCTGTAGAATTTTAGATTCAAATTCCTAGTGTTTCCAATAATTCCATGAAATTGCCTCATGCTCTATGAGTGTCAATATAGGGCAGTCTTGTTATGGAACTTATATTTTAAGCTTTGCTTAGTCAAATTGAGTGGGACTTATTTTATTTGAAAAAGTGTTCACTTAGCTATAACCATTTAAAATTTATGAGCAAAACAATTAATGATGTATTTTTAGTGATTTTCTACCTTTGACTGCTAAGTTTATCCACTAATAGGACAATGGTAAGGAAAACTTGGATAACTTAAGCTATACACTCAAACTAAGTACAACAAAGAGATTTAGCAACACTCCTATAAAATTTGAGATCCAAACGGCTTAAAATGAAATTTTGGCATATTTTCGAAAATCTAGACAAAATTGAGGTTTACACTCTAACTTGTGATGCAAGTGATTTTAACTCAAGCTAGGGGTACCTAAAGGATTTGAGACCAAAGCTAATTGAAGAACTTAGTATATTGTATTGATTTTGCATGATCTAGATATATAAAATATGTAATGGCTATTTACTTAAACTTGATGAGAATAAGGTTGCTTTATGAACTTTGAGCATATCATTATGCACAATTATGAATGTAAATGCACATGGAGACATGAACTTTTCAATATTTTCAAAATGGATATAAGTTTTATTATTACTTGGGCCAAAGAGAGTGAATTTGGTTAAAGTCAGGAAAAGTAAATTTGGCTTCCCTTGAACTAAGTCAGGGAAAGTAAACTTGGCTTGGAATAAGTCTGTGTGAGTGTTGGAGAAAGTAAATCTAACAATCATGTACAGGAATGAGCTTGGTCCTGATAAGCATCCTATTATCTAGGAATAGGCAAGGCCACTTATCTCCGAGGTAACCAAGTACAAGTGTTCATGTTATGATTTAAAGAAAAGAAAATGATGATAATTACATAATTCAGTACATGACTTGCATTTGCATTTGCATAATTTATTTTTTTGCTTTTGTTGCTTTTGTTATCATTTATTCTCTAATTACAAGTGCATGACTAAAAGGAACCTGCTTCAGAGAAAGAGTTTGGAAAATCTGATAAATAAATTCTACCTTCTTGTCTGTTATGAACATATTTTCTTAAAATAAACCGAAGTAGCTGGGGATGACAACGATGACAGTGATTGTAATAGTCTAGGATTCCTATTGAGAATGTATCATTCTCACCCCTATGTATTCACCCATGTTATCGTCAAACATCGGCAATGGCTTCAATGGTGATCTTCCTCGAGACACCTAATTGGTTCTAGTATTATGACCCGGTTGTAACACCTAAGTCAAGAATCACATGAATTGTGGATTTTGGACATTTTGAGCCCAAGAGAGGGCACGCTCGAGCGTAGCATCTTGCGCTTGAGCATGTTATTGACAAGAGCAGAGAAAGTTGTTGGTTTCAAGCCACGCTCGAGCGCAGCACCTTGCGCTCAAGCATGCTACCAACCAAGGCAAAAGAAGTTTCTGGGTTTAGGCCATGCTTGAACATAGCAGGTCACACTCGAGCATGCTACCACCCAAAGCCAAGGGAGTTTCTAGGCCTAGGCTACGCCCAAGCGCAGGAAGCCAAGCTTGAGTTATACTGGGGAAACAACTTATAGTTTGTTCGAGTTTTTGCTCTCTGAAGGCACATTTCAAGGTTGGTGGAATGAGCTATGGATATGGCTATACAAGAGAACAAGTTCATACCTATTTGCCTTCATTGACACCACCATCTTGAAGAATTTTGGGTTCTCATATTTAGCCTTTATAATCATAGTGAGGGCTGCAAATGTATCCAAATGCTATGAGAAAGAAATTATGGAGTTCGGAACCTCCTCTCCAATGTTCACTATATTAGTAACACTAGCGTTGCTCAATTTGTTTTGTTTGCTTAGTGTGTTGAAGGATGCAGTCCTAAGGGAAGGTGGCATTGAAGCTTATGAGAAAATGGGTTTGCAAGTTATATTATGTGCCTTTTTGGTTCTCATCAATTTGCCTCTATACCAAGGTGATACATGCTCATGAGGGTAATTTGGTCATTCCAACATTGGAAAAGAGCTTGTTTCTAGCAAGTTGGTTCTGCCTTGGAGATCAAGCAATCCAAGAGCTCATTTCAAATTACTTGGAGATCAAGGAATCAAGCTTAATTAAAGCAACTTGGAGAGCAAGCAATCCAATCATGTTGGAGATATGTTTAGATTGTGGCTAGATTCTTTTTTGATTTGTTTTGACTTGTTCTAGATTTATTTAGATTTAAATTAAATTAGTTTATCTTTTAAGATTTAAATTAAATCTGATCTAATCTATAAAGATCAAATCTGATTTAAATTAGTTAGGAATAAATCTTTTAGAATAGAATCATATCTTTAATTTTTGAATTTTAGTTTCAAATCAGATCTTTTGATATAGAATTAGATAATTTCCATTTTTAGGATTTATGTATAAATAGGCAACTTGGCCTATAGACAGAGATATTTTTTTATTAGATAGTTTTTATTATGGTTTGACTACCAATACAGTTGTGAGGTTTTTCTCATTTTGTTCTGTATGATGCAGAATGTTCTATCTTTTCCTTGTTATCTACGTTTCCAAGGACAGGTTTTTTAGGGGTTTAGTAGGGAGGGTCTTTATCCTAAATCTTGTTTTCTATCAAAGTGTGTACCTGGGGTTTCTGGATCTTTATATCCACAGGGTTCCTCATCATTTGGTATCAGAGCAAGGTCTAGATAAATTCCTATTTATTTATCTTTGTCTTTTTCGTTTATCTTTTTCTTTTTCTTGCTTTTTTTTCTTTTTTTTCTTTTTTTGCTTTTTTTTAACTGATACCAAATGATGAGGAACCTCGTGAATATAAAGATCCAGAAACCCCAGGCACACACTTTGATAGAAAACAAGATTTAGGATAAAGACCCTTCCTACTAAACTCCCAAGAAACCTGTCCTTGGAAACGTAGATAATAGGGAAAAGATAGAACATTCTGCATTACACAGAACAAAATGAGGAAAACCTCACAACTGTATTGGTAGTCAAACCATGATAAAAACTATCTGATAAAAAAATCTCTCTGTCTATAGGCCAAGTTTCCTATTTATACATAAATCCTAAAAATGGAAATTATCTAATTCTATATCAAAAGATCTGATTTGAAACTAAAATTCAAAAATTAAAGATATGATTCTATTATAAAAGATTTATTTCTAACTAATTTAAATCAGATTTGATCTTTATAGATTAGATCAGATTTGATTTAAATCTTAAAAAATAAACTAATTTAATTTAAATCTAAATAAATCTAGAACAAGTCAAACAAATCAAAAAAGAATCTAGCCACAATCTAAACATATCTCCAACATGATCAGATTGCTTGCTCTCCAAGTTACTTTAATTAAACTTGATTCCTTGATCTCCAAGTAACTTGAAATGAGCTCTTGGATTGCTTGATCTCCAAGGCAGAACCAACTTGCTAGAAACAAGCTCTTTTCCAATGTTGAAATGACCAAATTACGCTCCTGAGCATGTATCACAAGGCCTTTTCTTAAGAAGGGATAAGGGTAGATTGCCAAGCTCTTTTGCCATTAAATCAACAACATTAGCTCTAAGTCTAATTATCTTTTTCAAAGTCTTATGACTATAAGATGTACATTTAGCTTAATTTTCTCTTTTAATTGGATGAATAATAATAATATTATTTTATATGTCATTTGTTGTATTGATTTATCTTCAAGAGAAATAAGATCTATTGTTTCGTTTTTATACTATCATAGCAGTATTTGTTTTTTGAATGATAACTGGAGCTGCTGCATATTTGCACCAACTTTTTTTTTTTAATAATTGGTAAAATGCTCAAAACTCTCCCTAAGGAAAGAAGCAAAGAACGAAAACAAATAAAGAACCACACTGCAAAGCAACAAAACATGACTCTAAAAGCCACATAAGGCGATTAAGGCCATCCAACAAACAAGTTAAGACGCACTAAGACAACACACAAGAAGCCACTGGGTACTACAGCATGATCCCCACACTACACTAACTGCAAACTTGGAACATGACCACTAGGAGCAACTGTAAATAAACCTCTTGAATCCTATTGAGACCACCTAGCTCATAGCACACCTTTTCTTTCTACTTCTCTTTCTTCTTCTATACTCAGGGCCACTATCACCAACTTCCTTGTCTTTCAAGAGAGCAGCTATAACCTCATCCTCATTATCATCTATCAATCTTATTTATTTTCCAAATTAACTCCCAAGTTCCCCTTGCCTCTTCCTCTTGATTCTTGATACCAACAGCATCATCATTACCACTTCTATTCTTAGATTTAGAGGCCCATCTCTTAAAGGCACAAGACTTTTTTTTTCCTTATCCTGGCCTCTTTCTTTAACCTCTTAGCTCTATGTTTTAGGGTCGGGTTTTATAAATACCAAGGAGATAAGGAAAGCAAGCTAACCAAGATTAAACAATAACACAATAAGAATATGACAAGAAAAATATTTGAAATTCCCTTTTTTATTGAATAATGTTTTTCATTGATTACAATATTTTTCTAACTTCTCTCTAGCTTTTCTCTAAAATCAAGAATAAATCTACGGTTCTGAGGTGAGTAGTAGCATCTCCTATTTATAGGCAATTGTCTTTTCCTATTTTAAATTTTAAGTAATTAGGGCTTATGTGTCATATTCTAATTGGTTTCCAATCACTGGTCTAGGGGAACTATGAAGAGTGTGACTCTATGTTTAGTGATGGTAGTGGGTTAAAAACGACATCGTTGCTTGGTTTTTCATTCTGATTTGGATTTTGTTGAAGAAATAAAAGGGCAATTTTATCAATAAACAAGTCATATGCAATGCACGTGATTACTAATGGAGAGAATGTATGGATAAATTGACAGAAGAATTCAAGTGCATGTTTGATAAAATACAAAAAATTGAGATACACATTTTTAAAATATAAAAAGTAAAATACATGCGATAAAGTGCATTTTACTCGTATCACCACAACTTACCATATTTATTTGCTGTCCTATACGGTATTAATTATTTGATCTGTTCCCAAGAAACACCTGACACACTATTGGATTGCTTCTCATTCTATTTCGCTCCCTTATAATTTTATTTTCTCTCTTCTTCCTGGCTTTACACTTCCTCCTTCTCTTTCTTTCTTTCCTTCTTTCTTTTTTAATTTTCTCTCTATCTCCTTCATCCAAATCCAGAGCCACCATCTCTTCCTTTTCTCAAACTGCAACAGGTGAAACTTCTGTTGTTGCAACAATGTCAGCTTGAATGTCGTTCACCATTGTTCAAAGACCATGTCCTTCTTTCATCAGTATATTACATTGTCTCTATTACCTCCATTTTGTTTTGAATTCGAATTTAAATTTTTTTTTCCCTCTGAAGCATTACCTTATCTACATGTCGAACCACCTCCCAGTCACAATATCACATCTTCACCATGTCTCTGCAAGCGCCTCTCTCGAGAAACTTCATTTTCAATTTTCGTTTTCATTTTCTACAGTATTAATTAGCTTACCCACACGCTTATTTCAGACCTCCTCAATCGTACTATCACAACTCCTTCGATGGCTCTGCGAATTCTTCTCTCCAGCTGCTGGGTGTCCAGGTTCTTCGTTGTTCTTTCTCAAGCTGATCTGAATGGTTGATTACATTTGCTTATTTTTTTGGAAGTCAATTATGCATGCATTATTTGTGAGCTATTGCAATGATTTTTTCTTTTCAAGCATGCAGAAGGAATTTCATCTATCGTTCCGTTTGTTGGTGAGTTGTTCTCTGTCTTTTTCCTTATTCTTCCTTATACATTCCATTATTTGCTTTTTCTGTAGTTTTAGGGCTTCCTTCCGTGGAGTTTCTTGCTTCCATTTTTTTTTTCCTATTTTTCCCATAATAATAAGTTTATCTTACTTAGATTAAACTGAAGTTTTCATTCTTATTTTGTTCTTTTCATCATCTTCTTTTTATTCTTCTTCTTCAGTTTTCGTTCTATGTTCATTGGACAAAAGGTTTAAGCTTTTTTGTTGTAGTGCTGCGGTTGTAAAAAGCTGAAAGATTTTGATACATCATCTTAATTTGTATTTTCACATTTTCACTGCGTGTTATTTCTGGTTTCTTTTTATTACTCACAATGGTGGCCTCTGCAAACAGGTTTTATTTCATTAATTATTTAGTGATCTTATTTTTGGGTCATTTTTTATTTTTGTTTCTATTTGTATGACTGTGATTGTGGTTCTTATTTGTATTTGTATTTGTATTCCCATGGTGGCATGTGTATTGGTCTTTGTAGTATTGGAGTCTTTCAGCATTTACGGTTTTTATAGTTACATTATCTGCTAAATGTTTTTTTTTTTTTTAATTTATGATTTATTTATTTCGTTTCTTATTTTTGGTTATAGTTTTTGGTTTTTTTTGGTTCTATATTCCGATTGTCATTCCCTTGGGCTTACTTTCAACTTTTAGTTGTTTGTTCCATATACCCAAAATTTTTTACTTTTTATGTCTTTATATTGTTTTTTTCATTTTTGTCTCTTTCATGCGCCTAACAATGTTGTTGAAAATTTTTTATTTTATAGTCAAAAGTGGACAGGTTGAAATGACGGTTTGAAGCTAGGGATCTTATTAAGCTTCTTCACAGTGTTCCTGCTTCTCGGGTCATTCATTCATTATTATTATTATGGCATGTTTCATATTTCAATCTTTTTTTATTTCTCAGAAAATTTTATGGCATGTTTATCTGTGAATTCCACTCCCTCTCTCTGTAATCTGCAACCTTGCAGACAAGCCATAAAAGAAGCACAAGAATGCTGCGCTTGCTGTTTGTAATGTAGAAGTGTTCATTACGTGCTAGAGTAACCTGGTGAATCAGTTGTTGAATTGTAAAATGAGTGGCGTTCTAATTATTTTTTGGTTGGGTGTGAAAAGAAAATGAAAAGAAAAAAATAAAGAGAAAAGAAATCAAAGAAAAAAATATGAATTCTCTCCTATTGTTTGAATTAAGAGAAAATAAAAGAGAAAATAAGAGAAAAAATAAAAAGTAGGTAAACTGACATATATATCTTTATTGTATAATAAAATATAAATATGTTATTTTTATTAAAATTTTAAATAGATTTTATAAATTATATAAAAATAATTTTATAATAAATATTAATTTTTAAAAATAATTTATTAATATTTAATTATAAAATTTAGTTTAAAATGATTTGTTTAAAATAAATAAATTTCATATGAATTAAATTTACAATATTATATGTAAAAATTACCTACATTTTAATTTTTATTATGATGTTTTTTATTTTATTAAAACTGCCCAACAGTTTTTGTCGTAAAGATGTCATACATTTTTTTTTATTAAATCTCGTTTCATTTAACTCATGTGCGTACACATACTGCATGTTCTTTTAATTATTAGAGGTTAAAATTGTCTTTTAGACTATTCTTCCCTTTGCTTACCAGTTTACTTCGCAGGTAAGAGGGGAAAAGTTTTACTGGCCCCACTTGTGCTTTTTTTTCTTTCCTTCGTTCTTTTCTCTTGAATCAAACCCGAGAAAACTAGCTCTTTCTTCCGTTTTCTCTTTTTGCCTTTTCTCTTCCCTTATTTTCTGCAGATCCAAACAACCTGTTAATTGGAAGATGTAGAACTTCTTATACTGACAAGATTGAGAACCTTCATTACCATATTAGTATGAGCATATTGCATTTTCCTGTTTTTCCTCTATGTTATATTGCGCATTGAATGACTGAAATTTATGAAATGTCACCGTACCAAACTGTTTTCCTGTAACTAACACATAATGTTAATATACTTTTGAAATCAAGATGCTGTTGTTTTACAGTACACAATTTTGTTGATAAGATATATATTTGCCGCCTATAAATAAAAGGTTCAACAAAGAAGTACTAGACGGTCCTAAACATTTCAACTTTTTAGGTTGGTTGGCTTACTTTATTTTTGTCATGTCACAAATAGGTAAAATCCATATTGATTTTCATGCTTTATCAATTTACCACTTTAGTTTTTTTCTGTTCTCTATTTTGTGTTACCATTATAGGTGTCATACTATTCGTATTATGCCTTCTATTTCAGTTGATTTAGAGTTGTGTTCTATTTTGATCCAGTTTTTCTTTCATAAGTTTTGGTTATGAGCACATTTTCATTCTTACCCTCTCATTAAGCAAAATAATTAATTCTTATTTCTTAGTACTGTAATTTTGTTTAGTTGTTCATTCTTACCAATACAGCACTTTTTCCAGTTGTTCATATCTCTGAATCATGTTTTTGATCTCATTTGCAAAATTGTTTTCTATTTGTGTGGATTGATAGTTGTGCTCTATTCTGATCCAATTTCCTATCGTAAGTTTTGCTTATCATCACATTTTCATTCTCACACTGCCATGATGCATATTGATGTACTGTTATTTCTTACTTTCGTAATATGGCTTAGTTATTCATTCTTGCTAATATTGTACTTTTCCAGTTGTTCATATCTGAATCATTATGGGCATCCAATTCGCACAACTATTGCTTTCTATTTGTGTGGATTGACAGTTGTGATTTATTTTGAATCAATTTTCTTTCATAATTTTTTATTAGCCGCACTTTTCTTTATCACCATGCCATTATTTTCACCTCAAAGGCTCAAGGCATTGGCCTTTCATGTCGAGGATTATTGATGCTTGTGAGAAGCATGAGGGGGCTTATTTCATTGTGTTTGGCCATGGCATAGTTCTATGATGAACTGCAAATGAAGCATAGTTGTCAATCGCGTGCGATGGTGGCAGAGTGGAGTGGGGCGGAGGTGGAGCATGACAAAGCTGGCTGATGCGTCGCATTTCATCATTGTGGCCGTTATCGATGTCAACGGCCAAAAATCAGTCGCACCCCTGTTTTTGCACCGTTCTGGGCAATTTAAGGGGGGTTGGAAGGTCATTTTGAATCTTCCCCCTCTCTTCTCTTCGATCTAAATGTGGTGTTAGGGCATTTCTCTTCTTCTCTATCAATCGGTCTTTCTCCCCCTTCACCCCTCTTACCCCGCGCGACCCTCCAACCTCCAACGACTGTGAGACTGGTGACAACGGTAGTCTAAGTTTGTCAGAGGCGGCAGCGGCAGCGGTTGGTCCTTATCTCTTTGTTCTATTTTGTTTTTTTAATCTTCCTCAGTTGGGTCCGATTCTTTCTATTCTATCTTCTTCTGCCACTGTTTTTTTTTTCTTTTTCCCTTCTGTTCACTGTTTCTATTCCTCCATTCCCTTAATGCTGCCCCTCTATTTTGGTTGTTACTGTTTTAGGCTTTAGTTATGGTAGCAACATTAATTTTTCTTCTTTGTTCCAGACTTCTAGTTTATGTTTATCCCCTTCTATTTACTATTAGTTTTAGAGATTTAAGTTTAATTAGAATTTGGTGTTGTCTTTTATATTTTACTGCCTTTATGCTACTTGATGATGCTGTCTTTTATATTTTGCTATCCTTAGTACTTGATATTTATGCATTGAATTGATGGTGATTGCTTATTTTTAGACTATGGAATAGATTATGAATTTTTATCACTTATGTGAATGAGATTAATTGTATATGATTTGTTATTTTTGAACATTTATGTGTTATATAAATTGTATGATAATTATAATATTTTTATCAAATAGCAATCAGAACACTATCCGCTATCCCACTGTAGTGTTGTTGAAGTCAGCTGCTATGCGCCGCCATTCGCTATTGGCAACTATGAAATGAAGTTGATAGCACATGGTGATCGGAGCAAGAGAGAGGTGTCTCTATCTATTGCACTTTTAGTGTACTTCACCATATCTTGGCGTAAAAAAATATTTTTTTAGAATTATTTAACCGCATTTGGGGTCAGTACTTTGAGAGAAGTTTCAGAATGGAAGCTAATAAAATCTAGGATTGACATGGATAGATTGGAATAGTTATGATATACCAAAACTATTTTTACTCTTCTCAAGTACAACACCTCTAGAGCTACTGATTTGTTAAATAAAACATTTTTTGATCTGATAGAGGATATCTAGAAGTTATAAATAATGTAATAAGGCATAACAGAAGCAACCCTTTTTTTATTTTTTTGGGGTATACATAAGCAACCTTTTATGCAGTGAGCATGAGACATTAAGAATCCTTTTTATTTTGAAACTGATCTGTATGGAGATATTGTCTTTCCCTGCAAGGATGATTGAAGAGGATGGGAAGTTCCACCTGCTCCTCATTTGCCAGAAATAATAGTATTTAAACACAAATTTTTGAGAACTCAATGGCAAATGTTTAAGAACTCAATTACAGGTACAGATTTGACAATGATTCTGAAATGCGCAAAACTATGGTGGCTGAAAAGTATACTATAACAATATTGGCTTATAACACAAATATATTAAAATAGGTGGAAGTCTTCCTACAGTTAAATAGTGATCTACCTTTTTCGGTTTTGAAAGAACTATTCCGATGATTCTTTATAGCTAATTGTAAATATAGCGTTAGTCATAGCATGCCAGAAAATATAGAAGGAACTTCAAATCAGTAACTATAGTTTACACTTTACAGATTGTGCAGTGGTTGCCAGATTCACTTATTCTGCCAGATTTTTTACCCTCCTTTTATGATGAGTATTTTGCACTCTTTTGGGAAGAGAGTGAGCAATTAGTCTTCCATATGAATATGGTGGCTGCTTTTACATAGAGATTACCAACTCACTAAAGATTATCTAGATATAAAGAGTGCACTCAGTCATGAATGTGCAAAATCAAATTTATTCTTTCTTGGAACCTATGGACTAACTCATTGCATTCCAAGTGAATGAATTAAAATCACTTTCATTCATCGGGCACATATGGTGCAGGAGTGCGATTGCAAATAACTACAACAAATAAATAGATGTGATTTTTAATTTTAGTAGCCTTTTTTGTTGTGAAAATGAAATATAATTTTTACTTATATTCTATTTTTAAATTAAGCTCAAATCACAGTTTGTGTTAATAAATAATAACAATTAATCTTAAATTACAACTAGCATATTCATTCATTTTTTATTTTTATATCATACGAAGCTTTTTCCATTTTTCCACCTCTTTGTCATGTCTATATTGTAGTATTTGAATTTTTTTTTTTAACTTTATAAGAGGTTAGTTATTTAATAAAAAATGTTTATATATATATAGAGTCAAACGTAAAATCTTAACCAAAATGGTTATAATTAATCTAAATAAAATAATTAAAAAAATAAAATTGTTATCTTAAATATTTTGTGAAGTTATTTCTGAAAGACATGTGTTATTATTTTCTTAAAAAAAAAAATATTACATTTTGTGAGATCTAAATTTATGCATGAAATATAATCAACCTTAAAAACAATACATATGAGGAGGGACTGAGTTTTTTTCTTCTATTGGGAGAAGTGGATTTCACTTCCGACAAAAGAATTTCTATGTGTATATTTTTTAAGCTAGCTAGATCTAGTATCCTTACTCTTAAGACCAAGAAGAAAAAAGTGATGGATTTTTTATTGTTATAAATTTTGTACTAATACCTTTTAAGCATATCCCACTAAAGTTAATTATAAATATGAATCTATATATCACTTTATTATGAATTTTATTTTATATAATTCAATCTTTTAGTCACATTCTTAGTCAAGAAGAAAAGGGGAAAGTGAGGAAGAGGCATCCTTGCCTTTTAGTCACATTCTTACCTTTTAAATTAAATTAGTGTAAAATTAAATTATTCTCTTAATATATTTTGCAAAATTATTTGTGAAAGAAATGTGTTGGGTTTTTTTTTTTTTGGTAATAAATTGATTGTTGCATTTTTTTGGATTTAAAATTTTGCAAAAAAAAATATAATTAAACTAAAAATAATACATATGACGGAGGACTCATCTTTTTCCTTCTATTGGGAATACGAGGTTTGGGTTTCTACAAAAAAATTTCTAAAACATTTCATGGATACACTACTCAAGTGAATTATAGAGATTTATTATGTTTATATTATAGAGCATTTGAATTATTTTAACCTATAGGAGGGTAGCTATTTACATGTAGATACAAACGTAAAATTTTTAACAAAAGTAAATAGAATGAATTTAAATGTAATTAGTATAAAATTAAATTATTATCTAAAATATTTTGCAAACAGTTATGGATTTTTTTTTTCAAAAAAAATGTTTATTGCATTTTGGGAGATTTAAAATTTTACATGAACTGTAATTAAAATAAAAAGACAATATGTACGAGGAGGGAATATCTTTTTCTTCTATTGGGAAGAGAGGGGTTTGGTTTCTTATAAAAGACTTTATAACTACATATTTTTTTAGAGTTAGATATATCATCCTTACTGTAAGATTAAGCAAAAAGGGTGATAATTTTTTTTTAATGGATTCCCATTAAAATCTTTTAGGTATCTCCCACTAAAATTAATTATGATTGTGAATCCATCCTTTTCTTTATTTTTAATTTTTATTTTATTTAATAGAAATTTTCAACTACTTTTCTTTACTCAAAAAGAAAGGGTGAAAGCAAAGACAGGAGTTGATGGATTTCTTTTTTATTTTTATCCTTTTTTGTTTATAAATTCTTATTAAAACGTTTTAAGAATATCTTACTTAAAAGAAATTATGCTTATGGATCCATTTTATTTACTATGAATTTATACTATTTTCCTTTATTCAATAAGTAAAGGGGGAGTAAGAAGGAGAGGATGATAGATTTTTTTTTCCCTTTTTTATCATTATTTATTGCTCATAAAGCCTGTTTCAATAATTAATATTCTTTTATCATTTTTGATTAATGCATTTTGATAATATTATTTATTTTATTAATTTTTATTAAAATTTTATTTCACAAATAATTTTATATATCAATACATGACTAAATTCTTGTGTATCGTAGGAGTTTCGCACTAGTTTATAAAACAGACTCACACTCTCTCATTTTTATCTCAATAAAGCAAAGAAAAGTTTCTTAATAGATTCCGTAACTTTTTTTTTTTCCTCTTCTCCTGACTTTTCTCCTGTCACTTAAACAGAACAAAATGGCACATTTTCTTCCATTCCAAATGGTGGACTATAGATAGATGGTTTGCGGCCCTCAAAATGGAGCTTTTTCTCCACCAAATAAACAAATCAACAAAAACACACCAAAAATATTTTTAAAAGGCTTCATTCATGAACATTGCCAACAGCCAAAATCACATCTCTTCATAATCGAACTGCATTAAATTCCTAAAACAGAAAAAGTATTTATTTATTTTAGGAATAATATTTTTCAACCGTCTAGATTATTTTTAAACTTCTCAAAACAAAAGTTTGAAAGTCAATGATTGCAGTGATTTTTTTTTTGTTTTTTGTTTTTTTTGTAGAGCCCAAATATGAGTCTTGAACCCGGGTGCACTAACGCAGAGACAATCAAAATTGTCATCTTATCCAAGCCTCCAAGTGCAATAATTCCAGTGGGTTAAGTAACTAACTATGGCTCTTCTTTTTTTTTTTTTTAATTGTCAAGGGGGGTGAGGGCAGCCCCATCTATGGGGGCACGGACAGGAGCATCAGGTTCCTAGGAATCGAACCGGATTTCTTTACTTGGGTGCATTTGTGCAAAGACTGTCTTTTAACCTCTTCAGCTATGCCTTGCAACGCACTGTGGCTTGATTGGCTTCTACTTTCCACATCGAATAAAGAAACATAGGACAGAAGCTGGAGCCCACGGACTTGGACCACTCTCAACTCCCATCCATCTACTTTATGAGTGATTGGCATGAGCATGCATATATATAATCCAGAAGGGTTGCAGAGTCGGCAATCTATGACTTCACTTGTACTCTATAAGCACCGCCACCAACACCCCTTCCAGCTTCTTCACCCTCCGCCACCATGCAACGACAACCCTTAACGTGAAATTCAACGTGGTAATTAACACTACGTGTCAGCCATTGCCTTCTTAAGCCCTCTGCTCCCCGCTTTTCTTCCCCATTCCTCTGTTTCGTACCCTCATTACTTTTCCCCCCTACTTTATCACTCACTTTCTTCAGTGCCTCAGATCCGAGCACTGATATATCCCTCAGCCATGGCAGAGAAGAAGGTATGAGTTACTTAATTCTTAATCTGTATCATATTTAAGCTCTCTCTTTGATCTCCGAAGTAATAAAATACCCATTTTGATAAATATTTAATTTTTTGTGGCCATCGTTAATTATTAAACGAAAATGCGGCTTTCGTATTCTTGCCTGTAGCTGGTTCTATCTGCCTGAATTGTGACATATCCAGATATGCCATTGTTCTATACTATTATATTTTATGTCAGAGATTTGATCCACTTCGATTCAGGTGACCAAAATGAAGCTCAAGGTCGATCTTCAGTGTGACAAGTGCCACAACAAGGTCAAGAAGGTTCTCTGCAAATTCCCTCGTGAGTCTTTCTCTCTCTCTCTCTCTCTCTCTCTCTCTCTCTCTCTCATCACTTGCTTAATTTTCAATCAAATTATTCTTATTAGAAATCCAGAATTATAGCTTGCATGCATATATATAACTTGGATTAACAAAATATATAGTAAGAGTATTGAGTATATGAAGAATGATATCAAATTGAGTTGATTTGTTGGTGTTGAAAATTTTGCAAATAAGAGAAATTCGAGACCAGGTGTACGACCAGAAGAACAACATTGTCACGATCACAGTGGTCTGCTGTAGCCCCGAGAAGATTAGGGACAAGCTTTGCTGCAAAGGTTGTAGTGTTATCAAATGCATTGAGATTGTGGAACCCCCACCGAAAAAAAAACCTCCTCCTCCCGAGCCCAAACCCTCGTCTCCACCTCCTCCCGAGCCCAAACCCTCAACTCCTCCTCCTCCTGACCACAAACCCCCGCCTCCAGTGTGTCTGTGTCCACAAGCACGACCGCCGGTGATGGTTCTAATTGGGGTATGCTGTGTGCCATGCTCTGAAGGTCGGCCCGGTGGGCCGTGCTTTCGTGGGCACGATAGACCACGCCCATGCTATGATGGCTACTACGAAAGGCCAATTTATGATAGTTATGGTGGGGGTAGGCCTTGTTACTTGAGCCGTTGTGGTGAATATTTATGTGAAGAAAACACGTCAGGCTGCACGATCATGTGATCTCAACACTCTCCATCCAACGGATCTCATCCAGATGACGTGGGATCTCATCGATTGTTCCTTCCATTATTCCGGGAATTATTTCTTTCTTTTTGTTGTTATAATTACATATTAACGGTGTTTCATATTCATAGAAATGAATGTAAAATCAGGGGCTAAGGAATAAAGGTTACATAATGTAACTAATTCTAGGATGTCGTACATATGAATAATGTAACGAATGTCTAGTTTTATTAGTATTATATTTCATTTCTCACTTTCGTTTTTATTTTCTAATTTCTATTTTGTTTCTACTTAAATAATGCCATCTATATTCGTGATACATTCTTCAACAAATTTTCTACTGAATAACAAGAGTGATAAGTTAGTGAAGTCTCTTTACAAATTATGAGTGATCTAGCCATTCGCGCAATGCATTTGCTTCTAAGTAAGGGTGAAGTGTGGATTTACTTGATTTGCTCAAAAGGAAACAGGTTTGGTGGGAATTGAAATGGTGGGCACACAATGTGTCCATGTTGGATTGTACTTTTGATTTTACTGAAAGCAAAGACCTTTCTAACAACAATCACCCCACTAATTAATTACACTTTAATAGGTCATCATCATAATAAAGACTCAATTTTCTTTCTCTATAAAGCTCCTTTCTATATATGATGCAAATGTAATATAAAGTTTACTCTCCAGAGAATTCTATATTTTTCCCCTCATTTTTTTTTCATTACAAACTTATTTATTTGTTGGGTATATACATAATCAAGTGGATAGATATTAATTTTATTTTTATTAACATTTCAAACTTCTTTCACTTGTATGTGTTTCAGCAGTGCCACTGAGGCTTTAGCCCAGTGGTATCGAACTTAAGCCTCCACCAAAGGTAGGGTGAATTGATTTCCCCCTCCCCCATTTCCCCTTAAGAAAATTTCAGTAGTCAAATGGTTGCACTAGATTGCCTTTGGTTTTTTTTTTTTTTGTGTAAAAAAAGTGTTTTAGCAATGGGAATTTTCGAATAGGAAGCTGACAACTAAGTAACCTTATCATGTATTGTCCTTTAGACAAGTATGAATAAGCTTTGCATACCTGTGCTTTAGTGGTTATTGATGAGTGACCTCAATAGACAATGACAAGTTGATAACCATGATCCTCTTCTTTCCTGACAATAGCATTTAGCTTTTCCCACCACGTTAACAGAATCTGAAATAATATAGGGGCAATTGATGTATAATTACTTTACATAAAAAATCAAGCTTCATCGAAGAGAAAGAATGCTATCAGTGGGAGTTGCATGGAAACTTACAAGGAATGAGATAAACTGCACTAAAAGTTATTGTCTTTTTCTTTTCTTTTCTTTTCTTTTTTTGGTTCTGTCTTAAATGCATCTGACAAAGTATGGTGCGTGATGCACCTGCGAGTGTAGCTAGTCTTATTTTTTACCCGCATTTAGAAAATATCGTTAAAGGAAGATAGAAGTGTGGCTAAATAAACTATGAATGTGGTTAAATGAATTGTGAATGTGGTTAAACAACTCCTCCTCATCTCCTCCACAACCACCACCATCATCTATCCAACCATTGAACCGCAACCCCCATCAGCCAAAAATATTGTAATATGCTATTATAAATTATGAATTTTTCTTTACACACACACACACACACACACACACACACACACACACATATATATATATATATAATATATATATTTTTCGATTAAACTGGTTGAGCCACTGAACCTCTGAACTAATAACTTACTCGATTCGATGCTCGGTTAAGTTTTCAGAACCTTGGTATATATAACTTATCTTTCTTTTTCTTATCTCTTAATTAGTGCCACTTTCATCCTTTTTAAGCAATGTGATGAGATGTACTGGAATAGATTTCTTGTTGTCAAATTGAACCTACTTTCATTTCAAACTCAACAACCAAAAATATAAATATTTAAGTTTTGTTTGTTACATTGAAAATAAAAGGAAAGAAAAGAAAAGAACTTTTTTTTTTTGGGTTCAAAACCATCTCTAGTGGAAGCCTTTTTCCTTTGATTTCTTCCTTTTTTAAAGCTCAAATAAAAGATACCATGAAAGATAGGGCGAAGGCTGTGGTGCCCCTTACTTGCAACAGGCACCATGCACCTTATAAAGGTGTATGAATGTGATTTAAAGATGTATCTATGCACTAAATACTTATAATATACTATAGTAATTTTTAAATTTTAGATAGATTTTAGAATTATAATTACATATATTTTAAAAGTGATCAAAATTTATCTGCATGGTTCTGAAATATTCCCAAAAATATCTGTTTAATTTTAGGATCATGCAAATAAAATTTTATTTAATTTCAAGATCACATAGGTAAGATTAATAATTATTATAATGCATCACAGATATTTTAAAAATAATTAAAATTTATCTACGTGACCCTAAAATATCCCTAAAAAATTTTGTTTAATTTCAAGATTATATAAATAAAATTTTATTTAATTTCAGATTATATAGATAAATTTTAGAAATTATTACGATATACCACAAATAATTGGTGTATCAATACACTATCAAATCCCACCCATTGGATTAAGAAGTTGCATGGTGCAACTTCCACTTCGAATGCACCAAGGACACCACCTGAAAGATAGTCCTTTTAGAAAGCCAAAAGCCAAACTAGATTTATAGAAACTTTTAGATTTAAATTATCTAATTTAAGATGATCTGGATCTGGTTAATATTAAACATTTGTAAAATTATACGGATTATGTTAAAATTATTCTCATCTTTAAAAAATATCTTTATAGTTATTAAATTAATTAATCCTTCTAATAAACTATACCTATCTAAGAATTTCTTCTAAAATTATTAACGGAAACAGCAAGTTGGCAAGCATGTAGGTGAAGTGTGGAACATTATGCATGGCCCTGTGGCTAAGAGAAAATGGTCTCTGAATTAGTTATATCATGAGGTCATATCTAATCCTCAATAAATAATTAAATAATAATTAATGCATGCAGCCATTGGAAGTAACCAACTTCATACGGTGACTAAGCAAAATCATTTCATTTTTTATTTTTTTTTGCAAGATACAATGCCATTAGAATTTATCATCGCCATGAATAAATAACATTACTCTGACAATATTTTTATATGGGTTAGAATTAACTTATGTCAGTATAAATTAAACACAAATTTTATATTATTAAATAATTTTTTATTAACATTTTTTGACAAAATTTACTGTTAAATTAAAAGTTTATATGTTATAAATTATGTTTATAAAATTTTATATTAATCTAAAATTTTTTAATACATTTTTTTGGGTAAATATACAAATTCTCATATACAACAAAGTCAATGTAATAAATACCTTTTAAATATATACAAATAAGAACCATTGATCATATTTTTATTAATGTCTATTTTTTTTTTAATTTAGCACAAATGATCAACGTGATAAATAATTATAATTTAATGGTTGAATCGGTGAGAATTTTATTTTATAAAAAGTTATTGAAGATATAAATATATCAAGTCTTACATTATATAGTGTCAGTCGACGTCTCATATCTTTATATTATTTTTTAAATAATTAATAAAGAAGAACTAATTTTTTATTTATTTCCCCTTCTCCTTTGTTTTCAAAACAACTAAATATAAATAAAATGTGAAAAAAAGTTAGAATTTAATTGCTATATACTAATAATGTAAAAGAATTTTGCACTGTCATCTAATCAGATATTTGTATTTATAAAACTTTTAAAGTAGTAGGTGGTTAAATCAAATATTTTGGTTGATATAGTAATGCATGATTATATATTTGTATAAAACATTTTTCTATTGATAATGTATATAAATTAAATCTAAAAAGTTTCGTGAAAATGTTACTTTCCTTTCAAATAATAATGGACTCAGTTGAAAGGTTTTAGTAGCCTCAATGCAAAATTTTTGAATTTAATATATTTATGATAATAATCTTTTTATCAATAAGTACTTCTTTTGTTTTAACTTATCTATAAATTTGAAAATACATTAATTTAAGAATGTATTAAGTTATCCAAATTGACAGATAAATTAAATCAGATGGAGTATTTATTATATGTAATTTTTTTGTTTAATATATTCATATAAGTATTGTTATAAAACTAATTTCACGATCGCGTTTAATAACCAAATGGCAAGTCCTTCTAGCCTGTATTATTTTAAAATCTGAACCTTATTAATATGGTAATTATTTACAAAAGAGAAGAAAAAAATTAATATGATAATTATTAGAAAAGAAACAGAAATTAATATAACAATTATTTACATACGAAAAAGAGTAAAATTAGTGTTATGATTATTTACAAAAGAAATAGAAATTGATATAACAATTATTTACAAACGAAAAGAAAGTAAAATTAATGTTACAGTTATTTAAGGAATTAAAATTGAACTAAATTTAAGAAAATTTAAATTTTGATTTGACGGAGATTGTCCGCTCCTATGTATCCTCTGATATAATAAGGAATTCAAAATCAAGTAATTCTTGTAGAAAATAATTGTGGGTTGAATTGATTTTATGTATGAAAAGATTTTATTTGAAAAAAGGAAAAAAATAAATCCACTCTCGCACAGGATTCAGGATAGCGTGACCTATATAATAAACCCTTAAAATTTTCAAAACTCTTGAGGATGGTTAAACCAAATAGCAATATCGTAAGTTTGTTGCGTGGTTAAAACGATGAAAAAAAAGAAGTGATTTCATAAAAAAGAAAAACTATTTTTTATAATTGCTAAGAAACACTAAAAGGTCAAAATTAAAAAATGATTAGCAAGATAATTGAAAAGGAAAAAACAAAATCAACACATCTAAACAATTCAAATATTTTTTTAAAATTTTATTTGACTAAAAATTAAAAAAGAAAAAAAGAAAAGACTAAGACACTACACTAGCGTACAAAAAAAAGAACAAAAAAGTGGAAGCCGAAAGTGAAATAATAAAAATGGATCAATATAAAATCAAATATTTACAAAAGGAAATAAAAGCATCGAATTACAATAAAAAAAAAAAAGCTAAAAACCAAGAGATACCTTATTCATGGATAAGGAATTGCGCAGCGCTTATGGCCATGGACGGGACTATGCGGCGCAGACATACCACAGGGAGAGGTAACGGGAAACAACAGAAGCAATGGTGAGTGATTTTTTCAGATTTCTTATTATTGTTTCGTGGAAAAAAAATGTTGTGATAATAGAGGAAATAGAGAACTCCTGATGATTTCTGATTATTGTTGACAGTCTTTTTCTGATTTTTGACCCCTCTCCCTCTGGTTAACTTGCTCTATCTATATATGTTGGAGGGAATTAATTGTAATTAAGTTTGATTGATTCTAATTGAAATTTTGCCTTAATGATGATTATCAGATTTGATCTGATTTGGATACAAATGCCACAATTAAGAGATTTGTCTAAATTTATTCTTATTTATTCTGATTTAATTTTTTTTATTTTTGATTTGATTTGCTCTTTTTTTGGGATAAAACATTTCATGATCGGGCTATGCTCTTATTCTAAAATGGGCCAGCTTTTTTTCCTTTCTCTCTTTTTTTTTTTTTTTGTATTTCAGACAAAAAATGGTGTTCACAAACACCAAGGAGATAAGGAAAACAAGCTAACCAAGATCAAACAATAACATAATAAGAATATGACAAGAAAAATATTTGAAATTCTCTTTTTTATTGAATAATATTTTTCATTGATTACAATATTTTTCTAACTTCTCTCTAGCCTTTCTATAAAATCAAGAATAAATCTATAGTTCTGAGGTCCTATTTATAGGCAATTGTCTTTTCTTATTTTAAATTTTAAGTAATTAGGGCTTATGTGTCATATTCTGATTGGTTTCCAATCACTGGTGTAGGAACTATGAAGAGTGTGACTCTATATTTAGTGATGGTAGTGGGTTAAAAATGACATCGTTGCTTGGTTTTTCATTCTGATTTGGATTTTGTTGAAGAAATAAAAGGGCAATTTTGTCAATAAATGAGTCATACGCAATTCACGTGATTACTAATGGAAAGAATGGATGGAGAAGTTGACAAAAGAACTCAAGTGCATGTTTGATAAAACACAAAAAATCAGGATACATATTTTTAAAATATAAAAAGTAAAATACACGAGATAAAGTGCATTTTACTCATATCACCACATCTAACCATATTTATTTGCTGTCCTATACGGTATTAATTATTTGATCTGTTCCGAAGAAACACCTGACACACTATTGGATTGCTCCTCATTCTATTTCGCTCCCTTATAATTTTATTTTATCTCTTCTACCTGGCTTTACACTTCCTCCTTCTCTTTCTTTCTTTCCTTCTTTCTTTTTTAATTTTCTCTCTATCTCCTTCATCCAAATCCAGAGCCACCATCTCTTCCTTTTCTCAAACTGCAACAGGTGAAACTTCTGTTGTTGCAACAATGTCAGCTTGAATGTCGTTCACCATTGTTCAAAGACCATGTCCTTCTTTCATCAGTATATTACATTGTCTCTATTACCTCCATTTTGTTTTGAATTCGAATTTAAATTTTTTTTTCCCTCTGAAGCATTACCTTATCTACATGTCGAACCACCTCCCAGTCACAATATCACATCTTCACCATGTCTCTGCAAGCGCCTCTCTCGAGAAACTTCATTTTCAATTTTCGTTTTCATTTTCTACAGTATTAATTAGCTTACCCACACGCTTATTTCAGACCTCCTCAATCGTACTATCACAACTCCTTCGATGGCTCTGCGAATTCTTCTCTCCAGCTGCTGGGTGTCCAGGTTCTTCGTTGTTCTTTCTCAAGCTGATCTGAATGGTTGATTACATTTGCTTATTTTTTTGGAAGTCAATTATGCATGCATTATTTGTGAGCTATTGCAATGATTTTTTCTTTTCAAGCATGCAGAAGGAATTTCATCTATCGTTCCGTTTGTTGGTGAGTTGTTCTCTGTCTTTTTCCTTATTCTTCCTTATACATTCCATTATTTGCTTTTTCTGTAGTTTTAGGGCTTCCTTCCGTGGAGTTTCTTGCTTCCATTTTTTTTTCCTATTTTTCCCATAATAATAAGTTTATCTTACTTAGATTAAACTGAAGTTTTCATTCTTATTTTGTTCTTTTCATCATCTTCTTTTTATTCTTCTTCTTCAGTTTTCGTTCTATGTTCATTGGACAAAAGGTTTAAGCTTTTTTGTTGTAGTGCTGCGGTTGTAAAAAGCTGAAAGATTTTGATACATCATCTTAATTTGTA
Source organism: Pterocarpus santalinus (assembly GCA_031439595.1). Taxonomy (NCBI): domain Eukaryota; kingdom Viridiplantae; phylum Streptophyta; class Magnoliopsida; order Fabales; family Fabaceae; genus Pterocarpus; species Pterocarpus santalinus. The sequence continues at coordinate 23,994,995 of CM062523.1, forward strand.
TTTTCACATTTTCACTGCGTGTTATTTCTGGTTTCTTTTTATTACTCACAATGGTGGCCTCTGCAAACAGGTTTTATTTCATTAATTATTTAGTGATCTTATTTTTGGGTCATTTTTTATTTTTGTTTCTATTTGTATGACTGTGATTGTGGTTCTTATTTGTATTTGTATTTGTATTCCCATGGTGGCATGTGTATTGGTCTTTGTAGTATTGGAGTCTTTCAGCATTTACGGTTTTTATAGTTACATTATCTGCTAAATGTTTTTTTTTTTTAATTTATGATTTATTTATTTCGTTTCTTATTTTTGGTTATAGTTTTTGGTTTTTTTTGGTTCTATATTCCGATTGTCATTCCCTTGGGCTTACTTTCAACTTTTAGTTGTTTGTTCCATATACCCAAAATTTTTTACTTTTTATGTCTTTATATTGTTTTTTTCATTTTTGTCTCTTTCATGCGCCTAACAATGTTGTTGAAAATTTTTTATTTTATAGTCAAAAGTGGACAGGTTGAAATGACGGTTTGAAGCTAGGGATCTTATTAAGCTTCTTCACAGTGTTCCTGCTTCTCGGGTCATTCATTCATTATTATTATTATGGCATGTTTCATATTTCAATCTTTTTTTATTTCTCAGAAAATTTTATGGCATGTTTATCTGTGAATTCCACTCCCTCTCTCTGTAATCTGCAACCTTGCAGACAAGCCATAAAAGAAGCACAAGAATGCTGCGCTTGCTGTTTGTAATGTAGAAGTGTTCATTACGTGCTAGAGTAACCTGGTGAATCAGTTGTTGAATTGTAAAATGAGTGGCGTTCTAATTATTTTTTGGTTGGGTGTGAAAAGAAAATGAAAAGAAAAAAATAAAGAGAAAAGAAATCAAAGAAAAAAATATGAATTCTCTCCTATTGTTTGAATTAAGAGAAAATAAAAGAGAAAATAAGAGAAAAAATAAAAAGTAGGTAAACTGACATATATATCTTTATTGTATAATAAAATATAAATATGTTATTTTTATTAAAATTTTAAATAGATTTTATAAATTATATAAAAATAATTTTATAATAAATATTAATTTTTAAAAATAATTTATTAATATTTAATTATAAAATTTAGTTTAAAATGATTTGTTTAAAATAAATAAATTTCATATGAATTAAATTTACAATATTATATGTAAAAATTACCTACATTTTAATTTTTATTATGATGTTTTATTTTATTAAAACTGCCCAACAGTTTTTGTCGTAAAGATGTCATACATTTTTTTTTATTAAATCTCGTTTCATTTAACTCATGTGCGTACACATACTGCATGTTCTTTTAATTATTAGAGGTTAAAATTGTCTTTTAGACTATTCTTCCCTTTGCTTACCAGTTTACTTCGCAGGTAAGAGGGGAAAAGTTTTACTGGCCCCACTTGTGCTTTTTTTTCTTTCCTTCGTTCTTTTCTCTTGAATCAAACCCGAGAAAACTAGCTCTTTCTTCCGTTTTCTCTTTTTGCCTTTTCTCTTCCCTTATTTTCTGCAGATCCAAACAACCTGTTAATTGGAAGATGTAGAACTTCTTATACTGACAAGATTGAGAACCTTCATTACCATATTAGTATGAGCATATTGCATTTTCCTGTTTTTCCTCTATGTTATATTGCGCATTGAATGACTGAAATTTATGAAATGTCACCGTACCAAACTGTTTCCCTGTAACTAACACATAATGTTAATATACTTTTGAAATCAAGATGCTGTTGTTTTACAGTACACAATTTTGTTGATAAGATATATATTTGCCGCCTATAAATAAAAGGTTCAACAAAGAAGTACTAGACGGTCCTAAACATTTCAACTTTTTAGGTTGGTTGGCTTACTTTATTTTTGTCATGTCACAAATAGGTAAAATCCATATTGATTTTCATGCTTTATCAATTTACCACTTTAGTTTTTTTCTGTTCTCTATTTTGTGTTACCATTATAGGTGTCATACTATTCGTATTATGCCTTCTATTTCAGTTGATTTAGAGTTGTGTTCTATTTTGATCCAGTTTTTCTTTCATAAGTTTTGGTTATGAGCACATTTTCATTCTTACCCTCTCATTAAGCAAAATAATTAATTCTTATTTCTTAGTACTGTAATTTTGTTTAGTTGTTCATTCTTACCAATACAGCACTTTTTCCAGTTGTTCATATCTCTGAATCATGTTTTTGATCTCATTTGCAAAATTGTTTTCTATTTGTGTGGATTGATAGTTGTGCTCTATTCTGATCCAATTTCCTATCGTAAGTTTTGCTTATCATCACATTTTCATTCTCACACTGCCATGATGCAAATTGATGTACTGTTATTTCTTACTTTCGTAATATGGCTTAGTTATTCATTCTTGCTAATATTGTACTTTTCCAGTTGTTCATATCTGAATCATTATGGGCATCCAATTCGCACAACTATTGCTTTCTATTTGTGTGGATTGACAGTTGTGATTTATTTTGAATCAATTTTCTTTCATAATTTTTTATTAGCCGCACTTTTCTTTATCACCATGCCATTATTTTCACCTCAAAGGCTCAAGGCATTGGCCTTTCATGTCGAGGAGTATTGATGCTTGTGAGAAGCATGAGGGGGCTTATTTCATTGTGTTTGGCCATGGCATAGTTCTATGATGAACTGCAAATGAAGCATAGTTGTCAATCGCGTGCGATGGTGGCAGAGTGGAGTGGGGCGGAGGTGGAGCATGACAAAGCTGGCTGATGCGTCGCATTTCATCATTGTGGCCGTTACCGATGTCAACGGCCAAAAATCAGTCGCACCCCTGTTTTTGCACCGTTCTGGGCAATTTGAGGGGGGTTGGAAGGTCATTTTGAATCTTCCCCTTCTCTTCTCTTCGATCTAAATGTGGTGTTAGGGCATTTCTCTTCTTCTCTATCAATCGGTCTTTCTCCCCCTTCACCCCTCTTACCCCGGCGACCCTCCAACCTCCAACGACTGTGAGACCGATGACAACGGTAGTCTAAGTTTGTCAGAGGCGGCAGCGGCAGCGGTTGGTCCTTATCTCTTTGTTCTATTTTTTTTTTTTTTAACCTTCCTTGGTTGGGTTTGATTCTTTCTATTTTATCTTCTTCTGCCACTGTTTTTTTTTCTTTTTCCCTTCTGTTTACTGTTTCTATTCCTCCATTCCCTTAATGCTGCCCCTCTATTTTGGTTGTTACTGTTTTAGGCTTTAGTTATGATAGCAACATTAATTTTTCTTCTTTGTTCCAGACTTCTAGTTTATGTTTATCCCCTTCTATTTACTATTAGTTTTAGAGATTTAAGTTTAATTAGAATTTGGTGTTGTCTTTTATATTTTACTGCCCTTATGCTACTTGATGATGCTGTCTTTTATATTTTGCTATCCTTAGTACTTGATATTTATGCATTGAATTGATGGTGATTGCTTGTTTTTAGACTATGGAATAGATTATGAATTTTTATCACTGATGTGAATGAGATTAATTGTAGATGATTTGTTATTTTTTAACATTTATGTGTTATATAAATTGTATGATAATTATAATATTTTTATCAAATAGCAATCAGAACGCTATCCGCTATCCCACTATAGTGTTGTTGAAGTCGGCTGCTATGCGCCGCCATTCGCTATTGGCAACTATGAAATGAAGTTGATAGCACATGGTGATCGGAGCAAGAGAGAGGTGTCTCTATCTATTGCACTTTTAGTGTACTTCACCATATCTTGGCGTAAAAAAATATTTTTTTAGAATTATTTAACCGCATTTGGGGTCAGTACTTTGAGAGAAGTTTCAGAATGGAAGCTAATAAAATCTAGGATTGACATGGATAGATTGGAATAGTTATGATATACCAAAACTATTTTTACTCTTCTCAAGTACAACACCTCTAGAGCTACTGATTTGTTAAATAAAACATTTTTTGATCTGATAGAGGATATCTAGAAGTTATAAATAATGTAATAAGGCATAACAGAAGCAACCCTTTTTTTATTTTTTTGGGGTATACATAAGCAACCTTTTATGCAGTGAGCATGAGACATTAAGAATCCTTTTTATTTTGAAACTGATCTGTATGGAGATATTGTCTTTCCCTGCAAGGATGATTGAAGAGGATGGGAAGTTCCACCTGCTCCTCATTTGCCAGAAATAATAGTATTTAAACACAAATTTTTGAGAACTCAATGGCAAATGTTTAAGAACTCAATTACAGGTACAGATTTGACAATGATTCTGAAATGCGCAAAACTATGGTGGCTGAAAAGTATACTATAACAATATTGGCTTATAACACAAATATATTAAAATAGGTGGAAGTCTTCCTACAGTTAAATAGTGATCTACCTTTTTCGGTTTTGAAAGAACTATTCCGATGATTCTTTATAGCTAATTGTAAATATAGCGTTAGTCATAGCATGCCAGAAAATATAGAAGGAACTTCAAATCAGTAACTATAGTTTACACTTTACAGATTGTGCAGTGGTTGCCAGATTCACTTATTCTGCCAGATTTTTTACCCTCCTTTTATGATGAGTATTTTGCACTCTTTTGGGAAGAGAGTGAGCAATTAGTCTTCCATATGAATATGGTGGCTGCTTTTACATAGAGATTACCAACTCACTAAAGATTATCTAGATATAAAGAGTGCACTCAGTCATGAATGTGCGAAATCAAATTTATTCTTTCTTGGAACCTATGGACTAACTCATTGCATTCCAAGTGAATGAATTAAAATCACTTTCATTCATCGGGCACATATGGTGCAGGAGTGCGATTGCAAATAACTACAACAAATAAATAGATGTGATTTTTAATTTTAGTAGCCTTTTTTGTTGTGAAAATGAAATATAATTTTTACTTATATTCTATTTTTAAATTAAGCTCAAATCACAGTTTGTGTTAATAAATAATAACAATTAATCTTAAATTACAACTAGCATATTCATTCATTTTTTATTTTTATATCATACGAAGCTTTTTCCATTTTTCCACCTCTTTGTCATGTCTATATTGTAGTATTTGAATTTTTTTAACTTTATAAGAGGTTAGTTATTTAATAAAAAATGTTTATATATATATATATATATATATATATATATATATATATATATATATATATATATATATATATATATATATAGAGTCAAACGTAAAATCTTAACCAAAATGGTTATAATTAATCTAAATAAAATAATTAAAAAGATAAAATTGTTATCTTAAATATTTTGTGAAGTTATTTCTGAAAGACATGTGTTATTATTTTCTTAAAAAAAAATATTACATTTTGTGAGATCTAAATTTATGCATGAAATATAATCAACCTTAAAAACAATACATATGAGGAGGGACTGACTTTTTTTCTTCTATTGGGAGAAGTGGATTTCACTTCCGACAAAAGAATTTCTATGTGTATATTTTTTAAGCTAGCTAGGTCTAGTATCTTTACTCTTAAGACCAAGAAGAAAAAAGTGATGGATTTTTTATTGTTATAAATTTTGTACTAATACCTTTTAAGCATATCCCACTAAAGTTAATTATAAATATGAATCTATATATCACTTTATTATGAATTTTATTTTATATAATTCAATCTTTTAGTCACATTCTTAGTCAAGAAGAAAAGGGGAAAGTGAGGAAGAGGCATCCTTGCCTTTTAGTCACATTCTTACCTTTTAAATTAAATTAGTGTAAAATTAAATTATTCTCTTAATATATTTTGCAAAATTATTTGTGAAAGAAATGTGTTGGGTTTTTTTTTTTTGGTAATAAATTGATTGTTGCATTTTTTTGGATTTAAAATTTTGCAAAAAAAAATATAATTAAACTAAAAATAATACATATGACGGAGGACTCATCTTTTTCCTTCTATTGGGAATACGAGGTTTGGGTTTCTACAAAAAAATTTCTAAAACATTTCATGGATACACTACTCAAGTGAATTATAGAGATTTATTATGTTTATATTATAGAGCATTTGAATTATTTTAACCTATAGGAGGGTAGCTATTTACATGTAGATACAAACGTAAAATTTTTAACAAAAGTAAATAGAATGAATTTAAATGTAATTAGTATAAAATTAAATTATTATCTAAAATATTTTGCAAACAGTTATGGATTTTTTTTTTCAAAAAAAATGTTTATTGCATTTTGGGAGATTTAAAATTTTACATGAACTGTAATTAAAATAAAAAGACAATATGTACGAGGAGGGAATATCTTTTTCTTCTATTGGGAAGAGAGGGGTTTGGTTTCTTATAAAAGACTTTATAACTACATATTTTTTAAGAGTTAGATATATCATCCTTACTGTAAATTAAGCAAAAAGGGTGATAATTTTTTTTTAATGGATTCCCATTAAAATCTTTTAGGTATCTCCCACTAAAATTAATTATGATTGTGAATCCATCCTTTTCTTTATTTTTAATTTTTATTTTATTTAATAGAAATTTTCAACTACTTTTCTTTACTCAAAAAGAAAGGGTGAAAGCAAAGACAGGAGTTGATGGATTTCTTTTTTATTTTTATCCTTTTTTGTTTATAAATTCTTATTAAAACGTTTTAAGAATATCTTACTTAAAAGAAATTATGCTTATGGATCCATTTTATTTACTATGAATTTATACTATTTTCCTTTATTCAATAAGTAAAGGGGGAGTAAGAAGGAGAGGATGATAGATTTTTTTCCCCTTTTTTATCATTATTTATTGCTCATAAAGCCTGTTTCAATAATTAATATTCTTTTATCGTTTTTGATTAATGTATTTTGATAATATTATTTATTTTATTAATTTTTATTAAAATTTTATTTCACAAATAATTTTATATATCAATACATGACTAAATTCTTGTGTATCGTAGGAGTTTCGCACTAGTTTATAAAATAGACTCACACTCTCTCATTTTTATCTCAATAAAGCAAAGAAAAGTTTCTTAATAGATTCCGTAACTTTTTTTTTTTCCTCTTCTCCTGACTTTTCTCCTGTCACTTAAACAGAACAAAATGGCACATTTTCTTCCATTCCAAATGGTGGACTATAGATAGATGGTTTGCGGCCCTCAAAATGGAGCTTTTTCTCCACCAAATAAACAAATCAACAAAAACACACCAAAAATATTTTTAAAAGGCTTCATTCATGAACATTGCCAACAGCCAAAATCACATCTCTTCATAATCGAACTGCATTAAATTCCTAAAACAGAAAAAGTATTTATTTATTTTAGGAATAATATTTTTCAACCGTCTAGATTATTTTTAAACTTCTCAAAACAAAAGTTTGAAAGTCAATGATTGCAGTGATTTTTTTTTTGTTTTTTGTTTTTTTTTGTGGAGCCCAAATATGAGTCTTGAACCCGGGTGCACTAACGCAGAGACAATCAAAATTGTCATCTTATCCAAGCCTCCAAGTGCAATAATTCCAGTGGGTTAAGTAACTAACTATGGCTCTTCTTTTTTTTTTTTTTATTGTCAAGGGGGGTGAGGGCAGCCCCATCTATGGGGGCACGGACAGGAGCATCAGGTTCCTAGGAATCGAACCGGATTTCTTTACTTGGGTGCATTTGTGCAAAGACTGTCTTTTAACCTCTTCAGCTATGCCTTGCAACGCACTGTGGCTTGATTGGCTTCTACTTTCCACATCGAATAAAGAAACATAGGACAGAAGCTGGAGCCCACGGACTTGGACCACTCTCAACTCCCATCCATCTACTTTATGAGTGATTGGCATGAGCATGCATATATATAATCCAGAAGGGTTGCAGAGTCGGCAATCTATGACTTCACTTGTACTCTATAAGCACAGCCACCGAAACCCCTTCCAGCTTCTTCACCCTCCGCCACCATGCAACGACAACCCTTAACGTGAAATTCAACGTGGTAATTAACACTACGTGTCAGCCATTGCCTTCTTAAGCCCCTCTGCTCCCCGCTTTTCTTCCCCATTCCTCTGTTTCGTACCCTCATTACTTTTCCCCCCTACTTTATCACTCACTTTCTTCAGTGCCTCAGATCCGAGCACTGATATATCCCTCAGCCATGGCAGAGAAGAAGGTATGAGTTACTTAATTCTTAATCTGTATCATATTTAAGCTCTCTCTTTGATCTCCGAAGTAATAAAATACCCATTTTGATAAATATTTAACTTTTTGTGGCCATCGTTAATTATTAAATGAAAATGCGGCTTTCGTATTCTTGCCTGTAGCTGGTTCTATCTACCTGAATTGTGACATATCCAGATATGCCATTGTTCTATACTATTATATTTTATGTCAGAGATTTGATCCACTTCGATTCAGGTGACCAAAATGAAGCTCAAGGTCGATCTTCAGTGTGACAAGTGCCACAACAAGGTCAAGAAGGTTCTCTGCAAATTCCCTCGTGAGTCTTTCTCTCTCTCTCTCTCTCTCTCTCTCATCACTTGCTTAATTTTCAATCAAATTATTCTTATTAGAAATCCAGAATTATAGCTTGCATGCATATATATAACTTGGATTAACAAAATATATAGTAAGAGTATTGAGTATATGAAGAATGATATCAAATTAAGTTGATTTGTTGGTGTTGAAAATTTTGCAAATAAGAGAAATTCGAGACCAGGTGTACGACCAGAAGAACAACATTGTCACGATCACAGTGGTCTGCTGTAGCCCCGAGAAGATTAGGGACAAGCTTTGCTGCAAAGGTTGTGGTGTTACCAAATGCATTGAGATTGTGGAACCCCCGCCGAAAAAAAAACCTCCTCCTCCCGAGCCCAAACCCTCGCCTCCACCTCCTCCCGAGCCCAAACCCTCGCCTCCACCTCCTCCAGAGCCCAAACCCTCAACTCCTCCTCCTCCTGACCAAAAACCCTCGCCTCCAATGTGCCTGTGTCCTCCTACTTCGCCTCCAGTGTGTCTGTGTCCACAGGCACGACCGTCGGCGATGGTTCTAATTGGGGTATGCTGTGTGCCATGCTCTGAAGGTCGGCTCGGTGGGCCGTGCTTTCATGGGCACGATAGACCACGCCCATGCTATGATGGCTACTACGGAAGGCCAATTTATGATAGTTATGGTGGGGGTAGGCCTTGTTACTTGAGCCGTTGTGGTGAATATTTATGTGAAGAAAACACGTCAGGCTGCACGATCATGTGATCTCAACACTCTCCATCCAACGGATCTCATCCAGATGACGTGGGATCTCATCGATTGTTCCTTCCATTATTCCGGGAATTAGTTCTTTCTTTTTGTTGTTATAATTACATATTAACGGTGTTTCATATTCATAGAAATGAATGTAAAATCAGGGGCTAAGGAATAAAGGTTACATAATGTAACTAATTCTAGGATGTCGTACATTTGAATAATGTAACGAATGTCTAGTTTTATTAGTATTATATTTCATTTCTCACTTTCGTTTTTATTTTCTAATTTCTATTTTGTTTCTACTTAAATAATGCCATCTATATTCGTGATACATTCTTCAACAAATTTTTCACTGAATAACAAGAGTGATAAGTTAGTGAAGTCTCTTTACAAATTATGAGTGATCTAGCCATTCGCGCAATGCATTTGCTTCTAAGTAAGGGTGAAGTGTGGATTTACTTGATTTGCTCAAAAGGAAACAAGTTTGGTGGGAATTGAAATGGTGGGCACACAATGTGTCCATGTTGGATTGTACTTTTGATTTTACTGAAAGCAAAGACCTTTCTAACAACAATCACCCCACTAATTAATTACACTTTAATAGGTCATCATCATAATAAAGACTCAATTTTCTTTCTCTATAAAGCTCCTTTCTATATATGATGCAAATGTAATATAAAGTTTACTCTCCAGAGAATTCTATATTTTTCCCCTCATTTTTTTCATTACAAACTTATTTATTAGTTAGGGTATATACATAATCAAGTGGATAGATATTAATTTTATTTTTATTAACATTTCAAACTTCTTTCACTTGTATGTGTTTCAGCAGTGCCACTGAGGCTTTAGCCCAGTGGTATCGAACTTAAGCCTCCACCAAAGGTAGGGTGAATTGATTTCCCCCTCCCCCATTTCCCCTTAAGAAAATTTCAGTAGTCAAATGGTTGCACTAGATTGCCTTTGTTTTTTTTTTTTTTGTGTAAAAAAAGTGTTTTAGCAATGGGAATTTTCGAATAGGAAGCTGACAACTAAGTAACCTTATCATGTATTGTCCTTTAGACAAGTATGAATAAGCTTTGCATACCTGTGCTTTAGTGGTTATTGATGAGTGACCTCAATAGACAATGACAAGTTGATAACCATGATCCTCTTCTTTCCTTACAATAGCATTTAGCTTTTCCCACCACGTTAACAGAATCTGAAATAATATAGGGGCAATTGATGTATAATTACTTTACATAAAAAATCAAGCTTCATTGAAGAGACAGAATGCTATCAGTGGGAGTTGCATGGAAACTTACAAGGAATGAGATAAACTGCACTAATAGTTATTATCTTTTTCTTTTCTTTTCTTTTCTTTTTTTGGTTCTGTCTTAAATCCACCTGATAAAGTATGGTGCGTGATGCACCTGCGGGTATAGCTAGTCTTATTTTTTACCCGCATTTAGAAAATATCGTTAAAGGAAGATAGAAGTGTGGCTAAATGAACTATGAATGCGATTAAATGAATTGTGAATGTGGTTAAACAACTCCTCCTCATCTCCTCCACAACCAACACCATCATCTGTCCAACCATTGAACTGCAACCCCCATTAGCCAAAAATATTGTAATATGCCATTATAAATTATGAATTTTTCTTTACACACACACACACACACACACACACACACACACATATATATATATATATATATATATATATATATATATATATATATATATATATATATTTCGATTAAACTGGTTGAGCCATTGAACCTCTGAACTAATAACTTACCCGATTCGATGCTCGGTTAAGTTTTCAGAACCTTGGTATATATAACTTATCTTTCTTTTTCTTATCTCTTAATTAGTGCCACTTTCATCCTTTTTAAGCAGTATGATGAGATGTACTGGAATAAATTTCTTGTTGTCAAATTGAACCTACGTTCATTTCAAACTCAACAACCAAAAATATAAATATTTAAGTTTTGTCTGTTACATTGAAAATAAAAGAAAAGAAAAGAACTTTTTTTTTTTTTTTGGGTTCAAAACCATCTCTAGTGGAAGCCTTTTTCCTTTGATTTCTTCCTTTTTTAAAGCTCAAATAAAAGATACCATGAAAGATAGGGCGAAGGCTGTGGTGCCCCTTACTTGCAACGGGCACCATGCACCTTATAAAGGTGTATGAATGTGATTTAAAGGTGTATCTATGCACTAAATACCTATAATATACTATAGTAATTTTTAAATTTTAGATAGATTTCAGAATTATAATTACATATATTTTAAAAGTGATCAAAATTTATCTGCATGGTTCTGAAATATTCCCAAAAATATCTGTTTAATTTTAGGATCATGCAAATAAAATTTTATTTAATTTCAAGATCACATAGATAAGATTAATAATTATTATAGTGTATCATAGATATCTTAAAAATAATTAAAATTTATCTGCGTGACCCTAAAATATCCCTAAAAAAATTTGTTTAATTTCAAGATTATATAAATAAAATTTTATTTAATTTCAGATTATATAGATAAATTTTAGAAATTATTACGATACACCACAAATAATTGGTGTATCAATACACTATCAAATCCCACCCATTGGATTAAGAAGTTGCATGGTGCAACTTTCATTTCCAATGCACCAAGGACACCACCTGAAAGATAGTCCTTTTAGAAAGCCAAAAGCCAAACTAGAATTATAGAAACTTTTAGATTTAAATTATCTAATTTAAGATGATCTGGATCTGGTTAACATTAAACATTTGTAAAATTATACGGATTATGTTAAAATTATTCTCATCTTTAAAAAATATCTTTATAGTTATTAAATTAATTAATCCTTCTAATAAACTATACCTATCTAAGAATTTCTTCTAAAATTATTAACGGAAACAGCAAGTTGGCAAGCATGTAGGTGAAATGTGGAACATTATGCATGGCCCTGTGGCTAAGAGAAAATGGTCTCTGAATTAGTTATATAATGAGGTCATATCTAATCATCAATAAATAATTAAATAATTGTTAATGCATGCAGTCATTGGACGTGACCAAACTTCATACGGTGACTAAGCATAATCATTTCATTTCATTTTTTTTTTTTTTTGCAAGATACAATGCCATTAGAATTTATCATCGCCATGAATAAATAACATTACTCTGACAATATTTTTATATGGGTTAGAATTAACTTATGTCAGTATAAATTAAACACAAATTTTATATTATTAAATAATTTTTTATTAACATTTTTTGACAAAATTTACTGTTAAATTAAAAGTTTGTATGTTATAAATTATGTTTATAAAATTTTATATTAATCTAAAATTTTTTAATACATTTTTTTGGGTAAATATACATATTCTCATATACAACAAAGTCAATATAATAAATACCTTTTAAATATATACAAATAAGAACCATTGATCATATTTTTATTAATGTCTATTTTTTTTTTTAATTTAGCACAAATGAGCAACGTGATAAATAATTATAATTTAATGGTTGAATCGGTGAGAATTTTATTTTATAAAAAGTTATTGAAGATATAAGTATATTAAGTCTTACATTATATAGTGTCAGTCGACGTCTCATATCTTTATATTATTTTTTAAATGATTAATAAAGAAGAATTAATTTTTTTATTTATTTTCCCTTCTCCTTTGTTTTCAAAACAACTAAATATAAATAAAATGTGAAAAAAAAAGTTAGAGTTTAATTGCTATATATTGATAATATAAAAAAAATTTTGTACTGCCATCTAATCAGATACTTATGTTTATAAAACTTTTAAAGTAGTAGGTGGTTAAATCAAATATTTTGGTTGATATAGTAATGCATGATTATATATTTGTATAAAACTTTTTTATATTGATAATGTATGTAAATTAAATCTAAAAAGTTTCATGAAAATGTTAATTTCCTTTCAAATAATAATGGACTCAGTTGAAAGGTTTTAGTAGCCTCAATGCAAAATTTTTGAATTTAATATATTTATGATAATAATCTTTTTATCAACAAGTACTTCTTCTGTTTTAATTTATCTATCAATTTGAAAATATATTAATTTAATAATATATTAAGTTATCCAAATTGACAGATAAATTGAAACAGATAGAGTATTTATTATATGTAATTTTTTTGTTTAATATATTCATATAAGTATTGTTATAAAACTAATTTCACGATCGCGTTTAATAACCAACTGGCAAGTCCTTCTAGCCTGTATTATTTTAAAATCTGAACCTTAATTATTTTTCTAAGGCAAGCCATTTCCCCTTCTTGCTCTAACTTATGCTCTACAACCATATGAAGGCACCAACGCAAGCAAGGTTGCGCTTAGTTTATGCCAGTCGCATCGCTTGTCATCGACACGCAGCGTTCAGCATACAGTCCGTAATTATGTCGAAACTAAATGAAGCACAGTCACGCGTCATCTAGTCTAGCTGTCCAATTTTTTTGTTCCTTTTTTCTTACTTTAAAACTCCACGTGATTAGTAATTCATTGTTATTTGTTATTAAAAATATCAACATGCAACTACTATAACTATTCATGAGTCAGGCATTTAACTAAACAGTCATGTGGATTATCACATGACATGATCATGTGGCGGAAGACGAGAAGATCCATGCATCTTATAAATCATACTGATTTCAGATGTTATAAGCAATGAAGCTTGAGGATACAAGCCTCTGTTATAAATACTAAAATACAAAAAAAAAAAAAAATGGATTCAGCATGGTGATGACTAGTAAAGCAGTACAACGAACTCGAGTTTTGATAACAAATTGAGCAATCAGCGCATATGTCTCTAATTAGAAGTAATTGATCAGATTCCCCATCAAACTTGATAAAGCGAAGAACGTGAAAAAATATATCTCAAAGCGAAAATGTAAGAGATACTATATGTTTGTGAGTTAAGATTTTGAAAGAGAAGGGAAAGAAAAGAAAAGTTTATAGAATAATTATGAGCATATTCTACTCTATAAACCTTTCATTTTCTTTTCTTTCCTTTCAAAACCTCCACTCATTAACACGCCCTACCATGTGTCAAGTGCATGTGTTTGACTAATCCATCCATTGATCTTTCAAGTCCACTTGTCATTATTACGAGGGATGGGAAACTCAGCGGACCATTCTAAAAGGATTTAATTCAAGAGCTGAAGTGTTGATGTCATAATAAACATCGATCTTATTTAGTTATGGCACGTTCTGTGGGGCACTTCACCTGCGTTATCACATGGTCAAGTTTTTTAGGGTATAAAGATACATGAATTAATTGTGACACGCCTTAATAGTCCCATTCACTCTCTCTTTCGCTCCACCTGCCCCACAGTTTCCTTTATACCGCGGTGGTTGGCCCATCGTATTCTTCCCCAGCAACAAGGTCTTGGCCTTCGGCCACCCTGTTTCCTTATAGGGGCCCCGCTGCTCTAATCTCTGACACCACTTCATGGAGGCCCACTGCACCGCCAATGTTCGCATGGTGCGCGCCACCACGTCCGGGAAGGCGATCTCCGTTGCTCAACGACACTGCAACCATGGAGGCGACGAGCTTCGAGATGGTGTGGCTGTACAATGGAGTGTGACACCAATATCTCTTCGCCACTGCGAGCGTGAAAAGACCATGGCGAAGTCGACGATCTTGTGGCCGGAATTGGGGAAAACGACGGTTTGAAAGAGGGAAAGAGAAACTTTTAAAATGCTCTACATGTGTTTTGGTATATCCATACACTTAACATCTGCTCCCTCTTTCCCTTTTTCTATCCACCACCCATTCTCTCTTTGACCTTTCTCGACAACCAAACTTCGAGAAAAAAAGAAGGGATAGAAAGATAAAAATAGTGAGAGAGAGAGAGAGAGAGAGAGAGAAAGAGGGGACCAAAGGGCTTGTAGGCTTTACACAGACTTTTGCTCTTACTTTTCCATAAATTGTCATTTGTTGCTCACAATCATAGATCCCTCTACGCCTTGTTGTGTCTTAAAGACTCCACCTTTAATCTGAAAGCTCATTTTTTCATTGGCTCTAGTGTTGGGTTTCATCCAAAAGCCTATGTTGTACAGATACGGGTACGGCACCTGTATCGGATACGGATACGGGTATGGAGTATGAAAATTTTGAAAAAACTGGAGTATGGGTACGGCAATATATATATATATATATATTTAAAAATATGAAAATTTCACAAATTTTGTAAAATAAAAACTAAAATTTCATATGATAAATTAGAAAATACACCAATTTCAACATAAAATAAGTCTAAATTATTCAACATTACATCACAAAAATAAAAAACTACAATATTTAAAACATTGTTCTAAACAAGTACAAATAATTAAACTCTAACAGTTTCAATCTCATCATTTCCTTCCCCATTATCAGTGAAAAGAATAGTGTTTAAATCAGGCTCATCAAGTGAAAGACTAGCTACTTGAAGAATTCCAGCTCCTTCAAATGGATCCCATTCATCTCCACCAATATCCCACATTTTTTTCTCACCCTCATGTAGCTCTTTGTCCTTCTTGATAGGAGATGAAGATTAGTGTATATGAATACTAAATCTTCAGCTCTTTTAGAATTAAGCCTATTTCTCTTCAAAGAGTGAATAAAAGAATATGTACTCCAATTTCTTTCACAACAAGAGGAAGAACATGGTTGTGAAAGGAGCTTCAAGGCTACATTTTGAAGTTTTGGGAGTGAAGATCCATACATCACCCACCATTCCTTGGGTGATAGGTTCCATCTATCTTGTAAGCTATCAAATTGGCCAAACTTATCGTCACCACTTGAGAATTTGATAAACTCTTGGGTTGCCTCTAACCTATCCTTTGATTATGGAAAATCACTCCTAAGGCATTTGTTCCTCCCCAGACAAATCTCATTATCCTTATGTGGGGGAATTCTATTTGGAGCTTCATCAAGCCATTGTTTGCAATAATACCTATAAAATAAAGTATAAGGCATTACTAATTCTAAGAGTTAAAGTATATTTTAAAAAACAAAAGGTAAAAGAAGTTGAAATTTAGATATTTAAACTTACTTGGGATTAAGTGAATGAGCTAAGCAATGAAGTGATATGTAACTTTTAGTCCATCTATCAATTAGAATACTATGTACCACTTCATAAAAGGATGACCGTTCACTCAACTCTTTGCCTTCATGTTGATATATTGCCTTCTTCACTTGCTCAATCATGGAATCCCATTTCTCATAAACCAGATGAAGGGATGACTTATCAGTATCACAAGATCGAAGGATGTCATAAATAGGCTTTGTGAAGCTCAAAACATAATCAAGTTGATCCCACCAACTGTCATTTAGAATTGTTTCTTTCACAAATGTTGCTCTTGGAACATCATCTTCTTTATAGTGAGACCATTCTTCACTAATAACTATAGATTGGAGACCGTGCTTTATGGTTCTCAACCTTTTAAGCATAATAATGATAGAAGCAAATCTAGTCTCAGCAATGGCAAGTAGTTTCAAATGTACAAATTTGTTAAACATGGCAAGTCTCATGGAATGATTCATGATGAAATTTTTAATGAAAAAAACATCATCAGCAACAGTAGAAATCCAACTACACGTAGAATAAACAACTTCATTGGTTGGTGCATTTTTAGGAGCACAAATGTTCTTGAGAGCAAGGTTTAGGGTATGCACTACACATGGTGTCCAGAAAATACGAGGATGCATAGATTCAATAATTGATCCAGCAGCCTTGTAAACAAGTGCATTATCTGTAATGACTTGAACTACATTTTGTGATCTGACTTCATCAATGGTAGACGAAATTAAGTTGGCAATGTAATGTTTATCCTTATATTCACCTAAACCATCAATAACCTTCAAGAACATAGGCCCCGAATCTGAGATAACCGTGAAGTTAATCAACGGTCTTCTTTGTGCATCAGTCCAACCATCAATCACTATACTTACACCCTTCTTCGGCCAAGTGTCTTTGATAGGTTGAAGTAACTTCATTATATTAGCTTTCTCTTTTTGCAATAATGAAGTTCTAATGGCATTATAACTAGGTGGAAGAAAGCCAGAAATATTGGTGTTAGCAGCATACGTAAATGAACTAACAAAATAAGGATTTCTGGCAACATTGAATGGCAAAGCAGCAGAGTAAAACAACCTAGCTATTTCACAAGTCAAATATTCTCTTGCTTCATTATTAAAAGCCCTTTGTAAAGGTCCTTCATTACCTCTTCTTCTCTTGCTCCCATCAAACATATTATCTTTAGGTGGGTTCAAACTTGTAGTTCCAGTAGAAAAAGGAACTTGCACCAACTTTGTTCTTTCAATAGATTCCCTTTCTATTTGCTTCATCTCTTGAAGATAATCATTATTCACTTGTGTACAAATAGCAATTCCATTTCCTTTTTCTCTCAACAAATGAGATTTCACCCGAAAATAAGATCCCTTGTAAGCTCCATTACAAAAATTGCAACGCCAATTTACATTCCCTTCTCCGGATTTCTTATCTTGCAACACAGTTACATAAGCCCAAAGGGCACCACTACTCTCAAATTTTCTAGTCGCAAATTTACTAGTCAAAGAAGCAGAGGAATTGGTGGCATTATTACCACTTCCAGACCCTCCACTACCACTACCAGACCCGACTATTGAGCCTTGTGAAAACATCTGATAAATAATTACAAAGTTTCTATATTATTCAAAAGTAAAAAATTTAATTTTCAGCAGCAACAACACAATCACTTTAGATAACAAGTTTACCAAAAAAAAAAAAAAAGAACACAGAATCAGCAGCACCAAAAAAAACACAGAATTAGCAGCAAAAATAACCAGCAGCAACAGCAAAAAAAAAACAACAAAAACCAAATAAAAATAAAACCACACCAACAACAAAAATCAACAACAGCAGAACAAAACAAAAAAACCAACAAAAATAAAGAAAAAATAGAACAAAAATAGAGGTAGATCATACGCTACCTTAGGTGAAGGACTGGCATTGTTCATTCCTGTCAGTCGGGCCAGCTGTCACTGGGTGAAGGGCGTTTCAAATGAAAGAAAGAAGAAGAAGAAGAAGAAGGGGAGTAAGAAAGTCTTAGAAGGAAGGGGAGAGTTTTGTTATTTCAGGAGAAAGGGATGGGTATTTAAAGAAGGAAGAGGATGGGTATCAGTATCAGAAGAAAGAAGAAGAAGAGGGGTAGGGATTTTGAATGAAAGAAAGAAGGAGATAGAGATAGGGCTCAGGAAGGGAAAAACGAAAAAAGAAAGGGAGAAGTAAGTAGGCAACGTAAGAAAAAAAGAAAAAAGGAAAAAAAGAAAAAAAATGCTACAGGCACCGAAAAAAAAAAACTCAAAACGACACCATTTTTATAAATCCCGTACCCAAAGCCGTACCTAGCCGTACCCAAGCCGTACCCAAATTTTTTTTTTAAAAAAAGAAATGGGTACGTACCCAGGCCTACCCAACGCGTACTCATACCCGGAACGTACTCGGTACAGGTACTTTTACTAAAGTCATGTGCCTGTGCTTCAGAGACATTTAGACAACTTCAAACTATCAAATAGTCATTTAAAGCATTTAGAGCACATGAATAAAAGAGGATAGATATGAAAAGATTGTTGAAAGCTTGCAATTCTTCTATTTACTTAAAATCCTTGTGATTGCAAAGATAAATTTCAAGAAAACTTGGAATTATTTTGATTTGGTTGTTGTAACAGATTTTGTAATGGGTTTGTATTTGGCTTTGGTTTTGTATGATTTGTTTGGGTTTTTCATTGGGTGATTCTATTTTTTTTTTGGTCTTGTGTTTGATTTCTTTGGTAATGATTTCTGCAGGTTGATTATGATCCTAGTGTTCTTTAGGTTGTTTTCTCAAGCAACAGCACTCTGTGCGCTAAGAGGGGCTATGAGTTGTACTATATTGAAGGAATTGGTGCATGGATAGAAAGTATGTCTTGGCTATAGGATGCTAGAAGGAGGGTTAGAGAGCTAAGGGTGGTGGTGGTGGAGGAAGGAGAAAGGAAGAGAGGGAGGAAAAAGAAGGGATGGAGAAGAAGATGGAAAGAGTGATGTGGAAGAATAAGTGATGTGGTAAGTGTTGGGAAGAGTGAGATAGAAAAATAATTGATCTGATAGGTCTACGTTGGATTTTTGTCAGTCACATCAGTGTTTACTGTAAGTCTCTTAATAGCAGGGACTAAAATAAAAACATTTCGGAAAAAGTTTGGATTGAAATCGAAAAAAAAATTACAAGGATCAAAACCAAAATTCTCTATATTTATAAGGATTAAAAACATATTTAATCATTTTCTTTATTTGGCCCCCTCTAGTTAGATCTTATAAATATTTTACTTAATTAAATGTTTAAATATTATAATATATAATATACTATGCATATATGTATATCTCTTTTAAGTTTTGATTGTAAATAAGGCATATATTATCCTCTATACAAAATTACCTACGAAGTATTGGGTTGTCCCAACAAAATGGCCTAGCTCCGCCTCTGTCGGTATCCCTTCTTGCTACTTTTGAACAACTACTTTAGCCAAATAGTCAAGCTTGTAATTTTTTACCATGTGCCTAACTCTTTTGGGCCTAATTGACCATTCTTTGTTTTAAGCACATTAGAAGCCTCGGTGGAAAACTAAATTTTTGCTTAACCTTAGGGAATAGGGGAGCATTGGTCTGAATATTCGAGGTATGCCATAAAATAAGTGTACGGGTCTGCCCAAAATGTGCAAACATTTAAGCTTGGTGGTGTGTAAGTGTATGGTGGAGATAAAATATGAAAAAAAAAGAAAGGAAAAAACCAAGTGGCTAAGAGAAAAATAAAATGATGAATGAATGAAATAAAAAAAATAGCAAAATAAATAAGAAAAAGAGGGAAAATTTTGAAAATAAAATAAAAAGAGGGTAAAGAGAATTGCTTTTGCATGGCATAGATTGGGGTGAATTATCATACTTGTGACTTAGTTCTATCCTCAATATTGTTTTATTCCCTATGGTTTTACCTTGTTATATCCGTATTAATTCCCTCCATTATGTTGGTTCCATTACAACCTTCAATAAGTCCTTTGATTTGTATAGGCATGTGTATTGAGTAGTAGAGAAGTAGAAGATAAGCAAGCTTATAATAGCGCAATTTTTATGAGGTGAATTGAGTGAAACATTTGATCTTAAATACTTGAGAGATGAGAATTCTTGGCTAAGCAATTTATCTTGTAAGGTCTATCATGCATGATTTATGCATCTAAATTTTGTAATACCCTGATTTAATCATGTCTATAATTAACACTAATGAGGATTAATTAATACTAAATTTACAAATAGAGAGGAAAATGTAGAACAACAAAAATTGATAATGTAACTAGATTAAAATATTGTTGGTAATAGAAATCTTAGTTGCATCATATGTAATACCCTAATAATACCATACTATGCTTAAGTCATTTTACGACATTACTAGTTGTTATCCTTAATCAGCGGAAGTTCTTGTAGTTGAAATTAGCATGATTTATGAAAATAGCATAATTTTTTATTTAAATCCTTTATACTTAAAAACTGAGCCTTTAAACACTTACTTACATAAATACGGATATTGTTCCTTGGATTGCTGAGTTGCTAAAAAGCGTAGGACAAAGTAGAAATAATATTACATGATACTTTAAGATAATAATGTAATCATAGATAAATCAGGAGTGATAATCAAACTTAATATTTATCATATTTGTAATAGGTCAAATTAAGTAGCAAGACTTCCAATATGCTGTTAATTACACATAAATTGCTCGACCAAAGCTCTTAAGAAAATAAAAATGCTACGCTATTATCTCAATCCTCCTTAGTTAGGTGTAGTAGCACGACAACTCCTTGTTACACCTAGTCAGATATCACCGGAAGTGCTATCATGGATGACATAAACTCCGTTTGAAGATGACACGAAAATATAGGGGTGAGAAATATAATTTCTCAATAGAATTCTGATTAGACAATTAAAGTGTCATCATTGTCATTCCAGTCACTTCAGGTTTAATTATAAAAACAAGTAAGCATACATAAGTTCAGTTTTATATAAGTTCGGAATGATTTAGCCCTGAAGCGGCTTGCTTTTAGTCTTTCACTTAGGAGCACATCGTGATAAATATTATCATCATAAAGCCTTCTTGCACATGCATAGACATGGGGATAATTCATTCATGATAATGAATGCAACAGAAGTATAAATGCATGGGTATTTTATGCACTTTCATTAACTTTGACTTGACCAAACTCTTTCTTTAACTTTACTTTCATACTTAGCACATACTTAACATTCATTACTTTTATGTGCCCCTTGGATAGACTACTATTAGACATGAGCTCTTTCTGTGACCGTCGTCACATAGTTTTTATCTAAAATCAAACTTAGCTGGCAAGATGATACCTCTAAATTGGAAAGGATCTCGGCTACGTACCTCCAAAGTAAAGGGGTTTCTTAATGGGTCACTTTCCCTTTTGAAGGATCATACTCGCTTATATTGTCTTTGTGGATCACCTTCCCTTTTGAAGGATCATCTCCAATTGATTCTTTTCTTGACATAGTACTTGATATTACATCTTACATCTTAAATGCGTTGAGCTCAAAGATAATACATATATAGGCATGTAATAAATATTCTAAGTCCACAATTTTGACAGAAATACGGCTAGACCAGAGCTTCCCCAAAATTGCCAGGTATGGAAATTCATCCAACAACCAACCATAATCATTTCATATCATCATATCAAGTACCAACAACCATTTGATTATGATCCACTAACCAAACAATCTTGCCAAACAACATGCACAAGAGCATTATACATTCACACCTTAAAGGGTATCTATGGTTTCCTTTGTACTTTGTGAAAAGTAATATGAGTCATTATGTGAATCCTCAAGTCTACTCATGAGAGAATCACATAACTTAGAATAAATATGTGTGGTAAGCTTTTAGGTACTTACGCTTCAAGTGAAGTCATACTTTATTTAATGGATTCTTATACTTCTTTCTCCATTTTTATCTCAAATGAAAGGTCTATTATCCCATCATGCATCTTGGGTCTTAGCCATCTCAAGTTTTGGTGTTAATCATTTTTTCCTCTTTACTTACTAGCTCAAAACTATGGCCATGGTTATAGTCTTATTAGGTCTTAGGTTTCATATTTATCATGTAACTTACTAGGTTTCTTATCTTCACCCCTTAAGAGTTAGGTTTTCTTGAGTTAAAATTTTAACACTTTATTTCCTTTTTTCTTCTTATTAAGGATGTAACCTTAGGTAGGGTTTTCAACCAAAACTTTTGCTTTCAAATCTTTTAATTTCCTTGAAATGGTACACAAGTGATTCTTAGGTTTATAGTATGACCATTGGAGCCCTAATCATACTTCTATTCCCAAAGGATTTTGAGGTCCCTCTAGTCCATTGGGTCATGACAAAGCATGCTCACATTTTTAAACCCAACTACACCATATGTTCTCCATCATCAAGAAGTGATTTTTTGTTTAAGAAGTTGCAAGACCAAGCTTCCATAACCAAAAAGTTTTAATCTTGACTTAGTTAAAAACATTTTCTTCTTTTTTCCCTCAGCAATGGCCAAATAAGTTCCTCAAGATTGGTTAAAATTTCATTTTTACTTTCTTTATCATTCGGTGTGTTGATATTTCAAATAAACCATTGATACACCTGTAAAAGTATCAAACTCATTCTCCCTCACAACTTACTCATCATGGCCGACACCATATAGGTGCCAAGTTCCAATTTTTATTTTGTTTCTCCTCATGTTTCTAATTTTTCAAGATTTATTAAGACTTATGAACAAAGTTCTAGGCCCAAAAGTATTGATCTTTATGAGATAGGTGATAAAGTTTAAAACTTTTTCCAAATTTAAGGTTTAAATACCACTTTTACATGGTCACTTTGCAATATCCCATCAATCATACTCAAGAAAGCAACTTTTTGTGAACATTGTTGGAAGAGATGACATGAGATGGGGGGCTGAATCATGTCTTACCTAAAGTTTTGAACCTGAAAACTTTTTTGAAACAACTTTCTCAAGTCTAAAACTTGGAATGTGGAAGCCATGTGGTTAGAAATAAAAGCTATCTATTTTATGCAAGAATACTTTTGAATGATTTAAAGGCGGCACATATTTGAGGATTGAATTAAAACAACAAGAAAAATGAAAGAGATAGAATGATCACACAGCAAGGTTTATCCTGGTTCGGCCAAACAAATGCCTATGCCAATCCCCAACTCTTCATTGAGATTTTTATACCACGAGTGTTTTTTTTTTCCAGGCCTCTCCAAGCTTTTATAGATGAGTAATCTTTCTCTAGCCTTTCCAAGCTTTTACAGTTGAGTAGCCTTTCTCTAGCCTCTCCAAGCTTTACAACCAAGTAGTATTTATCCTAACCTCTCCAAGCTCACTTTGACCACTATTGGGTTTGATTACAAGAGATTTGATAAAAAGTTTTATGTTTACACTCACACTAAAAGCTCTTGACAGAGTATTGATCAAATACGTATAGTGTGTGTGACTTCTCTAAATTCTTAATATGAGAATATTATCTAATGCAAATCAATAGAAAAGATTTTACAAATAGAAGTTATAATGAGTAACTTTCTGATGATTCAGAAGTTGAGAAGGTTGATGAAGGAGATCTCTTAAGCACAAAAAAAATTCAATCAATCTAACCATTTCTTCTTCATTTTCCAACGTTATATAGACTTTAAGATATGACCGTTGAGGTTTGTAGATCTCGACTCTTGAGCCTCTTTGATCCACTGGTTTGTGACTAGAAAGAGAGAAATGCAGTTTTTTTCTTCAACAAGTAGATTTGACATAGAAGAGGAAAAATAGCCATTGAAGTATTCACCCATTTTTCAAACTTGTTAGCACTTCTTTTGCATCTTGTCAAATCATATTTGACTTTTTGAATTTATCAATGCAGCGTGTAGAAGAAGCTTTGAAGGTGAGGTACTTTATGAGAAGCATGTTTTTTATGATTACCCTTTCGGACGAAGTCATCCTTCTAAATGATTGGATATCTTTCTCGTAACACATTTTCCTTTCTGATGCTATAATGTCATCATTCTGAACTTTTTGACTGTTTCTTATGTGATAAATTATATAGACCACAAAGTGTTTGTTTGAATATAAGTATGTTCAAGAGAAGTACTATGGATTGTTTAAGTATGAGATAAAAGATTTTGCTCACGAAAGAAAACGTTTCAATAAAACAAATCGTTCACAAACAAAAGTTTCAACTTAAAGCTTGATTTGGTATTCATCAAAACCATGAAGCTTGAAACATCCTAAGCTATGAGACAGTTTCAAAAAGGCATTGGAGCTTGCAATCTCCCCTTTTTTGATGATAGCAAATCATTATTTAAGAAAAGCTTTTGTTGGCAAATTCATTTCAGAAGAGTATGATTTGTTATATGAATTTTAAATACTTTTTGAAGTAGATGGAAAATAGACATGACATTCAAAAACTTTAGAAATCTTAAACAAAAATTGCATAGAATTACAGAGACAAATAAAGCCACAATTTTTGCTATAAAAATCTCTTCAAGAGATGTGAACAAAGAATATCAAAGCAAGGATAGAGAAATATAAGTTCACGCTTACAAAAAATGGATTGTTTAATTATCAAAGCTAAGAATTCTTAAACATTCATGCATACAATTTCAGAATAGATTTCATAATCTATCAGATACAAGTAATAATTAACAAACTATATGACTCAAGAAATAAGATTATTAGCACAGAATCATCATAGACTATTAGAGTAAATGATAACTATGATATCAGAGCAATAGTATACTGATAGAGATAATGGATTTTATATCAGAGCATTAATGTGATATAGTAGCATAGCAGATAATGATATTGTCATATATGAATTGTTAAGGATAATAACTTGAAAATATAAACATAGCAAAAATATGTTCCTAAAAATGCAAAGTATGAAATACTAATGTGAGTGTTATGTAGTAACCATACTTTAAAAAAAATTAGTCCTAACTCCTAAATAGAATATAAACTTTAATCTTGACTATACAATCTTTAATCCTAACTTCCCTAAGAAGGTGCTCCCCCTTAGCATAAGCTTTTCTTCAATCTTCTCCCCCTTTGACATCATCAAAAAAAAAAAAATGAAGATGTGGGATCATAGAAGAGCCATGACTAATTGCCCTTTCCTTTCTAAAATTTTGTCCATCCTTCTCTTTAGATTCCTTTGATTGGCTAGGATAGTGATATGGTTTTCTTAAATCAATTCAATCTGAGTTTGAATAAGGTCTGGAACATCCTCTGCTATGAATGGGCCCCCCAGAAAATTTTTGACCAGAATGGTGGCTTGGCTAGCTGATAGGTTAGCAGGTATGTCTTCGGTAGGAAGAGCTGGTGCAGGATTAGGTGTTGAAGTTGGAAGAGAAGCAATGTCAGACACAGCCTCTATAGATTCAGATTCTAATACTAGAGTAACTGTTCTTTCAGGCTCTAATCTTTTTGGTAAAGGTTCTCTTTCCAATTGTTGGTCCACTTCTAGAGAGTCAAAGGAGCATCTAGCACCTCTATGAGAAGCACCAATTCCTGCAGTTGCATTTCTTTGCTTTTGTAGCCATGCTTTTTTCTCTAAATCTGTACTCAGCAGCTTTTGTAATTACTCTTCTAAAAAATGAGGGAGTTGAATCTATAGTAGATTCTTTAGAGTCCTTGTCCAGTTTCTTTTTCCCTTTTTTCTTGTAATCAGGGTCCTCCTTATCACTAGAGGTTTTTGCTTTAGTACGTTTTCTGTGATGATCTTGAGGGGAGGATTCCCTGATTATAATACCTTTTTCTTGAAGTCTTGAGATTCTAGTTGTAGGCTTGAAAGGAGCAATATCTATGGAGTCTGCAACAATGGCAGATGTTTCATCATTAACTCTAGATAAGGTGGTTTTTCTTTTCTTGCTAATTTTTCTTTCAAGAATGGGAGAGGGACTTTTCTCTGATCTTTTCTTCTGCTTGTTCTTATCAGAAGGCTTGGATCCTTTCTTCTTCTTTTTAGTCTTCTTTTCAGAATCTTTTGGCTTCAACCCCAGGTTTATGAAAGTGTCAACTGTAGTTGTGGGTCTACTGTCATCTGACCTATGTCCCTTGAATGGAAGTTGAGCTCGTTGAAAGATTCTTGTAAGAAGCATGCCATAAAGAAGAGTAAAATGTCTTCTACTTTTAGTATGAACAAAAGAAAGAATCAAGTCTAGGATTAACCTCATAAGGTTGATCCTTCTTTTTGTCAAAAGACAAAATAGGACCATTTGGTCTACATCGGTCATAACTTCTATGTCACTACCTCTTGGCAACATTGTGTGTTAAACCACCGAATAAATGACTTTGACATGGATAAGAAGATGAAAGTTTCGAATGTCTCTTATATGCGTACTCCTCTGACCAATAAGGACATCAGCAACATCTTCTTTAGAAACTTCCAATTCCTTCCACAATCATTCACTTGGTCTGCATAGAATGCCTTCATTTTGTAAGTTAATTAATTGAGCAATATCAGAGGGCAGCACTTGAATCTCGAATAGTGATTTGAGCAATATCGGAGGGTAGAAATTGAATCTCGAAGTTTCCAATAATGCTTCTAAGAGATGTGTTGTCTTCATCTATGGGAACTAGTGTACTGTAGAATGTTGGTACCAATCCTATGTAGGTGTCTTATGAAATTCCCAGAAACTCATTCCATCCTTGAAGTTCAAAAATCTCAACTATCGCAGGAAAAGAAGAGAAACTTTCTAGATGGAAGCTTCTTCCTTTGGCTATTGGTCTGATGAAGAAGTTTTTGTGGAAGTTGACTTGAATGCTTTCATCTTCAAAAATGCAAGGAACATTTGAGTTGCTTTTTAACATCATGTTAAAATTGCAAATGTAAAGGTTTGAGAAGGGTAAGATTTGAGATAAAGTGAGGAACAAGATTCATTAATAGTTTGAAGTTTTGCAGAATAAAGATGAACAGTTTTAGAATAAAGGGCAATTGGGTAGAAAAAGGGATAATGATAGTAATTCGAGGTTAAATGATGTAAATGAGGATAAGGCAAATGAAAGTCATGAGGTAAAAACGGTTATATTAAAGAGTAAGAGAGGCTTTTGGTTTTCCCACTCCGTTCGATTATGAGAACATAGCAGAGTGGGAGGTTACCATTTTGGCACACGTTCCAAGCTCATTACAAGTTTTTCACAACTTTGTTCTAATTTAAGATACAATCTATCCTTTACCATTCTGAACCCATAAGTCCGAATCTAACATTTTGATTCCTTTTTTTTGAACCAATTCTGATCCCATATTTCTCAACTGAAACAACATACTCTTCATTTTCAAACAAGTTATCACCTGATTCTAAACCATCTTTATGAACTAGTTTTTGGTTCTTCTTGATATGATCTTTCTAAAGTACACTTGTCTGTTCTTTTGAACAACCTTTGATATATAGTCTCGAGAATCTTTCTCCAGAAAGGAATTCCAGTAGGGAGCAGCAATCTCAGCTTTAAAGCTTAGCTCATGAGGGAAAGTTCCAGTGTAATATGAATGCATGTTTAGAAGCTAGTTATGCTCAAAAGGTTCTTTATGTGACAGAAACAATCTTTAGCTAAGGGTTTTGTGAAGATGTCAGTAATTTGGCCTTCTGTATTAATGAACCTTAGCTCAATATCTCCTTTTTGAGCATGATCTCTTATAAAATGATGTTTGATGTCTATATGCTTAGATCTAGAATGTTGAATGGGATTTTTATAGAGATTGATTTCACTAGTGTTATCACACAAGATAAGGATTTTAGTATGCCTCAGATTGAAATCTTCTAGTTGATGAATCCATAGAATCTAAGTGCTATAGTTTGCTGTTGATACATATTCAGCCTTAGCAGTTGAAAGAGCAATCGTGTTCTGCTTCTTGCTTGACCAAGTTATTAGTGATTTTTGAAGAAAACAACAGCAGTCACTTGTGCTTTTCCTTTCAACTCTGTCTTTAGCAAAATCAGCATCACAGTAAGCTGTAATATCATAAGCAGTACCTTTCTCATACCAAAGACCAAGATTAGTAGTACTTGCTAAATATCTCAAAATTCTTTTAATAGCATTTAAGTGTGATTGTCTTGGATTGGATTAGATTAGAATCTACCACAAATCCCCACACTTAATTGTAGATTAGGTCTACTAACTG
This sequence comes from Pterocarpus santalinus, assembly GCA_031439595.1. Lineage (NCBI taxonomy): Eukaryota > Viridiplantae > Streptophyta > Magnoliopsida > Fabales > Fabaceae > Pterocarpus > Pterocarpus santalinus. The sequence continues at coordinate 24,023,315 of CM062523.1, forward strand.
TAAGATAGAGTAGATAGCCAATCATATATCTGTAAAGTTTCTCAGAACCTTTCTCACCCTCTTCATCAGCTTTTGGAACTTGAGAAGAATGCATGAGAGCACTAGTGCTCTTGGCTTTGTTCATATTAAATTTTTAAGTAGATCCTTAGTATATTTCTCTTGATGAATGAGGATTCCATCCTTTTGTTGCTTGATTTGTAGCCCAAGAAAGAATTTCAGTTCATGTAACATCTGAAATTTCTCAAAACTTTTAATTGGCGTTGCTAATTGATTTATTTGATTTTATTGGATATGTAGAGTCATTTAGAATTCAATTAGAAGTTAAGTAAAGAGATTAGGATTAGGAGAAATTGAAAATAAGAATGTAGAAAATTTCAAAAGATTTCTAGTAATGTTTGCTTGTTTGAAGGAAATCGGTTGAAATTTGGTATTTTATACTACCAGAATCGAATCAATAGGACTATACACTTTAAACCCTAAGTTGAGTGGCCAACAATTGGCCACTCCACTTCCCTTTGGCTGGCACAATTTGTAGCCACAAAATGGGGGAGATATAGCTAAAATCTAACGACTCTTGACTCCACAAATAAGAGACAACCTAACCTTATTACTTGAGTTATAAAATCTTCATAATTCCTTCTCCATCCTTCAAAATTTCGACCCATCTGCTGAAGCTATCTCTTCATTCATCTTTTACTTCACTTCCTCCTCCCTCAATCTTCAACTTTCATCACCTCCCTTCACTCACAACTTGAATCTAGCTAGTAATTTCACCAATCTTGAGGTAGGATTCACTATATTTCATAGTTTTTCTTATTTTGTGGCTGCTGAAGGTTTTAGTTCCATTCTCTTATTTGATAATTTATTGTGTTTATATGATGGTTTATGGCTGGATTAACATGTACTTATTGGATTAGATCTGAAACTTGAATGAAAAACAAAAAGAGGAACCAACCAGAATGGATTAAGTTAAAAAATCCTAAGGCTATCCGTACTGCAATGTATATGGCTTCACCTATAGATATTAGAATTTGATGAAAAATTTTATATGAAATTATACATTTAGAGCTTTCCAACCATATAAATTATAAGGCCATTGGATCTATATTGAGTGACATATGAATTTTTGAAGTTAACCTTAGATTTTTGCCTCTAGTTTTGACTAGACTGAGTTGTGCAGGGCATAACTCAGCCTATACAGCTTCAAATAGAGTGCAAAATTTTTTTCTAGAAAGTTAACAATAGGGTCACATGCCATAAAAATTTTAGAACTTGATTCATTCCCTATTTTTCCCAATAATTCACCAAATTTTCCCTATGTCCTGATTAGGTTGAAACAGGGTAGACAATGTGAACCAACTTCAAAAGCTCATAACTTGAGGTCTATCCACTTAAATGAAATAAATCTTGTTGGAAATGAAAGCTAGTTCAGTCATCTTTGGTTTCGTATAAATCCAATCATATTCCTATTTTTAGTAAATTTTTACTTTTCAGTGCTTAATTCTGTCTAGCAATAAGGTAGACCTACGTTAATCTCTAATAACTTGAGTTATACTTATCAAAACTTAGTGGAATCAAAAAGATTAAAAACTAGACAAACACTACTTCAATATATCAAAAATTTAGATTTAATTAGGCTAAATAGAAATTTTGGCATAAATAACAAAACAGGGCAGAATTGAGTATTATAAGCAGAATTGTCTTAATGCATGTATGAGCTCAAATGAACTTTGAATGTGCAAACCTATGATAATGCTGAAAGGTTAATGTACTATATTAGCTCTGCTACTGTGACTGACTATCTGTTTAAAATGGCACTATTCACGGGAAAGCATACTTGATCCGTTATACTGCCAAAATTCTGGCAGAAATATAGGAACTATGCATCATAAATATGATTCCTCTAGCATAAGCATTCGTGGTTGTATGATTAAAAGATGTAATAATGATTCCATATGACTTGAGCTAGCCCCTAAACAAATTTAAAGGGAATAGACTAGTGTGAAAGTTGGGGAAAGCAAACACGTCACTCATGTATAGGTATGAGCTCGAACCTAAAAAGTAGGCTATCACCCAAAGGTGAGAGAGGCCATTCACCTCCAAGGGACCAAATACAGAGGAAAATAAGAAAGTATAGACACCTTAAGGATGACACTATGTAATGCCTAGGTGTATTAAGAAAAGAAAGTTACAGAAAAATAAGAAAGTGAAGTGCACTTGTATTAGTATTTAGCAGCCTTTGCATATGCATGAGTCTTATTTCCCTAATGGTCTATTATTACTACTGTGAGATGTCTTCTATTTAACAAGTGTATGATAAAATGAACTTTCTTCGAAACATATGTTTTTGAACTTTCTAAAATGAAATCTATAGTTTATATGGCATGATCACTTTTTCTTAAATAAACCGAAGCAGCTGTAGCGACAACGATGATATGAACTGCCAAGAAGCCTAGGAATCCTACTGAGAATATAAAATTCTCATCTCTATGTGTGTTTCTATATCATCTCCAGAGAACTCAGCAAAATTTTGAAGAAGGACAACCTAGCGAAAAGTGATAAAGATTGTGTAACATCCCGATTTCCGAGTTCCGGCTTCGCCCTCAGGATTGATCAATTCCAATTTCCGACTTCATCTTTGGATTTCAATAGGATGACCATTTTCCGAGTTCCAAGTTCATTTTGGCAATTTCCGGCTTCACGTGATGGTTACGAATTGAATGAGATGTTTCCGATTTCCAATATACGACTTCATGTAAACGATTTCCGGCATTAGGCTCGAGTATGTGATATCCGAGTTCCGACATAGGGTGATTCAAAATGGACATGAAAGGCAACTTACGAGTTTTAGCTGAATTGGATTCCGAGTTCATTACCAAGGTCTTTTATCTCTTTCCCGAGTTCCGATATCGAGTTGAAGTGCCAGATCCTATAAATTACGGATTCCGAGTTCATCCGAATAGGTATGTACGGATCACGACTTCCGAGTTTAAGCTTCAACTCCGAACACATGAACATAATTCCATGAGATCCGACTTCGTGCCTCAAGGGAAGTATATCCGGTTTCCGATGTCAATAACCATACAGTATATAAATTCCGACTTCCGAGTTTAAGTACTTGGGTTTGGAAATCCGACTTGAATTCAAGAGTTCCGACCTTAGTGTTGAACTCAATTGGAGTGGACACGAGTTCGGACCCTTGAGCTGATCTTCAGTCAAACGAGCTCCTATATCCGATTTTACATCCAGCATTGGCATTCCCGAGTTCATTCCGAGATTATAGGATTGCCAGTTACATGAGTTCCGACCTCCGACCTTGATTCAAGATTTTCTCACGTCACAAACAACATGGTACGAGTTCCGACATTAGGCTTCAGCTCCCAGCTCAAGCAAAAACGACACGAGTTCCGACCTAAAGTATAATAAGGATGAGTTCCGACTTGAAATAGAGTAAATGCGAGTTCCGATTTCAAACAGTATGGCGGCAAGCTACACTGATAGGGAGACGTAGCTAAACATTGTCCACAAGAAATTCAGCCAATCAGAACCCTCCAAGTTAACTACCACTCATGCCTATATAACGCCTCCTTCTCTGTTCATTCAGACCCATTTCTGCGCCCTCTCTTCTCCCTCACCGCAGCTCTTTTTCCCTTCTCCACTCATCCAACCCCATCTCTCCTTCAAGCTTAGCCAGGTCCTAATAATTCAAGTTTCAACAATTAACTCAAGATCACACTCCAAAGAGGTAGGATTCTACTTTTATTCTTGAATTATTTGCCCTATGGCTGTATGAACTTGTATTATTCTTCATGTATTTGATGAGTTAATAGATGTATTATGGTAGATCATGATTGAATTAACATGAAATATTGAGTTGGGATTAAGATTAGAAGAAGGAAATTAAGAGAAGTACATGGATGAGGGTGCTGTCTTGGTGGAGAGTCCACGGCAGTCCGTACGGCGGAGTGTACGGCGCCGCTGAAAATCGGTAAAATCTGATGAAACTATTTTTAGACGAAAATAGACATTCAGGGCTTTCCATAGATATATCATATAAGGTTATTGGATTAGTATTGAGGGAGATACGAATTTTTGAAGTTTGACCTAGGGTTTAGGATTTTCATCCGAGCAGGGTGACATGAGGAGGGTATAACTCACCCTATACAACTCCAAATCGAGTGAAACTAATTTTGTTAGAAAGCTTACACACAGAGGAACACCCCAATATAAGATTCCGAGTTTGTTATGGTCCCAATTGTTCCCAGTGATTCGAGGAAATTGTCCTATGTCTAATCTAGGCCAAAATAGAGTAGTTCAGAAAGGTAGATTTTCAGGACTTATAACTCGAGGTATACTTAGGTAAATGGAGTGAAACTTGTGGAAAATGAAAGGTTGTCCTGTTAGCTTTGATATGAGACCAATTTCGTAAGATTTGAGCTTAGTTTCGATTTTTAGTGAATTTATATTCGCAGGAGTGTAATTCGGGCTAGTGACTGAACAAGCTGAAGAAAAAGTTGAATATCTTGATTTATATAAATCAGAATGACATGGGACCAAAGAGGTTAGAAAGTAGACATATAGAGTTATGACATATCCAAATTTCAGATTTAAATGAGTTGAATAGAGATAAAGGTGGACTATACAAGATTCGGGCAGAACCGAATAGAATTGGCAGGATGGCCAAAATGATAATTTTACAAGTGTTAATGGAACATGTAAAGTTTGAGTTGAGAACGGCCAACTTGATATTGATATAAATGTGTTAAATTGATAATGTTGTTATGACTGATTTGCCCGTGAGAGCTGGCACTATTCATGGGGAAACGGACCTGATCCGTTATCTTTGCCGAATTCTGGCAGAGTCTAGGGGGCCATGAGTGTCTAAATTACAAGAAGTTTATGATATGAGATATATGAGAAATACTGATGTAGCACATGTACGAGTACATTCAACATGACTATGCTTGACGACACATGAGAATGAAAAGATATAAGTATATTAAGTGTGAATTCCCTTATGGGTGAGTCGGTGTGACAATGGTCACGAGTTGAGCTGACAAGCTCACTCCAAGGCCAGGCTACCCAAGAGCAATAAAGGCTAAAGAGTAAAGACTTAAAGTCTAAAGATTTAAATATATGCCCCACTCACATCAGGCATGGCATCGACCCAGCTAGTGTGAGAATATGGGGGATAGGACTTACATGAGGCATGGCATGACCCAGCTAGTGTAAGTACCGAATGAAGGTCCTATATTCCTAAGAAACGTGACATGGCGATCACGCTCTGATGGGGTATGACATGGCGATCATACTCTGGAATATAGCATGAAGATCCCATATTCCTAAGGGACGTGACATGGCGATCACGCTCCGATGGGGTATGACATGGCGATCATACTCTGGAATGTGGCATGTAAAGATATAATGATGAGTCTATATTCCTAAGGAACGTGACATGGCGATCATGCTCTGATGGGGTGTGACATGGCGATCATACTCTGGAATATAGTATGAAGATCCCATATTCCTAAGGGACGTGACATGGCGATCACGCTCCTACGGGGTATGACATGGCGATCATACTCTGGAATATGGTATGATGCTGCACTTGAGGACGGCGATACGTAACGCTCAAGTGTAAACAGATCCAAGCACCCTAGGGACGTCGATACGGCTAGGTGTGCCAAGTAAAAGACTAAAGACTAAAGATTTTATGAGGAAAAGGAAGATGAAGAAAGAAAAGCAAGTTTCATGTATAGGCATGAATTTAAGTACGAGTAATTTTATGTGCAGATGTTATGTTCTCAGCATATTAATATTATGTGAGTGTCTTAGTATGCTATAGTTCCAGTGAAGTATGTGTAGAAGTTATGCCTGCAGTACATTCTTTGCTATCGTACTTTATGGTATTTCGGTTGTTAGTCCTAATATAATTCATAACTTGATTTTACGGATTCTCTCAGATGCCAAGTGTATGATTAAAATAGACTTTGCTTCGGATCACATACCTTTGAACTATAAAATTGAACAATGTGTATTTACTTTTTTTTCTATAAACCGAAGCAAACTGGAGACGACCATGATGACACTATGTATGAAAATTAGAGAATCCTACTGAGAATTTTATAATTCTCACTCCTATTTCCATGTTGTCTCCAGATAATTGTAGAAGTTTCCGAAGACGGCTGAAGTTCTTTGTCGGATGAGGTCCACTCAGTAACGATATACTTGACTCAGGTATGGTACTATGACTTAAGCATAGTACTGTGCTTGGGAGGGTGTTACAGATTGGGCTAGCTACTGAAGACAATTTACAAGTATATATACATATATATATTGGTAACTAAAAAGTTATCTAGTAACACTTGTAGTGGTGGACTGTAAACAAAGATTGTAATGTTTGTAGGAGAGATTGATTAAATAACAAATCAAGGTTTGTGCAATTTAATTGTAACAACTCGTCAGGATAATATCATGACTTAAGCATAGTATTATACATGCGAGGACGTTGCAGTTCACCCATCATGCTCATCTCAAATTCTCCTTGCATAAGCTCCGAGAAATTCTTGCACAAATTCTGATTAGCTACACCAAATACTATATCATCAACAAAAATTTGAATAATTAAAATATCATTTTTCTCATGCAGTGTAAATAAGATAGTATCAACCTTTCCTCTTTCAAAGCCATTTTTGAGAAGAAAAGAGCTAAGTTTTTCATACCAAGCTTTAGGTGCTTGTTTTAATCCATATAACGCTTTTGATAGTTCAAAAACATGATGAGGAAATAAACGTCCTCAGATATGAAACCATTTAAGAAAACAAATTTTACATCCATTTGAAATAAAACAAACCCTTTATAAGCAGCATAAGCAAGTAGCATTCTGATAGTTTCTAGTCTAGCTACAGGAGCAAATGTCTCATCATAATCATTGCCTTCTTGCTGGTTGTATCCTTGAAACACTAGTCTTGCTTTATTTCTAATTACTTTTCCACACTCATCAAGTTTGTTTTTGAGCACCCATTTTGTCCCAATGGCAGATTATCCTTTTGGTAATGGGACTAGAGTCCAGACTTTACTCTTCTCAAACTGATTTAGTTCTTCTTTCATTGCTTCAACCTAACTTTGATATTGTAAATCTTCATCTACACTTTCTCATTGAATTTCAGAAATCAGAGTAAGGTTGGATTCAGTTTTGAGTGAAGATCTAGTTCTAATCCCTTGAGAAGGTTCACCAATAATTTGGTTTTGAGAGATGGCTCTCAAGTCTCTTACGCCAATATATCTTCTCTTGATATATGTATGTTTTGGATCTTCAGAGATGTCATCAGAGACATGTTGATGTGTAGGGAAATCAGAATCATCATCATTATCATTTCTTGTAGCAATCTGAAGGTTTTGCTGATGCTAAGCATTGTCATTTAAGGACATATTCTCCATTTCTTCTTCTAGATCTCCAACCTTCTGATTGATGTCATTCCTTCTTTCCATGAAACTTATGTATATGGTTTCTTCCACAGTCTAAGTTTTCTTGTTGTATACCCTCTAAGCTTTTAACACAGAAGAATATTCTAGAAAGGCTCCAAGATCAGACTTAGGATCAAACTTTGAAAGCTTATCCTTTGTGTTAAGTATAAAGCAATCAAATCCAAATGCATGAAAATATGAGATGTTGGGTTTTCTACCTTTCCATAATTCATAGGGGGTTTTCTTGAGTATTGGCCTTAAGAAAATGTAGTTTTGAATGTAGCGGGCAGTATTTACTGCTTCTACCTAAAATCCTTTTGATAAACCACTTTCAAGAAGCATAGTTCTGCCCATTTCTTACAATGATATAATCTTCCCTTCCACTACCCCATTTTGTTGAGGAATTCTAGGAGAAGAGAAGTTATGTGAAATGCCATATTCATTACAGAAAATTTCAAAAAAGTGATTCTCAAATTCTCCACCATGATTTGATCTGATGGAAGTAATGCAAAAACCTTTTTCTTTTTGAATTCTTTTTGGAAAAGTTTTGAAAGCCTTACAAGCTTCATCCTTATGGATTAGAAATATAATCCTTGTAAATCTTAAAAAATTATCCATAATGACTAAACCATATTTCTTACCACCTAAACTTGTAGTTTAGTTGGTCCAAATAGATCAAGATATAAAAGCTCAAGTGGTCTGGTAATTGAAACTACATTTTTACTATGAAAAGAGCTCTTGGCCTATTTACCTCTAAGACAAAACTCACAAGATGAGTCATTTTCAAAATTGATCTTAGGTAAACCTTTAACTAATTCTTTCTGAGAAATTTCAGAGATTAGTTTCATATGAGCATGACCAAGTTTCTTGTGCCATAACCACTTTTCATCCAAAAGGAGCATTTTACATTTTGATCTAAAAGGTCATCTAGATATAATACATATGTATTATCACACCTTCTAGCAGTAAGAATAATTTTATCAGAAGTGGAATCTTTAATAACTCATTGAGAAGGTTCAAGCACAACTCTGTAGCCTTGGTCACAGAATTGACTAATGCTTAGAAGGTTGTGAGTTAGTCTTTCTACTAACATAACACCATTTATTAAGTCAAATCATTCTTACCAACATTATCTATACCAACGATTTTGGACTTGATTCTATCAGCAAATTTCACAACTCCACCATCCTTGGGTCTAAGGTTTCTAAGCTAATATTTATTTCTAGTCATGTGTCTATAACATCCACTATCCAGATACCACTTCTTTTTCTTTAGATGTTGTGATTTAAGACACACTTACATCAAAAGCAATTTTCATTTCAGGTACCTAAATCTTCTTGTGACCTTTTGTGTTAGTTGATATTTTGGGCTTTTCCACTTTCTATTTAGCTTTCCTTTTAGAGAATCATCTTTTAGAAGAGTGTCCCCTTTTGAAATAGTAAATACATGTAGGAATTTTATGTTGAGAATCTTTAGATGATTCTTCATTTATTTCTTCCACATATCCTAGCCAGTTTTGTCCAAATATGGCTTTTGGCCTCCAAGCATGAGATCAACATTTTTTGAGCCATTAATCATTCTCTCAAGATCAGTTTTGAGAAGTTTGACTAAGTCCTAAAGTTCGATATCAGAGGAAGTATTCTAACTACCTTCAGAAACCTCTACTTTTAGGGCATTAACATCCTTCTGGAGGCTGTCATCTTCCTTTAAAAGCTTAGAATTTTTATGACCTAGCTTCTCATTCTCAATCTTGAGTATTTCAAAATTTGAGGACAGTTTCTGAAAATTTTTCTTTAAAGAAGCATACTGGGAAGCAAGTAATTGAGAATCATCCAAGAGATCATCATAAGCTTTTTGAAGATTTTCAGAAGTAAGTTCAAGTTCAAAATCAGATACCTTAGTTTCTTTTTTTGAAATAATATCAGCCATAAAGCAAAGATTTGCCACAATTTCTTCTTCACTTTGTGATTTAGCATTCTCCTGTTCTTCATTCATATCTTCTCATATTGCCATCATAGCCTTCTTTTTTGTAGTCTTCTTTCTTGAGACTCTCTTTAGTCTAGGACATGCAGATTTAACATGTCCAGGCTCTTTACATTCAAAGCAAATGATCTTATCTTGCTTGGCCTTACCCTTCTTGTCTTTCTTGGGAACAAGGCTCTTTTTCTTTCTCTTTTTCCATGCCTTTAAGATCTTCCTTGCTAAATGCGTGATCTCATCATCATCATCATTAGAGGAGTCTTCTTCATCTTCTTTAGACTCTTTTGAAGCTTTCATGGCCTTGGAAGATTGAGTCCTTTTATGAGTGGACTTCAGAGCAATAGACTTCCCTTTTCTGGTAGTCTCATCGGAGACTTTGTTAAACTCAATCTCATGAGTCTTCAACAACCCAATGAGAGCATCTAAGCTAAGTACTTTTATCAAATCCTTAGCTTCTTGAATAGCAGTTACTTTTGGATGCCAGGCCTTTGAAAGACTTCTCAGAATCTTTCTCACCATTTCTGCATTATTGTACTTTTTGCCTAAGGCCTTCAACTGATTTATGATATGCATAAATCTAGTTTTCATTTCATCAATATTTTTGTACTCTAGCATTTTAAACATTTCATATTGATGAACTAGCATGCCGATCTTGGTTTCCTTGACCTAATCAATTCCTTCATGAAGCACTTGGAGTCTATCCCAAATTTCCCTTGATGAATCACAGGATATGATTTTGTCATATTCACTTTTGCTCATGGCACATATGAGGAGATAATTTGCCTTGGCATTCATTTGAACGTTGGACTGATGCTGATCAGTCCATTTATTCCTTGGAATGGTTCTAAATACCACAAGTGGAGGTTGCTTCGGATAAGTAACTACTTGTGGCACGGGTTGTTCAACTATGGGTATATAATCACCATTTCCTATTATTTCCCACATGTCCAGGCATGTGGACTCGATGAAAAGTCTTATTCTATCCTTCCAGTAAGGATAGTCTTCACCATTAAAGTATGGAGGATGGTTGATAGAGTGACCCTTTGCAATATAATTTATTTGCTATGCCATTTGTAGGATCTTTATGCTCTGCAACTATTAGGAAGCTTAACCCTAGAGTTCGGCTCTGATGCCAATTATTGGAAAAGATGACATGAGAAGGGGGTTGAATCATGTCATAGCTAAAATTTTGAACCTAATTTTTTTTTTTAAAACAACTTTCTCAAGTCCTAGACTTGGAATATGGAAGCAATGTGGTTAGAAATAATAGGTATCTATTTTATGCAAGAATATTTTTGAATGCTTTAAAGGCAGCACAAATTTAAGGATTGAATTAAAATAGCATGTAAAATGAAAGAAATAGAATGATTACACAGCAAGGTTTATCTTGGTTCGCCAAACAAATGCCTACGTCCAGTCCCTAACTCTTTGTTGAGATTTTTATACCACGAGTATTATTTTTCCAAGCCTCTCTAAGTTTTTATAGATGAGTAGTCTCCAGGCTTTTACAATTGAGCGATCTTTCTCTAGCCTCTCCAAACTTTACAACCAAGTAGTATTTATCCTAACCTCTCTAAGCTCACTTTGACCATTATCGGGCCTGGTTATAAGAGATTTGATAAAAAGGTTTGTGTTTACACTCACACTAAAAGCTATTCACATAGTATTGATCAAATGCATATAGTGTGTATGACTTTTCTAAATTTTCAATATGAGAATATTATCTAATACAAATCAATAAAGAAGATTTTACAAACAGAAGTTCCAATAAGTAACTTTTTGATGATTTAGAAGGTTGAGAAGGTTGATGAAGAAGATCTCTTAAGCGTAAAAAAATATTTAATCAATCTAACCATTTCTTCTTCGTTTTCTAACTTTATATAGACTTCAAGATATGACCATTGAAGTTTGCAGATCTTGAGCCTTGAGCCTCTTTGATCTACTGGTCTGTGAATGGAAAAAGAGAAATGTAATTTTCTTCTTTAACAAGTAGACTTGACACAGAAGAGGAAAAATAGCCATTAAAGTGTTCATCCACTTTTCAGACTTGTTAGCGCTTCTTTTGCATCTTGTCAAATCATATTTGACTTTTTGAATTTATCAATGAAGCGTGTAGAAGAAGCTTTGAACGTGAGGTACTTCATGAGAAGCATGTTTCTGATGATTACCCTTTTGGATGAAGTCATCCTTTTGAATGAATGGATATCCTTCTCATAACACATTTTCCTTTCTGATACTATAATCTCATCCTTCTGAACTTTTTGACTATTTCTTACGTGAAAAATCATACAGACCACAAAGTATTTGTTCCAAAATAAGTATATTCAAGAGAAGTACTATAGATTAAAACACTTTGTTTGGTCCAAAAGTTGTTTAAGTACGAGATAAAAGATTTTGCTCACAAAAAAAAAAGTTTTAATAAAACAAATCATTTACAAACAAAAATTTTAACTTAAAAGCTTGATTTGGTATTCATCAAAACCATGAAGCTTGAAACGTCCTAAGTTATGAGATGGTTTTAGAAGGGAATTGGAGCTTACAAACATAATCATAAAGTGAAGAATAACCAAATAATTACTTAAACACTCAAGAAAGGTGCAAACTTTAGAATCTTTTTAGGAGGTAAAGACAAGAAATATGGCAAAAAAACCATAACCATGGCTAGGGTTAGGAGCTCTTGACATGAAAGTGAGTAAAAGTCAAGACTTTGCACATTCTTTTCAAGATAATGATATTATAGGAGCAAAATAAGTAGTAGAAATAAGAAAGTCATCATTTTTCTCAAGAAACTAGAAGCTTTAAGACAAAGCTTGAGGCTCCAAGTTATAAACAAGCTTGGGCTCTCATGGCTTGTCTTAAGAGAAAACAAAAGTATATAGTGAATTCTACCACAAGATGATGATCAAGACAAGAAAAAGTTGGATCTTGAAGAGAAAGAATCTCCTCCTTGCTCCTTAACAAGCTCATAGTTTTGAGCTCTTTGACGAAGGTGAGATTTTTGCTTCCCTTGGCTTGGATGAGGTTATGTTTGTATGTGTTTGTGAGAGCTAAAAGTTGTAGCTCTTACAAGGTTGAGTGAGGTTGGTTATGGAGGATGGAGAACAAAGAAGATGAAGAGAGTTTTCTTTTTCTTGGAGTTGAGAGAATATAAGAGTGTGTTAGAGAATGAAAAGTGAATGAAATAAAATGTGAGTGTGTGTTCATATGGTGGGGTGGCCGTAGGTTTTTCTCTCTTAAGGGAAGGAAGATATTTTGTATTACTTGTAATTGACGGGGGACAAATTGGATATTTAAGAAACCACTTTAGACAAGGCCTATACTAGGTTATTACATAAAGCAACTGGATCTTTTACTTTTTCACTTTAGTGATGTCATGATTACTTTATTATCTAACTGACTTAATTTGAATTCTAATGATGTGATTAAGTGTTTTTACTACTTAGTTGACTTAATTAATTAAGGGTTAGTGATTAACTCATGTTGTCAGGATTAGCAAAATAAATTTTTAATTAAGCTTAATTAACTTTAATTAAACTTGATTAAGCTAATTATTAGTGATTAGTGCTTGGTTAGGCCCTTAACGGATCGATTTGCTTGATCCGAAATTCTCTAATCTTAATTAAGTATTCTCTTAATTTTTCTCTCCTTAATTACCTTTTTTATCCCTTGATTTAAGCCTTTGTTCTTTAATTTTTCATTAAGTGTTTAATTACTCAAAATCACTGAAGTAATTTAGCATAAAGAAAATTGGGGATGTTACATCATAAAAATTTTAAGAACAATTTCTCAGGTCATATGAAATTGATCTTGTAGAAATTTAAAATACAAGGAAGTTTAATTATTAGGAGACAACACCAACCAAGAAATCCAAGGAGCTATGAGGACCATGCAATTAAAGTTGATACTTTTTACATTTTACCAAAAATTATTATAAAATTTAGATGATAACTACAAAAACCTTGAATATCTTCATCCTTTTCTTTCTCCTCCCTTCAAAAACTTGAAACTTCTTTCCCTCCATACCTCCTCCATTGTTGATCTTCAACCTACCCAAGATCTTGTATTTTACTTGCTTTTACTTATACTATCCAACCCTTTAGCTTATTCACCACCAAGAAACTTATACACAAGCCAAAATGTTACACCCTAATAGTCTCATACTATACTTAAGTTATATTATGGGATTATTAGTTGTTATTTTTGCTCATGGAACTCACTTTACTACTTTAAATTACTTTATACTGAAAATAAGGGTAAATTTTTTTTTTTGATCAATAATGAAATAAACCTTTTAAAAATAATGAGCCATGAGCATGTCATGAGCGCATAATACCAAACGTCATTATTTCATACATGTGGTGCAAAAAAAATACATAAGGGCATTATAAAGAGCAACCATCTTAAATAAACAAAATATCATATAAATCATCAAGAATTACATAATCATGAGTCATCAATCAAACTTTTCATGCATCATGCTAAATAGTATCATACATTCATATCCTAATGGGTGTCTATGCCTTTTCCCTTTGCGAGAAATCTTATGAATCATCATGTGATTCTTCATGCTTACTCATAAGAGAACCACATAGTTTAGTATGAATGTGTGTTGTAAACTTTTAGTTACTTGACTCTTGAGTGAAGTCACCTTTTGCCTTAGAGATTTATTTCCCCTTAATAATTTCAAAATGTTCTTATGTATAAATCTTGTGGAATAAAGTGTTGAAGTTAACAAAGTTAACACTTATTTTTCTTTTCCTCCTTAATGTGGCCAAAGCCTAATATGGTGTTTTAGCCCATATTTTGCATTCCAATCTTTTAGTTTCCTTGAGATAGCACACTAGTGATACCTAGGTTCATGGTATGCTCAGAGGTCCTAATCATACTTTTGTTCCCAAAGGATTTTGAGATCCTTGTAGTCCCTTAGGTCATGACAATGCATAACCACATTCATGAACCCAACAACGCCATGTGTTTGCTAGTCATCAAGAAGAAATCTTTATTCCAACAAATTACAAGATTCAATCTTATTTAAATAAAATAGCAAGATTTCAACTTTATGATTATAAAATTTCCTTCTTTAATAATGTATAAACCTTTGCATTATATTCATGTCTTCAAGATTCAACCTTTATGAAATAAAAATACAAGATGGTAACCGTATGGCTAAAATGTCTTATTCTTTAAGAAAGTTGAAACTTTTGATCATTATTATACCTTCAAGATTACAACTTTATGACTTAAAGTTACTATAAGATTTAAAAGATTCATTCTTGAAGAAAGTTAAACACTTTTGTCAATATTTTTAACTCAAGATTCAATCTTTATTAAATAAAGTTGCAAGTTTACATTTTTATGACCAAATAGTTACATTGTTGAAGGAAGTTTGAAACTTTATGAAGTATTTTGTCTTTAAGGTTCAACACTTGTGACACAAAGTGACAAGTTCTTACTTTTTATGGTTAAAAAGCTTCATATCTTAAGAAAGTTTGAACCTTTACACTTATTCTTGTCTTCAAGAAGAACAAAATGAAACTTTTGGAGAAGCATATACTTTGTGCCACTTTTAGTGCTTCAAGAAGCAAACTTTTTAAAGTTCTATGTTTATAGAATATTCTTAGTCTTATCAAAATCATGAGGAAGATATAAAAAGAGAATATTTCAAATCATGAGCTCTTCATCAGGAAAGAAATGATCTTTAAACCAAATACCACCAAGAAAGCATATTTCTTTTTCAACAACTCACAAGAAAACATCAAAACATATGCATCATGAGAGAAAAATGAAAACTTTAGAAGCATTCAAGAAAAGAAACACACAAGATCTCATGAAACAAACTCAAAGAATCAAACTTTGCTAAAAATGGAAACTTTGCTCATGAAGAGCATATAGCTTTTCTCAAGTTGTCACTTGAAGTTCTTAGCCATGGTGAGAGTCAAGCTTCAAGCTTTCCTGAGTAACAAAAACAAGAAATGAAATATTACTGTAATGTCCTCCTCTGTATAGTATTATGCTTAAGTCATAGTACCACATTTTGGAGTTGTTACTGTTATCTGAGCGGATCTTATCTGACAACAACTTCAGTCATCTTTGAAACTTCTCGAACTATCTGGAGATAACACGGAAGCAGGAGTGAGAATTTCAATATTCTTAGTAGGATTCACTAAGAAATTTCATACCGTGTCATCATTATCATCTCCAACTGCTTCGGTTTATTATGAAAAAGGTGGACATATTACATAAACAGTTTGACTTTATAGTTCAAAAAATATTATTCGAAGCAGAGTCCATTTTATTCATACACTTGTCATTTGGGTGAGCCAATACGAAATAAATTCATGAATTATACTATGAATAATAATGGAAACGTATTAAAGTATAATATCACTAATATACTGAAAACATAAAATCTGCACATGCCTTTACTTGCACTTGAACTTATGCAGATACACATAATTTTCTTTTCTTCCATTATCTTCCTTAATATTTATCTTTACTTTCTTCATTTGACATACCTAGGCGTTACGTATTGCCATCCCTAGGGTGTCTGCATTTACCTACACTTGAGCGTTACACATCGCCATCCTCAAGTGCAGCCTTGCTCATCTTGTGTATGCATTTACCTACACTTGAGCGTTACGTATCGCCGTTCTCAAGTGCAGCCTGGTCATCTTCTTGTACTTGTCATACATATTCCAGAGTACGATCGCCATGTCATACTCCATCGGGGTGTGATCACCATGTCACACTCCTTAGGAATATATTCATCCTGCTATGTCCCAGAGTATGATCGCCATGTCATACTCCATCAAGATGTGATCACCATGTCACATTCCTTATGAACATGGGACCTCCATCATATCTTTTAACTACCTTCACAGGGAGGGACCTAATTAACTGCCTCCAGGTGAAGGGATCCACATTTAATATATTCATATCCTTTCATTCTCATACATAATCATACATAGACATGCTGAATGCACTTCATACATATGCTTCATTAGTTGTCACATACAACAAAGTCTTGCAAAGCTTTTAACTTTTACTAATGTTCCCGAGTTTGAGTTTAGGACTGACTTCCAAGATTGAATTAGGTCCGAGTTCCAAGATTATATAAGTTCCGACTTCCAGTATATAAGGTTAATGTTTTGATTCCCGACTTTCGGGGTTATATTTAGAATCGATCTCCGAGATTGATCCTAGACCAAGTTTTAGAATTACGTGTATAAGAGTTTTAAAGCATCCTAGTTCTCGACTTCTGAGATTCAGGTATAAGGTTTCATGTTCTGGTACTAACTTCCACGTTTATGTTGAAGATCTTCGACTTCCGAGTTTAAGTATTTTAGGTTCTATATTCTTATCTTTGACTTTCAATTTTAAGGCGATTTATGTGCTGTGTGATTCCCGACCTCCGACTTTAAGCCACAATTAGTCTTCCAAAACTTTTATGAATGTGTTTCCTAAGTTCCAAGTTCTGACATTAATTATACCCGATCTAGTTTTCTATTCACTAAGTTTCGAGTTCAACATTAGGCATACCTGTTCTAGTTTCCTATTCACTAAGTTTCGAGTTCCGATATTAACTAAACTTGATCTAGTTTTCATACATGTCTTTAGCCAAATTGCACTCTTATAAGGGAAAATTCACAAAAAATAGAAATCTAGGTGAAATTATGTAAAATTTATATTAATTTAAAGGTAATAGAACAAGCTTTCAAATAAAATAAGTTGCTTGTTATTTGAATGAGTATAATTCGAGATATAAGCCCCGAAACTTGACCCTACTAGACTACCCTGTTCTAGCCTGGAATGAACTTAAGGTGAATTCATTGATGAACTGGGGATAGTTGACAACTAATTTGACTCTAAAATTTTTATGGGATGTTCCCTCATATGTTAGCTTTCACACAACATTAGATTCAATCAATTTGGAGTTGTGTAGGGTGAGTTACACCCTTCTCAACTCACACTACCCAGATGAAAGTCCTGATTTCTAGGTCAAATTTCAAAAATTCATAACTACCTCTATACTGATCCAATGGTCGTATATTATATATGTATAGAAAGCCCTAAATGTCTAGTTTTATATAAAAATAGACTCATGAAATTTAAATGGCTATTGGTAGAGCCGTACACTCCACCGTATGGACCGCTGAGGAACACCCTAATAGCTTCTTGAGTTTTCTCTTTCCTTCAAGTTCTTTCATACCAATTCCAATTCTAATCACAGCACACATGCAAATTCAATTATAAACCATCATCATCACTTCAAATCACATCAATATCAGGAGGAAAACAAGATCCCCACACAGCCCCAAATTAAGAAAAACAAGAGGAGAAGTTGGATTCCTACCTTGTTTAGTTGAATTATTGTTGATTTGATGTTTCAAATGGAAGCAACTCTTGATAAGACTTGAAGAGAGGATGGAGATGGAGTGGAGATGAGTGTGTATGGAAGAGAAATGAAGAGTGGTCAGCTCCTTATGCTCGCCAAAATTACCAAGGGCAAGGAAGGAATTGAACACAAACTTGTGGAGCAAGGAGTTAAGTGATTGGTGGATGTGTGTTGGAGTTTCAATTTGATTTGGAAGCCTATATGGAGGGCTGAGATGGCACCACTTGCATGGGTAAGTTGGCTAAATCTTGGTCATCCATTCTAGTGTTCTTACAATATAATTTCTATTGATCCGGTTCCGATAGTTTAAATTACTGAAATCTTACCGATTTCTCTTAAATCGGTAAACCGGTCTTAGAAAAAATCCTGTGAGGTTTCCTATGTTCGTAATCTAATTCCATCAAGCCTAATCATTTCTAAATCACATGTAATTGACTTTAAGTAAAAGTTTAATTGAATTCTAATTAAACCCATTTATTCGATAAAAACCGAACAACTCGATTATTAGCAATAAAATTTTTTTCGAGCGTTACAATCACTACCTAGTGTTGAAAATGGCGCCTTCTTGAAGGAGAAAATGATGAAGATGATGGCTCCTCCAAGTGGTGAATGTGGCGGTTTTCAATGGAGAAGGAGAGAGCTCTTGAGTTCTTGCGAGAATGAAGCTTGTAGTGTGTATATCTTGCCTCCAAAGATCAAAAGACATGATTTTTGAAGAGCTTAGTGAAGAAGGTTTGGTTATGGTGATGGAGAATGATAAAGAAGATGAAAAAGAAATGTAGAGAGAAGTTGGAGAGTTTGTGAGTTAGAGAGAGAATAAAATGTTATAAAAATGAAGTGAATGTGTGTGTGTTGGCCGTAGCCTATTATGGGCAAGAGGGGAGATATTTTGCTTAATTTTGAGTTAATTAAGATTTAGGGGGACAAATTGGATGATGAAGGAGATAAAGACTGGTCAACTCTTACAAAAAGCAACTTTGTCTCATGCTTTTTACTTTAATGACATCACTAAATACTTTATTATCTAGTTGACTAAATTTGAATTTTAATAATGTGATTAAGTGCTCTTGTAACTTAATTAACTTGATTAAGTAAGGATTAGTGATTAACTCACAAGAATATGATTAAGAAAAATTAAACTTTTAATTAAGTTTAATTGCCTTTAATTAAACTTGATTAAGCTAATTATGGGTAATTGTGTCAGATTAAGCCATTAAGAGTTTAACTTGCTTAATTAGAGATTCTCTAATCTTTATTAAGTGTTCTCACAGCTTTTCTCTTCAAAATTACCTCATAAACTCTTTAATTAGGCCTTAATCCTTTAATTTCTCATTAAGCACCTAATTACTCAAGGTTACTGAGGTAATTTAGCACTAAAGAAAATTGAGGATGTTACACAAAAACTCCCTCCTTTTGCACAATATATTGTCAACTATGCAAGAAAAAGAAGGGAGCTAGTTGGTGGTTGTTTGATTAGAGAGTTTGAAGTATCAAGGAGTTGAGTTCGATAGCGTTTGCTAGCTTAGAGATAAGATAGGCTCCTAGAACTTGTTGTATCATATGATTTCTTAATGTTCTTAATTCATTTTGCTCTACTTATTTTGAGGCTGATATGATGCTAATAGTACTTGTTATAATGACCCAAGGTTAGTGATACTTGGTTGGTATTGAGAAATAAGCTAGGGAATCAAAACAACTTTAAAACAGAAAAAACTGCTTGCTGAGAGCAAGGTAAACAATGCTCAATCCGTGAATATCTCAAGCTAGGAAATTCAAATTAAAGTGAAACTAATTTTAAATGAAAATACACTCATAGGAGAGTATACCCATGAGATTTGAGGTCCATTGGACTTAAGATGAGTAAGTTATTAATTTTATAATAGGTTGTTGATGGAGTGATACGGATTTGAACAGGGTGTATTTTAATGGGCATAACTTGCCTTATAGATATTCAAACTAATTGCAACCAATTTTTAGAAAAATAACACACAGGAGAGCAACCCTATAAATTTTTAGATCCAAACTCCTAGTTGTAACATCCACTGAATTTTTTTATCATTTTTCGCCTAGTTATTTGGGTTTTTATCGAATAATTGAGGCTAATGAAATTCAAATAAATATTTACTTAGGATCAATTAATTAGCAATTAATTGAGTTTAGATATGAAGGAATTAGGTTAGAAGCATAAAAGATTTCATAGAAGATTTTCTTAAACCAATTTACCGATTTAAAGGAAATCAGTAAGATTACAGTATTTTAAACTGTCGAAACTAAATCAACAGAATTATATACCCTAAACCCTATGCCTCAAGGTTGAATACTCAGCCATTTAAGCCTCTATGGGTGGTGCCACTAAGGCCATAAGGAGAAGGAAGCATGGCTGGAAGTTGGCCACAAAATTTTAGCCAATCATAACACACTTAGCCAACTACCCTCTTAATACTTAAATCAGATTTTCTCTCTTCATTTTCATGTTGACTTGTGCTTCCCTCTCTCCTTGTTTCAGCCTTCTTCTTCTCTTCTCCTCTCAACCAACTCCATCAAACCTTCAAGCTTTGATAAGATTCCATCAACTTGAGCTCAAACTTAGCAAAATCACATTTAAAGGAGGTAGAGATTCAACATGTTTCTTGTTCTTTTGGTTATGGGTGGCTGATTGGGGCTTTTATTTTCTCATTTCTTAATGTGATGATTGAATGAATATGATGATTCTTGGCTAGTTTGTTGGCTGTTTTTGATGTTAAAATCGATTAAGAAGTAAGAAAGGGTGAAAGTAGGAAGAAGTAAGAGGCTAGGAGATTAAAACCCTTTGGCAGTCCGTACGGCAGAGTGTACGGCTCCGCCTACAGCCATTTAAATTTGATGAAACTATTTTTATATAAAACTAGACATTCAGGAATTTTCATAAATATATAATATAAGGCCATTGGATTAGTATTGAGAAAGATATGAATTTTGGAAATTTGACCTCGGTTTTTGAGTTTGATTCTGGGCAGACTAGGTTGTTCAGAGCAAAACTCGCCCTATACAATGGGAATTGAATGAAATGAACTTTGTTAGAAATCTTACACATAGGAGAATATCCCATAAAAATTTTAGAGTTAGATATGGTCCCGTTTGTTCCCAATGGTTTGAGGAAGTTGCCCTATGTCCAAATCGGGCCAAAACAGGGTAGTTCAGAAAAGTCAAATTTCTGGGCTTATAACTCGAGCCCTATTAAATTAAATGAAAAGGAACTTATTTCATATGAAATCTTGTTCTGTTATCTTTAATATGATACTAATTTCATATGATTTGAACTGGTTTTCGATTTTTAGTGGATTTTTACTTTTAAGTGTGTAATTCTGTCCAGCTACAAGGCAAGCTGGGATAAAACTTAAATAACTTGAGCTACATTTATCAAAATTCGATGGGGCCAAAGAGGTTAGAAAATAGACATATAAAATCTAACATATCCAAAATTTAGATCCAAATGAGTTAAATAGAAATTTTGCTTGATTTACAAAAACGGGGTGGCATGAATGTGCTGAGACAGCAACTATGTTTTAAATGCAACCATTGTTCCTATGAGATTGATGATTGAATTGTGAATGAAATGTTATGATTTCTCTGGAAAATTGGTTTTCTGAATATTGGCACTATTCATGAGGAAGCAGACATGTTTCGTTATGCTGTCAAAATTTCGGTAAAGCCTGTGCATGAGTTATAATATACATTTAGATCCATATGCATTTGCAAGAAATTCATAAAGGTTATGTTATGATGAAAGTTCCATAATACTTGGGCCAGCCCCGAATTAAAGTTAAGGGGAATAGATTGGTGGAGAGGTCGGGAAAAGTAAACCCGGCATTCCTATATAGGAACGAGCTCGATCTTGAAAAGCAGACTATTACCCAAGAGTGAAATGGCCAAGAACTCCCAGGGGACCAAGTAACGAAAAAGATTATGATGTTAAGTTTAGGAACGAGTTATTGCATGGTTGCATGGCATGGTCATCACAAGTTGTTTACAGTTTGACTATTATGTTTACTTGCTACTGTTTGTTTATTTATTCTATTTATTATTCTATGTAACCCTATTTAGTAGTTTATTCTATTTCTTCTACTTTTTTAAGTAAAACTAAACCTTGCCTCAGATCAGATATTTACTCAAACTTATTAAATGCGGATAGTTTCATTTAACGTCACTTTTTTAATAAAAACCGAGGCAACTAAGAATGAATGCGACATCAATTTAATATCGTATGCAAATCCTACAGAGAATTTCTTTAAATTCTCACCTCGCTTTGTATTTCAGTATCATTCTCAGACTCTGGTGATGGATTCGACAGCCACCTTGTTTATTGAGATCCCTGACCTGTAGCTCCACCATGACCCCATAGCGAACTCGTTGTACATAGCTAGCTTCTGCCATTTCCGTCTCTACCTTTTTAGTAATAGGAATTTTGCTGTTCCTTTTATTTCACCCTGCTTTTGACCCTACCGCTTCATCATTTGCGGTCCCGTTGCATGTAGCACACCCTCCTCCAGCACCTCCAGCACCCGCTGCACCTGCCACTCCTGTCAGCCCTCTACCACAGTCACCTCAGCAGGTGGTTCCAGACATTCCTCTCAGTTTTGAGAGCGATCCCTCTGAGGCTACCGACTCACCATCCTCCTCTTCGGGACTGAGTGCTGATTACTCTCCAGTCGGGCCTAGTGTGGCCAACGGCTACCTGATCGAGTAGGTCCCGGTCGCGGGTTATATTGTACAATATGGCCTTCTTTTGGCAGTGTATAGCATTAGGCCATAGACTTAGCCATATGTAGATCAGCTAGTTTGGGATTGTTTTGACTGACACGAGCCTTATGTCTTTTTGATACACCAGCCCCACTTATGTATCCTATTTTGAATCTATACATAAACTGAAGCGTTGGCTTCCAATCTATATATGTACGTATACAGCTGATGATATATCACTTATTTTTATCTTTTCTATTGTGTTTTATTAAACTTTGTTGCGTCCTGCAATGCTGATCACGTTCATTATATACAGCGCGTCGTTTCTCCTATTTACCTATTAGAAAAAAAAAAAGAAAAAAGGATATGATATGATAAATAAATAGTAAGCAGAGTATCGGCATGATAACATCATCTACTTAATTTCATGCTATGACTTAAGTATAACATTAAATTGGTAGGGTATTACACTAGTGAGTTGGTCTTAGTAATTCTATGAAGTTATCTTATGCTTTATCAGGGTTAAAACAGGGCAGCCAGAATATAGAGCTCATAACTTAAGCTCTACTTAACCAAATTGAGTACTTCATTCTCTTGAAAGACTATCCAAGTGACTATAACCTTGCAAAATTTCAGAATAAAATGATAAGAAATGGATTTTTGGTAATTTTTCCCTTTTAGATGTTTGAACCTCTCCCAAAATAGGGTAGTCGGGGATCAAATTTATATATCTTAAGTTATACCTATCAAAACTTAGTAGGATTAAAGAGGTTTGAACATAGACTAATAAAGCAATATCTCTGTAAAATTTGATATCAAAATGACTTACAACCAAATTATGGTAGATTTTAGAAATTTTGGGCAAATTTGAAGAACTATACTCTTACAAGACTTTTAACTCTAACTAGAGGTCTCTAAAGGATTTAAAACCAAACCAATTGGCAGAATTGAGTGTAATGTATTGAGTTGATGCATTCTTGGGAGGTTTAAGATGTAACACCCTACCAAGCTTAATACTATGCTTAAGTCATAATATTTTGCTTCGTAGTTATGTCACGTGCAAATACTCTTCTTTGTCTGTCTTACCTTATTTCATTAACTTACTTGATCGAATTCTTAAATTGGGACGTGTTATTAACTAGACAGAAATCGTGATTGTGAAGTATATAGATATTGTACAAATGTGGCGCAATGAAAATGTCTAAATAACTCAGCGGAAAATAAAATAACATGACATTTGATACACACACACACACACACACACACACACATACAGAGTTTCAAGATTTTGTATACATATGATGAAGGGAGTACATGAGTTAGGACCATTAAACAAAATGATCCAGTCCATATTCTTGATGTGCAGCTTCATATGGTCCAAAAAGGACATTTCATCTTAGTCACTGTTAGCCCAAGCTCATAAAAGTGTCGAAAGAGGGCCACATTATACACTACAGTCAATTGGGTGGATGATGCCTCTAGCCGAATTCCAAGGACAGGAACCCGTTAGCATATTGGGCCCTATTGGGACATAACCGTCACTAGGTTTGAAGGATCAGCCAGAGGATGAGTTTGCTAACTCTGAGGGGTCATCATTATCAGGAGAGAGACAGGGAACTAATTGAGGTAGTGAGGCAGGCGATGTAACTGCCAATGTTGCTAGAGGTGGAGCAGGATGTGCCATATACAATGAAATACCTATGAAGAGTGCAGCGAGATTAAACAGAGGGTGAGAGAGAGGAACATTGAAATCTCTACGGAAAAAGAAATACAAATGGAAACTGCAGGTACCGATGATATACAAGGAGTCTATCACCGGGTCTAGGTGGAATTGCAGGTTAGGAAACTCAATGAAGAGGATGGCCATCACTACCATGTTCATAGTTTGAGAATAACACGGACAAATATAGTAGACTGAGAATTTGTAAAATTCTCAATAGGATTCTTATAATTATTCTATATTGACATCGCGTTTATTTCCAATTGCTTTGGTTTTTGTTAGATTTTATAAAATGGTGAATAACGAACTAAATGCCTCCATTTATCATCGTTTGAAAATATAACCCGAAGTAAGGTTCAATTTTACTTAGGATAGTATGAGACAGAATAAATATCAAGCAAAGTATCATACAAGATAAAATGTAGTGCAATTAAATCACAATTATTCATCAAATCTTCATAAATGCCTTAATGTGTGAAAATAGAGTGCACTTTATACCCATTGGTTCTTTAAATTATATGTTATAAATTTCCATACTTGGTCCCGTGGGAGTTTTAAGCCATATAACTCTTGGGTAATAGTCTACTTTTTAGGATTGAGCTCATTCCTATACAGGATAACCGGGTATACTTTCCCTGATTCTCCCATCAATCTATTCCCTTTGATTTCATTCCAGGGCTAGCCCAAGTAATATGGAACTCATATGGCCTTCATGCATTATGCAAGCATAGTTAAATGAACTTGGACAGCACATATCTTTACATGCATAACACATCATATACATGAATTTTGCTGGAATTTCGGTAGCATAACGGATCGAATCCACTTCCCCATAAATAGTGCTCTTTAATTCAAATAGTTAGCCAAGGCATCAGAATCAACATAATACATTAACTCTTCAACATTAACATAGAATTGCAATATTTAATTGTAAATAAAGCTTATTCACATATTAGAGTGCTCAAGCACTCATTAAGAACTTTACCTAAGTTCCTTAATTCTGCCCCCTTTTCTAAAATACAACATAATTCCATATTAATTCATTTGAATTTGAATTTTGGATATGATGTAGGATTGTTTGTTTATTTTTAATTCTATTTTATTTTATGAAATTTTGATAAATATAGCTTGAGTTATTGAAGTTTAACCTAGGTCTGACTTGTTAGTAGACAAAATTAGGGTCTGAATTGTGAAAATTTGTCATAAATAAAAATCTTATTGGATTTGCTTGAAAGTTATATAATTTTAAAGCTAATAGAACCATCTTTAACTTCAACAAGTTTTGTTTCATTTGAGCAAGCAAAGCTCAAGTTATAAGCTCTCAAATTTGGTTGAATTAGTTTGCCCTATTTCATCCCAGTCAAGACATAGGACAATTTTGGTGAATTACTGGGAGCAAACTACTTATGATTTGAATCTGAAACTTTTATGAATAAACATTTATATGTTAGCTTTCTAACAAAATTAGTTTCACTTAATTTGAAGTTGTATAGGGTGAGTTATGTTCTTCACAATCTGTACCGGTTGGAATAGTGAACAGAACTCTAGGGTTAATTTCAAAAATTCATATCTCACTCATCTCAGACCCAATGCCTTATAATTTATATGGTTGGAAAGCTCTAGATGTGTAGTTTCATTAAAATTGGTTTCATTAATTTCTGATGTCTATAGGCGAAGCCATATGCTTTGTAGTATAGATAGTTTTAGGGTTCTTCAACTTGATCCATTCTGGTTAATTCCTCTTATGATTTTTTACTAAAGTTTCAATCCAAACTCAACATATACCTACTTATCCAACCATAAACAATCATATAAACTCAATATAATATCAATGAAGTAAGTAAGGATTAAAATCTAATCAGCCACCAAATCCTAAAAACAAGTAATGATATTGAATCCTACCTCCAGTTTGATTTAGAAAATTAGTTAAATTCAAGTTTTTTGGTAAGAAAATGGTTGGAGCTTGGAGATGGGAGGAAGATGAAGTGAAGTAGGACAAGAAAAAAGGAGAGGGCAGCAGCAGAAAGGAGGCATCCAAATGAGGGGAACGAGGAAGGATTTTACAAGTTTTAATGCATGGAGGTAACATATGATTGGTGGATGGTTGAATGGTGGAGAGTTAGGCCAAGTTCCTCTTCTCTAATGGGCTGCATGTGGCGCCTTTGAGTGGGGTAGGAGTGCTTAAATTTTAGCTATTCAAGCTAGAGTTTTCAGTATAGAATTCTATTGATTCGATCCTGGTAGTATAAAATACCGAATCTCAACCGATTTCCTTCAAACTGGCAAATTATTACTAGTAATCTTTTGAAATTTTTTGCATGTTGATTTTTATTTTTCCTAATTCTAATCTCTTCAGTTAACTTCTAATTATCTCTAATTGACTTCTAATTAACTCTACATATTTAACAAAATTGAATAAATCAATTAACAGTGTAAATGAAAACTTTTGAAAAATTTTGGACTTTACATAAGATGATATGCTCATTGCTTGAACTTTGTGATATTGGTGCAACCTTATGTGCCTATGTAACCATATTTACCTTTAATTTTTGCTATATGTCATTACTAGCACTATGTCTCTGGAACTCTGGCTGGTTATTGTTGTTTAACATTTTAGGGAACCTCCTGGTACAGTCATCATCTAGCCGAAACTCCGCCAAGTTTACTTCTGAAAGATAATTCTCATGACGTTTAGCAGAAGTGCAAGATGTAATTGTGTTAGGTTATATGAGAATATAATTACATGAAAGATATATAGTATGAATATAAGAATTTTATAAGTTAATTAAGTCATGTTTCGGGGCCTCCACCAAGCAATGGACTAGGATGGCATGATCACGCATAATGGAATTCACCTACTTAGGATGGCACTACATAACGCTTAGGCAAGCGCAAGTTATTGTTCTGGGGATAGCGGAGCATAATGCCCAATCATGTAAAAAGGATAGCCTACTGAGGACGGCGATATGTAACGTTTAAGCAGGTGTAAGTTAATATTTTGGGAATGACAGAGCATATCGCCCAGCCATGTGAAATGGCTTGTATCCTGAGGACGGTGACATGTAACACTCAGGTATGTCAAGATTACACCCTAAGGATGGCAATATGTAATGCTCAAGTGTAGATACATGTTGACATCCTAGGGACAGCGAGACAAAATGCCTAGGTGTGTTAAACAAAGAAGGTTAAAGGTAAGCACCCTGGGGATGACGAGATGTAACGCCAAGGTGTGGTAAGTAAAGAAAGTTAAAAACAAGTAAAGAGAACAGGGACATACAAGTCAAAGAATATTATTTTTGTCTTCATAAACATATTTACCTTATTTTTAAACCATGAGAAGTAGGGTTTATGAATTTTTAAGTTATTTGGATTAAATGCTTGATAAAAGAAACCCACTTCAGAAGATCACGTTTTCAAACTTTTAAAATGAATCTTGTTTTTTTAGTTATGCTTACCCTTTTATAATAAATCGAAGTACAACAAAGACATTGTATTTGTTAGCTAGGACTGCTTACTGAGAATTTACCATTCGCACCACTGTGTGTTCCCATGTCATCTCTAGATAGCGCAGGTGACCTTTGAAGATGAGTTCCTAGGAAGTTCTGACCAAGATCGGCTCGTTGGTGAAGGGTCAAAGTCAAGTACATGTATTATAGTACTAAGTGGCTGATATCATAGTTAAAGCTCTAAGTAAAGCTCTTTTATATTTTTGACGTGTTAAGACTACAAGTTTGGTATGCATGACAAAAAAATGTGACTATGATGCGGATTTTAGTCTGTTTCAAATAAAATTTTCACTTTCTTCAATTTGCTTCTTATGTTTTAGCTAGTACGATGAATAATTTTTACACTAATCATTCGAGAACACAGTAATTATATAAACAAGGTCCACTAATGAATTGGTAGCAACTCCTAAGTGCGATAGTATGACTTAAGCATAAGTTGCATTTAGAAGGGTGTTACAAATTTAAATTACCATGTGTGTTTCTTTGAGATGTAAAGAAATGTTATGTCATGAAAGTTGTGAATCCATGAGGTTTTGAGTGCTCTTCTTTCTTGTTGACTTTGGCATTTTTGGATAACCATTGGAAAATAAGTGTCTTAGTGTCTTTAGATTTTATGTTTTGTTGTTTTCCCTTATGCCCTAGTATAGAGTTTCATTTTGCATAGGATATGCAAAAAGCTAAGTGTGTAAGATTTCATAATTGAGATATTGACATAACTTACCCTAATATTTAGCTTCTTATCCTCTTTTGTGCTTCATTGACTAGTATTAGATACATTTCTAAAGTCTGGGTTCCATTTAGGCTTAATTGCATTTTCTTAACATCATTATCAATTTAACATTGTCTCTATATTTGATCATATCTTGAGTTTTAGGCATCCAAATATTATTTTCTTCACATTTTAGATAAGCTAAGAGAATTATCTACAACTTCGGTGAAGAAGTTAGTGCAAGATTTAATTTTAATATGGATTATAAAATTAAATTTAACAGATATGGTCTTGATATTTACACCCATAATTTGCCATAAAATTTGATAGTTTTGATTTGGCTATTATGGAGATATAATTTGCCATAATATCAGACAAATTTGATTTAGCAATTATGGAGATATTCTCTCCTTAATGACATAATAAGAGTCGGAATCTTTGATGGGTAGAATCTGACTTTATAAATAAGACATAGAGTACCTGGTTTTAAGCACGGTTAAACAATATCCTATTCTATCTATGGTAAATCGCTATAAATTGGAAGAACCTATGTGTAACTACTATTGCTATGTCATCTACTATGACTCAAGATTATTGATTTGAGTGCCAAGCTCGATCAAATTACAAAATCAAATCATACAAAACTGTAGTAAAGTGCAATCTAAGTCGTTCCCCTAGGATGATAATACTATTTGATTAGAAATGCAGGGGGTTTTATCATCAAGCACAACATGTGCAAAATGTAATTGAGAAGAATTAAATGAAAATTAGAGCTTTAATCCAAGGATCAAGAGAAAACAATTGCTACTCTATCATAGAATTCTAAGCATGCATCAATATTCCAAATCAGTGGTTAATCCCTAATTCGAATGAAACCTAAATTCAAATCTAGCATTTAATCATGAAAATCTCCATGCATTCAATTAACACATAATCAATCAAGCTCAAAGACCTCTAGAACATAATTGATCTATGTTAATTTCGAGCATCAATGCAGTTAACCTTATATTCAAATCTGAAATCTAATTCCTACTCATCCAATAATTGAACCACATAAATCAATCAATTAAAATGAAAACAATCAAATTCTTAGTCATCATTTCAGATTGCAAACCTTCAAATCTAAAACTAGATCAAGAATAGAAGGAAAAGTAGATGAAACTGAGTTAGAATCTTGAATCCGAATTAACTAATTCCTTGAATTAGATGAAGATCTACTCCTCCATTAATGGAGAAAAATGAAATTCAGATAGAAGAGAGAAAGAGAGAGAGAGAGAGAGAGAGAGAGAGAGAGAGAGAGATGAGAGAGGGAAAAAAGATGAATGCGTTTATTCCAAAATTTAAAAATGATTCAAAATGCCATAAGACTCTGTTCAATTTTGGTTCCTTCCTATTTATAGCTACAGCTATTGAGCGAATTCTCCCACCATAGCTATTGAGCTCATGCATATGAAGAATTTGTAGAGCCAACATAAGACAAAGGCTCTATGCTCTAGATCCTCCATGAGGCCTCTTCCTTTGTTGAATGAGGCGATGAAAGCAGAGTAGGCTGAGTTTTTCTTAGTCACCTTGAAGTTGAGGTCAATGCAAACAAAATCATACAGAAAATGGTTGTCATCACCATCTATCGATAGAACCATAATGGCAGCAACATCGTATAAAGTGGGGCTCATCATGCCGAAAGGTAAAACAAAGGCATTGACTGAGGCATTCCAAAAACTAAAGAAGCCATAGAGCAAGCCAAAGTTTAGGGGATCTCCTTTTTGGAGACAATGATCATGTCAAAGATCCCCCATTATTTCATTCTCCTCCTTTCTCATTCTCAATCGGGTTCAGCCACTAAGTGTACTGTAGTGTAGGCTTCGGCTAGGGGTGAATCATTGAGGGACACCATGAAATACGATACCAGAAGGAGGTGATTAGTAGGTCAAACGTTGGAGGCAAAATGAAAGAGTTAATCATCATTGGCCCTTGCTCAAAATCCTGTAGAGTTGGGTCAAGGATGAATCTGTAGTTTTCTTCATCAAAAATGCAAAATATCAGAACAACATTAATAGAGGAAGAAGCCATCTTGTAACACCCTTCTAAACACAATACAATGCTTAAGTTATAGTATTACATTTAGGGGTTGCTAGTAATAAATAAACAGACCTTGTCTGTCAGCAACTTTCGATTGTCCACCTAATCTCAATTAACTTCATCCAGGATGGCCATTATTAGGATTTCCTAAGCTATCTGGAGATGACATAGAAATACACATAGGGGTGAGAATTATAAATTCTCAATAGGGCATTCTAGACTACAACATACAGTGTCATTATCATCATCCCCAGCTGCTTCAGTTTATTATAAAAAAGTGATCATGCCATATAAAGTTCAAAAATGTCCTTCCGGAGCAAGTTAATTTTATTCACACACTTGACAATTAAGAGAGCAATTCATAACAATAACAAAAAGAATATAATTTATGCACATGTAGATGCACCTCATATAATCATGCAAGTGCATTTGCCTTTCTTGGCTTTCTTTAACTTTCTTTGCTTAACACACCTAGGCATTACGTATCACCATCCCTAGAGTATCTACATATATCTTTAATCTTTACTGCCCTTGGATAGCCAGATTTAGAAAATAAGCTCAGTTCGTCACCGTCGTCACACAGTACTACCCTACAAGGGGACCCACATGCCACTAAATTGGAAGGACTCATTGTGCAACTGCCTCCAATGTAGAGAAATCTCATAGTTTTAGCTGCCTTTAAGTGGAGGGACTCATTATTCAACTACCTCCAAATGAAGGGACTCTTCACAAGGAGGGATCTCATAACTACCTCCAAGTGAAAGAATTCTCATTTTATCTATGCACATATACTTTCATGATTCATATGCTTATATACATTTCTTGTACATGGTCATGCATGAAGATACTACATGAATCTTTACATAAACTTCATACCTTTGTTTTCAAAATATGTTTACATGCATGACATTCTTAATGAAAATGGCACATAGGATAGCATACTTTAGAATATATACACAACATTATCACAAACATCTTAATATAACCTCAGTTCATCACAAATGCATAAAAAACTTAAGCTTAAAAATTTCAATGCATGGCTAATACATCAATATGTGTCATTCTAGTATGTAATTGCATAAATTCTCATTCAACTTAGTCCCTATATAGTTTGGGACTTCTAAGCCACTCAAGTCACAAGTTGATTCAATTTTCTTAAAATCTATCCAAAATTTACAAATTGTACAAAAATCCAATTTTAATTCATTTTAATCTCAAATTTTACTGGAATATAGCTTTATTAATCTACTTTCAAATCTCTTTAGTTTTACTCAATTTCAATGTGTATAACTTAAGTTATTAAAGCTTTACTCAAGGCTACCCTATTTTTAGGGCAGACTTGCACACCTAAAATTAGAAAATCACTGAAAGTCCATCTTATATCCCTTTGCTTCAAAATTCTATAGGGATATACCTATACAAACTCTCTTTCAAATCCAATAATTTCCACTCAATTTGAATAGACAGAGCTCTAGTTATGACTCCAAATTAGGGCTAGGGTAACTTCACTAATTTGTTGGGAGCAATCCACTGGGAATCACAGTTTGAAATTTTAAAGGCATGATCCCCTATGTGTTAGCTTTCTAAAAAAGGTGGTTGCACTCAAATTGAAGTTGTATAAAGTGAGTTATGCTCATTACATCATGCAATAGTCAGAATTAGGGGTGTTAGCTAATAGGCTAATTTAGAAAGTCATAACTTTCTCATCCTAATTCCAATGGGCTATATTTTATATGGTTGAATTACTCTTAGAGTTAGGTTTCATCTAAAATTAGTTTCACCTCAAATTGAGTTTTATAGCTTGAGATATGTCCTTCGTGGTACATACTGTCCCCAAATTCCCCTGCAGTAGTTTTCTGTTTTGGGGCTATCTTGATTTTCTAGCCTATTTCTCAACACCAATTAAGTTTTACTAGCCTTAGATCACTAGAACAAGCCTTATTAACATCAAACCAGCCTCACAATAAATGGAGCCAGATAAATCAAAAAAACCCTAGCTCACAAGAAATCGTAGCATACAAATAAGTTCCAGGAGCCTACCTTGTCTCCAAGCTAGCCAACACTATCAACTTAACTTTTTGATGCTTTAAACTCTCCAAATCAAACAACCACCAACTAGCTCTCTTCCCTTCCTTGTATGGTTGAAATATATAGTCCAAAGGGAGGGAGTTTTTGGCTTGTGTGTGAGTTTCTTAGTGGTGAATAAGCTAAAGGGTTGGATAATATAAGTGAAAGCAAGTAAAATACAAGGTCTTGGGTGGGTTGAAAATAAAAATTGGAAGAGCTATGGATGGAGAAGGTTCATCTTCTTGAAAGGGGAGAGAGAAAGTGATAAGCACAATATGCTCATCTTCTCTAATTTTTTTACATTTTATAAAATTGGATTTAAAATTAAAATTAATTTCCCTTAAATTTTGTTGTATGGTCATCTTTTTTTTTCTTAAAAGATGAATAATGTGGCTAATTCTCAGCCACATAATCTAGGATTTTAGGGAGGATATTTAGGTCCTCTTGTATTATAGATCCCTATCAGGTCAATTTCTATTATTCCAGTAAACTGTTTTTAATACTTGGGTGGTGTGACTTTTTGTAAACCACCCAATTTACCTAACTTAGGGTGTGAGCAACCCCACACTTTTATTTAGAATTATGTATATAAAAACATCATTTATAAGGTTGTTACATAGTTTAGCTTTTAGTATATTGGGGCCCACATATTCTTGGAATCAAGATTTTTCTTCTAATGTTCCTCTTGACAATTGTTACCCATTATTTATAGTTTTGCCACTTGTCATTATAATCCAACTATTTCGTATTCTGCCCCTACCTTGGGATCGGCTCCCCTCTATCCCAAGCTATCCCTAAAGTTAGGGATGTTACACATCTCCTGGCCGGAGAGTTTTGTACAAAAGAAGAAGATGAAGAAGAGGATGAACTGGTCGAAGGGTTGGCATTGTCGAGAACAGTGTTAGGGTTTTGAGAATCAGATTTGGAGGAGGTAGAAGATATAGTGATTAAAAAAAGAAGGTGCAATGGTGAAGATGAGGAAAGTAAGGGAATAGAATGAGCAATGAATGGGAAGCAAAAGTAAAACCAGAGATATTCACCAACCTAATTTTAAAGATGTAGTAAAAAATAGCTGTTACAATGGCTAAGTTATAACAAGTGAATTGCCAATATCTAATAGAGACCAAATGGTAGAATTAAACTGTTAGGTTATATTAGACTCATTATAGCTACTCGGCTAGTACAATGTAGGGGGAATATGTTGGCAACAAAATTTGGCAAGTCTAAATAATATTGGCCATAGCCGATTGGGAAACTAGCTGAGGAGTAAGGAATAATGAACCTTACCTCGGCCAAGCTAAATACATTATATTGTTGGCCATGGGAGGGAAGGCTTCAGACTTTAGCTTATTAAGTGAGACATGGTGTAATACCCTAATAATACTATATTATGCTTAAGTCATTTTATGACATTACTAGTCATTACTTTTAACAAGTGGAAGTTCTTATAATTGAAATTGGCATAATATAAAAAAATAGCTAGTAGATTTTTTTTTTTTGTAAAATCCTTATGCTTGAAAATTGAGCCTTTAAGCGCTTACTTACTTGCATACATATGGACGTTGTTCCTCATATCACTGAGTTACTAATAAGACGTATGACAAAATTGAAACAACATAACACAATACCTTAAGCCAAGAATGTAATCATAGATAATCAAGAGTCATCATTACACTTAATAAGTATCGCATATGTAATAGGTCAAATTAAGTAGCATGACTTTCTACATGCTCTTAATTACACATAAACTGTCCAACTAGGGCTCTTAAGAAAATGAAAATACTATACTATTATCTCAATCCTTCTTAGCTAAGTAAAGAAACATGGCAAGTCCTTGTCTTATCCAATCAGGTACCGTCAGAAGTCCTACCATGGTGCCATCAGCTCCATCTGAAGATGAAATGGGAATGTAGGAGTGAGAAATATAAGATTTCTTAGTAGGATCGTGACTAGACAAACATTGTGTCATCGTCATTGTCCCAGCCACTTTGGGTTTAATTATAAAAATAATGGACAGATATAGGTTCAATTTTAACAATTTCTGAAGATATAAATCCTAAAGCGGATTGCTTTTACGTTTATCATCATATTCATAATGTCATACATAGGCATACATGCTAACACATGAGATAAACATTCATAATACATATGAAAAATATAGAAACATGCATGACTATACAACTCATCAACTTGACCATAGTTCTACTTTGACTTTACTTTCATTTTTAGTACATGTTTAACATTCTTTACTTTCCTTTGAAATAGACTGATTTTGGACATGAGTTCATTCTGTGACCCTTGTCACGTAGTTCTAACCAAATCAGACTAAGCCGATATTGGTTACTTCTAAGTTGGAAGGTCCTCCATGTCACCCTTGCCTCCCTCATAGAGGTTCCTTGAGTCTTTGTGGATCGCCGTCTCTCACTTCCCTGAAGTGATCGAGGGGTCATATCCCATGATTTCTTTTCTTATCATTATACTTTATATGCATAATACTTCTATGACTAGGCATATGCAATGATATGACTAAGTCCATAATTTTGACAGAAATCCGGCAGCATAACGGCTAGACTAGAACTTGCCCAAAATGCCAATCATAACTTTCAACTAACGGTCCATTATATCTATATCATATCATCACACTAATCATTCGATCATGAGATAAAGCTCAATCAAAACTTGTCACTCATCATGCCGAACAACATCATACATTCATATCCTACAGGGGTTCATAGTTGTGTTATTTTTTGTAAAGAATCTTATAAATCACCATATGATTTCCCATGGTTACCTATGAGAGAATCACATAGTTAAAATATATGTATATGGTCTTTTAGTTGCTTAGTTTTTATGTGAAATTATACTTTACTTGAGTACATGTCTTATAGAACACTTGTTCAATTTAATTTAGGTAATTGTTTCCTTTCCTTGAGATAGTGCACTTACTGATTCCTAGGTTCATGGTATACTCAGAGGCCCTAATCATACTTCTGTTCCCAAGGAGTTCGAGATCCCTCTAATCCTTGGGTCATGACAATGCATAACCACACTCATGAACCCAACAACACCATGTTCATTGATCACCAACGGTGATTTTTTAACTTATCCAAGTTGCAAAGTTTCAAGCTTTTATTATAAACATAACAAGATTTTACCTTAAATATTATACAAGTTATCATTCTTTATAAAGTAGTCATAAAATTTTATTCTTTATGAAAGCAAGTGCCTCTAAAATTATACTCTTGACTTAAGGATTAAATCTTTATGAAATAATGATACAAGATACTAGCTTTTGAACTAAAAAGTCTTGTTTTTTATGAAAGTTGACACTTTTAATTATTCTAAGACCATCAAGGTCTCAACTTTATGATTTAAAGTTGTCTTAAAGTCTAAAAGATTCCTACTTTATAAACTAAAGATATGAAACATTAACTTAAAGTTAGAAAGTCTTGATCTTTATAAAAGTT
Source organism: Pterocarpus santalinus (assembly GCA_031439595.1). NCBI lineage: Eukaryota > Viridiplantae > Streptophyta > Magnoliopsida > Fabales > Fabaceae > Pterocarpus > Pterocarpus santalinus. The sequence goes on from CM062523.1 coordinate 24,059,424, forward strand.
AACATTTTTATGACACAAAAGTGACATTTTTGCTTAAAGCTTAAAGCTTTACTCGATATATTCATCTCAAGGTTCAACCTTTACCAATCTAAAGTGCAAGCTTATAACTTTGTGACTTAAAGCTACCTTCTTGATTAAAATTTAAAACTTTATGAAAGGATTTATATCCAAGAGTCAATCTTTAAAATATAAAGTGACAAGATGTTATTTCCATAACTTAAAAACGCTTCATATTCCAAAAAGCTTAGATTTTTACACATTCTTGTCTTCAAGAAGAACAAAATGGAACCTTGTGAAACCCATAAAATAGTGCCACTTTTTAAGCATCAAGAAGCAAACTTTTTTAAAGTTTTAAGCTTTTAGGATGTTCATAGTCTTATTAAACCATGAAAAACATGTAAAGATAAAACTTTTCTAATCATAAGCTTATCATAAGAAAAGGAACAAACTTTGAACAAAATACCACCAAGAACATCTTTCTTTTTCAAACAACTCATAAGAAACATCAAGATCTCATGCATTAAGAAAGAAAAATAGAAACTTTGAAGCACTTAAAGAAAGGAACTTTTCAAGAAATCAAGAACGCTCATGAAGAAGAATATGAACATATTTTACCAAAAATAGAAACTTTTACTCATAAAGAGCATGAAAGATTTTCTCAAGCTTTCACTTGAATATCATGGTCATGAAAGGAACTAAGCTTCAAGCTTTCTTTAGTAAACAAAATAGAAGAGTGAAGATCACTACCTAGGGGTGAAGATGGCGTCTTCTTGAAGGAGAAAATGAAGAAGATGATGGCTCCTCAATGTGGTGAAGGTGGAGGTTTTGCAAGGAAGAAGGAGAAGCTCTTGAGTTCTCTTGAAAATGAGACTTGTAGTGTTTAGATCTTGTCTCCAAAGACCAAAAGATGTGGTCTTTGAAGGGCTAAGTGAGAGTCTTGGTTATGGTGGGGGTAGAGAAAGGAAGAAGAAGTGTTTAGAGAGAAGTGGGAGGATTTGGTTTCAAGAGAGAGAATGAGAAGAGTGAAAATGAAAATGGATGAGTGTGGGAGAGAGAGAGGATAGCATAACTATTAAGGGACGAGAGTGAGATATTTTGCTTAATTTTGTGTTATCTTGTGATTAAGGTGACAAAGTGGATGATAGGGGGACAAAGACAAAGTCAACTTGTACATAAAGCACTCTTGTCTAATGCTTTATGCTTTAATGACATCACTCTTTACTTTATTGTCTAATTGAATAAATTTTAATTTAATCATGTGATTAAGTGCTCTAGCAACTTAATTAACATGATTAAGCAAGGATTAGTGATTAACACACGAGAACATGGTTAACAAAAGTTAATCTTGCAATTAAGTTTAATTATTCTTATTAAAACTCGATTAAGCTAATTAAGGGTGATTAGTACTTAATTAAGCTATTAAGGCTCTGACTTGCTTAATTAGAGATTTTCTAATCTCAATTAAGCATTCTCTTGACTTTTCTCATCCGAGTTGACCTATAAACTCTTCGTTAATCCCTTAAGTAAGCCTTAATCTCATAATTTCTCATTAAGTGTTTAATTACTCAGGGTCACTGAGGTAATTTAGCATGACAAGAAATTGAGGATGTTACACATGGTGCTCAAGCTTCATCGAAGCGTATGTGGCAATATCAAAGAGAGGTTTCTAATGTAGGAAATGATCCAACGGCTCAAATACTACCGAGGGCAGTTACCAACGGTTGTATGAAGCACCATTGGAGAGGACATTCACCTATGAAAAGGAGAAGACCTGCCAATTGCAAGGATCCTTTGAACAACACAACACCAAACTTATTTTACTTGTTCTTTAGTCTTTTAAGTTTTAATTCTTAGCCTTTATTTTTTCCTTTATAGTCCTATTTACCTTTTCCAGCATTATTACTATACTTTGAACGTCTTTTTACCTGAATTGTAATTGGATCCCATGGGATCTCTGTTTAAATTATCAAAGTACCAATAGAATCCAGTAGATTACATTATCTTTTTCATATCTTTGGTCTTGGTTATCAATTTGTCCAGTCAAGTGCTTATCATTAAGTAAGTTGGGAACCCATATTTAAGAAGTAGATTTCCCTCCTCATATTAATGTTTGATTCTTAGAATCAATAAGACTAATTCGAGGCTATCCAATTTCAAGGTTTGGCATGCCTAGCACCCAATTCAATATTCTCATAGCCAAAAATAGGCTAACATATATTTGGCATGCCTAGTGAGACACTAATAGATCAATCATTAAAATTCCCAAGACTAGGATTAGACTATACTTGGCATATGTTCCTAAGATTGGGAAAGTTTGTTATGCCAAGCTCATAACCACCACCAAAGTAAACAGGCCAAAAAGTTGGAGGAATGTAGGTAGCAACACCAGTTGCACCTTGGACTTTTCTGAGGGTTGTAGGCTCATAACTAATGCAAGATGTCGTGAGGCAGTCGCTGACAAATTTGGTTGCTTCCTCTTCAAACAATGCCTAATTAGCATTAGTCGAAGCAAAGAAAAGTTATCCAACTGTCATGACTACCTTATTTATTCATGAATAAATAGATCTGGGGTTAAATGACTTAATGTTGGAATTATCAAAACAATTGACTGATGTTGTTAAGTTGATAGTACATAATGAAATCCAAATAGCTCAACAATAATCCAATTTAAGGGACAATTCTACAATGCTTGCACCTTGGGAAAATCTAGTCACAATTGGTGGATAGGCCAGTCAACTTAAGGGGTAGGCTTTACAACCACCTAACCTATAATATGGCCAAGTTAACATGGCCTGTAACACCCTAATAATACTATACTATGCTTAAGTTATTTTATGGTATTATTAATTGTTACTCTTAACTAGCAGAAGTTATTATCGTTGAAATTAGCGTAATATATGAAAATAGCTGGTAAATTTTTTTTTTTTTCGTAAAACCTTTATGCTTGAAAATTGAGCCTTTAAGCACTTACTTACTTGCATATATTTTGTAACACCCTCCCAAGTACGGTACTATGCTTAAGTCATAGTACCTCACCTAGGAGTTGTTACTATCACTGAATCGAACCTTGTCTAGCAGTAACCTTTGGCCACCTTCAATCTTACTAGTCAACTCCGCCTCGGAGGACCTTCTTCGAAACTGCTGAACTATTTGGAGATAACACGGAAATAAATATAGGGGTGAGAATTATAAATTCTCAGTAGGATTCATTAAACTAACATATGTTGTGTCATCGTTGTCATCTCCAATTTGCTTCGGTTTATTATGAAAAAGGTGAACATGCTATACAAATTGTTTAATTTTATAGTTCAAAAATATACTTTCCGAAGCAAAGTTCATTTTACTCATACACTTGGCAATTTGGGAGAGCCCATACGAAGCAAATTTCATGAATTATATTAGAAATAGTAACTAAAATATAATAAAATACAATAGCATCAATATACTAGGGACATAACATCTGCACATAACTTTACTTGTACTTAAATTCATGCATATACATAAAGTTTACTTTTCTTTCTTTTGCTTCCTTTTCATCATAAAATCTTTACATGCCACATCCCAGAGTATGATCGCCATGTCATACCCCATCAGAGCGTGATTGCCATGTCACGTTCCTTAGGAATATGGGACCTTCATTCGGTACTTACACTAGCTGGGTCATGCCATGCCTCATGTAAGTCCTAGCCCCTATACTTACACTAGCTGGGTCGATGCCACGCCTCATGTGAGCGGGGTGCTTGCATATGCTTTAATCTTTAGTCTTGAGTCTTTAGTTTTTAGCCTTTACTGCCCTTGGGTAGCCTGGCTTTGGAGTGAGTTCGTCAGCTCGACTCGTGACCGTTGTCACACCGACTCACCCACAAGGGAACCCACGTGCCTCTAGGTCGGAGGGACTCAGTTGGCTATCTGCCTCCAACATAGAGGGACCCAAAAGTTTTAGCTGCCTTCACATGGAAAGATTCAAAGTGCAACTGCCTCCAAGTGAAGGGACCCACATCTTCTCTTATTTAACTACCTTCACAAGGAGGGACCTCGTAACTGCCTCCAGATGAAGGGACCCACATTCAATATATTCATATCATACTTAAATCATCATTGCATATATGAATCTTATGGGCATAACACATAAATATTTATCACATTCATGTAATTCACATATTTCTGCCTGAATTTCGATAGCATAACGGATCAAGTCTGCTTCCTCATGAATAGTGCTAGCGTACCAGAACATCAATTTATCACAAAGGTCACAACATAGCATACGTATTTCAACATGGAATTCATAATAACAACAATCTCATTAAGGCAAAGTTTCTGCCTCAGCATAGTTAACCAACCTGGTTTTTATAATTAAAGCCATAATTTCTATTTAACTCATTTGGACCTCAATTTTGGATATGTTAAAGTGTTATGTGTCTATTTTATAACCCTTTTGGTCCCATCTCATTTTGATATTTATACCTTGAGATATTTATGTTTTATCTCGGCCTGCCCAGTGGCTGGCCAGAGTCAAACACCTAAAAGTAAAAATCCACTATAAATCGAAAATTGTCTCAAATCATACGAAATTGTTCTCATATTAAAGCTAAAAGAACAAAGTTTCATTTATAAAAAGTTCCAATCCATTTGACTCAGTAGGGCTCGAGTTACAAGCCCCGAATTCTGACCTTCCTAAACTGCCTTGTTCTAGCTCGGTTTGGACATAGGGTAACTTTCTTGGATTGCTGGAAGCAACTGGGCCTTAACTAACTCTGAAATTTTTATGGGACACATGTGTAAGCTTTCTAACAAAGTTGGTTTCATTCATTTCCAAGTAGTATAGGATGAGTTCTATCCTGAACAACCCAGTCTGCCCAGAATCAAAGTCAAAAACCTAGGTCAAAATTCAAAAATTCATAACTCTCTCAATACTAATCCAAAAGCTTTATATGATATATCTATGGAAAGCCTTAGATGTCTAGTTTCATATAAAAATGGTTCCATCAAATTTAATTGGCTATAGGCAGAGCCGTACACTCCACCGTACGGACTGCCGTGGGTTTTTGGTTCTTCAGCCCCTCAGCTCTTCTTATTTCTATTCTTTCTTGCTCCAAATTCGATTTTAAACAAACAAACAGCCCAAAACCAATCACATACCATCATAATCATTCATTTAACACATCAAAGATCATGAAAATAATCCAAGCTCAGCCAGCCAAGACCACAGAACTGAAGCAAGAATCAAAACTCCTACCTCTTGTTATGTTGTGATTTGGCTTGATTTTGGAACTTGGATGAACAAAACTTGATTAGGCTTGATGGTTTGATGGAGTTGAGTGAGGGAAGAAGAGAAGAAGGGAGCTGAAAGAGAGGAGAAAGCAACGTAGAAAATGGGCTGATGAAAAGAGGAGAATTGTGTTATAAAAGCTTTAAAGTTGGTAGTTGAAATGAAGGGTTGTGATTGGCTCAAAAGGCAAGGCTGAATTTCAGCCAACTCTCCTTGTTTTTGTGGCCAAAGTGGCGCCACTTTTAGGGATTAATTGGCTGAGTAATCAGCCTTAGTTCATAGGGTTTTAAGCTTATAATTCTATTGGTTTGGTTCTGATAGTTTAAGATACCATAATCTTGCTGATTTCCTTCAAATCGGTAAAACGATTTTGAAGAAATTTTGTGAAGTTTTATATGTTTCTATTCTAATTATTTCTAATCCTAATATCTCTAATTAACACTTAATTAGCTCCTAATTAATCTCTAATTAATTTCTAATGAGCTTTACTTATCCACTAAAATCAAATGAATCAATTAAAGGTGTAAATTAATCGTTTTACAAGTTGATGGCCTTTTTATTTTCTGTTTTTCATGACCAATGGCATCTTCGTAATTATGGGCAAGTCTAGGGGCATCCCATGTCATTTCACATATAGATACCTCCGAGGCTCAATCGGCCGAGGTTTAGGTTTCTACGTTTTCGCTACAAGATTCTGCTTCGTTTAAAACCTTATTTTACTAATCCTGTTGATATAGGGACCTAAATGTCATTTTCTAAAATGTGCAGGGGCAAGGCTATAAATAACATATAAGAACCTAAAGGTCATTTTCTTAAAAGTTTAGGGGCAAGATTGTGAATAATAAAAGTTTATTTTTATTACTTCCTATTATGTTATATGGGGATATTACACATTTGGACATTATTTCTCATATCACAGAGTTAATAGAAAAATGTATCACAAAATTGAAATAACATAACACAATATCTTAAGCCAATAATGTAATCAGAGACAATTAAGAGTCATCATCATACTTAATAATTATCACATATGTGATAGATCAAATTAAGTAGCATGACTTCCTACATGCTCTTAATTACATATAAATTACCCAACTAGGGCTCTTAAGAAAGTGAAAACACTATGCTACTCTCTTGATCCTCCTTAGCTAGGTGAAGTAACATGACAACTCCTCATCTTATCTAGTCAAGTACCCCCGGAAGTGCTTCCATGGATGCCATCAACTCCGTCTGAAGACGATACAAAAATGTAGGAATGAGAAATATAAGATTTCTCAGTAGGATCTTGACTAGACCATTAATATTTCATCGTCGTCATCCAAGCCACTTCGGGTTTGATTATGAAAATAGTGAATATGCATAGATTCCATTTTTAAAGGGTTTGAAATCATAGGGTCCCAAAGCGGATTTCTTTTAATCTTTCTCGTATAAACATAATATAAAGAAACTCAAAGCTACAATATAAGAGCATATACATGTGAGAGCATAGTATAAACATTCATGACCATACAAATAAGAGAATGAAAATGCATGTACATTCATGTAACTTCTTAAACTAGACCAAAGTTTTTCTTTAACTTTACTTTCATATTTAGCACGTGCTTAACATTCTTTGCTTTTCCTTTGAAATAGACTGCTTTTAGATATAAGCTCATTCTGTGACCGTCGTCATGCAGTACTAAGCCAAATCATACTAAGCTGATATTCGTTACCTCTAAGTTGGAGAGTCCTCCATGTCACTCTTGCCTCCCCCATAGAGATCCCTTGAGTCTTTGTGGATCACTATCTCTTACTTCCCTTACCGAAGTGATTAAAGGGTCACATCTCATTCTTTCTTTTCTTTTGTTATGACCACATCTTATATGCATTGCAATCATTAACAAAACATATGTGGACATGCAATGGTACGACTAAGTTCAAAATTTTGACGGAAATCCAGTAGCATGATGGTTAGACCGGAGCTTCCCCAAATGCTAAACATGAACTTCTAACCAACAACCCATTATATCCATCTTACATCATCATATCAATCATTCAATCATGAGACAATGCTTAATCAAGCTTGTCATACATCATGCCTAATGTCATCATATATTCATACCCTAAAGGGTGTTTGTAGTTGTGTTATTCTTTGTGAAAAGTTTTATGAGCCATCATATGATTTTCCATGTTTACTCATGAGAGAATCACACAGTTAAAACAAATGTGTCTGTAGGCTTTTAGTTACTCAATGCTTAAGTGAAATTACTCTTTACTTAGGTACATATCTTATGGAATACTTTGTTCAAGCTAACTAAGTTAGGTAATTATTTTCTTTGTTTCCCTTGAGATAGTGTATTAAGTGATTCCTAGGTTCATGATATGCTCAGAGGCCCTAATCATACTTCTGTTCCCAAGGGATTTCGAGATCCCTTTAGTCTTTTGGGTCATGACAATGCATAACCACACTCATGAACCCAACAATACCATGTTCACCAATCATCAAGAGATAGTTTTATTTTCAACAAGTTACAAGATTCAAGCTTTAGTGACTGGAATAGCAAGATTTCACCTTTATGATTATAAAATTACATACTTTATGAACGTGATTATAAAGTTTAATCCTTTATAAAAGTATGAGTCTCTAGAATTATATCCTTGTCTTAAAGATTCAACCTTTGTAAGAAAATGATACAAGATGCTAGCTTTATAACTAAAATGTATTATTCTTTATGAAAGTTGATACTTTTAATAATTATAAGACCATCAAGATTCCAACTTTATGATTTAAAGTTATCTTAAAGTCTAAAATATTCTTTCTTTATGAAATAATGATACAAGACATTAGCTTTAGAATTAGAAAGTCTTATTCTTTATAAAAGTTAATACTTTATACATTATTTTGACTCAAGATACAAACTTTATAAATTAAAGTTGCAACTCAACACTTTTATGACTAAGAAGTGACATTCTTGAAGAAAGCTTAGAACTTTACTAAATATTTTCATCTCAAGGTTCAACCTTTACAAGATTTAAGTGCAAATCTACAACTTTATGACTTAAGGTTACTTTCTTGATTTAAGTTTGAGACTTTATAAAAGGTCTTGTACTCAAGATTCTATTTTTAAGACATGAAGTGACAAGTTCTCATTTTTGTGACTTAGAAAGCTTTATATTCTAAAAGGTTTAGACTTTTACACATTTTCTTGTCTTCAAGAAGAACAAAATGAAACCTTGTAACACCCATAAAAATAGCACCATTTTTTTATGCATCAAGAAGCAAACTTTTAAAGCTTTATACTTTTGAAATGTCCATAGTCTTATCAAAATCATAAGAAAGATGTAAAGATGAGAACTTTTCTAATCTTAAGCTCATAAAAAGGAAAGAAATAAACTTTAAACCAAAACTACCAAGGATCATCAAGAACTCATGCATCAAGAAAGAAAAATGGAAACTTTAAAGCATTCAATGGGAGAAACTTTCAATAAATAAGAACAACTCATGAACAAGAAAAAGAACATATTTTGCTAAAAATAAAAACTTTTGGGGCATTCATGAAGAAAACTCAAGAGATCCACATGAACACTCATGAACAAGGTCCAAGAAGCAAACTTTTTTCCAAAAAGGAAACTTTCTCAAGTTCTCACTTGAAAATGTTGGCCATGGTGAGAACTAAGCGTCAAGCTTCTTGAGTAAAAAAAAGAGAAGATGAAAGGTCCCTATCTAGGTGAAAAATGGTGTGTTCTTGAAGGTGGAAAATGAAGAAGATGGTGGCTCCTCAAGTGGCAGTGGTGGCCGTTTTGAGAGATGAAGATGGAAGCTCTTGAGTTCTTGTGAAAATAAGTCTTGTAGTGTTTGAATATTTTCTTCAAAGACCAAAAGATGTGGGCTTTAAAAGGTTTAGGGAAGAAGATTTGGTTATGGAGATGGAGAATAATGAAGAAGATGAAGAAAGAAAATGTAGAGAGAAGTTGTAGGATTTGAGAGGTTTAGAGAGAGAATAGAAATTTGAAAATGAAGTGAATATGTATATATGTTGTTGTTATGGCCGTAGGTATCATGGGGAAGATACTTTCTTAATTTTTGTGTTAATTAAGTTTTAGGGGAACAAATTGGATGATAAAGGAGACAAAACATGTTCAACTCTTATAAAAAGTAACTTTGTCTCATGCTTTATATTTCGACATCACTTTTGCTTTATTGTCTAGTTGACTAAATTTAAATTTTAATGATATGATTAAGTGCTCTTGCAACTTAATTAACATGATTAAGCAAGGAGTAATGATTAATTCATGTGAACATGATTAACAAAAATTAATCTTACGATTAAGCTTAATTAATCTTAATTAAACTTGATTAAGCTAGTTATACGTGATTAGTGCTTAATTAAGCTATTAAAGGTTAACTTGCTTAATTAGAGATTCTTTAATCTTAATTAAGTATTCTCTTAGCTTTTCTCATCATAATTAACTCATAAACACTTCGTTAATCCCTTAATTAAACCTTAATCTCATAATTTCTCATTAAGTGCCTAATTACTCAAGGTTACTGAGGTAATTTAACATAACAGGAAATTGAGGATGTTACATGGCCCAAAGGCCATCAAATAGTCCTAGAAAACATCAGCTTGCTGTTCTTGTCCTAAGGCCAGAATGGTAAGTTGTGGCAATAGGAAACTTACCCCATAAAGCACCCATGATGTGCAGTTTTGTTGGAAATGGGAACATGGACCCTCATACACAAAACGATGACCCCATAACCCAACCTTCGGAGGAAACTATTAACAATGTAACCGCCTAGTCTGCATATCCATAACCACCCATGACTAATGTAATCACTTATGGAGAATCACAAAACAACTATAAAAACCAGTCATTGTTCCCGCAAGCTCCAACTACTTCTATTCAGAATCAACCATGTTTTCAATAGACTGGGATTCCTACTCCTCAACCTCACAACTTCACCATACAATGACCTAGGTACCAAGCTGCTTATCAGCATGATACACCACCCCTTGTCCAAGCACCACCAGTGCAGCGGACCCTTGGGAGAATGCTCGGCCTTTGATGGATCCAACATGATTGCCGATGCTATCAAGCGAATTTTTGGAATTCATCTTAGGCCTCTCGAGGGACCTATACGTAGAAAGTCTTCTCTTTCTCCAACAGCTCCTTTTGTGCACCTTTTTTAGGTCATGAGACCTAAGTTATTTTTTACTTCTTGAGAAGTTGAATATATAGACTCCTTGATGACTAGGGCTTGTTGTAAAAGATAAGATAAGATCAAATTCTAAGTCATCTTTCCAAGATTTGAATTCCAATTATCAAGGAAAAGATAAGGTAAGATAAGATCCTATGTTATCTCCTCAAGATTTGGATTTAAATGATCAAGGAATCTTCATAAAACTCCTATAACAAGTGCTTGGGGACAAAGTAATCTTTTTTTCATCAATTATACCCTAGGTCGCATGAGGAAATTTATCAAGGAAGAGCCCAATTCATGTTCTATTGCAGGAGTAAATCTGGACTGTCAAATTGCAAGCTTTGTATGTCTTTATAGTTGAAATTAGCCTTTCTCTGTAAATGCAAAATTGTAGAAAATTTTGTTGGCTTTCAAATGCCGCAAAAATTGCGTCAATTGCGTCAATTCAACTTCTGTAACTCGAGATATTGGTGAAATATTAGGTGAAGGTCAGGCTAGATAGCATTTGGACAAATTTGCTCAACTATATTGCAACAATATTTTCATCAAGAATCTTTGACGACTGGTATTTGCGGTCAACAGCAAAGTTGGAGATCTTTTTTATCTTTCCAAATCATCTAAATCTGATCCCTGTAGAGAAATATATGAATTTCTCTTCATCAACACTTCCCCGAAATAGTTTGATTTGGCTCTGAGATACTCCAATTAATGACCATACCTTCCTTAATTTGCAAGATTAGATAAAATCAGCTATAAAACCTATAAAATAACCAACTATTCACCAAATAAATATTAATAACTCAATAAATACAATAAATCAAATTTTTATATATTTTTAGCTAAAAAATCATTAAATCTATACTCAGTCAACTCAAATCTATATCAAATCATAGTAATAAATAAGTGTATTTTAATATTGATCAATATTGCATGCAAGATATGCTCAACAATGATTGGAAATGCTATGGTACGTGCTCGATCAATTGGAAATTATACCATTTGAGCGGCTTATGAGGTGTGTAGCTTCAAACATTATGCTGGAAAGTGCTTTACAAACTGATTCAAGCATTACTATTATTGCAGAAGAGGTTGCTTCCAAAAAGATTTTTAAATTTTTACCTCAAGCAATTCAAGAATTAATGCTTGAAAGAGATCCACATGGAAATGTTCAGGTTGCCAAGATGGAAACAAAGAAAGTGCTTATTCAAACGGCTGAAACTGATTTACAGAAGAGAAAGCAAGAAGGAAACTATAAAGCCGAAATTAGAGGGCAGTCTCACTTCTTTTGTTATGAAGGGAGATGTGGATCGCCAACTAACTTTGATGCTACTTATTGCTATGCTTTTGGGTTATGGTGCTAGATCCCTCCTTCGTATATAGTGGATCCAGAATAATTTCATTAGTAAGGAATTTGTGTGCTCTAGTAGAAGAATGGGTTGTTGGGGGAGCTGCTCGTACCTCGCTGATGGACGTGGACAAAAGACATGCTGTCATGGTGCAAAGTTTTTCATGGCAGAATTTAGCTTATACATGGAAGGATTATACTAGCATAGACCTTGTGGACAAGGTCTATTTTAGTGGGGGAGATAATGTAATGGGTATTGGGTCATAGGCCATGGATTATCTCTTCTTGGACATGGGCAGCCCAAACAAAAAAAGAAATGAACAACTTATGTGGAAGAAGCATGTGTTCGACCGAACCAAAAAATAAATAAATAAAGAGGAAGAAGCATGGGAGAATGAAAGGCATGTTTTAATGTGGTATGCTTAAAACCCTTCTCTCTGATAATTTCTTCTCTTCTTCATGCACCATTTCTATTCTTTCCTTGTGCTGATTCTTTCCTTGATTGATTATTGAATTATCAGGTGTTCGTGTGCTTGTTGAAAGGATTGACTGACCTAAAGCCAGTGTGAATTTCTTTCAAGTATTGCATATTGCTATTGTTACATTGAATAGTTCCATACTAGTTATTTTCAGTCCATTATTAGCTCTGTTATTGATAAGAGGACCTGAATCTATCAATTGTTATTCCTGTTTTGGTTTAATTTGATATTATACTCGTTACAATTGCCACCAAACTCACCATCAAGGTTGTAATTTACATTTACAAGAAACGTCAAACTGTATAGAATTGACCCAGCCATAATTGCTTATACCCCACTCACAGTATATTCTATCCTCAATCCCCATCTCCACATATTGGCCACACTCACTTTGACAGTCGCCGAATGCATTCTTCCCCATGACATATTTATGAGAACATTGCTGCACCAGAGCCTCCTTGTGATTCGTGCCATTCTCCTGTATCTTTTGTTTTACTTGTATTTTAGAACCAAATCATATGCGGACCAATGAATAATTGACATCTGATTCATCTCAAGAATTAAGAAAGTTAATGTGCAGATTATTTAATCTTTCATATCTTCAAATTTATCTTTAAGTCTTGCTCTGTTACGAAATCACCCCAAATTTATGTTATTATTTTACAAAATTACCCAATTGAATGTGAACCGTTGGCAACAGCGATGGCTTACGGGTTACGACGAAGAAGCCAAGTTCAGATTTCCTCCTTTGAGACTCAAAGTCTCATCATCATTTTATGAATGTCAGCAAAGATACCTACCTCCCAACTTCCCCCCGACACCTCCGCGATCTCCAACTCCCTTATGGTTATTATCAAAAGGTCACGCATCAACTCGTGTTACCTGAGCACTTCAACCTCCACCACCGCAAATAACAACCCTTTCTCCATTTCTCGTATCAGGGTAGACATCTAGCATTTGATCTTGTTCATCCTCGACAGCCTGGTTGTTTGGTGTTTGGGTGATCTTGCAAAATAGTATAATATGTTGGAGTTTGGGTGCTTTTGATTATTGGGGAGATTTTGTAACAAGGAAACAAATTTGGGAATGAATTAAAATAATTAAAGATTAATTTAATTTACATATCAGCAACTTACTTTTGCTACATTGGGGAGATATTATCCATTCAGTGGTCCACGTCTGATGGTTTTCAATAGCCTAACTCGAGCGAAAAGTAATACAGAAGCCACGTTACAAAAGTAACTCCACACGTCACATCGTCATCGTTGTCCCAATATGGCATTACCACTACCTAAAGGAACAGCCAAAGGTTGAGCTATGTCCCTTGATGAGTGTTCTACAAGTGACCAAAGAAAGCCCTATGGATTCAATGTAAAAATGCTTGAAATGAGATATTTCATCAAAAAGCTTGCTCAAAGCAAAAATTGCATCAAATCAAATTAAAGCTAAAATACGAGGACTTGCAATGAAGCTACAAAAGCAAATTGAATTGCATTAAATTAAATGGAAAGTTGTAAAGAAATGCTATGAAAGTACTGGATAGGTAAAGCAGAGTTTTACATATTTTTTTGTTGTGACAATAAAAAAAGGGAAAGTTTTAAATCACCGCAAAACATAAAGAAAATCTAATAAAATGATTCAAAATAAAGACAAAATAACAGAAATGGGTAATTTTGGGTTTGTAATGGTCTAGTTCTTTTCTTAGGCACTTGGATACTTTCTATAGACCTAAAACTCCTATAATTGTTGCTTTTAACTTGCGTTATTTTTATTTTTCTAGTCACCCTCCTCAATTTTCGAGTTTCTTTTTCATAACTATGTAGTCAGGATCCTCGTGATTTGGTTCATACTAGTACGTGGCTTATAAACTAAGAAATGTACAATTTTTGGATTGAAAGTGAAGGGTAGCGACCTTTTCCAATTTCTTTCCTATATTTAAGGAATTTTATTTTTATCCCTTCCCACATTCCTTTGACTTAGTCAATACCAGGAACGTACCTTGCCAAATGCCAATTCATCAGAGCTTTTTTTTTTTTTTGAGCCGTGCAATTCATCAGATTGAGCCATTTAACTTTAGACAAGTGTGTAAGTGTGCCTCGCTAGTCCAAATCTCTTGCAGATTTAGGCCGAATTTCCGTGTTCTACATTCTACAAGCTCAAATCCTAAATATTTTTGGATTTCAACGGTTTCCTTTACTCCACGATCTGGGGAGAAATCTTAAAAAAAAAAAAGAAAAAAGAAAAAAGGGTTTCCTTTACTTTATGTACATTATTAAGTTAGCTTGTTAGCTTGTTACTTTCCTTTGTGTCGGTACAAGTTGTTCTTTTCAGTCATGAATGCTTTGCAATATTGTGCTGTACACACTTCACACGTAGGAGCTGCGTCAGAAATGAATTTCACATAGAAAAGGGATTTCGTTCCTCAAATTGAGATTTAAACTTACATAATCAACAGATCTTTACGGAAACACGTGCATGGTTCTCTTCCTCTATTGTTGGGGTACTAATTAATGTAGTTGCCAAGACGGCAAATCTTCTATTCTATTTTATGACATTTTAAAGTAATCTTTCTGGAAAGCAAACGTGCTGTTTGTTAATCTCTCTTGAAATATCATTCAAGATGTGATCCACCTAAAGAATCAGATCGCCTTTTTCTCCAATCTGCAACATGTTCTGCAAAAATATATAGTATTCCTTTTTTTTTTTTTTGGGTAACAATATGACTCTTTTCTCTTTTTCTTCCTATTTGTCAATATTTCTAGTATTAAAAGGAGTGTTTTGAAAACCAAACCAAACCAGCCAGTCCGATTGGTTATATCGGGAACCTGACCCCCTTCCTATCTGGTCAACTGGTAAAACTTGGTGGCTCAAAAAATTGGTCAAAAATTGAAATTTGGTCAAAAATCGATGAACCGCATAAACCAGAGGAGGTTCACCGATCTGGCGGATCAACAAAGAGAAAAAAAAAAAGAGTGAAGAGAGATGATCGGGCCATCGCTCAGACCACCATGAGGATGAGCGGCCATGGCATCCATCGGCTTGGTCTTCGAGCTCGTCGCTGCTGGTAAGAGGGTGCGACAACTTTTGGTTGCAATCTCTGCTCCAAGCGATGCTCAAATTTGGCCTTTCAAAGAGATAGAACAGGATGGAAGTTGAGGAGTCTAGAGGAAAGAAGCCAGGAAGGTGGGGCGCCATTTCTAGGTTTCCTTTTTTTTTTTTTTAATTTGTTTTGGACCAAACTGCATAGACTTTAGAAGCTAGGGTTTTTTTTTTCTTTTGAAATATTATTAGATTGGGTTTGGTTCTTTGGCTCAATTGTTTTATAAACAAGAAGGATACTAATGGATTGCTAACAAGATAAAAGGATACTAATAGGCTTTAGAAATGTTTGCCTTATAGTATTATTAATAGAAATTTTTTATTTTTGTCAAAAAAAAATGAAAACTTTATAATTAACTATATATATATATATATAACTCTGGTTAAATCAATAAACCTTTAAATTAGTATTTTATCAAATTTAATATCCGGTCTGATTTTGAATCTTGATTAAAAGGACAATACGAATACAAAATCCTTGGTATATGTAGAATGGCTTTCGTCTTACATTCCGACACTCTTGCGTAAATTACACATAAAATTGAGCATTTTGTGCTGGAAGTTTTTGTTTTGCGTATATAAAGGATGGGAAGGGACGGGACAAGTTGACAATGTAGAACGTGGCGGGGGCTGCAAGGTAAGGTTTTATTTTATACTTTTGCTGGTTTTGTCGCAATGCGAATGATTCATAAGGAAAGAGACAGCACTGCAAAATCCAACCCCGCACATGGCGAGAATTATGTGCTCCAATCTTCGATGTCTGGGTATTCTAGGTCTTATGATTCCCCGTTTGGACCCCGTGGGCAAGGAAAGCCAGTAAGCGACCTAGCTTCGATGTATAATACCGTCAATAGTGTACATGAAAGCTGGGGAGAAATAAGGGACTCGATTATGCTTGAATTTTATTTAGAGAAGGGAAAATGAAGCAACTTAAGATAGATACAAAATATGCATCTTGTAAGATTTGTTACACAGAGGGGTATGTTTGTTCAAGATTTTTTTGGGGTAAAAAATTATTTTTTAATTAAAAAATCACTTCTAATATATTTCGATAAATTTTTAAAAAATAATTAGAATCTAAAAAAAAAAATTTGATTTTAGTTTAATAGTAAAAGTTGAAAAGAGTAGTTTATCAAACAAATTAATGTTCAACATTTTTAGTTATAGAAAAAAATTTAGTTTTATAATTTTTTTTAATCATAGCCTCTATTTCTCCTTTCTTACATAACATAATTATATTATTATATATTATAAAAAGCTTCACATGAAAGGATTTAGATTTACCGGTTAGAATGGAAAACAATGAGATACACACTAGTTCTTTTTTTTTTTTCAATAATTAAATAAGAGGGTCTAAACTCTCCGAGAAGAGATGAGCAATACAAGGTGTTTTACTTGATTTTTTGCTTATTTTCGAAAACAAACAAATGACAGCAACTATTTGCTTCTTGATCTCAATTCAGGGAATAGAAGCAGTTCCTCTTGCAAGCTCTCAGACTTAGAGCTTTGGTCAAAAGATCTTTTATAATAAATTCTTTGTATCTTTCGACGTTTTCAAGTGTAAAATATACCACAAAATAAAGTAAAGTATAAATTGATAGAAACAAAATATAAAGATAAATAAAGTACTGAAAAGATAAAGCTTAAAGGAGGAATGAGATGAGAATTTTAATTAAGTAAAGATGAAAGTAACTGAGTATAATGGGAAGAAGAAGGAGAAAAGAAATGATGAAACAAAAAACTAAACTTCAAAGAAGAGAAATGAGTTCAAGGGAATAAACTTGGTTTCCCATTGACTCCATACTGTCATTGTGACGAAAGAGTATTTATGGTGTTTACAAGCGTGAGTTCCTTGACTAAACTCCCCAAAACTAGTGACTCCTTCCCTATTTAAAGACTTAAGTGACTCTTTCAAATTTTACCAAGTGTCCTTGACGATTTGATGTGAGCCAAGGAGGGATTACAAGCTTACACGACAAAGCCACGGAGGAAGAGGCATTGAAGGGAATTGGAGGACCCATGACAAGGTCCAAGACTAAGAGAATAAAGCAAGCTTTGGACGGCTTAATAATAAAGCTCAAGGTAAAGGAGGATCAATGCACAATGGAGGTAGCAACTAAATGGATCACATTCCTTCAACTTGAATGTGAAATTGAGCCAACATGAAGGCATAATTGTCAAGGCCCAATCTGCATGATCAAAGATGCATTCATGGGCTACAAGTGTCCAATTTAGTGAGTTAAGAATCTTGGACCTTAGTGGAAAATAAATAAGTCAAGTTTTCATTATTTTATTTGTATTTTCATATGTTTTTGTGGGTGATTTTTTTGAAGTGGGTTTTTGATGTCTTTTGTGGGTTTTTAATGTCTTTTGAGAGTTACTAAGTTATTATTAACATTAGTGGACTCTTATGGTTGCACTAGTGGAAAATAAATGTAACATGGATGAATGCATGATAGTGGTGCAATTAATGCTTAGTGGAGTCTTAGTGGATATTAAATGCTTAGTGGGAAGTGTAGAAGAGGTTTAATATTTCAGCCCTCCGCTAAGCCTATAAATAGGAGAACTCTTGTATTGTTAGGACAACTTGAATTTGAATGAAATCTGAGTTTTTTTTATCGTGAGAACTTTCTTTTAGTTCTTGGGCAAAGAACTAAATTTGATCTTATCAATGTAACTTGTGGCGATCTAAACCTTCATGACTTATCACTCAACTTCTCATCTTTCTTGAGTGTGGCGTCAATATCCTTCCCCAAAACTGAATTTCAAGGCGATCCGTTTCCAAGTTTCATATCATTTGGTATCTAAAGTTTTGGCTACTTGATTTTCAGGTTTGTGTTTTTCTTTGTCAATTCAAAAAAAAAAAAAATGTTTCCATTTTTGTTCTTGTTCATCTTTGTTGATCTCTCATCCATAGTATTCTATTAGTGTCTTTTCATTCTCCATCTCTATTTGTCACCAATTTTTATTCTCTTACTAATTTTGAGTCCTAAACTAAAAACAGAAAGAAAAAAAAAGTGTTACTAGAGTCATTGTGCTTATAATTGACAAGAAAAAAAAAGGAAGGAAAATTCGTAAAAAAAAAAAAAACGAAAATTCTGGACAGAATTAGAAATATTAAAAAAATGGAAGGATTTGTGAATTAAAAAGACTCAATATTCTTTCTTTGTGAAATCTGAGTTCAAAGATATTCCTTTCATTCCTTTTGATCTTTGTTGAATTTCTTTTCTATCCATTTATGTCTCTTGTTCCATTGATATTTTCTTGTTGGTTTCTTGCTCACTTGATTGTTTACTCACTATCTTGAGAAAAATCATTGATAAGGTTCTTTTCTTAAGAGCTTATAAAGGAAGCTGAGTGGTAAAAGGCAAGAGTGAACATTACACAAAAGCCTATTTGAGTGCAAAACACGAGTGGATAAATCTGAGAGTGCAAACACATGATCAGGAGTGGTGAGGTCCTTCTAACATTTCTTTTGCAATTTTCCTTGTCATCTTCTTTTTGTTGTAAGCATGAGTGGGGAAAGATCACCTAATTCCCTTAGGCAAGGTCTTAATAGGCTTCAAATAGAGGCATTTACTCAACACTTTGAGAGAATGCTTCAAAGATAACTTGAAGGATTACATGAAAGGATGGACTAACTTGAAGGAGGAAGAGTTTCCAACCGTGGGGGCAATTCTAATCATAAAGAATCTCATCAAGAAAGTGACCCATTCGATGACTCCCCAAGAGAAAGAAGGAGGCGTGAAAGGGGAAGAAGATGTGAAAGAAAAGGTAGAGACCATAGACATGATGATGATCTAGGAGGTGTGAAAGTCAAGGTACCTTCCTTCCAAGGGAGAATTGATCCCGAAACATACCTTGAGTGGAAGATGAAAATAGAACAAATCTTCTCATGCCGCAATTACAATGATGCAAAGAAAGTGAAGGTGGCTGCCCTTGAGTTCACTAATTATGCCTTAATTTGGTGGGATCAAGTGCAAAAAGAGAGAAGAAGATATGGAGAGCATCCTATTAACACTTGGGATGAAATGAGGACTTTGATAAGAAGGAGATTTGTGCTTTTCCACTACCATAGGGAATTGCACAACAAATTGCAAAGACTCACCCAAGGGAGTAGGAATATGGATGAGTATTACAAGGAAATGGAGGTGGCTTTGATTAGGGCCAATATTGTGGAGGATAGGGAAGCAAGCATGGCTTGGTTTCTCTATGGCCTAAACTGAGATATTGGAGACATTGTGGAGTTACAACATTACGTGGAGCTTGAAGACTTAGTTTATCAAGCAATGAAAGTGGTGCAACAATTAAAGAGAAAATGTACTATAAAGAAATCATCTTCTTCAAACTACTCTTCAAGTTGGAAGGACAAGCCAAATAAGGAGGGTTCTTCTTCTAATTCTAAGGAGGTAGCAAGCACTAAGAAGCCTATTCCTACTACTTCTTCTTCTACTTCTAAGAGTAAGGATATCAAGTGCTTTAGGTGTTTGGAAAAAGGATATATTGCATCCGAATGCCCAAATAAGAAGACTATGGCGGTGAAGGATAATGGAAGTATCTCTAGTAAAGAAATTTCTTCTCATTCCTCTTCATCAAGTGATGAGGAAAACGATGGAGCAGCCTATGCACAAGATGGAGATCTCTTGGTGGTTAGGAGGTTATTAAGAAGTCAAACCAAGCATAAAGAGAACCAAAGAGAAAATATTTTTCATACCTATTGCCTTATTCAAGGCAAAACATGCTCTATGATCATTGATGGTGGGAGTTGCACCAATGTAGCAAGCACTAGATTGGTTACCAAACTCAACCTAAAGACTACACCACATTCGAGACCATATAAGCTCCAATGGCTAAGTAAAAGTGACGAAATTGTGGTGAATCAACAAGTGTTGATTAATTTCTCCATTGGCAAATATGAAGATCAAGTTCTATGTGATATTGTACCTATGAAAGCGAGCCACATTCTTCTTGGAAGGCCGTGGCAGTTTGATAGGCGAGTTCACCATGATGGATTCTCCAACAAGTTCTCTTTTGTTCACAATTCCTACAAAGTCACACTCGTACCATTATCACCTAGGTAGATTTGTGAGGATCAAATAAAAATGAAAGAGAAAAGAGAAAAAGAAGAGCGAGAGCTTAAAAAAGAAAAAGAGTGTGTGAAAACGAAAATACTTGATTTTGAGGACAAAGCTCAAAAGAAAGGGGGGAAAGAAAAGAAAAGAGGGAATGAGGAAAAGAAAGAGAAGACTAGAAAGTTTGTTTGCAAGAGAAAGTGAGGTGAAGAGAGCTTATTTGGCAACACAACCTATATTTCTTCTTTTATGTAGGGATACTTGCTTGGAATCTAATGCTAACTCCTTGCCTAGTGATGTTGTTGTTATTTTACATGATTTCGAGGATGTGTTCCCCAAAGAAATGCCTCATAGTTTGCCACCAATGAGGGGGATAGACACCAAATAGACCTCATTCCTAGTGCTTCTCTACCCAATAGGCTAGCCTATAGAAGCAACCCTCAAGAAACAAAGGAGATACAAAATCAAGTGGAAGAGTTGTTGCAAAAAGGATAGGTTAGAGAGAGCTTAAGTCCTTGTGCTGTAACCATAATTTTGGTGCCTAAAAATGATGGATCATGGAGGATGTGCACTGACTATAGAGCAATTAACAACATCACAATTCGGTATAGACATGCTATCCTTAGACTTGATGATTTGCTTGATGAATTGCATGGTGCTTGTTTCTTTTCTAAAATTGATTTGAAAAATGGATACCATCAAATTAGGATAAGGGAAGAGGATGAATGGAAATTGCCTTCAAAACTAAATATGAATTGTATGAATGGTTGGTAATTCCTTTTGGGTTAACTAATGCACCAAACACTTTTATGAGGTTTACGAACCATGTCTTGCCAGAATTTCTTGGAAAATTTATGGTTGTATACTTTGATGATATTTTGGTATATTCAAAGAGTTTTGATGAGCATGTTGCTCATCTCAAATCTGTCTTGTATATCCTTAGAAGGGAGAAACTATATGCTAACTTGGAAAAGTGTTCTTTTTGCACTAATCATGTGGTTTTTCTTAGTTTTGTCGTGAGTTCTAAAGAAGTGCAAGTTGATAAAGAGAAAGTTAAGGCCATTAGAGATTAGCCAACTCCTAAAACCATAACTGAGGTTAGGAGTTTCCATGGGTTGGTAAGTTTCTATAGAAGATTTGTGAAGGATTTTAGCACATTGGCAGCACCCCTAAATGAATTTGTTAAGAAAAATTGGGTTTTAAATGGGGGAAGAATCAAGAAAGCAGATTTCAAGCACTTAAAGGCAAACTCAAACATGCACCCATTCTTGCTTTGCCTGATTTTTCTAAGTCATTTGAAATTGAATGTGATGGATCTAATCTGGCTATTAGGGTTGTTTTACTTCAAGATAGTCATCCCATTGCATATTTTAGTGGGAAATTAAGGAGAGCCACTCTTAACTATCCCACTTATGATAAAGAATTGTATGCACTTGTTAGAGCTTTGCAAACATGGCAGCATTATCTTTTACCCAAGGAATTTGTCATTCATAATGATCATGAATCTTTGAAGTATTTGAAAGGGCAAGGAAAGCTCAACAAAAAGCATGCTAAATGGGTTAAATTTCTTGAACAATTTCCTTATGTGATTAAGCATAAGCAAGGAAAGGTGAATGTTATGGCGGCTACACTTTCAAGAAGGTATAATTTGCTTGCTACAATTGAAACTAAATTGTTTGGCTTTGAACATATCAAGGAATTGTATATGCATGATAATGAATTTTCCCAATTATATGCTGCATATGAAAAGAAATCACAAAATGGGTTTGTTAGGTATGATAACTACTTGTTTAAGAATAATAGACTTTGTGTGCCTAAAGGATCCATGCATAAATTGCTAGATAGGGGAGCACGTGAGGGGGGTTTAATGGGACACTTTGGGGTTCAAAAGACCTTAGAAATGCTGCATGAACATTTTCATTGGCCACACATGAAGCATGATGTGTAGAAATTTTGTGAAAGGTGTATTGTGTGTAGAAAAGCAAAATCTAAGGTATCACCTTATGGACTTTATACTCCTTTGCCTATTCCTAATTCCCCTTGGACTGAGTTGTCTATGAATTTTGTTTTAGGGCTACCATGCACCCAAAGAGGGAAGGACTCCATTTTTGTGGTAGTTGATAGATTCTCCAAGATGGCACACTTCATACCTTGCCACAAAGTGGATAATGCAACTCATGTGGCAGATTTGTTTTTCAAAGAGATGGTAAGACTTCATGGCATGCCTAGGAGCATTGTTTTAGACTGTGACACCAAATTTTTAAGCCATTTTTAGAGGACCTTATGGAACAAGCTTGGAACAAATCTTCTTTTCTCCATTGCTTGCCACCTCCAAACTGATAGTCAGATTGAGGTGGTAAATAGGATTCTTTCTACTCTTCTTAGAGCAATTATTAAGAAGAACACTAAGTCTTGGGAAAAGTGTTTACCCCATGTTGAATTTGCTTATAATAGGGCTGTCCATTCTACTACTCAATTTTCTCCTTTTGAGATTGTTTATGGATTTAATCCACTAACACCTCCTGATTTGCTTCCTTTATCTAACACTTCTTCTTCAGTTCACAAGGATGGCAAAACAAAGGCTAAATATGTGAAGAAGCTTCATGAGCAAGTTAAAGCTCAAATTGAGAAGAAAATGGAGCAATATGCAAATAAAGCCAATAAAGAGATAAAAAGAGTTATCCTTGAACCCGGTGAGTGGGTGTGGGTTCATATAAGGAACGAAAGGTTTCCCTCCCAAAGGAAATCAAAACTTCAACCAAGAAGAGATGGACCATTCCAAGTATTGGAAAGAATTAATAACAATCTTACAAAATTGACTTGCCCGATGAGTATGGTATTAGTGCAACATTTAATGTGGTTGATTTGCATCCTTTTGATGTACGTGATGAAGACCTAAATTCGAGGACAAATTCACCAAAAGAAAAAAGGGAATGATGTGAGCCAAGCAGGGGTTACAAGCTTACAAGACAAAGCCAAGGAAGAAGAAGCATTGAAGGGAATTGGAGGACCCATGATAAGGTCCAAGACTAAGAGAATGAAGCAAGCTTTGGAAGGCTTAATAATGGAGCTCGAGGAAAAAGAGTATCAATGCACAATGGAGGCAGCAACTAAATAGATCACATTCTTTCAACTTGAACGTGAAATTGAGTCAACATGAAGACATAATTATGAATGCCCAATCTGCATGATCAAAGATGCATTCATGAGCTACAAGTGTCCAATTTAGTGGGTTAAGAATCTTGGAGCGTATTATAAATAATTCTAGTTTTTATTATTTTCTTTGTATTTTCATATGTATTTTTTGGTGATTTTTCTGCAGTGGGCTTTTAATGTCTTTTGAGAATTACTAAGTTATTATTAGGATTAGTGGACTCTTATGGCTGTACTAGTGGAAAATAAATGTAACATGCATGAATGCATGATAGTGGTGTAGAATTAATAGTTAGTGGAGTCTTAGTGGATATTAAATGCTTAGTGGGAAGTGTAGAAAAGGTTTAATCTTTCAGCCCTCTACTAAGCCTATGCATAGAAGAACTCTTGGATTGCTAGGATAACTTGAATTTGAATGAAATATAAGTTTTCTCTCTTGTGAGAGCTTTCTTTGAATTCTTAAGCAAAGAACTAAATTTGATCTTATCAAGGTAACTTGTGGCGATCTAAACCTTCATGACTTATCACTCACCTTCTCATCTTTCTTGAGTGTGGCGCAATATCCTTCCCTAAAATTGAATTTCAAGGCAATCTGTTTCCAAGTTTCATATCACGGTTATTCAATCAAGGCTTTAGAAAGTTTTGAGTTTGATTTGCTAATAATTGCTCCTGCCTCTGTCTTCAAAATCAAAACTGCCAACGTTGTTAAGTTGCTTCAAATCTTTGTAACTGCTCCATATTGCTTCTAGGCCATAACTGTCAATACCTTTCAACTGTCAAGATGTTACCTCCACATGCTTAAAGGCACATGCTTCTTGTCAAACCTATTCTCCTGAATTTTTCCATGTCCACACCATACACCTCATCCATGAGATGTCGATTAAACTTTTTCACACTTTGCATAATTTTAGCCCCCAACATGATGCCCCCCAAGATTTATCTTCTCTTCGACTATGGAGATAGAGTGACAAATCTTAGTTGTTAATGTGTGCAGGCCCCACTCATAAAAAACTTCTCCTTAAATTAAAAAAATTCAAATTCCAAATCCCCACAAAGTACACTCGCTGATATTCTAGCACCCACTAAGTCAATTTTAGCCATCATTATGGCCCTTGTTCATCATTATCTTCAACTATACTCATTAATCACTCCACATATAAATACTTGCTAGCTGATAGAACAAACTTTCTTCTTGCGTTTTCTTCTACTTCTTTATCTTATCAAAGTCTTTTCATCTTCATTCTTCTGCAAACCCTATTGCCTATTATGAATCCCAACCATTATTTGTCCTCCTTGTGATACTCTCTTTCATCCCTCGTGGCACCAAACCAGTGATCATAGCAAAGGTGAAAGAACCCATCCAAGATGAGGAACACCGCTACACCCCAAAACCAGAGGCTAAGAAATCAGAGCTTTGGAATCCAACAGGTATTACTTCCTTTCCCCATTAGAGATTTTGTATATACATTTATTGGTCCACTTATATCTCCCAAGCAATCTTCGAAAATCAACCCTTTCTTCCCTTGCCAAGCTAAACATAAACTTGTAGCCTTTTTTGACCCTATACCTATAGGCCATTTTGAAAAAGATAATAAGTTCTTTACAAACCCTCCCAAGAACACCTTAGATTATAGGAAATGGCTAGATAGCATTGAAAAAGCTAAAGGTCCATATTGGAAATCCATAGGGATTTATGACTTTCTTCAATTAAGTTGAGAGTCATTTAAGTTCAATGCAGGTTTAGTTAGGGCTTCTCTCTATTTTTTTTTTGTAAATCCACTCATAACTTCCATTTTCAATATGGCATGATGGAGCTGACTCTTTTTGATGTTGTTGCCATCATTGGTTTGTCCCTTCTGGGTATTGATATCTTAACACCATGGAAGTGACCAAAGGCAAGCGATATCACATTGGCACTTCCGTTTTGACATACTAAGCCTTCATTGCCAATAACATGGGTATGACCAACGATCCTATTAGCGACGATGAGCATGTCGCCTTCCTTTTTTATTGGTTGAATGCGGTTATATTTTGTTCTCGCTTAATTCAAATGATACGTACAACATTTCTTCCCTTAGCCGCTTTGTTGACAAAAGGGCATCCTTTTTGCTTAGCCAAATTGCTTTTGTCATAGCCATATGACATGTTGGACAAGTTTATTGATGAAATGAGGGAATGCCAAAGCATGACCAATCTAAGAGATCCCCTCTGGTTATTGTAGTTATGGCTTAGTGTTATTTTGAGCCTTATTTGAAATTTAGAGTTTTTAATGAACCTTATTACCAAGGAATTGAAGGCCCTCATTTCTGTCGACTTCAACATCCTCAATGGACTGATGCTGATGTATACAAGATGAAACACTATTTTGGGCTTTTTTATCAGCTATCAAATAACAGCAAGCTCAACCTTTACCCCTTTATTTTCATAAAGTAGGCCCTTCATGGTTCACTCGACCCATAATAATCTCCAACTCTACAACTCAAAAAGAAAGTGATCTCATATGGTCAAATTTTCTATCGACTCAAGTGCTTTTCTCAAGTCTGCCAGGTAAAGATTACTTGGGAGTCAACTACCATGCCCTAAATACTATTTGCCGATAGTTCAGCATTGCATAGTCTATTCCTGCTCCCATTTTCTCAAAGGAACACATGCAGTTGGATAATGTTGAAGTTCCATCTAAGGATCATTTTGTTGATGCTCAAAAAGATAATGAGCCTCAATGGAATCTCTGTTATCCATCAGCTGTGTCTCCTTGCACATTCACATGCTCAATTTTTTTCAAAATGGTGGAACTCTTACTTTCAGAGCATTCTTATTCCTTTGGAAACATGCACTGATATAATGACTTCTGATTTCATGATGCAAAATGATGAAGACTTAGCATTGAAGTTGAAAGGTAAACATGTCCAGGAGATTCTGAAATTTGAAAAAATTTTCAAAGTAAAGTGGGACAATGGATAGATTCAGAGAGTGGTCCATGATGCCAATGACATTTTCAAATAGAAAAAGGAGGCTCATGAAGGAAGATATTGGCAAGCTTATGAACCTTTTTGTTGGGCATGAACCTTTCATAAGACCTTTTAAGTTTCCTCCTTTACCAAATGCACCTTTTGGCATCGCAGGCCCTTTTTCGGATCCACCTTGAAGAGCACTTGAAGTGTTTTATTGGAATCCTTGAGATTATGAGCTTTCTTTTACTAGACTATATTGGTCACAATACACCAACTATTTAATCCAAACTCATAGTGAAATTCAGAAATACCCACCTTTATGTACTTTTTCCCTTTTACCCATTTTTGTTTTACGTTGCTTTAATACCTCTTCTCTCTCTTTTTTTTAGTGACAGAATCAATCTCTATCCTCGATGATCAAGAAAAAAGGAAGAAAAAGCAAATTCAAAGGAAAAGAAAAGTAGAGTAGTAGTGTCGAAGATAAGGAGCAAAAGGAAATAGGATTCAAATCAATAAACAGAAAGTGTGGAGGGAGAAGAAAAAGAAGAAGAAAATAATGAAAAAGAAGAAGAAGAGTTTAAGGAAACAAAAAAGAGGAAAGAGAAAGAAGAAAAAGAAGAGGAAAAAGAGAAAACGACTACAAAAGGAAAGAAGGGACAAGCAATTTCTATGGAGGGAAAAAAAGGAAAAAGAAATATGACAAAGATCAGGACAAAACAATAGGACTCTCCCCACCCTAAAAAAGACAAAAGTTCATCAATTAGTTCCTTCAAGCACATGACATCGAAGGCTACTCTCAATAGTCAAACAACCATGCCTTTACATTTGAAAGTAGCTCCTCCTCCTCCACCTTAACAATCTTAATCTGTTAAGGTAACTTTTATGTTTGTCTTTCATTCCTTACATATCTTTCTTTTTGCCATAATTTTCTTAACTTATCCTTTAATCCTTAGTCAACCTCAGGTAATGTCTTGAATGACCAACTTCCCTAGAAAAAGGGATTTTGCTACCTCTTTAGAGCATGTGGCTCATAGAAAAATGCTCATTCATAGCAATCTAAATCTTCTAACACCCATAACAATCAAATTCCAAAGGTTTTGACACTTACTATATATGCATGCTATATATGTTTTATTATTATCGTTGTATTTTTACTCTTTGACTTATTTGCTGGAGGAAACTATCAATGACCTTCCCAATAACATAAACCAGGGAGAAGAAGAAGAAGTCGCTACCTCCCCAGTGGAGTAAGAGCATGAACCTAGGGTTGTAGTCTCCAACGAGCCTGTTACTGTCAATCCAACTATAGCTGACTTTACCAAGGTTCCATCAGAGGTGGTGGTAGAAGAAAATGAAGAAGATTTGCTTGCAGATTTAGAAGATCTTGACGAAGTTATCTCTATGAACTTTGTTGTTGAGGGTAAAGACAAAGGGCTCCCCACCCTCTCAAAGCCAAAAATTCAAAGCATTCCAGCTAAGCATTCCACCATGAACCTAATGATGACCTAAATGGCCTTTATGTTTTTGTTATGCTTTTTTGGACAAGTTTTTTTTCTAGTATTATGAGTATGGGCTTTAATAGCCTCTTTTGACTTTGTTTACTATTTATTGTCTACAAAAATTTATTTCTTGTTACTATGGTCACACTTGAATTTTTATTTCATCTATGCTTGGTTTGTGTGGCTTAAAATACTTGCCATTGATTGATGGAATCGTTTGACCAATACCCATAGTGACCATTTTATAAGCATTTCCTGAATAGAACTTGTCAATCCTGTAAGGTTCTTCCCATGAGGAAACCATTAACTGAAGATCTGACACTTTTTCTCCATAGGCAAAACTACTTTCCAAACTAAGTCTCCCTGACTGAACATTTTAGCCTTAACTGATCGATTATAGGTGTGTGCCATAATTTCTTTTTGTTGAATTATTCTTTCTAATGCACATAACCTTTCTTCATCAAGTCCATTTAATTCATCAAATAAAGAATTTCAATAATCATCAACTAGTGATTCATCTTGCCTTACCACTTGCATACTTTGCAAATTAATTTCTATTGATAATATAGCGTCTTGGCCATAGACCAATTTATATGAAGTGATCCCTGTCGAGCCTCTTGGGGAATTCCTATACTCCCACAACAGTTAACTCAAGGTACTATGCCAATTCCTAGGCTATTGGCCAATGTGTTTTTTTTTCTTTTTTATCAAAGCAATAATAATCTTGTTTACTAGTTCTGCTTGACCATTTTCTTGGGCATAGTAAGGTGTCGATGTCAACATCTTAATACTTCGAGAATTGGCATAATTTATTACCTTTTGCCCAGTGAATATAGCTCCTTGGTCAATAGTAAGTGTTTGAGGGATTCCAAACCTATGGATGATATGTTCTTCAATAAAGTCAATGATTTTTTTATGAGTGGCTTCTTTCAATGGAATAGCCTCAACCTACTAAGTGAAATAGTCCACGACCACAAGGATGAACTTGTGACCCTTTGAAGACAGAGGATTTATCAACACAATTAAATCTAAAGCCCATCCTCTAAATGACCAAGGCTTTATTATTACATATAATTCTGATGCTGGAATATGTTGAATATTCCTATGCTTTTGACATTTTTCGTATGCTCTTACATATTCAATTCACTTCTTGGTCATAGAGGGCCAATAGACCCTTTGTCAAGTAACTACCCATTTCATTTTATCTTCTGACTGATGGGCTCCACAAATGCCTTTATGTACTTCAGCTAAGGCAATAAAAGCCCTTCTCTCCCCTAAACATGTCAACAAGCTTCCGTCGACAGACTTCTTATACAAAATATTATTTAGAAGTACATAACTTATGGCTTTATAACTTGATATTCTATCCACTAACACGTTTGGGTTTTTTAAGTAATTGACTGCAAGCTTCCTCCAATTATTAAGGTTTAATTGACCAAGATAATTAACTTCTCTTTCTTGGAAAGGCGCAAAAGACTTTTTGATAGTCACAAATTCCCTAAGTGACGAAGGACTAATCTTGTACTTAGAAGCTATTTGAGCTAGTTCATTGGCTTCTTCATTGAATTCTCTTAGATTATGCCGTAATATCACATTGTCAAACTCACAAAAGAGTCCTAAATACTTCATTAAATTTTCACTGATACATTTATACTTCCTTGTTAATTGTCCTATAACCAATTGAGAATCCCCTGGAATCTCGACATTCTTGACTCTCCTTTTGAGCAACAATTCAAGGCCTATGATCAAAGCTTCATATTCCACCTCATTGGAAAATTGGTAATTTAACTAAAATAAAAACTTAGTAGGCTCATCACTAGGTTACACAATTCGGATGCCTACACTAATATCTTTTTGGTGGCAAGAGTCATCAAAGAATAACTTCCAAGGTTTAATTCAACAAAATTTATTGGACCTTCTGTGAGATTTCCTTTTATGTCAACACATAGGTGGTCAACAAGGAAATCTGCCAAGACTTGGCCTTTTAAAGCTTTAGTTGGCATATAGTGAAGTGAAAATTCTGTCAAAATCAACATCCATTTACCAACGTGACCATGTAACATAAGAAAAGATAACATATATTTTATTACATCGATTTGAGTAATTACATAAACTTCACCAGGAATTAAGCAATACTTGAGTTTAAGGTAGGAGAAGTACAATACAAGACAATTTTTCAATGGAGGTATATCTAGTTTCGACATCATTTAGCATGCAACGTAAAGAGTAAACTACTATTTCATCGCTATCTTCGTCTGCTTGTGCCAACGTGCTCCCAATTATTGTTTCTGATGCCCACACATACAACTTCAAAGGGTGCCCATTTCTTGGAGGAGTAATTATTAGTGGATTTGGCAAATATCATTTGATCTAATCGAAGGCTTTTTGGTGCTCTTCTTGCCATTGGAAATCTTCTTCTTTCTTTAACTTTACTAAAGGCACAAACACTTTAGTCCTTCCTAACATATTTGATATGCAGTGTCAAAGATAATTGAGCTTTCCTAGGAACACTTGGAGTTGCTTCTTATTTGTCAGAGGAGACACTTCCAGAAAGGCCTTTGTCTTATTTTTGTCAACTTCAATGCCTTTTTTCTGCACTAAAAATTGTAGAAAGTTTCCTACAATTAAACTAAATGCACACTGTAAAGGATTCATTTTCAACTTGTGTATTGTCATTTTGTCAAAAGCCTGTTTTAGATTCTTTAAGTGTTCTTTCTTAGCATCTGACTTGGCAACCACATCACCTATGTAGATCTCCATAAATTTGCTAATAAATTTATTAAAAATTTTATTCATAGCTCTTTGATATGTTGCCCCAGCATTTTCAACCTAAAGGGCATAATTGCCCAGTCATATGTGCCTAAAGCACCTGGGCATCTAAGTGCAGTTTGTAACACCCTAGTAGTTCCATTCTATGCTTAAGTCATATTGTGGAATTACTAGTCGTTACTTTTGCTCGCGGAACTATCGTTACCTTTTAGAAATTACCTTGTACCAAAAATAGGGGTAAAATTTTTTTCTTCAAAACAAGTGAATCAATTTTTGAAATCGAGAGCCATGAGCGCATCGTAAACATATAAAGTAACACCGTTGTCCCATACATACATCACATTTAGCAAGCATAGAAACCATAAGAGTAATCACGATTCTTAGATAAATGTAACATTCATTCCACAGCCATCCATGATAATACGATAATAGTCATACCAGAGTCATACATAAGATAATAATGGGTCCGATATCTATCGTGGGCCCTACATAAAAAGCCTACCAATACCTAATAAAAGGAAATACATCAGAAAATCCTACTACCCAAGCATGCCACATAACAGAATGATAACCCTGTAACTACAACCAAAAGGGGCTATCCTCGTGCTCTGCTCCGCATGCAGTCGTCACATCAAGCATCTGGCGGAAGGAAACCGTTCCCATATCCACCGGGAAAAGTGCCACCACGTCCCCCTCCTCGAGCATGTCCTCGCCCACAGGGCACAGCGCAGGTACGAATGAACCCACGCCCGTGAACCGGGGGTGAAGTTGGGCTAGCAGATGAAGCAGAAAAATCAGAAGATAGACGAATCACCGAAGGCTGCGACGAATCCGAACGGTGAGATCCCCCAGAATGAGTTGGATAGAGGGGCTCAAACGGATCGGTCTCCACATGGAAGCTCGGATAAGATGGCTCTGAGGGGTCGGAATCCAGTGAAACAGTCGGAGTCAACCGGGTATCCGAGTCAGTCTCGTCATCATTGGGGTATCTTGGTGGCTGAAAGTAGGGGCGGATGTCATCCATAGTAACCTCACCGAATGGCTGATGTGGTCGGAAAAATGGGCTCATCATGGGAGTCTGAAACTGGTGGTCGTGGAAGATGTAGACCCTCATCGCTGCGTTCACCGACAGCATAGAGGCGTTCAGCACCGGGTCAAAGCGCCAACGCCACACCGGGAACTCAATGTAGATCACCACCGTGCCTGACGTCGACATCCTTTAAAGACGACATGGAAACGTAGGAATGAGAAATACTAAATTTCTCAGTAGGATCGCGACTAGACAAATATAGTGTCATCGTCATTGTCCCAGCCACTTCGAGTTTAATTATAAAAACAGTGGACAGATATAAGTTCAATTTTTAATGGTTTTGAAAACTTAGACCCCGAAGCGGGTTGCTTTTAAACTTAAGATCATAACCACATCATCATAAGTAACATACGTACTGAAACATAGAATAAACATTCATAATGCAAATGGGCAATATACTTACATGCAAAGACATGCATCATCATAGACGTAACCATGGTCATACTCAGACTTTACTTTCATTTTTAGCACGTGTTTAACATTCTTTACTTTCCTTTGAAATAGACTGCTTTTGGACATGAGCTCATTCCGTGACCGTCGTCACGTAGTACTAACCAAATCAGACTAAGCCGATATTGGTTACCTCTAAGTTGGAGGGCCCTCCAAAACACCCTTGCCTCCCTCATAGTGGTTCCTTGTGGATCGCCGTCTCTCACTTCCCTTACCAAAGTGATTGAAGGGTCACATCCCATTGATTCTTTTCTTATCTTTATACTTTACATGCATAACATTTCCTTGACTAGACGCATGCAATGATATGACTAAATCCATAATTTTGACGGAAATCCGGCAGCATAACGGCTAGACCGAAGCTTCTCCAAAATGCCAATCATCAGCATTCAACCAATAGTTCATCATATCTATATCATATCATCACACTCATCATTCAATCATGAGACAAAGCTCAGTCAAACTCATCATTCATCATACTGAGTGGCATCACACATCCATACCCTAAAGGGGTTTATAGTTGTGTTGTTCTTTGTGAAGAATATTATGAATCATCACATGATTTCCCATGGTTACCCATGATAGAATCACATAGTTAGGATATGTGTTTGTAGTTTTTTAGTTACTTGGTCCTTGGATGAAAGTATTCTTCACCTAAGTGCATGTCTTATGAAACACTTGTTCAAATTAATTAAATTATGTGATTGTTTCCTTTCCTTGAGATAGTGCACTTAGTGATTCCTACGTTCATGGTATACTCAGAGGCCCTAATCATACTTCTGTTCCCAAGGAGTTCGAGATCCCTCTAATCCTTGGGTCATGACAACGCATAACCACATTATGAACCCAACAACACCAATGTTCACTAATCATCAAGGGTGACTTTTAACTTATTCAAGTTACAAAGTTTTAAACTTTTACTAATAACATACCAAGGTTTTGCCTTAAACATTATTAAAGTTGTCATTCTTTATAAAGTAGTCATAAAGTCTTATTCTTTATGAAAGTAAGTGCCTTTGACATTAAGCTCTTATCTTAGGATTGGACCTTTATGAAATAATGATACAAGTTACTAGCTTTTTGAATAAAAAGTCTTGTTCTTTATAAAAGTTAACACCTTTTTGCATTGTTTTGGTTCAAAGTCTAAACTTTATGAATGAAATGTTATAAAACAACATTTTTATAACTTAAAGATCTTAAAGTTTGAAACTTTGTGAAAGATCTTTTCTTTAAAGTTTGATTACTAAAGCCTAAAGTGACAAGATATCATTTTTCTAACTCAAAAAGTTTAGACCTTCACATGTATTCTTGTCTTAAAAACAAAATAAAATAAAACTTTATGGAAGCTTGAAAGTTGCGCCACTTTTAAGGAAATCAAGAAGCAAACTTTTTAAAGTTTAAAGCTTTTAGAAGGTTCATAGTCTTATCAAATCATGGAAACATAGAAAGGTGAAGCTTTTCTAATCATTCACTCATCATAAAGAGAAAGGAACAACTTTAAGCAAAGAACAAGAAGAACATATGTTTCCAAAAGAGGAAACTTAAGAACACATGAAGAATATCAAGAACATATTTTTCCAAAAGAGGAAACTTAAGAACACATGAAGAACATCAAAAGAACACATGAAGAACATCAAGAACATATTTTTCCAAAAGAGGAAACTTAAGAACACATGAAGAACATCAAGAACACATTTTTTCCAAAAGAGGAAACTTAAGAACACATGAAGAACATCAAGATCATATTTTTCCAAAAGAGGAAACTTAAGAACACATGAAGAACATCAAGAACATATTTTACTAAGAATGAAAACTTTGGCTCTTGAAGAGCATAAAGGATCTTCTCAAGCTTTCACTTAGAAATCTTAGTCATAAGAGAACCAAGCTCCAAGCTTTCTTAAGTAAACAAAATGAAAAAGATGGAGATCACTACCTTTCTTGAAGATGGCGCAAAAACAAGAGAAATGGAAGAAGAAGATGATGACTCCTCTTGATGATGAAGGTGGCGGTTTTGCAAGAAGGAAGGAGAAGCTCTTGAAATCTTGTGGAAATGGAGGTTGTAGTGTTTTGATCTTGTCTCCAAAGACCAAAAGATGTGATCTTTGAAGGGCTTGGTGAGAAAGGTTTGGTTACGGAGGTGGAGAATGATGAAGAAGATGAAGAAAAAGAAGAAGGAATGTAGAGAGAGGTTGGAGAGTTTGAGAACTTTAGAGAGAGAATGAGAAGTTGAAAATAAAATGAATGCGTGTGTGTGTGCAAGAAAGTGGCGTCTTCATTAAGGGAGGGGGGAGTGAGATATTTTGCTTAATTTTGTGTTAATTAGTGATTAAGGGGACAAAGTGGATGATGGGGAGACAAAACATGGTCAAACTCTTACATAAAGCACTCTTGTCTAATGCTTTATGCTTTTATAACATCACTCTTTACTTTATTGTCTAGTTGACTAAATTTGAATTTAATCATGTGATTAAGTGCTCATACAACTTAATTAAGGTGATTAAGCAAGGATTAGTGATTAACACACAAGAACATGATTAACAAAAATTAATCTTATGATTAAGTTTAATTAACCTTAATTAAACTCAAGTAGGCTAATTAAGGGCGATTAGTGCTTAATTAAGCTATAGGGGCTCTGGCTTGCTCAATTAGAGATTATCTAACCTCGATTAAGCATTCTCTTGACCCTTCTCATCCGAGTCAACCCCTTAATTAAGCCCTAATTTCAAAATTTCTCATTAAGTGCCTAATTACTCAGGGTTATTGAGGTAATCTAGCACGACATGAAATTGAGGATGTTACACAGTTTTTGACACATCTTCCTCAGCTATGTAAATTTGGTTATAACCTAAGTACCCATCCATAAAGCTTAATATCTCATAACCTGCTATTAAATCAATCAACATGTTAGCAATTGGTATGGCATACTCATCTTTTGGAATGGCATTGTTCAAATCTCTAAAATCAATACATACTCTTAATCTACCATTTTTTTTTTCATGACAAGCACAATATTGGAAATCTAATTGATGTACCTAGTAGTCCTAATGAATTTGGCCTTTAGCAATCTTTCAATTTCTTCTTTAATTTTGAGGACTACCTTTGGCGCAAACCGTCAAGGTGGTTGTTTGATAGGTCAAATATTGGCTTTTAGTGGCAACCTATCCTCGACTAGATCTTTGCTTAATCCTGGTATTTCGTCATAATCCTAGGCAAAGCAATCTCTGTACTTCTTCAAGAGCTTGATTAATTCTCCTTTGAAATCGTTAGGAAAATGTTTACTAACAAATGTAGGGTGAGCCTTACCTCCATCTCCAGCATCAACTTTTTCAAGAGCATCCTGCACCTTAACTCTTTTGGCATTATTAGTAATATTTTTCTCAAAGCCTAAAGGACTTAAGTCATAAATACGGTCATAAAATGTGCCCTCGGGAGCATAACCTTCCTTATCAGCCATATAGGCCTACAATTGAGCCATTTGGCTCTCCATATTCATAGCCTAAGTTTTCTTTGAGGCCAACTTCGCCGGGTCTTAAGCACAATATGGAAACCATTATACCCAATTTGACATTTTTTAATGGATTTAGGGTTGAATGTGTCAATTTCAACATACAAAGGCTTCATCCTCGAGTTGTACATATTAAAATCCACATGGAGTTGCTCACAGTAGCAATCATTATCATCAAGTCCAATTTCTTCAATTTCACTATCTTCAATCCAAACAAACATTCTTTGATGAAGAGTAGAGGGAATTGCATCGACTCCATGGATCTAATCCCTTCCCAGTAGCAAATTGTAACTTGCCTTAGATGGAACTACAACAAACATAGTAGGTCTATCGACGATTCTTATTCTAATATTGAGCAACACCATACCTTTGACAACAAAAGTTTTATCGTTGAAATCTATTATAACAACATTAGTCTAAAAATAACCCTCGACGTCTTGCCTAACTTGCCCATTATACTTTTTAGCACTAAATTAACCATAGCACCACCATCAACTAGCACACAATTCACCAACCAATATTCCACCATTACTTTGATGTGAAGAATTCGAAGGTGACTTTTTGTCACGTTCATTGGACGCTCAAAAATCCCTCCTCAATAGAGGTTATCATTGAGGAATATGCATTCATGCCTGGGGAAAGTGTCGAAACAACCTTCCTCGGAATATTCTATACTTTGCACTTGTTCAAATTCTGAAGGCAACACAAAAATTACTTCGATGAAGTTCTCTATTCTAAGAATTGCCTCCAAACTATCATCAAAGCTAGTCTCAAAGTTCTCAGTAATCAAATCATCTTTATCTGTTTCTAGCTTTTAACATTTATCGTCTTTCTTATTAACTTTGTTCTCAAGGTTGGATGATGACAGCTCTGTCTGAACTGGTCTTATCAATTTAGCCACAAAGACAAAATCGACATCTGACCCTTTGAAGTCTGATAGTGGCACATACTTTGGATATTTACTCTAAGACCTCTTTGAAACCTACAAAAGGCTTTTTAGGACATGCATTTGATTGATTTGTGGTTGCTTTGGCTGTGGGTGCCATGGTTGAGATGGATTTTGAAAGTACTGAGGCATGTAGTTACTATTCCTCACCTACTTGCTTTTCTTCAACATAGGGAATGGCATAGGCGGTGCATGAATGTTCTTGACATTTTGGACCCACTTATTGTTTGCAACAATAACGGGTAGAACCTTGGTCCTTGTATGCATCCCCTTGGGCATACCATCAACCATCACTATCATTTTATTCTTTTGCTTGACAAGTCCATATGGCTTCAGATAATCTAAGTCGAAAGGCCTAAAATTGAACATTTTTTGCTTACCACCCAATTTATGCTTTAATTCAGCCCTATTAGCCTCTTTTTCAACAATTTTTCTTTTCAAGCTCTTGCTTCTCTTTGGCTTTTTCAGCCTCTTTTTGTTTTTCATAAGTTATTGCTATGTTTTTATGAACACAACATTGCAACGAGGGCACATGGTGACACTAGCATTCCCATCTCGTTGCTTGAGAAGGAAACCCAATAAATCTTCCCTTAGCTTAGGGTAAATTAGCCTTTTAGTGTTTTAAAACAAGTTCAAACTCATGTCATCTTAAAGCATCTTTTCATCAACCTCCTGGCTGTCAAAACCAACTATGCCTATTGGCAATGTGAAAGGTCCACATAGTTGGAATAGGCATTAAAAGGCTCAGTGTCAACTTTCATAGGAGTAGATTTTTCTTCAAACTTCAACCTCCTATCTTTTAATGCCTTCTGAATTAAATCCCTAAAACGCATACAATTGTTAGTAGAATGGCCAACAATTTGATGAAATTTAAAAAATTTCCTATTCTTAATTTCATTAACAGAAGGCATCTTTTTTCCTTCAGGCAGAATTATTTGTTTATCTTTTAACAAAACATCAAATATTTGATTAACCTCAGTCATGTCAAATGAGTAAGACTTATAAAAAGTTGAGTTTAATTTTTCTTTCCCTTTGGCAAGCCTCAAAGAGGTACAAACATAAGGTGGCTCGGCCTATAACTCAAGACATGAATTTTGCTTTTGTTGAAATCTTTTTCAGAATTGACACAACCAACATAAGCTATTCTTTCACATTCAAAACCTCCTTTAAGCCTTTCTTGCTAAACCTTCTTAGCTAATTGAGCAAGATCTAAAAATTTTTGGTTAACAAGTTTATTCTTAATCCCATAATCCAGCCCACTCATAACCATCTTAACTATTTCAGCCTCTGGGATGAGAGTAAAAAACCTACTTTTCATGTTTCTAAAACCTAGCAAAGTAATCATCAATGGGTTCCCCTTGGAACTGTCAAATTGAAAACAAATTTGTTAAACTTATTTTCATTTCCCCATGGAAGAATTGATCATGAAAACCCCTTTCTAATTACATCCATGAATGAATGGGGTTAAGCCTCAAACTAGCAAATCAATTAAAACCGTTCTCATTTAAAGAGGAAGGAAAGAATCTCATCTTGAGGTATTCATTGTTTGCAGCCTCTCTTATCTCGACAGTGTAACAAGCGATGTGCTCTATTATTAATTCATTATTCTCCCTAGAAAACTTAATTAGCGACCTAGGAACTTTCTATCCTCTGGGTAATTCAATCTATTCGATGTAGGTAAGAAAAGCTAACAGAAAGAATGGCTGGTTGGCATAGCCAACCCAAAATAGTGAAGAATTTGTTTGACTACTTGAGTAAGTTTATGATGCCCCCTATATTGTTTTGTCAAATTCTTTGTACTAATTCATCTACATTTTGATCCCTTCTAGCAACATAAAGATCAAGTTAGGATGGTTTTCTTTACCTATAGGGTGTGCTTGGGTATCTACCACTTGCATAATAATAAGATCATTAGGATTTTCAACATTAACTACTCTCGCAGTCCTATTAACTTGTTGGGCCAATTGATCATACCTAGTGTTAGTTGACTCCATTAAAGGTGTCAATACTATTGCCATTTGTTAGGTTAACATATTGACTAAATCATGATAATTCTCCTCTAACTACTGTTGGAATGTTGCCAATGACTTGATAGTATTACTGGGATTTTCTAAGGGCAGAGTCCTAAGCATGTTTGGGAAAACAGGCCTTGCATTTTCAATTCTAGTTGTATTTAGTGGTCCTGATGAAGAAAGGATACTAAGTCTGACATTCCCCATAAGATTAGAATTAAGGGGAGTAGGTAAGATTCCACGTGGTAGAGTTTGAGAGCTAAGAATTGGCATATTAACCATAATAGTGTTAGCATATGCATTTTGATATAAAGGAATTTGAGCTATCATGTAGAAAGGACTTGCCAGACTTTGTGCACAGCAGGAAGGGCATACCTTGGGGGCAAGCCATGTAGTGACCATGCTCTAGAGTTATTATTGTTCATACCACTTGACCCTTTCGGGGAATGACTTATGCCTGCTATTGACACATTGACTAGTTCAACAATTTGAGGATTGCAAATATTCGATCCTTTTTGTCCTCTAATCTCATCATTAGAGGATGATGATCTTGACATGTTTGACATAATCGTTCCGCTACAGAAGT
The DNA here is from genome assembly GCA_031439595.1 of Pterocarpus santalinus. Classification (NCBI taxonomy): domain Eukaryota; kingdom Viridiplantae; phylum Streptophyta; class Magnoliopsida; order Fabales; family Fabaceae; genus Pterocarpus; species Pterocarpus santalinus. The sequence goes on from CM062523.1 coordinate 24,098,831, forward strand.
GCATATGGAACAGGGACAATCTTTTGACACAACTATTTAAAATCTAGTCTAACTAGGCGTACCAATTTGTTTTACTTAGTTTTTTGCTTATTGTCAAAAACAAACAAATGACAATGATAGTTTGCTTCTTGATCTCAATTCGAGGAATAGAAGCATTTCTTTTGCAGGCTCTCAAACTTAAAGCTTTTGTCAATAATCAATTGTTTTTATCTTTCGACGTTTTCTAGTGAACCGTCAACATTTTCAAGGGTAAAATATGCCACTAAATGAAGTAAAGTATAAACTAATAGAAATAAAATATAAAGATAAACAAAGTATAGAAAAGATAAAGCTTAAAAAGAGGAATGAGATGAGAATTTTGATTAAGTAAAGATGAAAGTAACCAAGTACAATGAGAAGAAGAAGGAGAAGAAGAATGATGAAATAAAGAGCTAAACTTAAAAGAAGAGAAATGAGTTCAAGGGAATGTACTTCATTTCCCATTGGCTCCACAATGTCAGTGTGACGAAAGAGTATTTACGGTGTTTACAAGTGTGTGTTTCCAAACTTAATCCCCCCAAAACTAGTGAGTCCTTCCTTATTTATAAACTTAAGTGACTCTTTTAGATTTTGCTAAGACAGTTATTCAATCAAGGCTTCAGAATGCTTTGAGTTTGATTTGCCAATAACTGCTTCCGCCTCTATCTTCAAAATCAAAATTGCTAGCATTGTTAAGTTGCTTTAAATCTTTGTAACCGCTCCATATTGCTTCCAGGCCGTAACTACTAATGCCTTTCAACTGTCAAGACATTACCTTGACATGCCTAAGGACACATGCTTTTTGTCAAGCCCATTCTCCTGAATTTTTCCAAGTCCACACCCTGCACCTCGTCCATGAGCTTTACACTATCAATTTCAGTTAAACTTTTCGACACTTTGGATAATTTTAGCCCACAACATAAGGTATCTCAAAGTTCCTATACAAAGATTAGTGAGACACCACAAAAAAACATGCCAAAGCATTCCCTAAGTAGACCTCGAAACACGAAAACAAACATCAAAATCACATTAACCTTCCTACTTTGACTTATCACCATGATCAACATCAGCTTAAAAGCTTCAAGCCCACAAAACAAAACACAAACATGAAAAGTACACCATGACAAACATGACCACAAACACGAACTCAAACATGAAAAGAACAAACAGCCTTGTAAGCACGAACTCGAATACAAAACGAGCATGAAGCCGCCATTGAAATTCAACCCCAAATGGACCCACTCCTTCAGTCGCGCCACCATCATCACCACACCATACTATCAACATGATGTCGTCCCTCATCTCCACCATGGCTCACTCCATCGTTAGTACTGAAAACTACCGCACAAACTCCACCCTTTCGAATGCAAACCACTGCTTCTGTAGATCCCAAATCCTGGATCGAAAGTGATGACAAACCTAGATAGGAGCATGACACCGAAGCAAAGCATCCAGTAGATCATCTAGAAGGCTTTGCGGCTACACAATTGCTAGAACCCACTAAAGCACCGACAAGCAAAAAGGAGCCACCTTGAACTTGAATTGATGCCAGAGAGAAGCGCTTAAATAGAACATAAAAACTTGCAACTACACCATCAATGATCTAGTGACACTAGTAAAGGACCACAGCGGCCATCATGTCTTTCATACCAAGCTTGCTTGGGAATGTACTTTAATGGCCAATAGCATCAAGCACTACTAAGCTTCTATCGAACAATAGTAAGAGGAAAAGGAATCAAGCAGGAATGGGCTCACCACAAGCCTATAGAGGGCTAGCAGTGGCCTCCTTTTTGAAATTCTAGTGTTTGCTGGAGAAAAAGGGAGAGAAAGAGTCACGGGAGAGAAAGAGACACACACAAGTGTGTGTGAGATATTAAAAAAAAATTGAATATTTATACTTATTCAAGCACACTCAAAAAGCAGTAAATTGCAATAGAAATAGACTATGACGCTAAGTAAATTTTATCTATATTATCGACAATTTGCATTCTTGAGTCTCTACATTGAGAATATTTTATTTATCAACTATTTTATACAAGAGTATATGAATGATTTGTAAAATCAGCACAAGCATTGATTTCTTTCAAAAAGTAAAGTATCCTAAATTTGAATCATCCATAGCGCCCATTTGGATAACACCACTTATGACTTTTTTCAACTTTTTAGATGTCAAAAGTTGCATTTTTAAATTTTTATCTTATTTAGTTGTATAGCTTATTGCTTCTTAAAAAGTTGTTTTTAATACTTTTTGATAAGTTAAAATATTTAACTTCTCCAGAAATACTTATAAAGTGCTCTAAACAAGCACTTCTATTACTACCTATTGAAATACAAAATAACTTATTCATAAGTTACTTTTTAGAATTAATTTTCATATAAGTGTTTAAATAAGCTATTTACCCAGACAGACCCATAATCCAACTTTATATATTCTATTATTTAACTTTTTCAAAATTTTTGAAATCTAGATGCCTTATCTCCCTACACACATAACTCAAAAGGGTAAAGTATTATTTACATCCTTCACGTTTTACAGTGATTTTAACCTAGTCTCAAAATTTTTTTTGTTCTATTTATGTCTCAAATGTTTTCAAAATATCTTAATTTTATTATTTAGACATTCAAATTATAAATAAAAAAACTAATATGAAGATCAAGTTATAATGTGAATGATAATATGTTTATTATTTATCCGAATAAAATGATATTGTTTACCATTATTTCTCCTATATTTTTGTAGGATATATAAGTTTTCTTTTTTAATTTAAACTATTTTAATGCTCAATTGATCTTTCTTCTACTAAAATCCATATCTGAAGCTTTTTCTTGGAGAATTGAAAGCAAACAATTTCTATTGATGGTATTTGTGTAACATCCCCATTTCTACCTAAGCTAATTAGCTCGGTGTTTCCGGCTAATTAGAGGGATTAGCGATTAATTGAGAACTAATCGATTAATCCCGAGAGCAAGAGCTTAGTAAATTAAGTCTAGCCAAACAATTTAGTCATAATGTCCTAAGCGTTTTAATAAAACCTTAATCGTCTAATCCTTAATTACTCGAAGGTGCCAAAACAAGAGTAAGACAATCTAACCTTACTAATTAAGTTTATAGTGATTAAGACAACTCTTGAAAAATTAAACCCCAAATTAAGCATATGCTTAACCGTAATGCAAGACATCATAAAAGGTATAATTGACAAGAGTTAACTCATGGAGATAATTAAGACAATTAAGTTAAACTACATATAAATAATTCTAATAACATTTAGAGATAAAGGTTCTTCCATGCATATGCCCTAGAAAGACCTACCAAGGAGGAGCAACATCTCACCCTTCATTCAAACTCTTTAATCCTACACCATTAGATCAAAAAGCCAAGACTAGGATCCTTGTCATCCACCATTAGATCTTGACACTTGGATGAGTCTTAGACAACTTAAATCCTAAGAGAGTGCTAAAGCTAACCCCCTAGAGAAAAGCTTAAAATGGACATTAGAATGCCTCAAGACTCAAGGAAAAACAACTCACCCTTTTGAAGGTTTTCCACTTTCTGCTTGCTTGTTGTAAGAAGCAAAGTCCCATCACCTTTCCCTCCACTCTTTTTCATGCCCACCATACCTCTCTCTCCTCCATTCATTTTTCATTTCCTCTCCCAAAGACACACACACAAAGCTCTCTTCTCTCTCTTTCAATTTCAAATTCTCCTCCCTCTCTCTAAACTCTCTAACTTCTCTCTAGAATTCTCCACTTCTCTCATCCTTTCCCTCTCCTAAATCCTACTCACAAACTCTTCAAGAGCACACTTCTTCTTGCTCTTGGAGAATCAAAGACACTCACATATCAAGCCTCTTCAAGATCCAAGAGGAGGAGCACCACCACCACCATCTCTTTTCCATCCAAGTTCCTTCAAAGAAAGCTTCTGGTAGTGACTCTAAACCCTTTTTCCTCTCTTGTTTTCAAGCTTTAGAACTCCTATGCTCTCCATAGCTAGGTGGTTTTAAGGATTGATTTGGGCATCATAGCCATTCTTGTCATAAAATGAGATGTTGTTGCTTGTATGGTGGTTTGTTGCTATGTTTTTCGGTTTGGTGTGATGCATGGCTGAATCCATTATTTTTGAACTCCAACATGATAGTTTTCACTAATCTTTCATGGTATATGAGTGTTTATAACTTGAGAATGGTTTCTTGAAAGTGAGGTTGAGTGTTTTGGAGAAAACATGAGAAAAAGCAAAAACGTGAAATCTGGATTTTCTGACAGCCTGTAAACCAGAACGGTATAACTTTTTCCAGAAAACTCAGAAATTAGTGGAACCAATTTTATATGAAAATAGACTCAGAGCTTTCCATACATATAAAATATATAAGATTCGGAGTTAAAATGAGTGACATATCATTTTTCAAAGTGGACTGTTCTCGGATCGATTTCTGTCTGGGCAGTCTACACTAAAATGTGTATAACTCGGGCTACAAAAATGATTTTTGAGTGAGACCAAGTTTAAATGAAAGCCAAGACATGGGGAACAAATACCTAAAACAGTTTTCTCAGATTCCTTCTGAGCAATTATAATGAGAAGTGACAATCCACTGTACAGGAGTGAACCTAGAAAACTGAACAAGTCAGAATAAAATATGCATAACTGGAGTTAGAAAATGAATTTTTGAGTGGGACTTCTTTTGTTAAAAACTAGACTCAGAACCCTATAAGCATATAAATTTCGCATTAAAATGATAAAATACCAAATTATGGTGAATTTTTAAAGTTACTGCCTGGGGTAAAATGTAAAAAACTGTCAAAATTTAACCTTAAGTAAAACTATGCATAAGTGACTTAAAAGGTAAAAGGGCTTAACCTAAAGTAATGAAACTTGATAATTTACTTAATGAAGACTAGATGGAATAAAATACCAAGCTTGCCTAATCCTTAACAAAAGAAGCAAATAAAGCGAAAAACCGAATGTAAATGTAGTTAGTGTACTAGATTAAGTTCATAAGATTTTAATCAAACTATAATGCAAAACCTAAACCATAACTCTTCCAAATTTAAAATATGAAAATCATATAAGTCAAGTTAGAATAAATGAGAAGAGAAATCAATAAAATGAAAGCAATGTAAAGCTTTGCATCTAATTTACTAAGCTAAGCTCATAAGACTTTGCTTGAGAATATCGTTACGAATAGGTTGCAAGTATGATGTGATGATGATGTGATTATGATTCCATGATATGATGATCTGATGTGATGATATGATGATGATGATATGCTATGATGATATGATATGATGTGTGATACTACACGGTGTACTTTATCTGCGGCAAAATTTTGGGAAGCTGCGATTCTGCGGATTTATCTTTGCCGAAAATTTTGTAGAAATATGGACTTAGAAATATTTTGCATCATAAGTTTAATAAGGAAAGATTGGATAAAGTATGATCCTTCAAAGGGAAGGTGACCTAATTTAAGTTTCCTCTACGACTCACATGAGGATGGCATGACGGTAGTGTGAGTATAGGGGATGGGGCTTACATGAGGCATGGCGGTGACCAGAGTGTGAAATGCAGAAAGTCTATGGTGGCTACTGCCACGGTGAGCTCATTACCACTTATGTTTAGTGGGTGGAAAGAAAGGACTTAAGATAAGTCAAGTTAAGGAAAGAGGACTTCGGTCCAACCAAGTAAAGAACATAACTCGATCTGTTTATATAATGTTATGAATAGTCATATAAGCTTTCATGTATGCCATGATGATGTTAATACAACGAGGATAAGTACTAAAAATGGGATCCACTTGGATAGTAATTTTGAAAATCAAATAATTGAACCTTTGTGTATACCCAGTTTCGTTTTAAAAACCAAGAAGTGGGGGACGATGACGCGACACCGGTGTGTCGTATTTAGTCCCTACCGAAAATCTTATTTCTCATCCTAGTTGTATTCGATCTCGTCACCAGATACTCATGGAGCCTCACGTGGCGTGGAGCATGGAGCCTCCCCACCATGAGTGGGCTTATGATGAGGTGCACACTATCGTACCACCACACGGTAGTTCGCACACTTCTATCCTGGGTCGGGTTTTTGAACAAGAGGAGCCAGAGATTCCGCCACCCCATGGACGTATCTTCGTCCACGCCTTGGGCACCATTGGGTCCTTGGGATTTCCGCCGAGCCATTGCGAGATCGAGATGGAGCCTATGTCTCCCGGTCTACGCGCGAGCCTATGCCGCGCCCAGAGGTTCCCGTGGTCGAGGTGAGTTGACGACTTTGTCGCGTCGAGGAGAGATCCTCCGAGGCACGTTCTCGGTGGCGACTATGTTCCTGGCCGTCGCGTCCGTCGTATAGAGGTGATCGAGCACCCAGCATCACTCATGGCGTTCCGAGGCGCGAGCGGCATGGGGACTCGACGATTCGAGGACCTGAGTTGATGGAAGAAGGCATGGAAGGCGTAGAAGTCGACATATGTCTACGAGGGCTTATTTTGATTTGAGCTCCCTAACTCTTGTATTTCATTTAGTATTGTATCTCATCAGACTTGTGTACCTTTGATATTTGGGGCCATGGCATGACCATGAGTTTCCTTTATATGTACTTGTTTGGATATTATGAGATTAAGTATTTTATGTAATCGATGTTATAATTTGAATGTATGACTTTATGATTTATCTCATGTTCCATCCATTTATATTGAAATCTACGCGATCGTTAGTCTCTGTATCTTCTCGCCAAGTAGGCTTTACTTTTTAAAAAGAATGTGACATATTTATAAAAAAATTTTCTTTGTATTTTCCGTAATTTAATTTCAAGTAAGTTTAGTGTTCCACGAACATAAGTAACAACTAATAAAAGCATGTCTGACTTAGCGTAATATGGATTTATTAGGGTGTTACAATTTGGATCCTAATAACATAAAAAATTGGCCTTAATATCGTCTTTTTTCATTTATAATTTGGATATCATCTATCGAAAGGATAAGATTAAACATTCTGAAAATATTAGAGATATAAATAGAATTAAAAAAATTAGGATTAAATTAAAATCATTATAAAATGTGAGAAATGTACAAGATTTTACCCTAACTCAAAATGTAAAAGTGCTAGATGAAAGTGTCATATGTTTGACTGTAATAATTAATTATTATACATTTATTAAAGAAGTACTAGAGTTGATGCCAGCATACACACACATAAGACGCAAAAAATAAAAAGAGAAGCTATTAGTTTCACTTAGATATTGTACAAGGTTGCGATGGCGACCCTTTAGTGGCTACAATATTGAATAAAATATTAAAAATAACAACTAAATTTAATGATCAATAAAACATAACAAACATCATGAAATTGGTTGTAAGCACAATAAATAATCATTCAACTAAACAAAGTGATAACGGCAATGTAGTTATTATGGGTATTGGAGGGTGATTGTTGCAAGCTAATTAAATGCACATTTGTGAGTTATAAAGACATATAGTTGCATGTTTGATTTAATATTTGATAAAAATAATATTATTTTTATATAAAAAAATACTATAAACATATAAAAATAAATAAATACTAAAAAAAATACAAAACGTTATTTTCACTTATTATTATTTAATATTTTATATCTTTCTTTATAATATATACGTGTTTATTTTCAATATATAAATAGCATTTAAGTGTTTAATTTTATAAAAAAAAATTAACATTTAAGTGCTAAAGCCTTGGCTCAATTATTTCACATTCACCTAAATGAAATTTTATATATGGTTGTTATTTTTGTGTACTCATGATTTCATTTGGTCACCAAAATTGATACTGAAATGACACGTGGAGTTGGATTTTTTTTTTTCAATTATAGATGGGGTTAAGCTTTCTTATCAGTGATTCAGGTTTCCATAACATCCAACGTTTGTGTCAAATTTAGAAGTATAATCATAAGTAGAACATGAGTTACACATTTCAATGTTAAATTTTTGACATTTTAAAATTGTAGAGAATTGCGTGTAATAAGTAGCTATTGCCACTTCCCATTATTTATTGTCACTCATTTTTTATTGCTTTTATTTTGATTTTTTTTTAAAATATACCCATTAAAAAATTATTTTGAATTTATAGTTTATTACAACTTTCATATTCTAAATTTATATTTGATAATTATATTAATTAATAGTAAATATAAAAATAATTACTTTTAATTTAGCAAATTTTAAATAAAAATAAGTCCATTTTCTTAAAACTAACTTAAAGTATTTTCTGGTAGAATCCTATCATACATTTTCCTAATACTAAATCTATAAGGTTTTCACTTTCCTAGATAGCACAACTTTTGTCATTTTTACTTTTATTGTAAGTCCCATTAAAACTGTTGGTCTCCTTTTAGCCACTTTTGGATAAGGGCAAAACAGTTTAGAGATGGTGCCTTTCAACCACTATTAGACAAGACAAGGTATAATGTAGAAGTGTGCCATATCTTTTTCTTCTTCTTCTTGATTATTTGTTTATTTATTTATTTTTTGAATTGTGTTTCTTATTTTTTGGGGTGTCCAGCATTTGATTTTGTTTAATTTTTTAACTTTTGAGAGTAATATTATTTTCACTTTTATTCTTCTTATATTGTGTCAATTTTAAAGACAAAAAATTAGATTCAACATAAAAATATTTTAGCTACCATTCAAGTACTTGATCTGAAAATAGTTTTCAAGTTCAAATGAATTCATATTTTCAAATAATTATTTCATATATGATTTATTTTAGATTACATAATATGATATATTTTTCTTTAAATATATTGGGTTTACACTAAAGTTGAATTTCTTATTAAATTTGTATTGCTACAATTGCATGCAATGTTTCATGATAAGTAAAATTAATGTTTTTAGTTTTTGAAAAGAGACATTTAATTTGTTAGTGATTTTTTAATAACTTGTTCTGGTATTTTTGTAGTAAGTATTGTTTAAGAAGTTCTGGTGAATTATTTTTTAATGAAGTAAAAACATTATAAGATTTGGAATTGTGGTTTATGCACAAGTATGATGTAAGAAGAAAGTATTATATTTTTGTTTGATCAAACTTGACATGTTATTTGAGTTTTATTTTGCTACACTTTTTTTATTCAAGTTAATCATTAGGTCTAAGTTAGGGCTTTTTCAGTGACCATGAGTTAGGAGTTTAATTATAATTAATTTTTGTATTTAATATGGTTTTATTGGGGGGTTTTTTTTTCCGAAAACAAATAAACTACAAGTTTGCTTCTTGATCTCAATTCGGGGAACAGAAACGATTTCTCTTATGAGTGCTCAAGTTAAGAGCTTTTATCAAAAAAACACTAACTGAATCAACACGTATTGGTGCATTCTTGTGTCTCAATTATGCACACAGTACTATCAAAATTTACTCTAAGAATAAGAGATGTTAAAGATAATAATTAGCAACTTTGATCGTAAAAGAAACATGTAAATTTTGACATCAAATGTACAATAGGTTGTTTGAAGATTGCAAGAGTAAGAAATGAACATAAAAACCTAAAAATATTGAATTAAAACAACTAGCCCTACAAAAATGAAAGCAAATAAGAATGAGTTGAGGAACATTACTTGCTTTCCGTCACTTCTTCTAAACATCGGTGTGATAGGGTATCTGAGTTGTTTACAAAAAAATTTCAACTACTGACCTAGACCCCCAACTCTTATTTATAGACAAATCCTAGGTTATAAAAAGCCGACATGTGTTCTCCAACAGTTGCCTTATTTGATCATGGGTCTTTCATTTTGCATGTCCTAATTATTTCCACATTTTGCATTTAGCTTGAAACCATTGTTGATCGTGGTGCACTTCAACCATGTTCTCCATTGTTAGTAACTACTCACATTTCCTCTTGCATACATGTGTATTCGATCCCTTGATTTGTGGCTTCAAGAAAATTGCTAAGTATTGTTTAACTTTGACACTTTGTCTCTATTAAACCCCTTGTGATTTTAGGCTCAGTTGATACAAACATTTTGTCATATACTTGACAACCATATTGCTTAGTCGACAGTTCCTCATCTTTCCATCCTTCCCTTTTAGTTGTTAAAATCACATGATCATCGACAATGGCTTCCTTTCTTGTATATTAATATCGATTTGAGAATTGGATAACCAAATCCTCAATTTTTACCTCACGGTCAATAATTCTCGACCCTTATGTCAATGACAACCATTGTCGATCTAACTTTCCAAACATTGGAAAAATTTCCCCTAGTGTGATCCATCTAAAATATATTTTTTGATGATGGCAAGGAGAAGAAAAGGATAAGCTTTAGTTGTTGATTCTTTGCTTTATTTGCCTTTTTAAATGTTTAAAAATGAGAATTCTGAAAGACTCGTCACTTCCCAATGTCACAATCCTCATTAGTCTCTTCAAAATCCCATTTAACCATCATGTCATTAAACTATCATCATTATGTTTGGGTTTTATCATTCCTTCTTTCCTCCTCAATACACTTCTCTCTGCATATATAAATGCATCATTCAAAGCTTAAAGAATCTTTCCTTGCATTTCTTCTTTAGGCATTCTCATTTTCTTTTATGCATTCTTTCCTTCTTTTTCACAACTTCATTATAAGAGACCTTTAGTCTAAAATCCTTCATCTTTCTCCATTATCTGAAAGCTTCAAACTAAATCTATATATTTCTTACTCTCTTTTTCAAACTTCTTTCTTTTTCATGCTATATAGCTTCAAACAATCCTAACAACCCTCATCTGGTCGCTTCCACACCCTGACCCTAAGGCCTTAAACTTTTGGCAAGTCAAGCAATGCTCCCTTATTCCAAGGGCTCCTCCATTTTTAGTTTCATAAGTCCTCTTCTTTCTTATGAGCAACCTATTAAGTCCAATCTCTCTACCCTTGTCTTTAAAACCAAGACATTATTGATAGCCAAGATAACATCTGTATTTGGTACTTTGATAAAGGCAAGATACTTATTTAGAAAACCCCCTAAAAACTTTGAGGATTCCATAAAATGGCTAGATAGAGTCCAAGTATCTAAAGGCTTTTTTTGAAAGATGATAGGCATTTCAACCTTTTATAATTATGTTGAGAAATCGTCAAATTCAACTTTTCCATGCTTGGTTCTACCTTTTATTTCTAGAATATATCCTTTAACACTAACCAAATCCTTTCTAGCATGATTGGCCCTTAACTGCCTTTGTGGGAATGTAATGAAATGAAAATTTAGTTAAAGCAAGCATCCACTTGCCTATTCAACCATGGAACATGGGAGAAGACAATATATATTTTATAACATCGATCTTTGAAATAACATAGACATCACATGGAGTTAAATAGTACTTAAATTTATAGCAAAAGAAAAGCAAGACCAAACATTATTTTTTAGTTTCAACATCATGTATCATGTGACTTAGATAATATACTACTCTTTCTATTCTATTCTCATCTTCATAAATGAGCATACTACCTACCATCAAATCTAATGTTGAAATGTGTAGCTTTTAATGTCCTTTTGGCCTTGGTGGTCTCATGATTAAAGGAAGGGTCAGGTGTTTCTTTATTTGATCAAATGCTTCTTGATGTTCTTTTGACCAATGGAAATCATCCTCTTTTTTTAGCTTAATCATAAGGGCAAAGACTTTGGTTCTTTCTGACAAATTTGAAATGAATTGTTGAAGATAGTTTACTTTGCCAAGAAAGGCTTGGAATTGTTTTTTATTTGATGGCTAAATTGCTTTTGAAATAGCCTTTATTTTGTGTTTATCAATTTCTACCTCTTCGTTTGTAATAAAAAGCCTAAAAAATTTCTTGTAGCGCCGCCAAAGGCACACTTTAGTGGATTTATTTTTAACTTGTGCTTTCATATTCTTTCAAATGCTTGTTTCAAATGATCTAATTGTGTAAATTGTGTGTTAGATTTGACAACCACATCATCAATATATATTTCCATAAATTTAACAATATAATCATGAAAGATTGGTTCATGGCTTTTTCATATGTGGCACTGGCATTTTTAAGCTCAAAGTGCATGACTGCTTATTCATAAGTGCCCAAAGCACCAGGGCATCAAACTGTGGTTTTTGACTTATCCTGTTCTGTTATATAGATCTGGCTATACTTAGAATAACTATCCATAAAACTTAAGATTTCATGACCAAAAACCAAATCTAATAACATATCAGCAATAGGCATAGGATATTCATCTTTAGGTGTAGCATTATTTAAATCCCTAAATTGATACATATCCAAAGTTTGCCATTCTTTTTCATAACAGGTACAATGATAGAAATCCAATGACATACCTGATGTAACATCCCACGAGTTCCACTTCATTTCTCATGACTTACGACTTCCGATTTCATCTTCAAGTCAATGGAAATTGCTTCCGACTTCGAGTTTCAAATATCGTGGACATAATTTCCGAATTCCGACCTAATCTCAGCACATCACGAGATCCGACCCTCTGGTTGATTTAGAATGAACAGGAGTGCCAATTTCAGGGTTGATCTTGACTAGAATGGGCACGAGTTTAGATCTCTGAGTTGATCTCCAAGTTCGACCAGAATTTACACGAGTTCTGTAACAACCACGAGTTCCAACCTCTGACCTCATAACTGATGTTCAAGATTAACTAGAATAGACAAGAGGTCCAACCTCCGAGATTATATGCAAGTTCAACGAGAATGAACACGAGTTTTGATCTCAGAAGTTACTTCCAAGAGTTTTTTGTTTCTATCGACGTTCCCCAGTTTGAGTTTAGGACCGGCTTCCGATATTTCCAAGTTCCGGGTATAAGTTCCGATCTCTAGACAAATAAGGATAATATATTGATTACCTACTTCTGGGGTTGTACCTGTATTGACTCCCGACTTCCGTGGTCATGTTTATACTAGTTCTTCGAGATTGATTCTTGGTTGAGTTCCGAAGTTACGGTTTGCTGAGATGCCGAGTTTAGGAATTTTGGGTATAAGTTTGAGTATCCTAGTTTCCCGATTTCCTGGATTCGGGTACAAGGTTTCATATTCTGATCCTACTTCCTATTTCCGATATTAAGAATCTTCCAAGGCTCTTGTGTTTCCTAAGCTTCGAGTTCCACATTAAGTACGAAATGGGCATTATTACCGATTTTCGACTTCATCTAAGTTTGCGATAACATGACGTGATTCCCGATATCTGACTTTACTTCCAAATTTCAATGGGAATAAATCCGATCTCCGGCTAATTGCTGATCTCCGAATTCGGTTTCCAAATGGATACAGTTTCGATCTCACCATTTATTTTCTAATTTAAATAAGATGGACGTGAGCCCCAACCTCCAAATTGATATTCAAGTTCAAATAAAATGGGTATGATTTTCGACCTTAAGCAGGGTGGAGGCAAGTTTCGATTTAAGGCAGAAGGAAAACGAGATTCAATTTTTAGCCACAAAAAGAGGGAGACATAGCCGAAAATTGGCCACTAAGTATCATCCAATCAGAGTCCCCCAACTCCAACTACTTCCTCAAAGCTTTAATAACACGTTCTTTTCCTCTTCCCTTCAGTTGATTGCACCTCCCTCTCCCTCTTGTTCCAGCCTTCTTTTTCACTTCCCTTCTCAATCATCTCCATCAAATCTTCAAGCTTTATAAGGTTCCATCAATCTAAACTCAAATTTAGCAAGATTACGCCTAAAAGAGGTAGGATTCACTTTCTATTCTTGATTTCTCTGAACTATGGCTGTATGCAATTTCACTCTCCTTCATGTATTTGATGATATATTGGATGCATATGATGGATTATGGTTAATATGAAATCTTAAGTTGGAATTAAGTTTAGAAGGAGAAATCTTGAAGAAGTGGAGAATTGAGATGCTGTCTAAGTGAGAAACCCACGGCAGTCCGTACGGTGGAGTGTACGGCTCCACCTACGACCGGTTAAATCCGATGAAACCATTTCTATATGAAACTAGACATTCAGGGCTTTCCATACATATATCATATAAAGCCATTGGATTTGTATTGAGGGAGATATGAATTTTGGAAGTTTAACCTAGATTCTAGAGTTTGATATTGGGCAGACTGGGTTATTTAGGACAAAACGTGCTCTATACAACTCCAAATTGAGTGAAACCAATTTTGCTAGAAAGCTTACACATAGAAGAACATCCTATAGAAGTTTTCGAGTTAGATATGGTTCCATCTGATCCCAGTATTTCGAAGAAATTACCCTATATCTAAACTAAGCCAAAACAAGATAGTTCAAGAAGGTCAAATTTCGGGGCTTATAACTCGAGCTCTACTAAAGCAAATGAAATGGAACTTGTTCCAAATAAGGTTGTCCTATTAGATTTCATAGAATACCAATTTCATATGATTTCACCTAGATTTCTACTTTTAGTGAATTTTTACTTATAAGAACCCAATTATGGCTAAGAACAGGGTAGTTTGAGGTAAAATATTTATATCTTGAGTTATACACATCAAAATGAGGTGGGACCAAAAGGGTTAGAAATGAGACACATGAGGCTATGACATATCCAAAAAGTAGATTTAAATGAGTTGAATAGAATGAAAAATGGGACATACCAAACTCGGGCAGAACAGGGGAGGATAAACTGAAACCCTATTGATGCTTGTTTTGAAATTGTTGAATGATGCTATGTATATATATATATATATATATATATATATATATATATATATATATATATATATATATATATATATATTTGCTAGTCCATCTTGAATTTGCAAGTTTGTACAATTGAACTGGTTGTCTAGCACTATTCATGGGGAAACGGACAGGTTCCGTTATGCTGCCGAATTCTCGGTAGAATTGTAAGAAGGTTATGAGTGTTTATGTGTTATGAATGTATCTATGGAAATCATGTATGCAAGGATATATGAAAGTAAAATGATGAAATGTATGTATGAGAATGAAAAGGATATAAATACATTGAATGCGGGTCCCTTCACTTGGAAGCAGTTGCACATTGAATCCCTCCCTGTGAAGGCAGTTAAAAGATATGATGAAGGTTCCATGTTCCTAAGGAACGTGACATGGCGATCACGCTCTGATGGGGTATGACATAGTGATCATACTCTGGAATGTGGCATGATGATCCCACACCCTAAGGAATGTGACATGGCGATCACATTCTGATAGAGTATGATATGGCGATCATGCTCTGGGATGTGGCAGGAAGAACATATTCCTAAGGAGTGTGACATGGCGATCACATCCCGACGGAGTATGACATGGCGATCGTACTCTGGAATATGTGTAACAAGTGAAAGAAGATAAAGAAAGTAAAGAAAGATGAACAATGCTGCACTTGAGGACGGCGATACGTAACGCTCAAGTTAGGTAGATACAGACACCTTAGGGACGGCGATACGTAACGCCTAGGTGTGTCGAATAAAGAAAGTAAAGAAAGTAAGCTCCCCTCACCCCCGGCTCACATGAGGCATGGCATGATCCAGCTAGTGTGAGTCTAGGGGATAGGGTTTATATGAGGCATGGTATGACCCAATTAGTATAAGTATCGGTAAGCTATGGAGGCGACGAATTAAGATAAGCTTATAGCACAGACATACATGTCTTATGTAATTATAATTATACCTATGCTCATTATAATACAAGTGATCAGAGGGTACGTTGAAATTGAATCCGCATCAGACAATCATGTTTTTGAATACTTAAGGAACTGAATCTTATGAATTTCACTATTATTATATTCTATGTTTTATTGAGGCTGAGCTTGTTCTGTCTATTTATGCAGTGATTTATATTCTAGATATGAGATATTGTCACTGTAACCCAAGTGCGTGAATAAAATAAATTCTGCTTTGGACTATGTGTTTGCAAACTATAAAACAAAACAATTCGTATAATGTATTCACTTTTCATAATAAATCGAAGCAGCTGGAGATACTAACGATGACACAGCATGTGGTAGTTGAATGAATCCAACTGAGAATTTAAAAATTCTCACTCTCTTTCCGTATTATTTCTAGATAGTTTAAAGGTTTCTGAAAAGAGCCTCCGAGGTGAAGGTGGTCGAAGGTTGCTGACAGACAAGGTCCGACTAAGTGACAGTAACTACTCCTAGGTGAGGTATTATGACTTAAGTATAGTACTGTACTTGGGAGGATGTTCACCTGACAGTCCCTATGAATTTTTCTTTGAGCAACCTTTGGATCTTTTCTTTACTTTTTAAGACTACCTCAGGGGAAAATCTCCTTGGTGCCTGCTTTACTAGTCAAATATTGGACCTAGTTGGTAACTGATGTTCCACCAATTCATAACTTAGGCCCAACATTTCACGTACTCCCAAGTGAAGCAATCTTTGTGTTGTTTTAGCATTTGATCAATTTTTCTTTGAAATTGACGAGCATTAGGGTATTAACATAAGTTGGCTTCTATTCACCTTCAAGTCTCAAGTTCACTTCCTGTAATGGGTCCTTCACTTCAACTTTTTTTAACTTCATTAGATAAAAATTTTTTAAAACCTAAAGGACTAGAGTCATATACACAACCATAAAGCTCACCCTTAGAGGTGCACATACTCCTATCGGCCATGTATGCCGATATTTAAGCCAACAGCTTGTCAAATCTGTATTCTAATTTTTATTTTTTTTTGAGGTTGATTTCACCCTATGCAAACTTGGGCATTAGATATAAACATTACGTCCAATTTGACATCCTTCAATGAGATAAGGGTCAAAGGTGTCACTATCAACATCAATGGGTTTGGTTTTTGGGTTGTACATTTTGAAGTCTACATGGAACTGCATGAAGTTGCCCTAGCTATAATCAACTGCAATTTCCTTAATTCTACTATCTTCATTACACATAATCATTCTCTAATGCAGGATCAATGGTATTATTCCTGCCCCATTATCTAGTCCCTTCCCAATAAGAGGTTGAAACTGGCTTTTGATGGTACCGCCATAAACATTGTGGCCTTGTCAACACTTCATGCTCTAAGATTTATCTTAATCATTCCTTCAGTTATAGAGGCCTTGTCATTGAAATTTGTCATGACTAAATTCATCTTTATTAAATCTTTGGTAGTTTTACCAAGCTCACCTATCATACTCTCAGGAAGTAAGTTAATGGCCATGCCTCTATCAACCAATAACTTATTCACCAATCGCCCTTCCACCATTGCCTTAATGTGCAATGGTCAAAGGTGCTTTTTTATCACCTCGATTGGATGATCAAACATGTTGTTGCTGTAGAAATTATCATCCAAGAAAAAACATTCATGCCCTAGGAAGGCATCGAAGCAATCCTCCTCTAAATATTCTAGCTCTTGAACTTGTCCAAACAAGGTAGGTAAGACAAACACCGTTCAAATGAATCCTTTCCCAAGAATGGCTTGTAGATCATTATCAAATCCTATTTCAAAATTATCAATGAGAATGTTGTCATCTTCAAGCTTGGGTGTTCAAGTTTTGCCCCTTTTATCAGTTCTTGGATCGGCATGATTAGAAGGTGAGTGGGATGTCAGGACTAGTCTTGTATAGTCTAGCAATAGGGCACTGATTCCCTGTACTCTGGTAAGGGTAGAAATCCATATTACTTATCATGTAGCTACATCTACTGTTGCCTTGGTATTTGTACTCGAGCTCCATGAATGATATCTTCTGGAATCTAGGGTTCTTATGCTTGATTCTATTGATGCCAAATATAGCTTATGACATTCATGTTGAAATACATTAGCATGGGCTACCTCCCCTTTACCATTTATTTTTCTTTCTTGATAAGCAAGGGGTGAATGCCCCTAGAGTCCTTCACACCTTTTGTACCTACCTTTGGTTCACCACATTAATAGGTGTTACCATAATTGTATACTTTTAGGCTTCCCATCGACCATGACTGCGATCTTCATCTTTTGTTTTATAGGATTTATCTCTATTGATGTACTATTGCTCGATCTAGCAATGTTGGTGTCAACCACTTGTTTCTACTTTTCTCAAGCTTCCACTTTAGCTTAGATCTTTTCACTTATTTCTTAGCAAGTTTCATTTTAATCTCCAATTTCTCTTTGGCTTTCTCACTTTCCTTGAGCTTCTAAAGCTCTTAACTACTCTTATAGGCTTCTGCAGCTATCCTATCACATAAAGCACTACACCTAGGGCATATTGCCATGTTGGCTTTTGCTTCTCTTTGCTTAAGCAAAAAGTCTATCATTTTCTCCAGCCTTGGGGTAGATGGGTTTCTAAGTGTTTTCATACAAGTCTAACTTTATGTCATCATTCAACTTTTGTTCATCAGCTTCTTGTCCATCAACACTGCCCACATTAATATGCAGTAATATGGGCTTGATGTAATTGGATTCCATTTCAAATAGATCATTATTAATAGTCAATGTAGGGTTTTTTCCTTGAACTTCAACATTCCCTCTTTATGAACACAGTTCTTAATAGCATGCCTAATAATTTGATGAAATGTACAAAACTTTCAATTTTTAAGTTCATTCACAGAAGGCATATGCTTTCCTTCTAGCAAAACTAATTGCTTATCCATTAGCAATACATCAAATATTTGATCAACTTAGTTATGTTGAAGAAATATGACTTATTTGAGCTCTGAATCATCTTTTCTTTGCCTTTTACAAGTTTTAGAGAAGTGCACATAAGGTGGTCCAACCTACTATTTTGCCACATCAATTTCACTTTCTCTAGGTCATCATCTGATATGACGCACTCAACATAAGCTACTTTTTCTTGCTTAAAACTTTTCCTAATTCTCTCATTCACAAACCTAAGTTGTTCAATTTGTCAAATTTTCTTAGCTAATTAGGCTAAATGAACAAATTGTTGATTAACTAATTTCTCTCCTGTACTATAATTGAGGCCATTCATAGCCATCATGGCTACTTTAGCTTCTAGGATAAGGATAAAACACCTATTTTTTATGTTTCTAAATCTAGGCAAATATATCATCAATTGATTCCCATTCAAATTGTTGAATAGAGAACAAATAAGTCAGACTTACTTTTATTTCTCCTTTAAAGAAATGTTCATGAAAGCTCTTGTCTAATTGCACCTAAGAATGTATGGGATTAGGCCTCAAATTTGAAAAACATGTAAATGCAATCTTTTTATCAAAAAAGTGAGAAAAAAACCTCATCTTAAGATATTCATTCCCAGCTACTTGGTAGTGAGTGTTGGGCTCGCCCAAATTAATTAAAAACCGAATTATGGTAAATTTGATGGCTATTTGATGCCTATTCAATCCAAAATATAAAGAAAAAGGGCATTGGTGGGGTTTTATCAAATAACTTTTATGCAATAAAAGTAAAATAAGAAAATAATAAAACCAAAAAGCACTGGTCCAAGATTTCAAAGGAAATTGTTGTAAATTCAATCATTGACACTAAAACACAAATAGTTCATATGCATATGATGTTGACCCTTTCTCAATCAGAATCTCTGACATTTAGAAAGGATGTTCTTACTAGGGGATCTCTTAGAATTCAATTAACATATAAGCAAGTTAGATATTGAGATCTCAATTCCAACGGGTTCATGTTAATTTAGCATCAAAATAATTATCACCATAGAAATTTGAATCTAAATTTCTAATCTCTCCAATTCTAGCATTCATACCCATATTCATTAATCCACAAATATGAACATGAATACAACTCAATATGTAAATATGAACCAAAATCTTGCATTCAATTCACACATTGAAAAGAAAAGAAAAAAAAAAAGGAGAACTATAAGCACATAAACATGAAATTTCATTAAGGTCAAGTCTCGACAAAAGAAATCGAAAACATCCAATGAGTTTTGAACTAGCTAAAACTCCTTCCTCCATGGAAGAATATAGTAAAAACGAAAAATACAAAATAAACGAGAACGGGAGAAGGGAAGAAGAAGAGAAAAGAGGAGGAGAGGAGCTTTCCCCCCAAATTTGCATCACTATCTTTTCATAACGTATTAGATCTAAAATGTGAAAATACAAGATTGGCCTTAGGTCCAAATTAATTCTCTACCTCTTAGCTTTAAGTAGACATCCGATTTGCTTAATTTGAACTTGAAATGAGAGAGCTGACTCAATCTTTGTAGCATGTCTAGGTTGTATCTTTATTTGCGTCAATCAACTTCAACAGCCAATAAGTCCATCAAGATGATGTTTTGGAAAGTGATCATCATACAAATTGAAGATTTATGTCTTATTTTTCAAACGGCACCTATTTCATCTCAATCCAAGATCTAAAACTCAAGTTATAACCCAATTAGTGCATACTACTCAAGGTCCAGTGATAACAACTTATTCTAACTTCGTGGCCCAATTCAACACAATAGACATCTGAATTAGCTTTTGCCTTCTTAATCAAAATTGTAGATCTTTTTTTTTAGATTTCCTACGATTTAAAATTTGTAATTTTTAGAGATCTATAACTCGAGATATGCTCAAAATACAAAAATACTATAAATTGCCAATAATACTTAAAAAAATACATTTAAGCCTAGTTGGAGTCCAAACTCATAAAAAAAGTCCAATATTGATCAATTAAGTACAAAAACAAGTCCAATAGACTAAATATGAGGGTTAATTAATGTATCAAAATCTTATTTATCATTTCTTCCCCAATTGCAACCATACATCAAGCTACCTGCTCAATAATTTACTCTTTCTTTCCTCCTATGCATTTGGTTAAACATTTTGGCACTTTACATCCTCTACATAACTCAATTTGTTGGATGTAGTAAAAAAAAGCATATATGAAATAAGATTGGTTGGTATAATCAATATTGAACCCAAAATGGTTTAAGACTTGCTCAATTGCTCGAGTAAGAATATGATGCCTCCTTTTGTGCTATTTTGTCGAGCCCTTAAAATATTGTCAGCATTTTGTCCACGTCTTGCTAAGTGTACACCTTGGTCAAGGGAATTATTGTCCTTATGGGGAGGTGGCAGCATATTCATTGTTTATTATATAATAGGGTTATGTGGATTTTTGTCCAAGTCAACCACTTAAGCTATTCTTCCTACTTGTTGAGCCAATTGCTTGTATCTCTTGCATTAATTAGTTCAACTAGAAGGGTTGGAACTGTTGCCATATGTTGAGTTAACATGTCTACTAAGTTATGATGGCTCTCTTCTATTTGTTATTGAAAAGTAGCTAGAGATTTGACAGTGTTGGATAGTGTCCCTATTGGCATTAGTCTAGGCATATTTGGTAAGTTAGTCTTATGTTTCCTTACCTAGTGGTAGTTATGGATAAATGCTCGCCATAGGACCCCCTACATTACCCAAATATGGTGGCCTCGTTGATGAGTCAAATAGAGCTAGATGATTGTCAAATTATGGCCAATTAGCTACTATAGCATTAGCATTGTGACAATTTTGGTGAGGGGATTAGTATATTGAATTGTTTTACAAAAAGGGAAAAGTCCCTACCATGCCTTGTATTACAACAAGGCGTACATACCTCAAAAGGAGGCTATACATTGGACTAACTCTAGGATCTAAGGATTATAGCCATTTTCGGCCTCATTTCACACATCTTCTATTGAAGAAGAAGCCCTTGACATATTTGACACTATTATGCCACAATGCAAGTGCATAAGAGGTGATGAACTAACTTCATCTCTTTCAAAACATGGTCCTACTGGACATATGGATTTGTTTTACTTGGTTTTTTGACTATAAACAAATAAACAAGTTTGCTTTTTGATCTTAATTTGGAGAATAGAAGCGATTTATCTTATGAGTTCTTAACTTAAGGACTTTTATAAAAAACTATCAATTAAATCGACAATATTGGTGCATACTTGTGTCTCGACAATTCATGCAATATTATCAAAAGTTGCTCGAACAATAAGAAACTTTAAAGATAATAATCAGCAACTTTGATGGTAAAAGAGACATAAATTTCAACATGATATGTATAAGTAGTGGTTTGAAGATTGCAAGAACAAGAAATGAACATGAAAACCGAAAGAAATTGATTTAAACACAACTAGTCCTATGAAAATTAAAGCACAAATAAAAGCAAATAAGAGTAAGTTGAGGAATGTTACTTGCTTTCCTTAGCTCCTCCTAAATTTTTGAGTGACAAAGTGTTTGATGTGCTTACAAGAAAAACTCTAGTAGCTGAACCTAGACCTCCCAACTTTTATTTATAGACAAATTTTAAGTTCTAAAAAGCTAACACGTGTTCTTGAGTGGTTACCTAATTTGATGATGGGTGTTTTCTTTTGCACCTCCTCATTATTTTCACGTTTTGCATTTAACTCATAGCCATTGTTGATCTTGGTGCACTTTGATCATATTTTCGATTGCTAGTAACTAATCATGTTTCCTATTATACTCATGTGCATTCAATCCCTTTATTTGTGGCTTCAAGAAAATTGCTAATTATTAGCTTAACCTTGACAGTCTACCTCTATCAAAACCCTTATTACTTTAAGCTCTATTGATGCAAATGTTTTATCATATACTTGATGACCATCTTGCTCAATTGATAGTTCCTCAACTTTCCATCCCTCCATTTCCATTGTTAAAATTACATGACCATCAAAATGGCTTCCTTTCTTATATCTTCATATTAATTTGACCATTGGAATCAAATCCTCAATCTTTACCTCATAGTCAATAATTCTCGACCCTTCTGTCAATGACACCCATTATGCTAAGCTAACTTTCCAAACTTGGGGAAAATTCCCCCAACTAATATTAATTAGTATAATTACTAAATATAAATTTAAAATAGGTGAATGACAATAAACTAAATGATTAAAACTCTTTTTAATTAAGAGTGTTATAGGAATATAAAAAAAAAAAAGCAAAAGAAAAAAGGAAATGACAATAGACAAAAGGGAATGGCAATAGCCACTACCCTAGTGTAACTCAAGTATTAAAAAAAATTATTTCTAAAATAAACTTTTTCCTAAACATTAAAATGAGGGGATTTTTACAATACTTTTGATGTAACACCCTACCAATTTAATGTTATACTTAAATCATAGCATGAAATTAAGTAGATTGTGTTATCGTGTTGATACTCTGCTTTCTTTTTTTTTTTTTCATATCACATCTCTCTCTTTACTTTTTTTTTTTAACAGGTGACATGGCGTGCTGTATATAATGAACGTGCTCAATGTCGCAGAACGTAACAAAGTTTAATAAAACACAACAAAAAGATAAGAATAAGTAATATATCATCAACTATATACGTACATATACAAGTTAGAAGCTAACGCTTCAGTTTATATACAGATTTAAAATAGGATACATAAGTGGGGTCGGTGTACCAAAAAGATATAAGGCCCGTGTTAGTGAAAACAGTCCTACGAGGTCCTCAAAGGACACTCCAAATTAGATGCTGATAAGGGATCTCAATACACGGGGTAGCTATCGTGTCCATCACCAAAGTCTGAGAATGATGCGGAAATACAAAGCAATGTGAGAATTTAAAGAAATTCTCAATAGAATTCACGTACGGCATTTAAACTGACGTCATATGCATTCTTAGTTGTCTCAATTTTTATTTAATTAAAAAAATGGTGTCAAATGGAACTATCCACATTTAATAAGTTTAAGTAGATATCTAGTCCAAGGCAAGGTTCAGTTTTACTTAAGACAGCAAAAGAAATAGAATGAACTACTGAATAGTGTTATGCAGAATAATAAGCAGAATAAATAAACAGACAGCAGCAAGTAAACATGACAGTCAAATCGTAAACAATTTGTAATGATTATTCAATGCAACCATGCAAAAACTTATTCTTGAACTTATCTTCATAAACTTTTCTATTACTTGGTCCCTTGGGAGTTCTTGGCCATTTAAACTCCTAGGTAATAGTCTGCTTTTTAGGATTGAGCTCGTTCCTATACAGGAATGCCGGGTTTACTTTCCCTGACCTCCCCACTAATCTATTCCCTTTAACTTTAATCCGGGACCGACCCAAGTATTATGGAACTTTCATCATAACATAACCTTCATTAATTTCTTGCAAGTACACATGGATCTACATATATATTATAACTCATGCATAGAATTTACCGAAATTTTGGCAGTATAACGGAACATGTCCGCTTCCCCATAATAGTGCCAGTACTCAAGAAACCAATTTTTCAGGGAAATCATAACATTTCATTTACAATTAAATCATCACTTTCAAAAGAACAATTATTGCATTTAGAACATGGTTACTGTCTCAGCACATTCATTCAACCCGATTTTTATAAATCAGGCCATAATCTCTATTTAACTCCTTTAGACCTAAATTTTGGATATGTTAGAGTGTTATGTATCTATTTTCTAACCTCTTTAGTCCTATCCAATTTTGATAAATGTAACTCAAGTTATTTAAGTTTTATCTCGACCTACCTTGTAGCTAGCCACAATTGCATACTTAAAAGTAAAAATCCACTAAAATAGAAAACTAGTTCAAATCATACAAAATTGGTATCATATTAAAGCTAACAGGACAAGCTTTTATTTGCAGCAAGTTTCATTTCATTTGCTTCAATAAAGCTTGAGTTATAAGCCCTGAAATTTAACCTTCATGAATTGTCCTATTTTGGCCTGGTTTGGACATAGGGCAATTTCTTTAGACCACTAGGAGCAAACGAGACCATATCTAATTCTGAAATTTTTATGGAATGTTCTTCTATGTGTAAGCTTTCTAAAAAAGTTAGTTTCATTCAATTCCAAATCGTATAGGGCAAGTTTGGCCCTAAACAATCTAGTCTGCCCAGAATCAAACTCAAAAACCTAAGTCAAACTTCTAAAATTCATATCTCTCTCAATATAATCCAATGGCCTTGTATTATATATGATGGAAAGCCCTGAATGTGTACTTTCATTTAAAAATAGTTTTATCGATTTTAAGTGGCTGTAGGCAGAGTCGTACACTCCACCGTACGGACTGCCGAGAGATTTTGGTCTTCCAGCCTCTCAAATCTTTCTATTTTCACCTCTTTCTACTCCTTAATCGAATTTAAACACAAAAATAGCCAACAAACCAGCCAAAAATCATCATATTCATTCAATCATGACATTAAGAAGTAAGAAGCAAAAGCCCCAAATCAGTCACCCATACCCAAAATAACAAGAACAATGTTGAATCTCTACCTCCTTGTATGTGATTTTGCTAGATTTTGGAGTTTGGATTGACGGAACCTTATCAAGCTTGAAGGTTTGATGGAGTTGGTTGAGAGGAGAAGAGAAGAAAGCTGAAGCAAGGAGAGAAGGGGGCGCAAGTCAGTTGAATGAAAAAAGGGGAGGAATATGTTAATAAAACTTAATGAGGTAGTTGGCTAAGTGGGTGGTTATTGGTTGAAATTTTGTTGTTAAATTTCAGCCATATCTCCCTATTTTTGTGGCCTTCCTTGCACCACTATTATGAGCTAAGTGGCTGAGTTTTCAACCACTTGATGTAGGGTTATTGAGTATAAAATCCTATTGGTTCGGTTCCGACAGTTTAAAATATCGAAATCTTACCGATTTCCTTTAAATCGGTAAATTGGTTTAAGAAAATTTCTATTGAAATCTTCTATACTTCTAACCTAATTCCCTCATATCTAAACTTAATTAATTGCTAATTAATTGATCCTAAATAAATATTTAGTCGAATTTTAATTAACTTCAATTATTCGATAAAAATCGAACAATTAGACAAAAAACGATAAAAAAAATTCGGTGGATGTTACATTTGATACATGGAAGATACCCTAAACTTTTATTATTTGGCATAATTTCATTAGTATATCGAAATGTATTAGTATTAACATCAACTATTTTAAGATATTAATTTCGATATACTGTCAGTGTAAAAGAATTTAACTTTATCTTATAAGTATATGCCACTATATGTGAGACATTTGAGGTGTTGGGCATCAAAAAGAACTCATAAAAAGCACACAAGAAGAAGACGAACAAAACACAATAAATGAACACAAATTTAATGTGGTTTGGTCATTGCAGCCAACATTTGCAACCCTTATAAAGGATAAAATAACTTCACTAATAAAAATATTAGATTACAAATTTTACATTGCTAAAGTTACAAATCTTTCTACTAAACTAACCATCCAATAGCTAATTACACTCTCTTTTTAGTGTATAGACTCTCTTTCTTAGTGGTGTAAAATAACCAAAAGCTATGCCTCCATGGAGGAAGTCCATGCCCTCTTTCACCAAGTCTATTAGGGTAGGACTTGGCTCTCACACATAACAAATCTTTCCTTGAGCCAAGTTCCCAAATACCTCAACCTTCTTTAAAAATTGAATTTTTTTATCGATTTTCTTCTTTTCTTGAGTTTACTATCTTTAGATATTTCCCTTTTAGAATGATCTTCCAAATAGAACATGTTCTTTTCCTCTTTTCTACCTTGTAGAATTAAGCAGCTTCCCTTGTACACTTTGCATATCTTTCCAATTTCCAAATGCTTGTACCAAGTGATGTTATCTATCTCGATGAAACAATTATGACATTGGTAGTAAGCACGTACCTCACATTAGGAATATCTCAGACTTTACAATACTAAAGCTTCGGGCAAACTCTTCCTATGCCTTCAATTTTAGTTTCCAATTTCTTTCCCATATTGATACAGACAAACTCTCCATCTTTTTGCAAATTAGTAAACGTGGCTTGATCCTTGCACACATGCATGTCAGTAGCAAAATCTAGCAATTATCTAAAATGATTCTCAAAAGAATCATTGTCAACACTCTCTACATGATATAGATCCCTACAATTCGAGTATTCAACTATATGGACTTTTCCTTTAAGTTGCCTTAGACTCTTCAAGTTTTCTCTTAACACTGGACATTGAGACTGGATGTGTGCTTTCTGTTCACAATGGTGGCACATCACGTAACAAAAGTCTCTCTTTGTGAACTTTATTGTCCACCTCTCCATCGAGAATTGTTCCTTTCTTTTTAAGAACTCTCCGCAATAGTAGTTTTCCACCATCATTGATATAATCATCTTTTTACATTCTCTTATCCTTTCGTAGGATAGTAATCACATCATCTTACTTTTGATTATATTGTTTCCAATCAATAGGGATCTTACCAATGATCTATAGGATTAAGGTAATGAAGCTAATATAGCAATCGCTTGCTCTTCATCACTTAAGTTCTCTCTTAAATTCAACAATTGATAAACTAGCCAACTAAACTCATTAATATGATCATATAGATTACCTCCTTCTCAGCGTGTACATGTGTATCTTCAAGTATAGGTAATTAGTTAATGACTTCAATGCATAAGTCTCCTCCAACTTTTTCCACTTCTCCTTTGGTGTTATCCCACTCAACACTATGTGCTCAATTACAGGAGTATGAGCCAACCTAATAGTGCTTGTAGCTTTACTCTAAATAGACTTCCACTCATTATCCTTCATGTCTTCAAACTTCTCTCCTTCCAAAGATGCATATAGACCTTATCGCATCAAAAGCTCTTGTATTATACATTGCCACATAGTGAAATTGCCTTCTCCATCAAAGAGTAGTACCTCAAATTTCGTTGCACAAGCCATATTATAGTGAAGCACTCTTTCCTACTTAGAATACCACAAAAGCAATAAAAAAATTACGTCCAAAAGATACTGCTAGCATGACCCTCTTGATGATGAAGTGATGATGTCACTAATGGGGTCTCCCTTTTTCCTTCTTCCAACAACAACTTCTCCCTTCTTGAACCAAATTTCTTTTACCACTTATTGGGTAGTGACAAGAACCTACAAAGAGCATACAAGAAGAAGATAAACAAAGCAAAATAAAAGAACACAAATTTAACATGGTTCAGTTATTTCAATCTACATCCACGACCCCCAAAGTGATAAAATAACTTCACTAATAAAAATATTAGATTACTGCTTTCGTATGACTAAAGATACAAACCTTCCTACTAAACTCACTGATCAATAAGCCAATTACACCCTCTCTTTAGTGTATAGATTCCTTTTCCTAATTGTGTATAGTAACCAATAGCTATGACTATATTTATAGAGGAAGTCCTTTCCCTTCATTACTAATCTACCAATGTAGGACTTGGCTCATCATACACATGAGGTGGTGGGTGTGGAAGTCAAACACTTTTGCTGACATAACAATGCATGATTTAATGTCTTGTGTAAAATACTTTTACATTAACAATTAGAGCTGAGTATATGGGTCTTGATCTACAAGTTGCTCTGTTTAACCCACCATTTGCAAAGGTTAGGACTAGGCATTCTCCTAACCCGTTACAGATTTTCTTTCCTGCTCCATTTAACCCATAGTTAAGCAACCAACTTGCTTATTTTTATTTTTATTTTTTTTGCCTTTTTATAGCAACAAAAAAAGATATTTTCAACCTAATTAAGGCCTTTTGTGATAACTTTGTCATAACTTAGTGATAAGAATTCCATGTTGTGGCCTTGGAGACTTGACTTTGAATCCTAATAGCCATATTTTTATAAGTTTAAATTTACAAGGCAAAAAAATAAAAAATAAAAAACTATAGTTTGCACCAGCCAAAAGCCCCTAAGTCTATGCAGTGTGGACATGAGCCTATATGATGATAGTCGATTTATTTTGTAGACTAGCTAGGTCCATTCGATTTAAATATGGTCCGTTGTGAATCGGACTAATCGAATTGGCCTAACTCGCATACCCACCTTTACTAACAATACATTAAAATTAAATTCTTCTTTAATTCATTTCTACATATTTACAAAATCACTCCAAATACAATTATTATTTCACAAATTGCCTCAATTATCATCCATTTTCCATTGTGATGGGAATCCCTCCCTCCTTCACCAGCTCTGCCCTCACCTCTATCATCAACACCAACTTAATCCTCCATCTTTGAGCAATGTAATGGCTTTCACCTCCTATGCTAGATCAATCCTGATAATACCCTCCATCACCCTTTTTTGCAATGACAACCTTTTTCAAACAATCTAAACAAACCTAGATTACATCCAAAAATAAATTTTCCAAGTTTCCACAATCCTATGATCCATAAACACCAAATCAAAACTAGTCAATCTCTCAACAAATTCAAGTCCAAAAAAAGTTTACTTTTTTTAATAAAAGAATTCTTACTAATTTGTGTTCTCTTCGTAAATGGTCTCTAAGGGTACGTTTAGATTGGTGGTTTGAGGTGGAAGGGAATAGAAGCCCATTACATTCCTTTGGGCTCCATTGTTTGGATTGATAAATTTATAATGGAATGGAAAGGTTAGTGAGGGAACAAATTTCATCCTATTCCATTAAGATCCTTATTTTTTGTTCCTCCCAATTTAGGGGTTTGGGATGGAATTCCATTTTATCCAAACAATGGAATAGAATAATTATTCTACTTCACTTTATTTTGTTTCACTCTTTATCGCTCTATTTCACTCCACTCCATTACTTACCACCAATTTAAATATATCCTAATGGTGTATTCGTCCTCCATGTATCCCCTCCTTCCTCTCTTACAATACATAAAAAAACCCTTTCCCTTCACCTTATCAACATCTCGTGCTGCTACCAATGATAGTGTAGTTGAAACCCCAAAGTTATGAGAGAACTAACACAACTTTAGGAAGCTCCTCCACATAAACAATTTTAATTTTTATCCAATTTAATGAAAGTTATGTGAAAAAAGAAAAAAAACTTGATATGAAAAAGAAAATATTAATAATCTTTTGATCTCCAATTAAGGCACTCCTACACATATTATTATGACACTAATATGGAGAGCACAATTGCAATTAAAGGATCCTCTTTACTTATCTGTTTTTGAAAAATAAATTGAACTTAACCCTTTATCTATGAATATAATTTACTTATCATTGTATGCATCCTGCTAGTAAACAACGATAATAATTTAAATTTGAAGAAGATATTGTATAATTTATCTTATATTATCAAATAGTTTGGTCTGGTCAGGGTATCTTTAACAAAGAGAAGTTATTAACTAATAAAAAAATTACCAACTAAAAAAGAACTAATTCTCTTAATTTACAGCATTTAATTAAAACAAATCAAAGACAATAAAAAGGAGATCTAGTCCAAAATATTAAAAGAAATTATTAAATAGTCTGACAATAAAACGTTCATTTGAATCCAGACAAATGTTAATCATTCACCGCGTCAACTCCACGTTAGCAGGCGGATACTACGCATCTTACGCTTCGGAGTTTTGCCACCTTCATCTCCTAGAACTTTCTTTCTAGTATCAGCTAGCTAGTACTATACTTGTCTTATTGGCATTTTGGTTTTGACCTTCAGTGACTTGGGTTCCAACGCTAGCAGTACTAGCCAAGCAAACCTTATAAAAGGATGCTTGCCTTGTCGCGCGGACTAACTATCATTTCTGCTATTTATTTAACGCCGTTGAAAAATTAAATCTTTATAATATTTACGTGTCTCAATTAAATATAAACTTTTGGTGTCAATAATAATAAACGTATGTAACAATAAATAGAAAAAAACAGAATATTTATTATGAATAAAAGGTAATAATAACCTTTCCTTATTAATCAAAACATACAACATGTTACATAGAAATTTATATTTATATCATTGTACTATTTTCCAGTTTTCATTCCTGCTCGAAATTTCTTTCCGCCATCGGTAGTCACGTCCCTTTCAGAATTCAAATACATTTACTGCCACTCAAATGCCATTTCGCTTTCTCCTTTTTTTTTTTTTTTTTTCGTTTTATGTAGTCACTGCCCGTCAGATGCATCATCAACTTACCAACGCAAATTTTAACGGAGCACATTATACATACACATCTATACTCTTCAGTTCACTGCGTCTTCTGTTGTGAAAAGGGGTCTCGAGTCTTCGGTTTTCTGGGTGGCGTAGTTGCAACCATGGCCAGTAACAACAACAACAACACCACCACCAACAGGAACAACGACGACGACGACGACAAGAACAACAAAAGGAACAACGACAACAACAAGGATAAAGAGAAGGACCTTGAGTTTATGTTTGAGCAGCACGATGAGGACGCCAACGAAGGGGAACAGCAGGATATTGAAGCTGTAAAGTTCGAGAGTGAGAGCAGCAGTGAAAGTGGCAGTGATGATGAGGGCTATCATAGACCACAGCCTGAGTCTTTCACTTCTCAGCAGTGGCCTCAAAGTTACAAGTATGATCTTCTTCACCGTTTTTTTCTTTCATTTGTTTGCAATTAACTTTGATAACGTTGGTTGGTATTCAACACTCTTTCTTTTTTCTTCAACACTGTCTCTGTTACTTGTGCTCGTCTTGCCCTTTTGATCTTGGATTTTCCTTCTCTGTACGACTTGTTGTCCCTTTTAAATAGTCCCACCTCCATTTTTAAAGCAAATTCACACGGCTCTTTGTTATGGCTTTAGTGTATGTTTGATAGTAGTTTTCTGTTTTTTACTTCAAAGAAAATATTCAGTTTTTAAAATCAAAATTCGTGTGGAAAATCTTTTTTATTATAAGCTGTTTTTAATCTAACCACACCTTAAATATTGTGGCGGTGGGGATGCAGTATCTTTAACTTTCACAGATTTTTTTTTTCCTTGACTGTTTCTATGTAACAAAACCGTAGTCAAATTTCTCATAATTAGTTCTTTTTATTTGTTTATTTATTTTGCTTGATTGTATCTATGCCACAAAACCGAGCTCAAATTTCTAATAATTAGTGCCTTTTTGTTAAATTTTACCCTGGCTGTGGCTAAAAAAGAGTGAGGGATATTGAAGTTCTTGTAGTGAATGAAGATGCCTTATGAAATGACCTGTGCAGCTGAATGGTTTTGTGAGGAGGTGAACGAGATTGTTTTAAGCTTTGCTTTGTGTTATCTGAATTTTTGCGGCGCTTCCTTTTTTGGGGTAACCTTAATGAGATCAAGCATTCACTATTCTTCTCTGATTGTTTTTCGTCCCTTATCTCATAACAGGGAGACTACAGATTCTTACACAATTGCTGCAGCACCAAATTTCGAATCATTTCTACGAGGACCAAGTTTTATTTATTCAAGTTTTACCAATCGTTCAAAGAGCAACTTGGAGATAGATGGAAAGACTCCTTTTCTATCTGGTCAGGAAAGCATCACTCAATCAACATGGTGGGAGAAAGCTTCAGTACAAAGGCAGATTACTGGAGAATTGCCCATTGGTTACGGATGCAGCTTCACTCAAACAGTTTTCAATGGTATGCTATTTCACCTTTATCTGCTACGACATTCTTGAACATTTAATTTGGTATGTGCTTGTTCTGTATAAACATTTTAAATTCAATTCCTGGCATAGACATTCTCCAATTAGGCAATGTAGATTGCTTTTGTTTTCTTTTGGTAAAAGAAAGTTGGGTATGAGATGTTGGCTCATTCCAAGGTTAGTGTGTTAGAATATAAAACCATTCATGTGTCTCTATCTAATAGCTTAAGCTTTGGGATGAGATGGCTTATGACATAGTATCAGAGCCTCTATAACCAAGAGGTCTAGAGTTTGATCCTTGTTTGCCCCTATTCTTCTAAAAATAAAAGTTAAATTTCAACACAAAATAAGGTAGGCTTTTGTAAAGTCCACACTTCAAGCCCAAAGAGACTCTTCATGAGGGGACGTGTTAGAATATAAAACCATTCATGTTACTCTACCCAATAACTTAAGCTTGTGGGAGAGATGGTTCTTGACATTGTGCACGTCACTAGTCTTATTGAGGGCTTGTAGTGGTACTCATAAATAACCTATCAAGTGAAGTTAAGGGAGTTAGTCACTGGTGTTATAAAACAAGAAGCACTTTTGTTTCTACTTTTTCATATATTTTACCTCTTAATAATAAATGGGATTGAAAGGTTGATTCTTTTGTCTGAAATATTTGTTAACAGATTTTATGGATTATTTTTTTCTTACTCTGAAAGTCTTATTCTGTTTGCAAATATCCAACCCTCATCCTTATTTCCTATTTCTATCTGGCCATTTTGATAAAGTGATGCTGTACTTGGCAGGGATTAATGTGATGTGTGGAGTTGGCCTTCTCTCCACACCATATACTGTGAGACAAGCAGGGTGGGCCAGTATGGTGGTGATGCTTTTTTTTGCATGTATGTGTTGTTATACTGCCACCTTTTTGAGACGCTGCTTTGAAAGCAAAGAAGGAATCATTACCTACCCAGATATAGGAGAAGCTGCATTTGGAAGATATGGCCGTATTGCTGTATCAGTGAGTCCTTTTATTTCTTTACTAAAAATTAAATTGATTGAAAATTTTTGCGTAATGCATGTTAATTGGACTTTATTTTAATCCGTTAGGTAGTTGCCTATCTTACATCCCTCCTTTCTTGATCTAGGATTGGACTCGATTGACCTCAAATTTTGCTTTACTCTTGCTATATGATCATTCTAGTTCTGTCCTTCATCATGGTTTTAGCTACATATTAAGGCCCTCACAAAATCTACGATAAGATGATTTATCCTTTTTTTTTTTCTTTTCTGTTGTTTAATCTGAATTTGTTATCATAGGAGTGAAAAGAATGCTGAGATATAATGTTGTTAACCAATGCTTGAACTGGTGGTTTTACTAATCAATGTTTACTGATGTTATTTTTTGCAGGTCATCTTGTACACTGAATTATATGTAAGTGTTGCAACAATCTCTTTAGTTTCCTTTGAAACACCTGTGTTCTGTTGCTCTGCACCGAATGCATAAGATCTCTTTTCATGAGTGTAGTCATATTGTGTGGAATTCATCATCCTGGAAGGAGATAACCTAAGTAGTGTGTTTCCTGGAAGATCCTTAGATTGGGGGGGTCTCCATTTAGACTCTGTGCACTTGTTTGGAATTTTGACTGCAATTCTCATTCTTCCTACTGTTTGGTTGAGGGATCTTCGCATAATCTCTTATCTATCAGGTTCCCCAAACTCTAAAAATATTCCTTCTTTGTTTTCAATTTCTACAAGTTAGTGTGTTCTTACTGGAACTTAATACTACGATCTGCAGCGGGAGGGGTTGTTGCAACACTTTTGATTGTTATCTGTGTGTTTTGTCTTGGGACAATAGATGATATTGGATTCCATCACACTGGTCAATTGGTGAGAGTGAGCGGCATTCCATTCGCTATTGGTATCTATGGGTTTTGCTATGCAGGACATTCGGTTTTTCCTAATATTTACCAGTCCATGGCGGACAAAACACAATACACTAAGGCACTAATAACCTGGTATGGTACCTAACATTCTTTATCACTGGCAAAACATATTTAATTCCTTCTCTCTGATTCCTTAACTCATTTCTCTGCATACAGTTTTGTTTTGTGCACTTTGATATATGGAGGCGTTGCAGTCATGGGATACTTCATGTTTGGAGACAGCACTTTGTCTCAGATAACGCTGAATATGCCACAGGGTGCATTTGCTTCTAAAGTTGCATTATGGACAACAGTGAGTTTAATTTAGTAGTAGTATTTTTGTTAGTTTCAATCTACCAAATATTTATATGGTTTCTAATTTTGTGTTCCTTGCTCTTTTTTCAGGTAATTAATCCATTCACTAAATATCCTTTTTCGCCAAAAATTAGTTGCTTAAGGAAGTACCAAATGTGGAGATGGCTTTATGAAATTCACGAATGATTTTACGTTTTTTTTTTTTTCCTTAATAGTTAACAAATATGCTCTGTTGATGAACCCACTGGCAAGGAGTCTAGAGGAGTTGCTGCCCGAGAGAATTTCAAGTACTTATTGGTGTTACATTCTTCTTAGAACTGCACTTGTTGCATCTACCGTTTGTGCTGCTTTTCTGATTCCCTTTTTTGGTAAGTCTTCGACTTTGTCTCTGATAATACTTTAATGTGAACTCCCAATTAGTCAAGGGCAAGCAAGAAAATGGCATAACTATGGGTGTATAGCTTTCTTCCGGATACTTGGAGCAATTTTCTTTCTTATTTATTTGTATATTTGAGGTAGGGATATTATGATAAATTTTCATAATCAAAATTTTAGCATTCCTCTCTCTCTCTCTCTCTCTCTCGCGCAATCATGACCAGCATCCAAACTGATTAAGTTTATTTTTCACATATTTGGAGCCAAAATGGGTGAACTCTGTTAAACTGGCATGAAACTAGTTAGCTTTGCTTGGTTGGGTTCAAATAATCAATTTCACTAGGATTTTGTTTTCGGTGCTTTTTTCTTGCATTGTAATAAAATTTTATTTTGGTAGTTTTTGTTGAGATATAAAACCACTCATATTCTTTTATTCAATAGCTTAAACTTTTGAGAGAGCTGGTTCATGATATGGTATCAGAGTCTCTATCACCAAGTGGTCTAGAGTTCCTCCATTTCTAAATAGAAGTTAAAATTCACCACAGGGTAGGGTGGGCTTAGATGAGAATAAGGAGCAATAGAAGAAAATGAAGGAGACAAAGAGGGAAGACAAACAGAATCGCTCCCTGTTAATGGCAAACCCGACAGATGGTTTTTAGCAAAGCTCACAGAATTGAGACTGGCATCAACGTTGCTAGTTGAGGCAAAAGGTAAAGGGAGTGATAGAGTTCCTCCTAAATGTGTGTTATCTTCAAACAAACTTGAGATACGCAAGTTTCCATCCTCAGAATTTAAGATCTGCATATGGTTTTCGAGTTCTTTTCCTTGAAGAGACGCAATCAATAGTCCATCTTCTTCTTAAAAGAGTTACAGTTTGAACATCTCCCCAAAACTAAAAGATTTTGAGTCTTAATCTGAGCAATTGGAGCTATTGATCAGGCCATTTCCTAAATTTACATCGGCTGCCTTCTACTGTCTTTCCTTTTGTTTACCAGATTACGAAGGACCTGATTTAACAGGATCTATTAGAACAAGAGGGCTCTTTCCATTGCTGGTGTTCTTTTTGGGAGCCCAAATTTGTTTCCGGATCTTATTTGTTGGACCATGAATTGGCTAATAAGATGCACTATCACGGTAGCTTCTAGGCATAAGATACCTTAGCCTTTAAAAGACACTACTTTTAAGATTTTCCATCCAAAAGAGGGGGAGAAAAATAAAAGTAAAAAACCATGGTGTTTAGGCCTCTCTTGAGCAAGATTTGAAACCTGCATGTTGGTGTTATTTAGTTTGTTATCACCTTGAACTCAAGACACCCCTTTTTCCCCCCTTCCCAGAAGACGCATTTGCACAAATTGTCCAATTAGAAGATGACCCCAAAGCAGCCTGCCTATCACAACCATCCTGATTGTCACCACCTTTCTTGACAACATTAGAGTGTGATTTCTTCCCAAACACCTACTGTGAAGTAAAAGGAATTTGAACTGACCTTTGGAGGGAAAATTTGATAATGCCCTTCCAAAAATGATTCCATCCAGCGCTAGAGCAGCCTTCATGAACGACAATTGTACTCCTTCTCACAAACTATGATGGGGTCTCCAACCTCAGCTCGCCGGCAGGTGGTTGCAGCTCCGGCATCGGCTAAGGACAGGTTAGAGAGGGTAGGAAAAGAAATAGCCATTTTGAAATTAAAAAATTGAGAAGGTTCTTCTATGGATAATTACTTTAGGAGAGATTCTTGCACAGACATAACTTTAACAACTCATATTCATGACTAGAGCTAGGTAGCACTTTTCATGGCTATGCTCCAAAACTATGTTAAGTTAAATGTTTCAGATCATTGATGATAGGACATATTTAGTTTTTGAAGTTTAAAATTAGAACTGCTTCTGCATTGGGAGGACATGGAAAATAAAATCAGCGTGGGATTGTTGTGTTACTGTGACTTTAGTTAATTCACAGCTATTTTTGTACTTGTAAATATTGCAATTAATATAAAAATGAGTAAATTTGTGTCAGATGTACTTCTTTGTGGTAGATTATTACCTTTGCTACTAAGGTTTAGTGTTCTTGCCTAGTTTACAGTGCTAATTAATGCTAATAAGAAAAAATACATCAAAACATTTTTAAAATCAAACTTTTGAATTAAACAAACTGGTAATAAATGTCAGACAAATTAAGTGACTCTAATATTGTTTTATTACAATTTCAGGGCTTGTGATGTCTCTAATTGGTTCTCTCTTCAGTATACTTGTGGTAAGCACACACTTCAGCTATTGATATACATATACATATACATCCTTCTCGGTTGACATCTATGATGTTTAGATTGTGAAAGCTTCATTTTCATGGAAGAAATTTTGAAGTCATAATTCTGTATTTCTGTTATCATTGTTTTGGGGGATGTAATTCTTGATTGTAACTTCGGACCATGCACATGCCTCAGGCCAAAATCCAAAGTACCTTAACTGTTATACAGAATATTGAGTTCCATTGGATGGTGAGGTGAATTTTTTTTTTTTTTTTTTTTTTAAAAAACATATCATGATCCTGACTGAGTGTATTTAGTTTTTATCTTTGATTTAATATCGTTTAATCTTCTGTCAATTTTTCTTGATATACGTCAACCTTAAAATACCACCTTTGGAGCTTTAGACAACGAATGGAAGAGGGAGATATAGTTCTGCTTTTCTTCTAATATTGTGCTTTCTTTAATTTTTATCTTCATGCACTAAACATATATGTGATAGAGCATGCTCTGCCACATATATCGTATTTCTTATTCAAATTTATGTGTTAACTGCCCAAGACTGGCAAGTAGACAAGGTTTTTCTAAAAGTTTGTGGAGGACTAATCGATCATTGAGTTTACTGTGCTTTCAAGTTCCTCTTTTCCTTGGAGAAGTGCAGTACTTGTTTGGAGAAATATTCATATGCATAATACTCTTTTGAAATCACAGACACCATTTAAGTGTTTTGGAGTCCACATGCCAAACATGTGCTTGTGCTGGGTATATATTGACTACACATAGTGGGACATGGCATAGACAAGGCCATTTGTCAGCTATTTTTAGTAACAAGAACAGAAACAAGTGCATATATATATATATATATATGAGTTTAATTGGTATGCACTGACAGTGTAAAATAGTTTTATACTGTCAACCAATAGAAATAGGGGAAAGTGAGAATTCATGGTGGGTCCCTCATTATAATGGGTGGTTATTTTGATGAGTTGGCACTTTCCACCATTTTTATTGGTTGATAGTGTAAAACTATTTCACACTGTCAGTGTATTTAAATTAAATTATATATATATATATGTGTGTGTGTGTGTGTGTGTGTGTGTGTAGATTTGTGTGGTGTGTACCTCATGTATGTGTCTTCTTGTGTCCGTGTCAGCATTGCATTGCATCACTTGTTTTGCAGTATATAAGTTGCATCTATCTTTATTATGTCTGCATCATGACGAGTTAGAAAGCTTTTTATAGTCCATTGTGCTTTCCCTTATTCTTCTTGTTTCAGTTTTTCATGAGCAATTCCGATTGAACTGCACCTAATATTTGTATGCCAAAATTTTTCAGTCAGTGATAATGCCAAGTTTATGTTTTATGAAAATTGTGGGCAAGAAAGCTACAAACACACAGGTAACGTGCTTCTGATTTCGTAGTTACCTTTTAATCTTTTATATATTTTTTCTATTGTAGTACCGTAGATGTAATGAAATTATTCCTTTAATAAATTCTACACTCACCTGGGTATAATTTCAGACGTGATGATTGTATTAATTTCTAAATTCGACAGTTAACTTATGTACTTACGAAATGAATAATTACCATTTTATTGCTTGTTATCGCATATATTACATAACACAAGCCAAGACAAATGCACGTATGCTTTTAGTATTATCCTGCCAGGTTCTTTACATCTATTGCATGAGGAAACCACCCTAAAACATCTTTAATTCTTTTTTTTCCCTTCTTTAATTTCAAACCCTTTCCTTTTTCTTATTTTCCCCCCGTTTGATTAGACCATCTTGAACTGTTACTCCATATGCTGTATCAAATGCCTTATAAGTAAACTCATATCATAATAATGCGATTTTCCCCAAGAAATTTTCCTATTCATTCCATTTTACTCAATTTTTTTTTTCTCTGATCACCTTCAGGTTGCTTTGAGCGTCATAATTGCTGGATCGGGAATCATTTGTGGACTCCTTGGAACGTATTCCTCTTTGTTAGATATTGCGCATAGTTACTAAGGCCAGTCTTTCAGCGCTGACGATTATGATGGTGGGTTCAGAGCTGCAAATATTTCTGCATGCCTAGAGCAATTTGAATTATTGTGGTGATAATAAGACCTTGCTCTCTACTAAAACACTTCATATGGAGGTTTTAACTTTTGTAGTGAAATATAGATGTACTGGCATTGCGTTACGAAATTATTCAACATATGCACCCTTGTAGCCAGTCATTTGTTTCTTCGGCTTTCGCCTACAAGAGGTTTTTTTTTTTTTTTTTTTTAAATTTAACACATGATTATTTAAGTAACATGTGTGATAGCCAGTCATTATTCAACACATGATTATTTAAGTAACATGTGTGAAACTTAATCATATTTGTTGATGTGGCAAAATATGATTGAATGACAATGTCAGTATATCCAAATTAAATTATAAAATTATTTTGTCCATGGATGTCATGATGAATAGGGTAAAGCCTAATTTATATCTTTTACATTTGATGAAGATTTCAATTTTATTCCTAAGTTATTTTTTGTTCTATTTATATTCCTAAC
This sequence comes from Pterocarpus santalinus, assembly GCA_031439595.1. Taxonomy (NCBI): domain Eukaryota; kingdom Viridiplantae; phylum Streptophyta; class Magnoliopsida; order Fabales; family Fabaceae; genus Pterocarpus; species Pterocarpus santalinus. Next base: position 24,138,339 of record CM062523.1, read on the forward strand.
ATTTCGATGTCGTCATTCTTATTGATGCTGTCTAAATTGCTGACGGAAAATGATGTCATGTTTATGGGAATGGCAACGTTGGGATATTTGTGAGACATTAGGGATATAAATAAAGTATTAGAGTTTTCTTCTATTAGTAACATAAATAGAATATTAGCATTTTTTTTCTCCAACTATACTCTTTCCAAACTTCAATTTTCTTCTTTTTCTTATGTTCTCTTTTATGCTACTGTTCCACCATCATCATGCCTGAAGATGAGGAGATAGAACAATCCAACAGAACCACCACCAAACCAATCCTCAGCCTCAACCCACAACTTACTTCCTCCTTTTGCCACAAAGCCACCAATAGACCCTCTTGCTCTACCCCTCCAACCACATCTCACAGTCATTGTAGAACCCATGCCGTCCATCACCGCTAGCACCACCGCTTTGGGCGAACCACCACGTTTCCACCTCATCTGTCCCAACCACCACATGCCACTACACACGTCATCACCACCAACACGCACAACCATCAACCATGGCGCTCCTCAATCGCGCATCATTAGCCATCACTATTTCTGCTTTGTCTCGCAAACCACGCACCACCACCTTCGTCCTCCCAAAACCATTGCAAGCCCAACACTCAATTGCTGTGCCTCCACCTAGCCTGTAAATCCCCATGCTGGGCCTGCCTCCCAAATTAACTTCGCTGACCCCCATGTCCATTCGTGCAATTGCCATTATCAACCATTAAGGCATCCTTGTCTCGTCATTATCGTGAATCGCCAATACCTCGACCAATCAGAGCTACACCAGTCCATCCTCGCTGGTCTGCCACTGCTCCATAGCTATTAAGAAGTGAGATGGGGAAGAAGAGAGTTGGGGGAAGAAAATCCTGATGTTCTGTTTATGTCCCTAACCAAAAAAAAAAACTCTAATATTCTATTTGTGTCCCTAATGTTTCACAAATAGACACGTCATCATTTTCCATCAACAATTTACGCAGTGTCAACGGGAATGGCAACATTGCAACGTTTATAAAATATTAAGGATATAAATAGAACAAAAAAAACTTTAAAGACAAAATTAAAATCTTCACTAAACGTAAAGAATATAAATGAGGTTTTACCTTAATAAATATTAGTCCCTAAGTGGCTAACATTTATTTTTTGAGAATGTTAACAATTAAATAATTATTGTCAACTGCTATTGCTCATAGTTAAGCAATACCAAAGCAAAAATGAAATTTAGTAACATTTGAAAAATATTACTAAATTATAAAAATATATTGTTAAAACTCTTCAATGACATTACTTATATACAATATTTGTAAATATGTTACTAGAAATTTTTATCAACATATTTTTATACATTAAGTAACATTTTTCAAATATTGTAATTTTAATAAATGTTGCTAAAAACGAAATATGTAATAATGTCGTTGGTTGTAGCATTTTTATTTGTTTGTTTCGCTTTTTTATTATTAATCTATAACTATAACGTTCTAAATTACCTTCACGTAACTAATTTTTTATTTTAAATTAAGTTTTAATTAGGTGTGTTCACTTTTGTTTATTAACATTTTTAATTTATTTATACTTTTACAGGTATTCAAAACTCTTAAAAAATAATACACAAAAGATTTACTTCAGAAGTCATGTAAAAGGCGTAAATTCTAATTATTTAACATTAAAATTTCCTAATAATGTTAAATAATTAATAAAAAAATATAAGACTACTCCTAAATCTTGTCAATAAAAAAAAAAAGTATTAGGAGAATTTTACTTTTATAATAATTGAATTTCAATAAATTTTAAATATTAGTAGTTTAGACTAAAATATTGCTCATGAATAACAAGTAACTATCGATAACCTACTTCTGATCCTTGCAAAATTTCGTTTTCAAAGTTGTTGTATTGAAATATCAAATAAACATTTGAAAAACAAAAATATTTCAACAATAAGTTTTTCCAAAAATAAGCCACAAAAGATGGTCTAGTGATAAGAGGCTTGAGTAGTTTATATGAAGTCTAAGGTTCAAATTTCATTGTCGTAATATTCCCCAAAAAAAAAAAAGTTTCCCATAAATTTTAGGCAAAATAAATTTTTTGGTCCCTTACTTTTACTCAATTTTTCAATTTGGTCCTTTACATTTTATTTTTCTCAATTTGATCCCTTATATTTTAAATCATTCTTACTTTGGCTTCAAATCACTATTTTGTCACATAATTGACAAAAAATGCTGACACGGCAGAATCCATATCAAATTGACGTGCGTGCCACGTTAGCATTTTTCGTCAGTTATATGACAAAGTAGTAATTTGGTATCAAATTGAAAAAAATCTGAAATATAATGGACCAAATTGAGAAAAATAAAACTTAAGAGACTAAATTAAAAAAATCAGGTAAAGATAAAAGACTAAAAAACCTATTTAACCTAAATTTTAATTATAGCATGCAAGCTGTATAAATTATCAAACAAAGAAGTGACAAAGAAATCATACTTAAAGTAACCTTTATTAAATAATCACATTAAAAATTTTGGTTCATGATTTTTTATTTATATAATTTTATGAGCTAATATACAGTTTGGTCCTGAAAGACTTAGAATTTAACATATTGATTCTTCAAAAGAAATTGCTAATATTTTCATCCCTAAAGTTAAACAAATTGTAACAAATTAATCCGTTGATTGAAGCATATTCATTAATTCTTAACAGATCGAGATGATGATGTCCCTATTAATTGCCATGTAAAGTTATTAAAATGCATCGTTTCGATAATCTCAACACCGGGAGCTTAAAGTGGACAGTTGATACAACAATTACCGATTTCCCGTCTTTATCCTTACATCATCATTACTACTTTTTTTTTTTTAAAAAGGAAAAATTTGAAAAGCCGCTTTCTCTTCTAGAATTCTGAAGGCACAATTACCATTTCTGACCGATATGGCTTCATACACTTGTCTTCTCATCATGCTTTCTGAGTACAATATTTCTGAACGTGCTTTGTTTTTTGTTCTGAATCTCTACGTGCTTTCTAAGCATGAATTTTCTAGTGGTGTTGGGCTTCTAAAACATGAGACTTGTGAACCTTATTCCTCATATGATATGATCTTGCACCTGTATGAGAATGGGCTCATTCAAAATGTTTGTCTTAAGAATGATGAAGAAAACTTTGAATTTACTTGATTATACATACATAAAATTTTGGCGACTAAGTTTCTCTAGGTCCATCAGAAGTTTCTTATGGAAATATCATACCTATACACCTAAGTTCATGGCCAGTAGCATAAGATTTTTAAGTGAAAGTTTGTTGATCATTAGAACAAAATTTTTGCTATAGAATTTTTTTCACAAGTTTTTTGGGGGTTTTGGAGCTAACAACATAAAATTAACTATGATACTATAAAAAAGATTGCAAATAATTAGACGGAGCATGCTAATATTGGGACTCATATTTTAGAGCAAAAATGTTTAAATTTCGAGTGTGTGATGAAATTTCATATCAGTTAGGAATGGACAACGTGAAGACTATATAATTGGGAAGACTAATAGATTCATTGTTTTAAGATTTTGAATTAAAATGTGGCATAAGTTTGCTATCATGGTTAGCTCATTGTTAGAAATCTCTCCAAAATTTGAGCTCATCCTTATCTCTTTAAGTGGTACGAGAGCCAATTCTGCTAAGGGGAGCATACTGTTATTGAGACTCACATTTGTGGAGGAGAACTAGAATTTTAAGTGTGAGTGATAAAATTTCATATTGGTTAGAAATGGACTAAGTGATGATATGTAAGTGAAAAGACCTATAGATACAATATCTTATGCTTTTAGTTTACCATGTGACTATAATTAGAGTTTACCACTTTAGCCCATTGATGATAAAGATCTCCTTTAACCGATTTAACATGTCTCTCCAACTTTGTAATTTTCTTCATGTATTGCTTTATATGTTTAGTTGATGGTTTACATGAAATGAACTAAGTTTATATATAATCTCTTTTGATAATAATTTTTTTTTCAAATGATATAATACTTACTATAAACACGTAGAGGGAAAAAGAGAGAGGCTTATATAGTCTTTTCATGTTATATATGTTTCATCTAATACGAAACTCTGTGTAGAAACGTGACACCTATAAGAGATTTGGGACCATACAACGTCCGTAACCCTTACTCAACCCGTGAATAAGAACCTTGGGATATGCTATCCGCGACCCTCAATCAATGCGTGACGAAGAACCTTGGGATAAGGATTAAAATTCTTGACCTGTTGTTTATAGATGAAACAAGAACCAAGAATATCAAGAACTAACAAAATATGAGAGTAAAAAGGAATAAACCTCGCAAATTGTATTGATCATAATAACTCTGAATTATCTAAAAGCCAATTTTGCCTATTTAAAACATAAACAAGGAAAGATAATGAAAAACTAAAAATCCTAAAATTATTTGATCCTATCTAAATGGGTTTAATCTATCTCAAAAGATTTGACCATAACTAAAGCTAATAAAAAATCCAAATAACAATAAAATTAAAGTCCAAAATATCATAACTACCAAAACTAATAATGACAATATCCAACCCAAATAATATAAGAGCACTTCAAATCAGCCGAGTCCTTCAATTGTGGTCAAAGTCAACCACTTTGGCTCCATATCTAGCTCAATATCTTCAAAACAGTCCTTTGAGAGCGTCCTTTCAACCATTCCTTGTATCCTAACTGCACGATTAGGACTCCTAGCTTGGTGGTCCCCATCATTCCCTTTTTCCTTGAAAAGATTCATCCATGAATTGTACATCAGAAAGGGAAAGATCAAACATAGTAAATGTTGTAGTAACATTGTACTCACTAAGCAAATCTATTTTGTAGGCATTTCCATTGACTTTGGCGAGCACTTGGAATGGGCCATCGCCTCTAGGCTGTAACTTGGATTTTCATTGGGCTGGAAACCTCTCCTTCTGCATATGAACCCAAACCTAATCACCCTGTTGGAAGACAACATGACTTCTTGCCTTGTTAGCTACAGTACGTATTGCTCATTTTTCTTTTCAATCTACTGCTTGACTTGTGCATATAGCTTCTTGACTAATTTAGCCTTCTTCTTCCCATCTAAGCTGGCAATCTCATCATCAGGCAAAGGAACAAAGTCTAATGGGGTTAAAGGGTTAAATCCATAAGCAATCTCAAAAGGTCAAAACCTAGAAGATGAAGGCACACTACGATTATATGCAGATTCAACAAATGGTATGCAATCCTCCTAGGACTTTAAATTACCTTTTCCCATAGCTCATAGTAAAGTGGATAATGTCCTATTAACCACTTTTGTTTGCCCATTAGTTTGCGGCTAATAAGTGGTAGAAAACAACAGTTTAGTACCTAACTTACCCCACAAAACCTTCCAAAAGTGGCTCAAGAACTTAGCATCTTTGTCGCTAACAATACTCTTTGGAATGCCATGTAACCTGACAATCTCCCTAAAGAACAAGTCAGTAATATGAGTAGCATTATTAGTTTTACAGCAAGCAATAAAATGCGCCATCTTAGAGAACCTGTCCACTACCACAATAATAGAACCACGACCCCTCTTAGTCCTAGGTAGGCCCAACACAAAGTCCATAAAAATGTCAACCCAAGGCTCACTAGGCATAAGTAGAGGTGTATACAACCCTATGGTAAAACTCTAGACTTAGTCTGCTTATAAGTAATACATCACGAGCAAACTCGCTCAACATCTCTCTTCATATGAGGCCAAAGAAATGTTCTTTTAATATATCCAAAGGCTTAACAATTCCAAAATGCCCCATCAACCCACCCCTATGGGATTCATACACAAGAAGTTCTCTAATGGAGCAATTGGGAATGCATAGCTTCCCCTCATGAAACAAGAACTCATACTGCCTATAAACTTATCAAATGCACTCTTTTAACATGCAGAATACACAGTAGCAAAATCTGAATCATTGGCATATAACTCATTTGAATGCTCAAAACCCATTCATCTAGCATTAAGAGTAGAAAGAACAATATACCTTCCAAATAAAGCATCAACAATCACATTCCTCTACCTTGTATATACTGGATGACATAGGGAAATGTCTTAATGAACTTAACCCATTTAGCATGCCTTCGGCCCAGCATCTGTTGGCCCTACAAATGCGTCAAGGATTCATGATCCATGTGAATCATGAACTCCTTAGGCCATAGGTAGTGTTGCCATGTCTCCAAAGCATGGACTAAAGCATAAAGCTCCCTGTCATAAGTAGGATAATTAAGTGCAGCTCCACACAACTTCTCACTAAAATAAGTAATTGGACGTTTTTCTTGCATCAAAGTAGCACCTGTACCAACACCATAAGCATCACATTCAATCTCAAGAGTCTTAGAAAAATTAGGTAAAACAAGTAAAGGTGTAGTGCACAATTTCTCCTTGAGCTTCTAAAAAGCTAAGTCCTATGCTTCCCTCCATACAAATCCAACATCCTTTTTCACAACTTCATTCAATGGTTTAGCAATGGTACTAAAATCCTTAACAAATCGTGTATAAAAACTAGCTAAGCCATAGAATTTATGTACCTCACTTGTTGAAGTAGGAACTGGCTAATCCTTAATGGCTATTACACTTTTTGTATCCATCTCTATGCCCTTGCTCTAACAATAAGACTAAGAAAGACAACCTTTTCCATGGAAAAATCTCATTTATTGAGGTTAGCATATTATTTCTCCTTTCTAAGAACCTCAAAAACAAATCTCAAATACTAAATATGATCTTTCAAAGATTTGATATAAATAAGAATATCATTGAAGTTTACTACAACAAACCTACCAATAAAAGCTCTCAAAACATGGTACATTAATCTCATGAAATACTAGGTGCATTAGTTAACCCAAAAGATATAACAAAGCCATTCATATAAACTATATTTTGTTTTAAAAGCAATTTTACATTCATCACCTTCTTTCATCCTAATCTGGTGGTAACCACTTTTCAAATCAATCTTAGAGAATTTACAAGCACCATGCAATTCATCAAGCATATCATCAAGTCTAGCAATAGGATGTCTATACTTTACCTTGATCTTGTTGATAGCTTGATAGTCAACACACATTCTCCAAATCTTATCCTTCTTAGGGATAAGTAAAATAGGGATAGCACTTCAGCTTATACTTTCTCTAATATGCCCTTTTGCCAACAGCTCATTAACCTGCCTTCGAAGCTCCTTTATTTCCTCAGGGTAGCTTCTATAGGCTAGTTTATTTGGAATGGCAACTCCAAGCACAAAATCAATCTGGTTCTCAATTCCCTGGATAGGAAGTAAGCCAAGTGGCATCTCTTCTAGAAGAACATCATGAAACTCCTGCAAAAGAGAAACAACAACACTAGGCAAGGAAAGGTTATGATTAGTCTCATTTAAATAAGCCTCCTTATACAAAAGTAAAATCATTCGCTTGTGCATCTTAATAGCACACCTCATATCTCTTTCTTTTGCGTACAAACTCACTTTTTTTCTCTCTTCTCTCATTTTCTCGCTCTTTTTCCTTTTCTTTTTCTCTCATTTCCTCTCTCACAAGTTCTCTTTTCTCTCTGTGTTAATTTCTCTTATGGCTCATGGATATCTCTCTAGATTTCCTCTTTTTCTCTTTATTTTCACTTTAATTTTTCTCCTTACAATCTCTCTAAATTCTTAATTTGTCCTCACACACTTGCTAGGAAGTCAAAGGAGCAAGTGTAAACTTCTGCCCATTCTTCTCCAGAGTATATCTTTTCCCCTGGCCATTATGGAGAGTCTTCCTATCAAACTACCAAGGTCTACCAAGAATTAAATGTCTAGCATGCATGGGTACTATATCACATAACACCTCATCCTTATATCTCTCTATAGAAAATGAAATAAGTACCTGTCTAGTTACCTTGACCTGACCATTATTATTGAATCATTGAAGATTATATGGCCTCGGATGCTTTAAGGTTGGTAGTCTCAATTTTTCTGCCAGGGTAGTGATAGCAACATTAACATAGCTACCTCCATCAACTATCAAATTACAAGTCTTGTCTTGAATAAGACACCTAGTATAGAGCATGTTCTCATACTGTATCTGTAACGTCCGATTTCCGACTTCCGATCCCATCCAATGTTGAAAATTCCGAGATCCGAGTTTGTCTTACAATTCCGCTTCCGACCTCAGTAGTATCTTCGACTTCCGATTTCGTTCCAAGGCCTACAAGGGATTTATTCCGATTTCCAACCTCATGCATGTAGATTTCGATTTCCGACCTTATGCTCAAATGGGAACGAACGTGATATACGAGTTCCGATATTAAGTGATTCAAAATGGACACGAAATGCGACCTCCGAGTTTAACTAAACTGGATTCCGAGTTCATCACCAAGATCTTTTCTCTCGTTCCCGCGTTCCGAGATCGAGTTGGAGTGCCAGGTTTTATGTATTCCGAGTTCCGGGTACACAGCATTTATGTTTTGAATCCTTATATCCGGTACTATGCTTAAAAATCGATTTAAGGATGACCCCGACTTCCGGGTTTAAGTGTTTTGGTTTCACGTTCTGGCCCTGACTTTCGCTTTTAAGGTAGCTGTGCCTTGCGATTTCCGGATTACGACTTCATACTCAAATTCTCACTAAATGAGAAGATAATTACGAGTTCCGACTTCATCCGAATAGCTATGCATGAATTCCGACTTTAACAATCTAATGAGTTCCGATGTCACATTCCTATGCGCTGGCAGCGAGTTTCACTTCTTAAGCGACGTGGAGAGCATTTTTGTCACACAAGAAGGAGACATGGCTGAATTTTACCCACAAGAATTTCACCCAATCAAAGCCACATATCCTAACTACCACTTCAGAGCTTTGTGTATATATATCTTCCTCCAGCCTCTTCTGCCCCACTCTTCCCACGTTGTCTTCTATTCCTTAATTCAACTCTCTTTTCTCTTCTCCACTCTATCCAACTCTCATTTCAGCTACCAACTCAACAAGCTTAACCTGATCATAGAGGTAGAGGTTTTCTTCTTGCTTGATTTTCTGACTCTTGGATGATTGATGGTGATTTAAATCCTTAATTTTGATATGTTGATTGATTGATTATGATGAATTATAGCTGGTTTATTGGCTGTCTATGAGATTAAAACTGAATTAGACACAAAGAAGGATGAAGATAGGAAGAGTTGAGAGGCTGGAAGACTCAAAACCCTCGGCCGTCCGTACGGCGGAGTATACAGCTCCGCCGTCCGCCGTTCAAAATTTATGAAACCATTTTTATGTGAAACTAGACATCTAGGGCTTTCCACACATATATCATATAAGAATATTGGAGTAATATTGAGAGAGATATGAATTTTTGAATTTCAACCTAGGAATCAGAACATCCACCCGGGCAGTATGGGTTGAGAAGGGTGTAACTCACCCTATACAACTCCAATTTGAGTGAAACCAATCTTGTTAGAAAGCTTACACACAGGGGAACACCCCAATATAAGATTCCGATTTTGTTACCAACTCAGTTGTTCCCAGTGATTCGAAGAAGTTACCCTATGTCCAAACCGGGCCAACATAGGGCAGTTCAGGAAGGCTAAGTTTCGGGGCTTGTAACTCGAGAGCCCTACTAAGGCAAATGAAATAGAACTTTTTGTATATGAAAGGTTGTCCTGTTAGCTTTAATATGAGGCCAATTTCGTATGATTTGAGCCAGTTTTCGATTTTTAGTAGATTTTTACTTCTAAGTGTGCAATTCTGGCCACCCACAGGGCAGGCCGGGATAAAACCCGAATATCTTGAGTTATGGTTATCCAAATCAGATGGGACCAAAGAGGTTAGAAAATAGACACATAATACTTCAACATATCGAAAATTTAGGTCCAAACAACCTAAATAGAAATTATGGCATAATTTACAAGAACCGGGTTGAATACAAGCAGTGAGGCAGTAAGCATATTCTAAAGTGCAATACTTATATCTTGAATTGAGGATTGAAGCACGAATGAAATATGTTGATTTGTGTATGAAATGAAGTGTTTCTCTTGACAAATTGATATGCTAAATACTGGCACTATTCATGGGGAAGCGGACACGTTCCATTATGCCGCCAAAATTGCGGTAAAGTTTATGCATGAATTATGAGATACATGTAGAGGCATGTGCATTTCCAAGAAAGCTATGAAAGCTATGTTATGATGAACTCAAAGAACATGTTATGATGAGATTTCCATGCTACTTGGGCTAGCCTCGGATAAAAAGTTAAGGGGAATAGATCGGTGGGAAGGTCGGGGAAAGTAAACCCGGCATTCCTGTATAGGAACGAGCTCGATCCTGATAAGCAGACTATTACCCAGGAGTCTAAAATGGCCAAGAACTCCCAGGGGACCAAGTAATGGAAAATGATGAAAAGTAAGAGGAAAAGTTATGAAGAATGAGATTTGCATAATTACATCAAGTGCATGGCTGCATTTAACATGTCATTGCATATTGTTTACAGTTTGTCCGATGTGTTTACTTGTGGTTGTACATACACTATCTTGCCCTTTGTCCTATGTATTAGTGTTGATGGTTTATTCTGTTTCTTATGTTATTTAAGTAAAACTGAATCTTGCCTCGGACTAGACATGTTTCTCAACCTTACTAAGTATATGTAGTTAAGCTTAATCTCATGTTTTAAGAAAATTTCATAAAACCCGAGGCAACTGAGAATGAACGCGAGGTCAGTATACACTATATGCAAACCCTACTGAGAATTTCTCCAATTCTCACCTCGCTTCGCATTTCCGCCTCATTCTCAGACGTGGACGATGGACACGACAGCTACCCTTTTCGTTGAGATTCCAGACTTGCAGCTCCACCATGATCTGGCAGTAGGCTCATTGTATATAGCCGGCTTTTGCCAGTTTCGCCTGTATCTATTTAGTGATAGGGATTTCACTGTCCCCTTACATCATCCTGCCTTTGATCCTACCACCCCATACTTTGAGATCCCGTTGCATGCGGCACATCCTCCACCAGCCGCACGCACTGCAAAGACTGTAGCCCTCGCTGACTCTCGACCGAGTCACCTCCGCAGTAGTACTGCACATCCCGCCACCCGAGAGCGACCCTCTGAGGCCACCCAAGACATCTTCCTCCTCCTCGGATCGCTTCCTCGACTACTCACCACCGAGTCGGTGGCCAACGGCTACCGATCGAGTAGGCCACCACAAAGTCGTATTGTACAGCATGACCCTATTTTGGTAGTATGCGGCTTTGGGTCATACAGGCAGTGATAGATTTAAAACGTCCACTGAGGATCACGTAGGATCGGACCGACTGACATGGGTCTTATGTTTCTTTTTGGAACCTGACCCCACTCATGTATCCTATTTTGAAACTTGTCTGTAAATTAAAACAGTGGTTCCTGTCTATATATATATATATACCTATATACAGTTGATAGTATGTGTGTTATTTATGCTTACTGTGTGGTTATAAAGTGATGAATTCTATCACGTTCATTGTATGGCATCCCATTTCCCCCAAATGATTTGGACAAATGAAACGTAAATAGAATAATAACACAGTAACACAAACTACTTAATTTCTTGCTATGACTTAAGCATAACATTAAATAAGTAGGGTGTTACATTTTGGTATCAGAGCAGTTCGTCCTAGCTAAGGCCTGAGGATTGGACTAACTATGCTTCGCGCATATTCTGTGTTTTTAGCTGATGACATGCACTAAATCTTGCCATTATGGTTGAGATATAGTGGTGCGTGTGTATGAAGTGTCTGACCGTGTGAGCCGTTATTTACTAGCACATTAGGCATAGTATTGAGTCTGATCAACTCAATAACTTTTGTTTTGTGTGCTCAGAACTTAATGGCTTCCGGAAGGCGAGGTAGGCCACGTTCAGAACTTGCTCCAGAGGTCCCGACGGACTTCATGGCCACAATGTAAGAAATGGCCCATGCGATGCGAGAACAAGCCGCGGCAGCCCACCAGATGATGGAACAACTAGGCAGGCGACCTGCAACCGGTTGTGAAGGGAACCCACATGGCCCAGAGGCTAACTTGGAGTATCTCAAATTTGCTGAATTTAGGAAGGCAAATCCGCCAAGTTTTCGAGGGGCGTATGACCCGGACAAAGCTGACGAGTGGATCAAAACCATGGAGAAGATTTTCTCTGTCCTAGATTGCTCGGATCACCAGAAGGTGACTTTTGCCACTTACATGCTTGAAGCAGACGCCGAGTTTTGGTGGAACGGCGCACGAAGATTGTTCGAGGGATCTCAGACGGTAGTCACCTGGACGATGTTCAAGGATGTATTCTACCAGAAGTACTTCCCTGCTTCAGTTCGAAATGCCAAGGAACTTGAATTTATGCAGCTGCGTCAAGGAAATCGGACAGTATCCGAATATATTGCCCGATTTGAGGAGCTATGCAAATTTTCTACAATTTATCAGAGGAATCCAGATGAAACCTGGAAGTGTATTAAGTTTGAAGGAGGATTACGAGAAGATATTCTTACCGCAATCGGGCCAATGGAGATTAGAGATTTTCCCACGTTGGTAAACAAATGCCGACTGGTGGAAGATTGCAACTCGAAACTAGTGGAAAGGGCATCCGGCGGTGGATTCAGAAGGGTTAGCCTCAAGGCCCAAGATTCAAACCCAACTTTCAACAACATAGGAGATTCTCGCCGACGGGGAACAAAGGCAAGCAGCCTCAAAGGCCCCCTCTGAATCCAAGTTGCAAGAAGTGCGGTGGGAATCATGGCGATCGGCCGTGCTTGGCATGCCAGAATGTTTGCTTTGGGTGTGGCAAGCCAGGCCACAAGGTTTATGAATGCCCAACCAGAAATCCACCACAGTCGTCCCGACCACAACGTCAAGGACGAGTCTTTACTATGAATACGGAGGAAGTTGATAAGTCTGAGGGACTAATCCAAGACACCTGTGACGTGAACGGTGAGACCCTAACTGTACTCTATGATTCGGGTGCTTCTCATTCATTTATTTCTCATAGCTGTGTAGCTGCCTTGCAATTGCCAATCTCTGAGTTACCTTATGATCTGTTGGTTTCTACTCCTACTAAGGGGCCTGTTAGGACTAGCCAAATATGCCCCAATGTCCCTCTTCGAATTGAGGATAGGACTTTTGCCACTAATTTGATTTGTCTTCCTCTATCTGGACTTGACATAATTCTGGGTATGGATTGGCTTTCTGCCAATCGAGCTGTACTCAATTGCTCTGATAAGACAGTGGTACTTCCCTCTGTCTCACCTTTTGCATCCCAGATGGCAACACTCCTCTATTTGAATTCTTTTGGGCTAAAGAAGCAAGGGTATATCCTCTTGTCGGCTAATGTGACTGAAACCGAGCAAGAACTAGAGGAAATTCTCGTTGTCAGAGAATATCCGGATGTTTTTCCAGAAAACATCCCTGAATTTCCTCCAGAGAGAGAAATTGAATTTACCATTGAGTTGGTTCCGGGTGCGAGACCAATATCTATAGCTCCGTACCGAATGTCATCTATGGAGCTGACGGAATTAAAAAGACAGATCGAGGAGCTTTTAGAAAAGGGATTCATACGACCAAGCGCGTCGCCATGGGGAGCTCCGGTCTTGTTGGTCAAAAAGAAAGATGGAAACATGCGCTTATGCGTGGATTATAGACAACTGAACAAAGTGACAATTAAAAACAAGTATCCGCTGCCAAGGATTGATGACCTCATGGACCAACTACAAGGTGCAGCAGTATTTTCCAAGATCGACTTGCGTTTTGGATATCACCAAATTCGAGTTCGGGAACAAGATATTCCTAAGACAGCTTTTCGGACTCGTTACGGACACTACGAGTATACTGTAATGTCGTTTGGACTGACGAACGCACCAGCAGTATTCATGGATTACATGAATCGAATATTCCGCCCATATCTGGACAAATTTGTAGTGGTCTTCATCGATGATATACTTGTCTACTCGAAGGCGGAGCAAGAGCATGCGGAACACTTACGGTTAGTTCTGCAAATTTTAAGAGAAATGAAACTCTACGCAAAATTATCCAAATGTGAATTTTGGATGAGGGAGGTAAGATTTCTCGGCCACGTAGTGTCATCTGGGGGAATATCTGTCGACCCCAAAGAAAGTAGAAGCGCTCAATCGGGAGAGGCCAACTACGATCTCAAGTCGAAGTTTTCTGGCTTAGCTGGATATTATAGGCGATTCGTTAAGGATTTTTCTTGAATAGCCTTGTTCTTGACCCACTAACCGTAAAGAATGTCCCTTTCGAGTGGACGCTGGAGTGTGAACAGAGTTTTCAGGATTTGAAGAGAAGGTTGACCACGACACCAGTGCTAGCTTTACCAGACCCTCAAGGACCATTTGAGGTCTATTGCGATGCTTCCCAACAAGGGTTAGGATGTGTGTTGATGCAAGCTGGAAGGGTGGTCGCGTATGCCTCCAGGCAATTGAAGCCACACGAAAGGAATTACCCGACTCATGACCTTGAATTAGCAGCAGTAGTGTTTGCTTTGAAAATATGGAGACATCACCTGTATGGAGTAAAGTTCGAGGTCTTTTCTGATCATAAGAGTTTGAAGTACCTTTTCGATCAGAAAGAATTGAATATGAGGCAGCGGAGATGGATGGAACTCCTTAAAGACTACGAATTTGAATTGAAATACCACCCAGGTAAGGCGAACATCGTGGCAGATGCGTTAAGCAGAAAATCATTGTCTGTCGCATGGATGATGATTAAAGAGACGGAACTTATTGAAAGTTTCCGAAATCTTAATTTGGGAATTCTTATAACTCCCAAGACTCTTCAGCTACACCAGATTCAGATAATCAGTAGCTTTAAGGACCAGATTCGGCAAGCTCAGCAGCAAGATGCTAATCTCCAACGTATGATCAAGCTCGTGCAATCAGGAAAATTAACGGATTTTACGCAGGATAAAGAAGGTATCTGGCGACATTATGATAGGGTATGTGTACCCGAGGGGGACAATCTCCGGAAAAGAATCTTGGAGGAAGCACATAAGGGTGAGTTCACTGCACATCCTGGCATTACTAAAATGTACCAGGATCTCAAGAAAATGTTTTGGTGGCTAGGCATGAAATCAGATGTAGCGAGCTTCGTAAGCAAATGCTTGGTCTGTCAAAAGGTGAAAGCAGAACACCAGAAACCCTTTGGGACGCTTCAACCCTTGGAAATTCCTGAGTGGAAATGGGAAAGTATTTCCATGGATTTTGTGATGGGATTGCCAAGAACGCCAACAGGATACGATGCCATATGGGTCATCGTGGATAGATTGACTAAGTCTGCCCACTTTCTACCCATCCGAGCGAATTATCCGTTGGAAAAATTGGCACAACTGTATATTCAAGAGATTATAAGGCTGCATGGAACCCCTTCAACCATTATCTCCGATCGAGACCCAAGGTTTACTTCGAGGTTTTGGGGAGCCTTACAAAAGGCATTCAGTGCTAAGTTATGTCTAAGCACTGCATACCACCTGCAAACGGATGGCCAAACAGAAAGGACAATTCAAACCTTGGAGGATATGTTGCGAGCTTATATACTGGAGCAACGCGAAAATTGGGATCGATATTTACCATTGGCCGAGTTCGCATACAACAATAGCTATCATGCTAGCATTGGTATGGCTCCTTATGAAGCACTATATGGACGAAAGTGCCAATCTCCCTTATGTTGGTATGAGACAGGAGAATCAACTTTATTGGGGCCTGATTTAGTTGAGCAGACCACCGAGCAGATCAAGAAAATACGAGGCAAGATGCTTACTGCTCAAAGCCACCAGAAGAGTTACGCGGATACCAGGAGGAAACCTCTGGAATTTCAGGAAGGAGACCATGTATTTCTGAAGGTTACTCCTACCACAGGGATTGGTAGAGCTATCAAAATCAAGAAGCTAAATCCTTGTTTTATTGGTCCCTTCCAAATCCTAAAGCGAATCGGGTCAGTGGCGTACCAAGTCGCTTTGCCTCCACATCTATCAAACCTCCATAATGTTTTTCATGTCTCCCAACTCAGAAAGTATCAACCTGACCCTACGCACTCCCTAGAACCTGAATCAATAATGCTGAAGGAGAACCTGACTTTCCATGTTCAACCAATACGGATTGTATACAAAAGCAGCAGACAACTTCGAAATAAATCTGTGCAACTAGTGAAGGTAGCATGGGGAAAAGAAGGTGCTGAAGATTACACTTGGGAGCTGGAGTCAGAGATGAGAAAAGGATATCCTGAGTTATTCACAGGCGCTAAATTTTGAGGACAAAATTTTTAAAGGAGGGTAGTAATGTAACGTCCGATTTCTGACTTCCGATCCCATCCAATGTTGAAAATTCCGAGATCCGAGTTTGTCTTACAATTCCGCTTCCGACCTCAGTAGTATCTTCGACTTCCGATTTCGTTCCAAGGCCTACAAGGGATTTATTTCGATTTCCGACCTCATGCATGTAGATTTCGATTTCCGACCTTATGTTCAAATGGGAACAAACGTGATATACGAGTTCCGATATTAAGTGATTCAAAATGGACACGAAATGCGACCTCCGAGTTTAACTAAACTGGATTCCGAGTTCATCACCAAGATCTTTTCTCTCGTTCCCGCGTTCCGAGATCGAGTTGGAGTGCCAGGTTTTATGAATTCCGAGTTCCGGGTACACAGCATTTATGTTTTGAATCCTTATATCCGGTACTATGCTTAAAAATCGATTTAAGGATGACCCCGACTTCCGGGTTTAAGTGTTTTTGTTTCACGTTCTGGCCCTGACTTTCGCTTTTAAGGTAGCTGTGCCTTGCGATTTCCGGATTACGACTTCATACTCAAATTCTCACTAAATGAGAAGATAATTACGAGTTCCGACTTCATCCGAATAGCTATGCATGAATTCCGACTTTAACAATCTAATGAGTTCCGATGTCACATTCCTATGCGCTGGCAGCGAGTTTCACTTCTTAAGCGACGTGGAGAGCATTTTTGTCACACAAGAAGGAGACATGGCTGAATTTTACCCACAAGAATTTCACCCAATCAAAGCCACATATCCTAACTACCACTTCAGAGCTTTGTGTATATATATCTTCCTCCAGCCTCTTCTGCCCCACTCTTCCCACGTTGTCTTCTATTCCTTAATTCAACTCTCTTTTCTCTTCTCCACTCCATCCAACTCTCATTTTAGCTACCAACTCAACAAGCTTAACCTGATCATAGAGGTAGAGGTTTTCTTCTTGCTTGATTTTCTGACTCTTGGATGATTGATGGTGATTTAAATCCTTAATTTTGATATGTTGATTGATTGATTATGATGAATTATAGCTGGTTTATTGGCTGTCTATGAGATTAAAACTGAATTAGACACAAAGAAGGATGAAGATAGGAAGAGTTGAGAGGCTGGAAGACTCAAAACCCTCGGCCGTCCGTACGGCGGAGTGTACGGCTCCGCCGTCCGCCGTTCAAAATTTATGAAACCATTTTTATGTGAAACTAGACATCTAGGGCTTTCCACACATATATCATATAAGAATATTGGAGTAATATTGAGAGAGATATGAATTTTTGAAGTTCAACCTAGGAATTAGAACATCCACCCGGGCAGTATGGGTTGAGAAGGGTGTAACTCACCCTATACAACTCCAATTCGAGTGAAACTAATCTTGTTAGAAAGCTTACACACAGGGGAACACCCTAATATAAGATTCCGATTTTGTTACCAACTCAGTTGTTCCCAGTGATTCGAAGAAGTTACCCTATGTCCAAACCGGGCCAACACAGGGCAGTTCAGGAAGGCTAAGTTTCGGGGCTTGTAACTCGAGCCCTACTAAGGCAAATGAAATGGAACTTGTTGTATCTGAAAGGTTGTCCTGTTAGCTTTAATATGAGGCCAATTTAGTATGATTTGAGCCATTTTTCGATTTTTAGTAGATTTTTACTTCTAAGTGTGCAATTCTGGCTACCCACAGGGCAGGCCGGGATAAAACCGAATATCTTGAGTTATGGTTATCCAAATCAGATGGGACCAAAGAGGTTAGAAAATAGACACATAATACTTCAACATATCCAAAATTTAGGTCCAAACGACCTAAATAGAAATTATGGCATAATTTACAAGAACCGGGTTGAATACAAGCAGTGAGGCAGTAAGCATATTCTAAAGTGCAATACTTATATCTTGAATTGAGGATTGAAGCACGATTGAAATATGTTGATTTGTGTATGAAATGAAGTGTTTCTCTTGACAAATTGATATGCTAAATACTGGCACTATTCATGGGGAAGCGGACACGTTCCGTTATGCCGCCAAAATTGCGGTAAAGTTTATGCATGAATTATGAGATGCATGTAGAGGCATGTGCATTTCCAAGAAAGCTATGAAAGCTATGTTATGATGAACTCAAAGAACATGTTATGATGAGATTTCCATTCTACTTGGGCCAGCCCCGGATAAAAAGTTAAGGGGAATAGATCGGTGGGAAGGTCGGGGAAAGTAAACCCGGCATTCCTGTATAGGAATGAGCTCGATCCTGATAAGCAGACTATTACCCAGGAGTCTAAAATGGCCAAGAACTCCCAGGGGACCAAGTAATGGAAAATGATGAAAAGTAAGAGGAAAAGTTATAAAGAATGAGATTTGCATAATTACATCAAGTGCATGGCTGCATTTAACATGTCATTGCATATTGTTTACAGTTTGTCCGATGTGTTTACTTGTGGTTGTACATACACTATCTTGCCCTTTGTCCTATGTATTAGTGTTGATGGTTTATTCTGTTTCTTATGTTATTTAAGTAAAACTGAATCTTGCCTCGGACTAGACATTTTTCTCAACCTTACTAAGTATATGTAGTTAAGCTTAATCTCATGTTTTAAGAAAATTTCATAAAACCCGAGGCAACTGAGAATGAACGCGAGGTCAGTATACACTATATGCAAACCCTACTGAGAATTTCTTCAATTCTCACCTCGCTTCACATTTCCGCCTCATTCTCAGACGTGGACGATGGACATGACAGCTACCCTTTTCATTGAGATTCCAGACTTGCAGCTCCACCATGATCCGGCAGTAGGCTCATTGTATATAGCCGGCTCTTGCCAGTTTCGCCTGTATCTATTTAGTGATAGGGATTTCACTGTCCCCTTACATCATCCTGCCTTTGATCCTACCACCCCATACTTTGAGATCCCGTTGTATGCAGCACATCCTCCACCAAAGACCTCGCACTGCAAAGCACTGTAGCCCCTGCTGACCTCGCAGACCGAGTCACCTCCGCAGTAGTACTGCACATCCCGCCACCCGAGAGCGACCCCTCGGAGGCCACCGGCACATCTTCCTCCTCCTCCGGATCAGTTCTTGACTACTCACCAGCCGGGCCCGGTGTGGCCAACGGCTACCTGACTGAGTAGGCCAGCCACAGGCCGTATTGTACAGCATGACCCTGTTTTGGTAGTATGCGGCTTTGGGTCATACAGGCAGTGATAGATTTAAAATGTCCACTGAGGACCACGTAGGATCGGACCGACTGACATGGGTCTTATGTTTCTTTTTGGTACTTGACCCCACTCATGTATCCTATTTTGAAACTTGTCTGTAAATTAAAACAGTGGTTCCTGTCTATATATATATATATACCTATATACAGTTGATAGTATGTGTGTTATTTATGCTTACTGTGTGGTTATAAAGTGATGAATTCTATCACGTTCATTGTATGGCATCCCATTTCCCCCAAATGATTTGGACAAATGAAACGTGAATAGAATAATAACACAGTAACACAAACTACTTAATTTCTTGCTATGACTTAAGCATAACATTAAATAAGTAAGGTGTTACAGTATCCCATCTCCAACCTATTCTTTAACCTATGTGTTGAGTGCTCTCCAAGTAATCAAAATGTTGCTTCCCTCTGGATATGCTACATCAGTAGCATCTTCCAAATCTGGCATGGACTCACAATCTGATTTTCCCTCTGTCTCTAACTCAATTTATCCATTGTCTTGCATAATCATCACCTTCTTGTTTGGATATTGAGAGGCAATGTGGTTTGTCCCCAAGCACCTATAGCACTCAATGTCTTTGCTTCACTGTGGCTTGGACAAAGTCGGACCTTTGTCATGGGTGAGCTACTTTTGTCTTGGCTTCTCTACTTTTGGCTTAAGAGGTACTTTGTCTTCCCTTCTTCCTGAATTCGGCCTCCATGAAGAACTTCCATATTTAGTACTATTCTTTCTTCACAACTGCTTCTTAACCTTCATAACCAAGTGTATTAGGTCTTCTAGCTCTACATAGTATTACAACACCACAATGTCCTGAATATCACGGTTAAACCCAACTAGATATCTTGCCATGGTGACTTCTCTATCATCCTCAATGTTAGTTCTAATCATAACCATCTCCATCTCCTTGGGGTAGTCTTCAAAACTTTTGGAACCCTATGTTGGGTTCTACAAATGTTGGTACAACTCCCTATAGTAGTGGCTAAGGATGAAGCATCTTCTCATCACTCTCTTTATCTCATCCCATATATCAATGGGTCTCTCCCTGTTCCTCCTCCTGCTCAAAGTAATCTGATCCTACCAAACAATAGCATAATCAGTAAACTCAACAACAGCTAATTTTACCTTCTTCTTCTCTGAGTAATTATGATAGTAAAAAATCACCTCTACTTTTCTCTCCGACTCCAAGTAAGCATTCGAATCATTTTTCCATTGGAAAGACAGAATCACAATCTTTATGCTACTCAAATTATTGTCTCACCTATTTGGAGATCCCTACTCTCTTCTATGTCCACATCTTCTTTGATTATGCTAGTTCTCTTCATATTCAATATACCATGGTTCATCCTTATCTTCCATAGGAGTTTGAGTTCACCTGCGAGGCTATCTTCTATGAGTTTTTGATGCCTTATTCCTTACTAAGTGCTTATTCATTGCCTCCAAGGTTGTACTAAGGTGTTCAAGCTACCTCTGTATCACCTTGATAGTAGACTATTTGTCCTCTTCAACTCCTAAATATGACATTATTACTTGTAGAAAATCGTTAGTCCAATAAATAAAATAAGGCCTTACTAATCACTCCCTCACATGTTTGCACTCATATAATGGTCACTCAATCTAATTGTATTTACATTCAACTTTCCTTGGCTTTTGCCCCCTAGTTCACACTACTCTTGCCTTTTACTATTTTACTACTCAAAACTTCCTTACATCCTTGATAATAAGTGAGTAATCAATATCCAAGGTTCAAATAACACAACACAAATAAGGAATCAAGAAAACCTATGCTATGGATGAAAACCAATCCCAAATTCATTGGCCAAACTTCAATTAGCTATAACTTTTGCTTCGGTTATTAGAATGACTATTATTGTATCTTTCTAGAAAGCCCCAGACAAAAGTGGCATTACCACAAATGCAAAAGTGATTTAAGGAATGTTTCAAGGCCAAAAATGGTTGTTTTAGCACTATTCCGGCCACTTTTTTGTCGATGGTCAGAGAAATTGCCATAGAATTTGTAGAAGACTGAATAAAGAACTTTTTTTGGCTTGACTTTTTTTTTTAATTTTTTCACGCAATTTTCTTTTGCAATTTTTTTTTATTGAATAAAGACGAAAATAAACAAGAAAAAAGGACACAAACTATGAATACCCAAAAAACAAACAACATGAAAATAAAATAAGGACAGATAGAACCAAAGCTTTGATGACCAAACTTATACAAACCACGTGTAAAAACGTGACACCCATAAGTGATTTGGAACCGTATGGTGCCTGCAACCCTTACTCAACTCGTGAATAAGAACCTTGGGATATATTGGCCGCGAACCTCAATCAACCCATGACCAAGAATCTTGGGATTAGAATTAAGATTCTTAACCCATTGTTTATAGATGAAACAAAAACCGAGAATATCAAGAACTCACAAAGTATGAGAGTAAAAAGAAATAAACCTCACAAAATATATTGATCATAAAACTATGAATTGTCTATAGGCCAATTTTACCTATTTAAAACATAAACAAGGAAAAATAATGAAAAATTGAAAATCCTAAAAGCATTTGATCCTATCTAAAAATATTTGATCACATCTTGAAAGATTTGACCATAATTAATCCTAATGAAAAAATCCAAAGAATAATAAAATTAAATCCCAAAATATCATAACTCTTAAATTCCAATTAATGGGCCAAAACTAATGATATCAATGTCTAACTCACATAATATAAGAGCGCTCCAAATCAACCTAATCCTTCAATTGTGGTCAAAGTCAATCACTTTGGCCCCATAGCTAGCTCGATCCCTTTAAAACAATCATTTCAATCAATCCTTGTATCCTAATCGCATGCTTAGGACTCCTAGTTTGGTTGTCCCTATCATCAGCTTGGTAGTCCTTATTTTATATATATATATATATATATATATATATATATATATATATATATATATATATATATATATATATATATATATATATAAAGCTATTACATGGCATTGCACATGTAATTTTCAATCGAGAAAAGGAAAAAGAAATACCATAAGAAACTAACAACAACAAGTCCTTTAACTTGACCAAGACACAGACTGACATAAAAACTATCTATTCTTGCTTACTTTAGGGAAAGGTGGCAAATAACATGGTTTAAACCATGTTTTGCACCATCTCATGGTCAATTTATTTGAACCATTAGATTTTTTTTAAAACATTTCAAAATTATAAAATAAAATAATAATTTTAAAATTACCCAATTACCTATTTAACATTTTTCACTCCTTTTTTTTCCACCTATTATAGCTATTTGTGAACACTGCCACCACAGCCTTCTTCCTCCTCAGATTGCAGCACCATCAGTGCCACTTTGCAACCTCCACTTCATTTAACCCCACCCAAGTTGTGATTGGAGGTGTTATCGGCTTTGTTAGACAGTGGAAAGAATCCATAAAGAGCATGCAACAAAAAAATAAATCACAATAAAAGAATACAAAATTTAACATGGTTCAATTACTTCAACCTGCGTCCATGGCCCCTAGAAAGGGATAAAAATAAATCTATTAATAAAAATTTCAACTTACAACTTTTGCATAGCTAAAATTACAAACCTTTCTACTCAACTCACCATCTAATAATCTTATTACACCATCTCTCTAGTGGATGGACTCTTTCTCTTGATGGTATTTAATAAACAAAGACTAAGTCTCTATTTAAAGGGGAAGTCTTTCCCATCTTTCTTCAAACTTTTCGGTGTGGGACTTGCTCACACACACACAACAAATCCTTCTTTGAGGCAAGTTCCTAAATGCTTCAACATTTTTTGACTTCATCTTTACTTTACTATTTTCAGGCATTTTCCTCATAAAGTGACCTTCCAAATAGCAAATGTTCTTCTTGTCTTTTCTACCTTATAGAATTAAGTTGCTTCCCTTGTACATTCCAATTATACTTGTACCCACGTGATGTTATCTCCCCCAATGAAATAATGTTGACATTGGTAATAGGCACATACCTCACATTAGGAATATTTTTTACTTTACCATTATGGAGTTTTAGGCAAACTCTTCCTATAACTTCAACTTTTATCCTCAATTTCTTTCCCACATTGATATAGCCAAGATCTCCATTTTTTTTTTTTTTTGGCAAAGTAGTAAACATGGCTTAATCCTTGCACACATGCACTTCAGCAGCAGAATCTAGCACCTATCTAGAATGATTCTCAATAGAATCATTATCAGCAGTCTCTACATGATATAGATCTTCATCATCCAATGATTCAGCTATATGAACTTTTCCTTTAAGCTGCTTTAGACTTTTTAATTCTTGTCTTAACATTGCATATTGAAATTGGATATGCCCTTTCTCTTCACACTAGTGGCATGTCACCTCACTAAAGTCTCTTTTTGTACACTTTCTTTGTTGTCCACCTCTCCATCCAGAATTGGTCCTTCCTCTTTAAGAACTCTCCACATCTAGTATTCTTCCACCATCATTGGTATCATCATCTAACTTAATTGTATTCTTCCCAATCAATAGGGATCTCACCAATGATCTATAAGATTGAGGCAAAGAAGCTAATAAAGTAATCGCTTACTCTTCATCGCTTAAATTCTCTCCTACACTCAACAATTGGCATACTAGCTGATTAGACTTATTAATATGCCATGTAAATTACCTCTTTATTTCATTCTCAATGTATTCAAGTTTATTTTCAAGCTCAGACGATTAGTTAATGATTTTGATGCATAAATCTCCTCCTACTTTTTTCCACATCTCTGTTGGTGTTGTCTTATTCAATATTATGTACTTGATTATAGAAGCAAGAGCCAACCTAATAGTACTTGTTGCTTTCCTCTGGATAGATTTCCACTTGCTATCCTTCATCTTTGTAGGCTTCACTAAAAGATCTTTTATTGTTCATTGCCACATAATGAAATTGCCCTTTTTGTTAAAGAGCGGTATCTCAAATTTCATCGCACTAGCCATAGTATAGTGCAGCATTTCTTTCTTTCTAATATCACTTGTTGGACAATGGAAAGAATCCACAAAGAGCACACAAGAAGAAAATAAATAAAGCACAATAAAAAAATACAAAATTTAACATGGTTTGATTACTTCAATCGATGTTCATGACCCTTAAAAAGAGATAAAAATAACTCTATTTATAAAAATTTCAACTTATAAATTTATCAAAGTTAAAGTTGCAAACCTTTCTACTTAACTCATCACCCAATAGTCCAATTATACCCTTTCGCTAGTATATAGACTCGCTCTTGGTGGTATGTAACAACCAAAAATTAAGTCTCTATTTATAGGGAAAGTACTTTCCCTCTTTCTTCAAATTTATCGGTGTGGGACTTGGCTCATACACACAATAGGCTTCACTCATGTGTTGGAGGTGTAACAGCCAGACCTCCTCCTAGATTTGGTTTGTCTTTCTCACACAAGCTGGCTCATGTCGATCTCATGCAAACAAAGCTTATTTGAGCTTCAGACCCAAAAAAAAAAAAAAAAACCTCCTCGATCTCCTCTTCACAATAGAGCACACAACACATAGGGAAAGTAGATAGCAACAGGGATGGGGCTAGCAAGGTGGAGACTCGGTGTGGTGGTGGACAATGGAGTAGACGATGAAGGTCAAAGCTATTGTGGCTAAGAAGCGTTAGTGATGAGTTGCTAGCCATGGTATGGTGGAAGACGAAGTAGTGGTGTGCTCTAGCAACGTCACGTAATGGTGCGGTGGTGGAGATGGAGGAAGTTGACTTTATTCTATTTTTACTTTTTCTTTTTTGTTCTTTTGGGTATTTATCACTACAACAAAAAAGTTAATTTGCGGCGGTTTTTTTTTATTCTGCGGCGGTTATAACCGTTGCTAAAAAAATTCGCGGCGGTTAATGAATGGCCACTAAGGCAAGCGTCGCCAGCTCGTTTTGCGGCGGTTTTTACCAACAGCTGGTACAACTGTTGCGAGTTCTTTTTGCGGCGGTTCTCGCAGCGGTTAAACCGCCACTATTTAGTGATAGAAAAAAAAAAAAAAACCTTTTTTCCTCATTTTGCAGCGGTTTAAACCCGTTTCGATTTTTAAAATGATTTTTTGCAGCGGTTCAAAACTGCCGCTATTTTAAACGGCTTTTTGCGACGGTTCTTGTAGCGGTTAAACCGCCACTATTTAATGCTAGGAAAGGCCATTTTTTCCCCCATTTTGCGACGGTTTGATTTTTAAAATGATTTTTTGTAGCGGTTCAAAACTGCCGCTATTTTAGATGGCTTTTTGTGGTGGTTCATGCAGCGGTTAAACCGCCACTATTTAATAATAGAAAAAGCTCATTTTTCCCCTATTTTGCGGCAGTTCAAACTTGCCGCGATTTTTAAAATAATTTTTTGCAGCGGTTCAAAACTGCCACTATTTTAAAAGGTTTTTTGCGATGGTTTCAAGTGTTTTTGTTTTTTGGGGGTTCATCCTGCAACAGTTGCAAATCGCCGTTATTATTATTGTTATTATTATTTTTACATTTGCTTTTATACCAACGCTAAATTTTACACCATTTGTGATTTGCAATTTCAAATGCCCACTAAACGTGTCAATTTTTTTTTTTCTAATAGGATGTATCTCAAATTTTAAAGTTAATTCTTTAACCGTTTAAATTCTTAAAAATAAAATTCAACCATTGCCTTAATAAAAACTATATTAAAATAATTGTTCTCATTCATAATAAATTAAGTGCCAACACACAAAATGCAAGTCATGTATCTTGCTAAAAGTGCTAAGTAAATAAAACAAATAATGCTTTGAAACATCTAGACCTTGTTCATAAGATTTGTAATCTTAAAAAGAACTATGGATGAGAAGAAGATGATGGTCCACGACTTTGGGGTTCATGACTAGCAGAGGATGAATGTCTTACTTCTGCTGGTGAGCCTAAATCTGTAGCCTGAAATTTAAAATAAATCCATATTAAAAATTTTACTATAGCAACAATAAAATCACAACAACACTTGCTTCTTATATTGCATAAAGACAGTCATGGATTTTATTAACAAACAACAACGATGAAGGTTCAGAAGTTTTCAAAAAATTAATAACACAATCAATAGGTATGCAAAATTCTAATTATTGTACATAGAGATTATCGCACTAACAACTTAAAAATCTCCATGAAGTAAGCCTATGATTTGAAAAAATTGAAAAGCCTAGAAAGATATATGTGCTATGCATTATGTATGGGGCCTAACAAGGCCTAGAAAAGCTCTAGGAGCAAGATCGAAAGCTTACTACACTATACAAAAAAGTTAATTCAAAACAAACCATGAATTTACCTGATTGGTCGGAAAAGCAGGTGGCAATTGACCCCCTTGTTGACTCACAAGAAAATTCACTTGCTCTTGTAGTAGTTGTAACTGTGACTTCAAGCTGTCATATTCAGATCTTGATGGGGCACCAATAGCTGAAGATTGCATTGGCCTTCCTGAGCGAGATGATGACCCAAGCACCTGAGATGGGCAAACACCAAATCCCATGCCTCAAACATATCCTGGGTGCTCTTTTCCAAAGATTTTGGCATATGCTTCATTTTCAGAAGAGCCCTCATCAATCTCTTTTTCTAAATCTTCCTACATGACATCAAATAGTATAAAATCAAACATCCAAAACACAAATTATAAGAATTAAGCAACTAAGGACAATCTAAGCACATCAAGCATCCAAAGCATATTTAAGACTTACACTTTTCTTCTGAGCCTCCTCATTAACAAAAGATCCATCTTTCTTCTTGTGGGCAATAGGATACATTTCTCCTCTACTATACTCTCGCCCTATTTGAGTCTCCTAACATTTTGACCACAAAATTAGATTAAAAATTAAAAACTAATCATTTTATCTTGAAATTAACAAATTAGACATTAAGAGCATAAATAATTTGTACCAGTTCATGTTGCTTCCTAGCAAGTGTCTTTGAGCCAAGAGTATGAGGAATGGTTAGCTGTTGCCGGTTAGCAGTGTTCTTTTCACTTATCGCCTACATATTAGCATATATAAATGTCAACAAATGTTAAACATAACTAAAGGCAAATTGCTTTTGTATGATCATTACCTGAGCTTTGTCACTTAACCTATATTCCAAAAAAGAAGCCCAGTGATCCTTGGAAATCCCATTTGGGTGCAAGTTGAGATTTCCTTCCTAACCAAGTTCCGATTTATAATTATCATGAAATAATCAGCATTTATTATCCTTCCATTTCTTCCCAAGATTTGAAAGAATATATTTCTTGTTATCTTCATCATCAACAACAAATTTTTCCTTCAAAGAAAACACAACAAAAAATGGTTAGTAAACAAAATCAATAAAAATCCATATTTATACAATTAAATATACTTCATACCTTGATAGTATGATTAAAAACATTCTGCTTATATTCGACAGAAACTTTATGCCAATTTTTGTATATTATCGGGAAGTTGTTAAAGTTTCCAGCAATGTGCCCCAAAAATCCTCCCAATAAACCTCCAGACTCTCCAACTGGCTGACCCCTACGATTCCATTCTGTGACCACCCGTTTCCCTCTAGGAAGTGCAAGTGCATCTTGCACTCGAAGGCGTGCTTCCTTTTCAACGCCTTGCTCATCTAAACAGGAAGCCAATTACACAATTAGTATAAAAAATTATAGTAGTATAAAAATAAATAAATAAAAACAAGTAAATAGTAAATTACATACCCTTCACATTAACAGTCCACATAGTGTTCACTTTCTCTTTGAAGTAGTGGGTAATGGACCTTGGTCTTCTAACTCCTCAGTATCACCCAATTCAGTGTCTGACATACTTTGGGCATTAGATTGAGTTTGTAGCCGAGGGGGAGCTTCATTTGGAGTGGATGAATTAGTGTGAGCTGCAGATTCACTCTGGGGAGAGATTTGGGATGCATTTTGACTCGTGCCTTCAGTACTAGCATGAACCTGAGTGCCTTCAAAATTAGGATGAACCTGAGTTGGTGTTGACTGACACCTAGGAGGATGTCGCTTTGTCCTAGGCATATCTGTAACAATTTTTACTTCAAATATTGAATTTAGAATGTGCAAGATGTAAATTAATCACATAATAGTATAAGCATACACATAAATACAAAAATGACAAGTACAATGACAATATAAAAGTACATATCAATACACATTTAGAATGACAAGTTCATTGTAACAAAAATGATCAAGTAATATATGTATATTCAAAGAGAAAAACAAAACATGACAATATATCTTCCTTGAACATAAATCTAACCATCTTTTTCATACAACCATATCCTCATTCTCATCATCAACATTTTCATTAATTGTGGAACTTTGAGGATCATCATTTGTAACCATTCTTGCCAATTGTATATGTGTAGTATCATTAGAGAAAAAAGTTTCCAAGTTCTGTGGTGGATAAGTCTCATTGGATGCCATAATTTCTTCATCATCTTCACCCATGTCATATAAATCTCTTGGCTTCAAGTGAACTGGTATACACCAGCCCTTTTCCTTCTCATCCTCCACATAATAAACCATCTGAGCTTCAAAAACTTTAATATATGACTCATCATCTTGATGTTCACCGGTATGTATTAGCCTTGCAAAGTTAATAGAGGTAAAACCCAACTTGTCTTTTTTGATGCCTCTAGGATTAGTTGTATTAGGCCATTGACATTTAAACAAAGGAACCGTGAAGCCATTATAGACAAGCTCAATGACATCTATCAACTTTCCATAGTAAGGTACTTCTCCAAAACTCATTTGGGCATCCCTATTGCTAGAGTAACTTCTTGTTCCAAATGTGCCAAAAACTCCACTATTTTGAGTTTTTAATGAAGTGTCTCGTGCCAAGGTTCGAAATTTGTATCCATTGACATTGTATGCAGAGAACCTTCTAGCTTGGTCATAAGGACCTTGAGCAAGACTGACAAGAATGTCTTTATCCAATTCGGGAAGTTTATTGAGATTATTGCGAATCTAAACACAAAAATATACTTTTATTAGTCACATGCATATTTCAAAAAGAATAGAATATATACGTGCAAATGAGTTATTATTTTACTTACACGACTAGAGAACCAACTAACAAACTCCCTGTGAACCTTCTTATCTATCTCAGTAGTATTCCTCGTGCGACTCCTTAGTTGTCTCTTCACAACACCTCTAAATTCGCTAAATATATACATTGTATTGGATTTTCAAAAAGTAAAATTTGAAAAAAAAAAGGAAAAAGAAGAAGTAAGAACAAGAATTACTTACTCAAGATAGCAATCGACAATAGAACAGTTAGTTAGCACATGCCTATGAGCCTGTATCTTCTCAATTGATGTTAGAGTAAAATATGAAGAGCCACCGACAGGCTTTCCTACTTGAGGAAATAGTTCAGATACTCGTGACTCGGGCTCTATTTCATTAGGTTCATCATCAACACGACTAGGTTGATTCCATTTTGTCTCAATATTGTCAAGATATCTTGAACAAAATGTAAGAATCTCTTGTGTAAGATAACCTTCAGCCATAGAGCCTTCTGGTCGTGCTTTGTTACGTACATAGGATTTCAATTGTCCTAAGTACCTATTAAATCAAAATAGACATAATTAATAGCAATCCTATACATTACTAAAATAATTAAAATAATCCTATACATAATTAATAGCAATCCTACACAATTCTAAGTTGCCTCTGTTCTAAGTAAATGTCCAAACACACTTCTTTTGTACAAGTTTAGCTATTAATAACTCCGCAAGAAGGTAGTGAAATTCATAATCATCGATCAACTTGAACACAAGAAAAATTGTATAATGAATACCTAAGGATAATGTAGGCGTATTTATCTTCCCACGAATTTCAAACCAAACACACAGCAACAAGCCAAGCAACTTCTTGGAACCTATGACCATGATCAATAGTTATAATGACAATATGTAATCTTTCAATTACTACCAATCAAACTAAAATTAATTCTCTGAATACATGCAAAACTGTAATCTTCTACTTAAAGTGCCTAAACAAAAAGCTTTTGGTATTGGATTTAAAAAAACTAGGAGCAAATTCAATTCTCGTTCTCAAATGTCATTAGCATATGTTGCATATATTGGTTTTTAATCCTTATTTTTCTAATTAATTTATTAGTCATCCCTTCTACCAAGAATGTTTAATTAAAGCTAGGAATTAAATTTTCTCATTTATCAATTGGGACTCTATGCATTATTTATATAGAAAGTCAATACTTATAAATAGGTAACAATTTAA
This sequence comes from Pterocarpus santalinus, assembly GCA_031439595.1. Lineage (NCBI taxonomy): Eukaryota > Viridiplantae > Streptophyta > Magnoliopsida > Fabales > Fabaceae > Pterocarpus > Pterocarpus santalinus. The sequence continues at coordinate 24,169,085 of CM062523.1, forward strand.
TTTAGAGTAACTTAACATGAAGTAATCCTACCTACTTACAACCACTAAGAAACTAGGTTATGCTATGAATCCATGCTTACTGTGCTCTAATCATGCTTTATACTAACAACAATTTTAAAGGGAAACTTAGTCCCAAAGATAGAATAAGACACTTAAATCAACCATAAACAAATTTAGAAACTTAAATAATGAGAGAAAAATAGTCCTATTGTGATATTCACTAACTAATTTTTACATTACAAATTATGATATAACTATAGCAATATCTAATAAATGGATTAAAATATTATTTCTCAATATGATATGAGTAAGCATATTTGATTTTTTTGATAGAGAGCTTTTGCAGTTACAATAAACAGAACCTTTCTTAAATTAAATGATATGAAAACATATTCACATCCACAAGTAATAACGCAACAATAGTCATGTTACACAAAAATAAGAAAATAATAATAATGCAATAATAATTATAGAGCTTTAGCCTATATAGCCTTGTCTATGACAAATGCAACAAGTGGTCCCCAGGCAGCAAAGTCCCTCATGAATTGCAAGACTCAATATACTTTTTTATAGACAATTGGTAGAAATAAAGAAAGGTATTTTAATCACTGACCACAAGTCTTGTCTTCAGTTATCAAGTATCAAATAAAAAAATAAAAAAAAAAAGAAAGTAAAGATGAGTCAAAGGAAAAATATGTTGAGAAATCTTACTGGAACTAGTAGCAGCGAGAATCTACAGCAGTGAGCAAGCGCTTGAACAACAGCAGCAAGCCACGATGACGAAGGCGAGAGGCTATGAGGAAGGCAGAGACTGTGACGGTGGAAACAAAGACTTAGAATGTGAAAAGGCGGTAACAATTAACCTCTTTCTAATTGTTGCCCTAATTTTTAAGTATTTTAAAATTTAATTTAACATTTTAAAATTTAAATGAAAATATAAATGGCTCTAACAGTTTGCACGTAAACGGGTTTTCAATCCAACGTGATATTTTATTAAAAATTAAATGTCTTATAATAAAAACTATATATAAAATATATATACTAGCGGCCCACATTTTTTATTTTTATATACTAATATAATGATATATTAATTATATATATTAATGGGATAAAAAAATTTATATTATCATAATAATTTTATATTATTATCTCATATTAAAAAAAATTTATATTAATTAGAAAAAACTAAATATGACAAAACGGGCTCCACCCACCGGGTTGGTCCACCAAACGCACCAAATATAACGGGTTGACATATTTGGCCCGCCAAAAATTTTCAGCCCGCCTAACTCGCCCTGCCTAACCTGCGAGCTTTGGTGGGGTGGGGCGAGTTGGCCCACCGGGCCAAACTTGTCTTCTTTTTTTTAGGTTCAAGAGTATTTTTTTTAAAAAAATTTAGATTTTTATTATAAATTATGTTATTATTATACTTTTATTAATTTGTGAACTTTATACTATAGACTTTATATTATAAATTTATAGTTAATTATTATTTATAAACTTATTTATATATTGTAATTAGTTTATTATATTTGTATTTGAGTTAAATTTAGATACAAATTATGTAGTTTAATTATTATGTTCTATTTTTTTTAAGCAAGTTTTTCATTCAATATATTTTTTAATTTTTAAAGTAATTTAACTCATAAAAAATTTTAAAATAAATTTATTTATATTTTTTTTATTTTTTTAGGGCCAACTTGCCAACTTGTCCTTAATCTAGCCTGCCTTCCTAATTTGGTCCACCCCTAATAATGGGCTTTTATGGTTGGTGCAAGTCGCTGCGTTGCAATCTTTAGAAAAAACTGCAATATAGGTGTAAATGATCAGAATATGTTGCTTGACTATCCAAAATCTTTGTTGAAAAAAACTGCAACATGGGTGCAAGTGATGAGAGGAAAAGAAAAAGAAGGGGGTTGAAGTGGGGTTTAGAGCTGTCAAAATGGGTTAAATCCATCGAGCTAACGTATTTACCCACCAAAAATAGGTGTGCTGGATTTAAAAAAATTATTTAAATTAGCTTGTTTTTAACCTGACTCGTTTGACCAATAAGTTAAAATGGGCAGGCCTGCTTACTCGCATTTTCTTTTTTTGTTATTTTTTTAAAGAAAGAGTTATAAATTTAGGACATAAAAATATAATTTAGTAATTAAATTTAGGACATTCTCATTTTTTTAATAAGAAATAAGAATTTTTACCCTTTTTTTAATCAAAATTAATTTTTTAAAACTTGGAAAAAAAAAAAAGGGAGAGAGTGGTCAAACGGATTGGCCTATTTAAGCCCAGGGACCAATTTTAAACGAGCCGAACTAGTAAAATATGACCCGTGGGCTAAATGGGTTAGCCTAGCTGTTTGACATCCCAAGTGAGGTTAGTGGGATAGGCAATTATATCTTTTTTAAATTGTTTGCATATTTATTTTTATAAATAGTTTTTTGGTTTGATAGATATAATAAGAAAAAATGTACATGGACTTGAAAAAATATTTAAATACAATGAAGAGATACCAAAAGGTAGTTATTTGGAAAATCTCCTTTATTAATAGTATATAATATGTATATAATACTTTTTTATGTAAAATATATTAAAATGAAATATATATATATATATATATATATATATATATATATGTATATTAAGTTTTATGTACTAATAGTATAAAAATAAAAATTTATGAAAAATGCCAAGTCGTAATAAGTAACTATCTATTATCTATTATAATAATTATCCATCATAATTTGTCATTTTCTTTAAATTTTATTAGCTAATAAAAGTGTGAATTTATTTTATATTGTTAGTACATAGAAATTAATCTCCATATATAATATAATTTAAAAATATATAAGAAATTAATTTTGAAATAATGTCAATATAAAAGAATTTTATATTATCATTTAATCAATTTTTCTATTTACAAGACTTTTAAAATAGTAATTAATTGAGTCATATATTTTTATTGATGTGACAATGTTAAATGTTTATGTACGTAAAGTTTTTTTAACATTGGTGGCATATCAAAATTAAATTCAATATATAATATATAAATTTAATACATACAAAATATAAATTTAATATATATATATATATATATATATATAAACATATTTTTTTTATAAAAAAAAGGCAAATTTAATATACAATATATCTTGCGGCAGTTCCAGCCAAACCGCCGTGATTTGTTGGCGAACTAGAAACCGTTGCAGAAACTGCCGCGATTTGTTGGCGATTTGTAAAACTGCCGCAAAAACTGCCGCGCTTTGTTGGTAAACGGGGGCGATTGTAAAACCGTCGCAGAAACCGCCGCGCTTTCTTGGTAAACAAAGGCGGTTGCCAAACTGCCGCCCAAACCGCCGCAGATTAATCAAGCTGCGACGGTTTTGATTAACCGCCGCGAATTGACCACCGCAATTTCTTTTGTTTTCTAGGCATTTTCCTTTCATGTTGCAGGTGGTGTTATTTTTCTTATTTTTTTTTTTTTCAATCTAGTTAATTGTTTTATGTTTGTTTTTATGCCTTTCATGTCAATCTCACACAAGGCGGTTGTAGAGTGGGGAGGGTTGTTGTGGCAGTGTTGGTTGAGTGGTTGTTAATATAAAGTGGTTGAAAGGAGAAAAGAGTGGGGTTCGAAAGAGAAAAAGATAAATGCAATACTTTGGTACCTCTCCATTTTTGTACATTTTGTACATTTTTGTGTGGAGCAAAGCAAGAGCAACACGTGGGGTTATAGTCTGAAGGTTACATTTTCATTTTGTTAAGGGACAATCTATTATGGAAAATAAAAATATGAGTCCATCATGGACCATCTCTTCTCCTTCACCCCCCTAAACTCTTGCCGTCGACGAGCTTTTCTCCAAGATCTTGTCATCGACTTCACCAACAGCAGTGAGCTTTTCTCCAAGATCTCTTGTCATGGTCGCATCCCTAAGCCCGCTGCATGCTACCACTTCCAGCAGCTCATCTCCGCGCTCTGCTTCTGCCATCACAACGACCTCAAGGCACACCACCTCTCGCTCGATGCTACCGGCAACCTCAAGCTCTCCGGCTTCGGAGTCTTTGTGCTGCCAGATCCACTAAAAAATGGCCTCTTCCATACTGCTTTTTACACACTGGCATACACTTCGCTGGGATCCTCTAACAACGTCGCGGTGGCAACAACAGCGCCAAGGTTGACACATGGTCTGCGGTCTCATCCTCTACTCGCTACTCGCCGGGCACCTCTTGTTTGACGATTCCAATATTCGGCACCAAAGGATTAGCCAATAGGAGCATAATTGCAGGAACCAAACACATCAAAATGAGGTTGAAGGAAAGTTCATGTCCACCATGCACAAAAAATTTTATTTCTCATGATAGAATCAACCTTTTTAAAATCAATTATGAGGTATTTATAAGGTAGAACAGAGAATTTAAGGTACATATAAGACTGCACACATATTATTTATGTATTGGTTAATCACTTTAAAGTGTACAAAATGTACAAAAAGGGAGAGGTATCATAGTATTGCCCAAAAGATAAATGGTCAAAATGGAAGATTTTAAAGTGAAAGAAGGTTAACTTGGTAATTTTCAGGGTTAAGAGTGTGGACTATGAGATGATCCAAAACATGGCAGATCATGTTAATAGAACCCTGGAGAAAACACAAAATTATGAAGTTCCCCCAAAGGGGGTTCATAAATTGGTTAGAGGCGAAAGGGAACTCCTTGAGACAGATGCTCGAGCAGAGAATGTGTTTGATTCCTTACTGGGTTGCAAGGTGGAACTACTTGGCGTTACCAGATCAGGGAGCGATCAGGCTTGAGAGTATTTTCCAGCCCTTAGAGGTCGAGATGTATAGGTTCTCGAATACGGTTGAGGGACCTTGTCTGGTATATATGGCTTAGGGACCTTGCTTTTCCTTCATGTGTTGATCCTAAGAAAATAAAAGAGGGGTTCGGAAAAATGGGAGTTCCCCTTCAGCGAGTTCTCCAGTTGTTTAGAGGCGACGTGGGACTTTCCTCGAGGCCAACGATTGAGCGATGAACGGGTTGGATTCCTCACAGGGTAACAAGGTGGTGTTCGTTGATTTTCTTGGGTCAGAGCAATCGTGTCTCCAGTGGTGGTTTCTCAAAAGATAACTTCTGTAATGGTGACGACCATGTGGGAGAAGGCGCTTGGGCTTGTCAAGTGTAGTTGTGCTCTGCACATATTTGCCTACTTATAAAATCTATCAGTTCTAATCCGATAAAAGCAGTTAATGTTTGAACTTCGGCACACGCAAAAAACCCAGTGCCCTCTTTCTGGCAATAAGACAATCCTAATGGGGTTTCAAGAGTACAAAGTTTAGCTTACTAGTTTATTTAGCTCAACTTATACCATATGGGAAATGTTTAGTATTGCTCTTGCTCTAACCCTTTCCAAGTTTGGTTCTGTCCCCCTCATGAGGGCTTTTCTATCCAAGGATGGTACACCTCAAGAAGAAACCTTCAACCCCAAAGCCAGCCAATCCATTGGGCTCGAGGAGTTCCCATGACAAAGAGGTTCTTTAGCCTAGTTGCTACCATACACACAAGCTGGAGACTTTTTCTTATGGTTGAAAGCTAATTAGATCTTCCTAAATCATTGATCTGGGACTAAATGCCCCTAAAACTATCACAGCCGACGCAGCAAGATGGGGAAAGAAGAAAAGGCTTGCTTCAAACATTAGAGAGGATATAAGAATCGAATGCAAGTTGCAACCTTAATAGCGTTAGGTATAAATTATATCCACATACAGTCAGAGAAATAAAAATAAGCGGAATCCTATTTTTGAAAAATAAATAAGCGAGATCTCCTTCTTCAAATTTGGTTGATCCTTTTTTCATCTATCACGTACATGTATAGTATAGAAGAATGATTTTTGCTACCAAAGGATATGACACAAAGAGTACGAATGATGAGATGTTAACTTTTTTTATCTGCCCCGCTGTGATTTCTGTCATCCTCGCTAGTAAAATATAATAACAACTTGACACACCTCCCATTTTACTTTTGTTGTTTTCGTATAGTGCCAAATAGCAGCGCTGGTATGTACATATCTGGATTAGAATTTTTTCATTTTCGTTCGTGTTATGTTAAAGAGTGAAAAATAACAAATTTTATAAGAATAGCACTTACTATTGTTTATGTTGATCTGTTAAATGTCGTGCTGGTTAGCGTTCGTCTTTCATGGCAAGCTGTACCCGAAACAACAATCATATCCCGATTTTCAATGTCTACCACGAAGCCATATGAATTAGATGGCCGAACACTGTCTATCTCGCTATCAAGCTATATCTGTGATAAAATCCCGTCCTTATCATGCATCTCAGAGAAATGCCCCAGAAATATAATAGAGAAAGTTATTTAAAAAAACAAAAAAAGGTTTGAGCTTCAAACTAGGGCTTTAATAATACTGCAGCTACGACAATGAAATCAAGCTGGTTTCTTTGACTTGTCACATATAAACTTCCATGGACAACGTACGCACGCAAACCTATACATTGGAGAGGAATCATTGTAAATCAAAACAATTCATACATCATTAAATAACTTTTTATTATAAATTTATATATTTTATATTACATTTGTAAAATTTTACATTAATTAAAAATTATTTAATATGTTTTTTATATATGTCAAAATTAATATAATAAATATTTTATAAATATATATAAACAAAAATTATTTAATCATATTTTTGTTATTGTATAATATTTTTAATATTTAACAAATAATTAATATATATGTATAAATATATATATATATATATATATAGAGAGAGAGAGAGAGAGAGAGAGAGAGAGAACGCAGGAATGCCTACAACGCTCAGGTTGAATCAGATACAATTTGAAGTATTTTGTAGGTTTATTGACAAGGGTTTAAGAGAGGAACTTTATAAGATTCCCAAAATTGAAGATTCAGATCAAGAAATTGAAGAGAGAGAGAGAGAGAGATTGTTTTATCTCATGATGCTCGTGATTGCTTAATTTATTTGCATTATTCAGATTAAGAAGGATATTTTTACATTAAAAGAGAAATAGGTTATACTAATATAAAAACAGTTGCAGTACCAAGTAGGCTTTTGTTTGCTATCATAAGATGAACCCATGGCTATAGACAATGAGACAAGAAGGTTTGGAACGTAATTAAGTTTCCTGTGATCATAATTGTATAATCGTTAGAAGCCAAACTGAGAAGAAAGTGAACCCGAGTATACATACCTAGAATGCAACTATATACTCTTGTTATGCAACCTGAAAAGTCATACCTGCAGGCTTAAAGTTTCAAAATCTACTGTTATGAGTTTGTATTCATATCCCACCCAACTAAACGCAGCAGTTTTTTCACTCCCGTATGAAAATAAATAAATAAAAATTGATTTGTTTTCTGTCCCTATTAAATTCCCAACATTTTTGGGTATGAGATTAGTTCTCGCTTAGGTATTAGAATTGTATCTCTTCATGAGTGCTTTCCACAGGTTGAACATGTTTAATTATAGATGCCTCTTAACATAAACCAACCTTATGGCAGAAAATGAACTTGAAAATGAACTAATTAAGTGTTTTATTGAATGAAATTACTTAAAAATAAAATAAATAAAAGCTTTGAGTTTCATATATAATTATTGGAACACAAATTAAAGTTCAATTCACGAAATGAAAGTTTTACTTTTAATTTTGTCTATGGACGCTATTTTATATTCACTTACACGACAATACAGGTTTCACAGCTTCACAAAAATACAAAAGAAGCGGAGGCATTACTGCATTCCCTCATGTATCTAGCTGTATGCAATATACCAAAATATAGCTAGGCAAATTATTGTATAAATAGGATCTTAAGTTTCAATTTAAACCATTAATTCTGTTTTGGCCTTTATCAACTAAACTGTGAAATTGAACAGACTGCGATGCATCAGTGTATAGATGCAATGCACTTCAGTGAAATCAATTTAGTCCGTACGGACGTTTGGCATACGGCTACAGTCTTCTTTCACCTAGAAATTACTTCTCTGGTATGTATTTGTATTATTATATGCACTAAATGGACAATGAAATGAATATTTTTCGTTAGTTGGGTCCCCATCCTCTTTGGTACATACACTTTTTGCACCAAATTAAAGTGGCTCGACCCAGCAAAACAAACAAAGTATTCTTGCAGCTAGTATGGTTCCTATTTATATCTTAACAAAACCTCATTAGCTGTTGCTCCTGCTGCAACTCATTCCAGAAAGAATAAAGCTAGCACATTCCGTGCAAGTTGCAAGCAACATGTTATTCCGATCACACCCTAAATTCCATCCCAATTTTTCTTTTTCTCTTTACTTTTTGCCAAAACAACATGACTAATCAAGAACACATTTAAGTCGAACAAAGTTAATAGTTAATACACAGTTAATTATTTAACACAATCATGTTCAGTCACAAAGTAATTATTAGATTTTTATAGAGAAGCAATATATACTGGCATATATTGTCTGGAATTACCAATTACGTACGTCTTGGCTAGAGAGAGAAAGAGCTAGAGCTTACTGATGAATAAAATTACACTGCATCGACACCTGATGATCAACCTGGGCATATTCATAGAGCACACTATCTGGCAGGAACGCTGAAATGCTCTCTTTCATCTGTGGTGTGAAAATATCATCATTGAACTGCTCAAAATTCTCCCATGACACTCCACCAGTTTCATGCCCTTGAAGATTATTAGTGTCCACATCTGAAGGCATCACAAGCGCGTGATCATTTTCATCATTACCATGACCAATCTCCTTCACACAACACTCATCAAAATCCATCTTGGGCCCACCGTCCTGGCCGCCACCATCGCTGCCGAATCTGGATGGATCCGGCGGCGATTCGGCGTCCTGACCCGTGAGCTCTTGCACCAAGGCCCTGAACTCCGAGACGCTGGCTTTGACCTTCATGGGGTTGGATATGTAAACCACTTTGATGGGCTTGTTCTTGTTGTTCTTCTTTGGTTTGTTTCTTTTGGTCGGTGTCCTTTGTTGCACACTGCTTACTACGTTTGTAGTAGTATCCATGAACGCTATCCTTTTAGATTAGAAACTTTACAAGAACATGAGTAAAGGGTCCTGAATTTTTTGGGCAAAGGAGGGGGTTTCCGGGGAAAGATGTAGGGGCAAGAAAATTTGAGAGAAGATGAAAGAAGAAAAAAAAAATAGAAAATTGTCAAATGAAAAAGTTGTACGGAATGCTAAGCCATTTCCAAGCCGACACTAGGCGCGTAAGGGCTTTACTTTTTGCAGCAGAGAGGCTTTATTGGGTAGATTGAATCTAATACGGGTGAGCATTGAATGCATTGGAGGGGTAGATAAACACAAATGGTAAAGCCTATAATCATGCGTGCGGTGTTGCGGACGCTCTTTTGTGTGCGTATGGGGATATAAAGGATTTGAGTAAATGAATCGATAATTATGACACGTGTCGATTGGAGAAGGGCTTGTTGTTGTGACGTCATTACTGCGCCCGATGATGACGTCATCGGAAAGCTCGAGATTCCCATTGCAGCTGAGTTGGCTCGGCTTCCAGACATGGTCCCGAGCTTCCAAGTTGGGTCGTGGGAAGGGACCAGTGCCACTCACCACACAATTAACGCTCGAGTTTGCATATGTTGATGGATTATTCTTGTTCTATTTCATTTTGGTTTAAATTTGCTTTTTAATCTATGAGAATATATCAAATTTTAATTTTACTTTTTATTAAATTTTTATTTGGTTTCATTCTAAAATTTTTAAATGTGAGCATAAATTAAATCGCATTTAATTTAAATGCACCACGTAAAACAGTTTTATATTGTCAGTCGATAGAAATAGTAAAAAATGCCAACTCATATAAATAACTATCCATTATAATGAAAAATCCACCATGATTTTTTATTTTTTCTTATTTTTATTGGTTAACAGTATAAAATTATTTTACACTGTCAGTACATACCAATTAAACTCAATTAAATTATCCTTAAAAAGTTTTAAAAATTATGCTTTTCATCTTTGTTATAACAGCTATTTAGGGATTAAATGTGTATATTTTCAAAATTTTTGAACTGAAATTAGAAAAAATATTTTATAAAAACCAAAATCAAAATTAGTATATTTTTAACAAGTAAAAATACATTTATATCTTTATTTTTTGAAAATATTGCTATTTAAATTAAGATTTTAAAAGTGTGGCAACTCCATATGGTTAAATTAATAAAAATGTAAAGAGGTTATATTTACATTTGAATACATTTAATGTTTAATTAATTTTTAACAATAAATTTAAATTGAAAGTTCTTTATTTATTTTTTAATTTAATTTTTTAAACATTTGTGATCCACCAAAGTAACCCATTTCCACCCTGGCCCAAATGTCCCCCCTCATCGATAGCTTGACCACTCAGTCTTGTGCAACTTGCCTAACTTAGGCTCCTTCAATTTCTCACTCAAATCCTCCTATCACTCAACACCAGAATATGTGCCACGCATTAATGGCATCATAAACACCCCTAGGAACAATGACAGGGGACAAGTCATCATTTAGCCTAGACATTAAACCCCCCATTCTCTACCTCAAGTTCAATTAGCAACAACATTATTGATTCAAAGTAAATTATTCAAGAAAAAAGGAACACAACGAGAAAAAAAAGGGAAAGGTTTTCAATGAGGGGAGAAGTACCAACCAAGGGGGTATAGTAACCCTTTAAATCCTATGGGTAAGGAATAATCAAACATCCATGTCCTATGACCAGGATTTTATACCTTCAAGAGACCATGATCATCTTGATTCAACAACCGCCTATTAAATGGCACATGGCCACAAAGAATTCGAAGCAATATCAACCAACCAACAGAAGGAAAATCAGAGGTCATCAACTTAGGGGTGAGAAACAAAATAGCTAAGGCACCAAATATTTGAGATGACCAACATTGCACATCATGAATCTTAGCCCCTTTGCTCCTTAGAGCTTAAGGCTAAGGGGGCTTGTGCACGGTCCAAGCACCAATATCGAGTTCATTAAGGTTCCCCCTAAGCTTGGTAGTTGCTTCATTCATGCCTTCTTGCTCGTCCTTGTAACACTTTACTAGACAAAATACTATATTTAAGTCATAATATATTACTCAATAAGTTAGTACATATGGTTGTCTAATTAAATTTTATTCTAATCCAATGATATTTACCTATAGAAGACATAGTCGTTTATTTGTTTAAATTTTTTTTTTGGTCGTAGAATAAACAATGGATTTATTGTCATAACAGAAACAGAAAATTTGCGAAAAAGACAGAAATATAGAAACTACTTCATGTATGTATATATATAAATATATACACATGTAGATATCCATTTCCAAAGTTTGCAAAAAGGAAACATAAACTGTAACATCCCGGTTTCCGAGTTCGGCTTTGCCATCAGGACTGATTCATTCCGATTTCCGACTTCATCCTTGAAACACAGATAAGAGTATTATTCCAGAGTTCCGAGTTAGTTTTGTTGGATTCCCGACTTCATGCCTTGTACGACTTCCGACTTCGTATGGATTATTTCCAACGACTTCCGAGTTTAACCTTCAAGTCCGAACACATGAACGTAATTCCATGAGATCCGGTTTCATGCCTCAAGGAAAATATATCCGGATTCCGATGTCACCAACCATACAGTGTATAAATTCCGACTTCACATCCTGTCCGACTTCCGATTAAATCCTCAATTTTGATTATGAACGATTTTCGACTTCGAGGTATATACGGGCAAATTTCCGACCTACGACTTCAAGTGGCATACTTTACTACTTCACGACTTCCGACTTCATGTCTTAAAAGCAATTATACACGGTTTCCGAGTTTAAGAACTTGTGTTTGGAAACGTGGCTCGAACTCACGAGTTCCGACCTTAGTGTTGAACTCAATTGGGATGGATACGAGTTCGGACCCTTGAGCAAATCTTCAGTCACACGAGTTCCGATTTCACATCCAGCATTGGCATTTCCGAGTTCAAATAGGAAGTTCCGAGATTATGTGATGGTGAACTTTCGACTTACGGCCTCCGATTTCCCCAAAGTCACAAACAAGCTGGTACGCGTTCCGATATTAGGCTCCAGCTCCCAGCCCGAGTTCCGACTTCATATACATGAGGTTCACGAGTTACGACTTTATAGAGCTTACGAGTTCCGATTTCGTTTCCAGAATATGCTAGAAACTGCTACCACTTAGGCGACGTGGAGAGTGATTCTACCACACAAAGAGGGCAACCAATCACAATCTTCCAAGTTAACTCCCACTCATGCCTATATAACACACCATCCTCCTTTGAATCAGACCATTATTCACATTGCTTTTCCTCTTCTCCTTCAGCTCTCTTTCTCTCTTGCTCACACATCCAAAGCTCAAGCTAAGTTCCAGCCTTGTTCATCCAAACTCCAAGTTTCAGCACTTAGCCAAATCTTGCTCCAAAGAGGTAGGATTCTGCTCTATTCTTGAATTTCTTACACTATGATTGCATGAGATTGTGCTATTCTTTATGTATTTAATGAACTATTGGATGTATTGGATGAATTTATGATTGAATTAATAGAAGACTTTGAGTCAGAATTATGATTAGAAGGAGAAGATTAGAAGGAGTGGAGAAGTGAGATGCTGTCTTGGTGAGGAAGTCCACGGCAGTCCGTACGGCGGAGTGTACGGCGCCGCCTACAATCGGTCAAATCCGATGAAGCCATTTTTAGATGAAAGTAGACCTTCAGGGCTTTCCATGGATATATCATATAAGGTTATTGGATTAGTATTGAGAGAGATACGAATTTTTGAAGTTTGACCTAGGGTTTAGGACTTTCATCCGGGCAGGGTGACATGAGGAGGGTATAACTCACCCTATACAACTCCAAATTGAGTGAAACCAGTTTTGTTAGAAAGCTTACACACAGACGAACACCCCAATATAAGATTCCAAGTTTGTTATGGTCCCAATTGTTCCCAGTGATTCGAGGAAGTTGTCCTATGTCTAATTCAGATCAACACAGGGTAGTTCAGGAAGGTCAACTTTCAGGACTCATATCTCGAGATGTACTTAAGCAAATGGAGTGAAACTTGTGGCAAATGAAAGTTTGTCCTGTTAGCTTTGATATGAGACCAATTTCGTAAGATTTGAGCTTAGTTTCGATTTTTAGTGAATTTATATTCCCAGGAGTGTAATTCGGGCTAGTGACTGAACAAGCTAAGGCAAAGGTTGAATATGTTGAGTTATATAAATCAAAATGATATGGGACCAAAAAGGTTAGAAAGTAGACATATAGAGCTATGACATACCCAAATTTCAGATTTAAATGAGTTGAATAGAGATAAAGGTGGATTATACAAGATTCGGGTAGAACCAAATAGAATTGGCAGAATGGCCAAAATGATAATTCTACAAGTGTTAGTGAAACATATAAAGTTGAATTGAGGATTGCCAGCTTGACATTGATATATATATGTAAGTTGATTATGTTGCTATGACTGAATTGTTCGTGAAGGCTGGCACTATTCATAGGGAAACGGACCTGATCCGTCATGCTGCCGAATTTACGGCAGAAGTCTATAAAACTAGGAATGTTTACAGGTAATGATGAATTAGAGTATGAATGGGTATATAGAAACCCTATATTCAATGATATAAGTATTGGATGAGATATATGAAAGTAAAGAACGAAGCATATGTATGAGTGTCGGTAGAATGGTAAGGAGGCTGCGAGCCTTTATGCGTTACGAATATGTACGTGAAGATCATGGGTGCAATGATACGTGAAAATAAATGAAGTATATGCATGAGTACACTCTTTATAATTGTGCTTGAATATGTATGAGAATAAAAGAATGTGAATATGTTGAATGTGAGTCCCTTCACTCGGAGGCAGTTATTCGGGGTCCCTCCTTGTGAAGGCAGCTAAATAAGATAAAATGTGGGTCCCTTCACTCGGGGGCAGTTATTTGAAATCCCTCCTTGTGAAGGCAGTTAAATGATAAAGACATGGGTCCCTTCATCTGGAGGCAGTTGCACATGGGTCCCTCCTTGTGAAGGCAGCTAAAGACTTGGGTCCCTCTATGTTGGAGGCAGTTGCACTTTGGGTCCCTCCAACCTAGAGGCAGTGGGTCCCCTTGTGGGTGAGTCGGTGTGACAATGGTCACGGGTGAGGCTGACGAGCTCACTCCAAGGCCAGGCTACCCAAGGGCAGTAAAAGCACCCTAGGGACGGCGATACGTAACGCCTAGGTGTGCTAAGTAAAAGACTAAAGACTAAAGATTAAAGTATATGCAGGTACCCCACTCACATGAGGCATGGCATCGACCCAGCTAGTGTGAATATAGGGGACAGAACTTACATGAGGCATGGCTTGACCCAGTTAGTGTAAGTACCAAAGGAAGATCCCATATTCCTAAGGAACGTGACATGGCGATCACGCTCTGATGGGGTATGACATGGCGATCATACTCTGGAATATGGCATGTAAAGATTTTATGATAAAAAGAAAGATGAAGAAAGAAAAGCAAGTTTCATGTATAGGCATGAATTTTAAGTACGAGTAAGTTTATGTGTAGATGTTATATTCCTAGCATATTGATGTTAGATGTGTTTTAATATGCTACAGTTATTATTCATGGTGCTATATTTGAATGAAATTTTTGGGTTCTCCCAAATGCTAAGTGTATAATTAAAATGAACTTTGCTTCGGATAAGACACTTTTCGAAATGTAAAATTAAACAGTTTGTGCAGCATGTTCATCCTTTTCAAAATAAACCGAAGCAAATTGGAGACGAACATGATGTCACTATGTATGAAGATTTGAGAATCCTACTGAGAATTTTATAATTCTCACTCCTATTTCCATGTTGTCTCCAGATGATTTTAGAAGTTTCCAAAGACGGCTGAAGTTGCTGTCAGACGAGGTCCACTCAGGTAACAAGAATTGACTCAGGTATAGTACTATGACTTAAGCATAGTACTGTGCTTGGGAGGGTGTTACATAAACCGCTCAGGGTATAAAGATGAGACCGCTAGAACAAAATAAATCGACTTATCTCTACAAAGTAGAACTTTAGCTGGTCCCTACCGGATATTTCATTTACTAGTCATCTATGAGCAACACCTACTAAGCTAAGCCTATGGCCCAGAATGCCAAAAGAGGGTCATTCTATACATCACCTCCTACTATACTACATAAGTCCCCTAAATGAATTCCAAAGAAAGGAATCCATTTGTCATGTTGGCATCTGCTGGGGCTGCTACTGCTGCTGCTGGAGGTGGAAAGGGGTGAGCCATATATATTGGGCTGGCAATGTAGGGTGCAATAGGATCAAACAATGTATGAGTGAGGGGAACAACGAAGTCTCTGTTGAAGAAAAAGTAGAAACGAAAATGACAACTACTGGCAATATACACAGAATCTAGAACAGGATCGAGATGAAAGTGCAGATCAGGGGACTCAATGAATAGAACGCCTATTGCCGCATTCTCCATGATCTAAGAATGACGCAGTAATACACAGTAGGGGTGAGAATTTAAAGAAATTCTTAGTAGAAAATCTAATTCTACGCAAATCTAACATTGTCGTCATTCTCAGTTATTTCGGTTTTTCTTAATTTAAAATGGTATGACATAACTTAATATTCAACTTAATTCATATTTGGAAAACATAACTTGAAACAAAACTTAATTTAAATTAGTGTAACAAGGCGTATAACCAGACATATATGCTAACATAGTTAGAGCAATAATCATAAGGAAAATAGTAATATAAATATGAGGAATAAATAGATAACTATGCATTTAGTTTAGAATTTAGCAAATAGAGTATGTATATGCAAAAATTTGAAATGCACTTAGCTTTAGGAACCTTTCAATTTATGTGACTTTTCATTCTTCCACACTTGGTCCCCTAGGACTTTTTTGTTTTGGCCATGTAGTCCTAGATAATAATCTGCTTTTCAAGACTGAGCTCGTTCGTATATAGGATTACCGGGTTTACTTTTCTCAACTTTGCCACTGATCTATTTCCCTTAAACTTATTCAAGGGCTGATCCAGGTAATATGGAATCTTTATATTCCTGATCAATTACATGCAAATCTAATGTCATGTTTCTTAAATATTAGATGTACATACAAATATTCTCCAAAATATATGAATTTTCTATCGAAATTTCAACAGCATAATAGATTGAGTTTGCTTTCCCATGAATAGTGTCAAGCTACCAGAAGGATCAATCCAGTAATAAAACCAATATAGAGCATCAAGTTTATAGCAATGATAACAACATTAAGACATGCCAACATAAATCGGGTTTCTTGCTCACTCTACTCAATTCTGCCTAATTTTGTAAATTCCACTAAAATTCCTATTTAATTCATTTAGGTCTACATTTTGTATGTTAGAGCGCTATTTGTATAGTTTCTAATCTTTTTAGTCCCATCTCGTTTTGATATATGTAGCTCAATGTTTTTGAATTTTACCTCAGCCAATCCTATAACTAGCCAGAATTGCACTCCTAAAAGTAAAAATTACTAAAAATAGGAATCTAAGTGAAATCATACAAAATCTATATCAATGTAAATATAACAGGACAAATTTTGAATTTTCAACAAGTTTCATCTCATTTGCATAAGTTGAGCTTAAGTTATAAGTTTCATAATTTGACCCTTCTAGACTACCTATTCTAGTCTAGTTTGGACTTAAGGCAACTTCATCAAATTATTGGAAATAATTGGAATCAAATCTAACTCTGAAATTTTTATGGAATGTTTTTCTATATGTTGGCTTTTAAACCCAATTATTTGAACTCAATTTAGAGTTTTTTAGGGTGAGTTACACCCCTTGCAACTCATACTACCTAGAAGAGAATCTAGAATTTCATATTAAACTTCAAAAATTCGTAAGTCACTCAATATTAATCCAATGGCCTTATATTTTATATGGTTGGAAAGCCCTAAATGTTTAGTTTCATATAAAAATATATTCAGCAAACTTTAATGGCTAGGTTTTTGTCCGTACAAGATGAACATATAGATGCTGTAGGGTTTTCACCCAAACAACCTATTTCTTTCTATTATTGAATCCTTTCACTCTAACTTCAATTCTAATCCAAACATACATATTAAACCAACTCTAACTCATCATCTCTATCCCATGTAGCATCAAAAATATGAAAGAAAGAAGAACCCCAAGCAACACCAATCCATAGAAAGTAAGAACAGAAATTAGAATCCTACCTTTTCTAGGTGTTGAACTTGTTAAATTTGGGTCTTGGTTTGAAGAAATTTGTTGGAGCTTGAAAGCTTGATGAAGATGAAGTGAAGATGAGATGAGAAAGAAGGAAAATGGAGAGAGATTAGCTATTTATTAGGGCAGAATTATTTAAGGGAGTGGGAAGAAATTATTTGAAGACTTTTGGAGGAAGATTGAATATGATTGGTGGATTTCTTTGTTCATTTTAATTTGATGTGGCAGCCCACTTTAAGGGCTGATATTGCGCTACTTAAAGGGATAAGGTGGTTGAATCTTAGCCTTCTAACCTAGGGTTTTCACAGTATAATTTCTATTGATTCGGTTCTGATAGTTTAAAATACCGAAATCTTACCGATTTCCTTTAAATTGGTAAAACAATTGTTTGGAAAAATCCTATGAGGTTTCCTATGTTTCTAATCTAACTCCCTCAAATCTAATCTCTCTAAATGATACTTAATTGTTCTTATATAAATACTTAATCAAATTCTAATTAATCTCAATTATTCGATAAAAATTGAATAACTTGGTAAAAAATGATAAGATTTTTCGGACGTTACAGTCTTCCCCTCAAGCCCTTATCCTCAGTCCTTTTTTTTTCCTAAATCACTAATTATCTTAAGCCTCTATGCTTTCTAGAGTTAGAGGCTAGGGGACTTATCATTAGTGTGAGTAACCTATTTTCACTCTATCCCAAATGTGTCCCCCTTCCTACTAGCCCAACAACTTGGTCTTTTGTAGCTCACTTGACCCGAGAGCCCCCATTCAAATCTCCTTGTCTATGCCCTGGCATGTGCCATTCATTAATAGCAGCCCTTCTATAAACACCACTAGGGACAATGATAGGGGACAAGTCATCATCTAGCCTAGACACTAAACCCACCATTATCTACCTTAAGTTTAGACGGCAACAACATTGTTTCGAAGTTAGTTGTTAAAAAATTCATGTTTTCAATTTTGTTAAATAAATTTTATATATTTTTTATAAAATAAATACATTTGGAAGCTCCAAGCTATTTTTCATTGGCTCATATGTTAATGTTAAATAAAGGATTTAAGAGTATCTTTTGTAAAATTGACTCCTTAGAGACATTGGAATTGATCTTTAACAGTATGAGCTAATACCATGAATGCAAAGGAATTGTGGGTGCAATTTTAGAGCTTTTTAAGAAAAGATGGGAATTGAATCTTTGTCACATACTTATTCAAGGTAACCAATGTTCAGACTATTAATAATTGATATTTTGATATATTAATTAATTCTCATATATAGTATCTTAATCTTCCTTTGTACTTAATTAATTAGTGTTAGGAACATTTCTTAGTTTGGGTTCCATTAACTTAGGAATGATTGCATTTTTTAGTGTTATTATCATGAAGAGACTAGGAGCTGATTCAAATGCTAAAAAGGTCGAATTAGGTCTTAAAGTAGAGTTAGTGGAGTTGTCATCGAAACTTAAGTAGTGTACACTAATTGGGCCATGAATTGGGCTGTATAAGTCATATGAAGATCAAGTCAGCCCCAAATAAAAGCTACAATAAAGATTTATAATTTTCATGAACAACAATTTGCCAAATTAAGTCATTTTGGTTGTGTTCTTGGTCACTAAATTTGGTGGGATGTTCCAAAACCCACTATAGAAGATTTTATTCATAACTTCCTCATCCCAATTCCAATTAAGGTAAAGGGCTAGAAATGAAGTTTAGAGATAGATGATTAATTAGAGACTAAGAATGCTCCAAAATTCTACACTTAGGTGCAGTTATAAAAAGTGAAAGAGCATAAATTAGAAAGGAATGCTCTTTTTTTTTTTTTTTTGTTTAATATCTATAGCTTTTAGGAGTAGTTTTTTATATTCTTTTGCCCTATTTTCCCCTTTCCATGGCTTACTCTAAATTTTATCTATTTCTAAGACTTTAGATTTTGAACCTTTGAGAGAAGTCTAAGCAAAGGAGATCTTGTGTGAACCCCAAGGATGCTTCTTGGTGGGTTGGTTGGACAACGTCTTTGAATAATCTATAGCTTAGACCTCCACAGCCTTCCCTCAGTTGGAGTTTTAGCAATAGTAGCCTAAGAAGGGATAAGCTCTTGTTTCTTGATCCTAGCTAATCACCTCTAGAATTCCTATAAAGTCATCTTTTACTAAGCCTTTTTATCTACACAAAAATAAAGAAATGGTCACACACCAAAATAAGAGTATATGATGATAATAAGTTTGATAATCAAGTTTTATAATGTGCCTAATTAGTCTAGGCATATCAAAACTCTAAGCCAAAAGAGTTGCACTTTTGTTATCAAAACTCTCAAGTAAATCAACCACTTAACAATCCTTAGGTGACAAACTAGAATAATTAATTCCTAGAATTTGCATTGGGTGTCAACCCCGATACAAGAGAAAACTTTAGGCCCAAATTCGTGTGCAAGTTTTGTACGATTCTAATAATTCTATACTATGTTTAAGTCATATTATGATGCATTATTAGTTCATTACTTTTGCTTTACAGATACTTAAATTCATTTATAAAATACGTTACATGAAAATAGGAGTAAATTTTTTTTAATACATATTGAACTTAACTTTGAAAACTGTGAGCCATTAGTGCTTCGATAAATGTGTACATAACATACATAGATAAGCAATTACATAGCAAAAAATAAAGCATCAACAAAATATAAACATACATCACATCTTATACATAAATGGCGTCATCATATATATATATATACATCCCTACACTAATAACACTATGAAGTACACCTAGTCAAATAAATACCTGAAGATAATAAGAGTACTAGAGTAGTATCTACGCTCACCAAGGATCTACATAAACTAAAACATACATGCCATAAGATGTGGCTTAAAAATATATGTACCAAAAGAAAGCCACCTATACAAATAAGCTCATGCATACAAATGAAGTACACCCTACGCGACATACAACCACTAAAACAACCCTCTAGCCTTAGAGGACATGTAACCATTTTCTCAACCTGGGACGCCCAGTTTCAGTGGCGTGGACCATAGAGGTAGGGGCAAGAGACGCAAAAGGGCAATAGAGAAAGTAGCAGATCCAGAGCAGGGGCGAGCGAATCCATAACCACTAGATCGATGGATTGAGACCCTAGTGAATGATCCAACAGTTCCATCTCCAGGGAACCAGCTCCATGACCGTGTCCATGATCTTGCTCATGTCCATGTCCATGTCCATTCACACGGCTTCCCCTAAAGGATGAAGTCGCCTTAGAGTTGAAATGAATCATATCCGAAGGTGTGGCCTCCAAAGGATTTGTCTCTATAATATAAACAAGCATCAACATAGAAGGGTCCAAATCGATCCCAGCAAAAGAAAAGGCAACATATGCCTATAAGATAGGAAAGTAAAGCTTTATCATCACGATGTTAGCATATGAGTCCTGTGGACCAAAGTAGGGGCTCACAATTGAAGAAGATATGGACATGGATAGAAGCTCTAGCAATGATTCCAAAATTAGTTCATAGTGTCATTCCCATGTAGGGAACTCAACGAAGATGACCACTGTCCCTACCAACCTCATCTAAAAATGACATGGAAAGTAGGGATGAGAAACAAAAAATTTCTCAGTAGGGCTCTAATTAGATAAAGAAGAGTTGTTATTATTATACTCAGCCAGTTTAGGTTTCTTGTCAAAATGTGAACATGCATAGGATTCAATTTTAATTAGTTTGAAATCGTTCTTTAACTAAAGTGGGTTTCTTTTAATCATACATTCTTGGCATGCTATAATTATGTAATAGAGACATGAATGATCATAACTAAGCATGACTATAACACATAAACATAGATCACATAAGGCATGAGTGTCTTAGGTCTTTCTTTACTTTCTTTGGCTTTCCTTTGACTTTACTTAGTCATGTAGCATATGCTTAAACATTCATATACCACCCTTGAAACTTTACTTTCTTTTAGGATATGAGGTAATACCTTTGATGACTATCGTCACCCATTACATCGGATTTGAAATGGCAAGCAAGGGGGGTTCCTTGTTAGTCACCTACCCTTACCAAAAGATCACATCTGAGTGTCTTCTTAATTATGGAATTTAGTGTTAAGTCTTATGTCATTAGTGCCTTTAAGAAAAGGACTTAGTCTTTCATTATTTTAACACAAGTTTCCATCATAACATGTGACAACTATTTCTATGTTCATGAATTTGGTGAAAAGTGGGCAACATAATAGCTAGATTAGGAGATTTCCCAAATTTGCAAACAATCAATCCATAGTCATAGATAGCATCCATATCATAATTAACCAGTTATAAATCATCAATCACGTGCAAGGACATGATTCTTGAGTATTTCTTCTCAAGAATTCCAACACTCAATCCCAATATAGTTGCACCAAACATATCAAGGATACTTCATCATATCTCAAGTCATAAGGAAAGGCATATAAACACACTTCAAAGTTTTATGAGCATGATTTAGTAATTAGGTGCAAGCTTTTGACTTAGGTTTTATCCTTAAGTCTTAGTTAGTCTTAAAGGAGATTTAACTTATACTTTTTACTTAGTTCAACATTTAAATTAAAGTGTTGACTTTAGTAGCTTTTAATCATTTAGAATTACTCCTTAAGTCCAATTTAGTGGCAAACATGTTCTCTTATTTAGATACATGTCTTGGCCAGATTTCATATTTAAGAGTTACTAAGTCCTTTGCTTTGTCTTTCTTTTAGTAAGTGGTTAAGTCTTATAGTTAAGAGTTATTAAACCTTAATCCATCTTTTATATAAATTAAAAGTCTTATTTTCCCTTATTATTTTGATGAGATCGTCACCTACATTAGGGTTTCCAAGTCTTATCATTTTGTTTTTCTTTGAGGATTACTAAGTTCATTTAGCTAGGTATTTTAGGAGTTAGAACTTCCAGCTTTGTTAATCAAAACATTTTTCCTCTTTATGTACTTATTAGCTAGGGTTGAAACCCTCCTTTTGTGGCCTTAGCTTTTTTTAATTTTTATTCCTCTTGAAACCTCGTTTAATCACTTGGTTGCATTAAGCTTTATCATCAACTTGACCAAAAACATTTTCTTTCCTTCCTTTCCTCTTGGGGCCATGACCTATACCCAAAATTTACATCAAAATCTAATTTTATTTTTCTTGTTACAAAGTTCCTTAAACTTTTATGGAGATTCAAGATTAACCAATCGACGTTTCAAACTCATTTTCCTTCCTTTTATCCTTGATATGGCCAAATCCATAAAGGGTTCAAGCAACCATTTTTATTTTTCTTTTCTTCCCAAAACTTCTTGATCTTGTCTTCTAAAGGCTTATGGAACTTAGATCTAGGGTTAACACTTATAGCTTTGTGTAAGTACTTAAGCAAGAGACAACCCTCTTATGTTCATATTTTAAGATCCACTTTCTCATGGATTAGAAACCAGACCAAACAACATAACATCACAAGGAAGCATCTTTAAACACTTTTCATGAAGCATAAACATGATGCAAGCCAATAAAAGAATAAAGCTTGAGTCTAGAAGCATTTTCTAATGAAATAAATCAATTAAAAACTTTGAAGAGGCATTAGAAGAAAATCTGACCGATTAAAATCTTTTAAAGTGCTTTAGAAACATTTTTAATCAATTAAACTCACATACGAAGTTTTTAAAACAAAAGAACCATAAAAGAGGCATTTTTATGCACTTTTAAGAAGAAAAAAAAAACTTTGAACAAGGCTTAACACTCAAAGCTATGGACAAGTTTGAGTTTTTAAGCATTTATCTTAAAACGAAAGAGGGAGTGGATTCTACTGACACAAAAAGAAGTAGGCTCACATAGAAGGATCTCCTAGCTCCCAAGACACCAACTTGAAGAAGAAAACTCCTCTTCCAAGCCAGGATATGGTCGCTGGTTCCATTCTAGGCTTGTGGGGTTTAGTGTTTAGGATTACAAGAGCCAAAAGTTGTAGCTTGTGCAATGGTGTTTAGAAAAAGTAGGAGCTATGAGCATAAGAAGAAAAAGAGTCTTAGAGAAGAAGAAGAAGAAGAAGAAGAAGAAGAAGAAGAAGAAAAAGATAAGAGCTTTCTTAAGAAGATGATAAAAATTCAAAATGAAAAGAAAGAGGGAAGTGGCCGCAGCTTTCACTAACAAATGGGGCTAGGGCTTTTCATTTTATTTTATTTTTTTGCTTATGTAGGGGAACAAAATGGATTTTAGGGTTAGGAATTTGATCTTGTAAGACTACTTTTTAATATTTATTTTAGATAAAAAACTTATTTACTTTTTACATAAAGCACTCTCTTCTCTTACTTTTGCTTTTGATGAGATTAAGTGTTCTTACTACTCATGTGACTTAATTAATTAAAGATTAGTGATTAACTCATGTTTCCTTAATTAGTGTAATGAAGTTCTTAATTATATTTAATTAATCTTAATTAAGTAAATTATTGGTAATTAGTGATTAATTAGTCCTTTTAAGACTTCCTTCTTCCTTAATTAACTCTTAAGGGTTTGATTTCTTGATTAGCATGTTTCTCATTTTCATTAAACTTTGCTTTAATCTTTTATTCCTTGATTACCCTTTTTTAACTCTTAATTAAGCTCTCATTCCTTAATTTCTCATTAATTACCTAATTACTTAGTGTTATTGAGATAATTAGCACAAAGAAAATTGGGAATGTTACAAGTTTGCCATCATTGTGCTTGAAATGTGTGACATGATAACGATGATTTTGCATGTGAGTGAGTCCTTGCATGTTCACTCATAATTAACATTGGGGATATAGAAGGACAAGGTATATGAATTGTTGAGAACTCAGAAGAACTAAAAGTTAGCTACTAGTTGTTGAATTGTAGTGGAGATTAGGGGTTGTGGACTAAACTTGATCTCATTTAGATTAGATAATACTAGCTTGGCCCAAGTAATTTTAGGTTAGAAACAGTGGTTAGAGTTAGCCCGGGTTTATCTGAGTTGTTGAGATCCTTCAACAAAACATATTATGATGTGATCATCATCCAAAATCTTTGCAAGAATGAGAGGGCTATTGTAACATCTCGAAAAATAGTGCATCTAACTAGCACTGTTAACTGATTTATTATAGTACACTAGAGATATACGAATAGTCAGTATCAAAATGTGAATGTTATGCTTAGAGGGATAGAAAAAAAAATTCAAGTTTCCTCGTAAAAAAATTTTCACGTATCCATTTAGCATTGTTTTGCTAGTTTGGAGAAAATTGGTTGAATTGTGGCGTTTTGTAACACAAGAATTGAATCAGTGGAAATTTATACTGTAGGATCACAAGAATACCAATGAAAACTTTAAAATGAGTGGTCGTAATTCAACCACCCACACCCCTCTTAGTGGTGCCATGCTAGCCACAAAAAAGGGAAGCTCAACCAAAATTTAGCACATATTAAAGTCCACCAATCACATCTCCATGAGTCATCCTTCCTTTATGACTTAACACACAAAATTTTTCCAAATTTCTCCCCAAAATTTCATGCAACTACCATCAACCCTTTCCCTTCTTTTTTTCTTCCATAACTTCATCTCTCCATCCTCATTTCTTCATCCCACTTCTACATCTACACCCAAACTTACTTCCTTTTAGCTCAAACTTGAGATTTGAGATAGGATTCTTGAGTTTTATTGGATATTAAGGTTATGTGATTTATTAGGGTTCCTTTATTTCTCTTCTATTTGATGTTGTACGATGATTATACAACTTGTTCTCAATGAATTAATATGGAAATTCTTTGTTTGGGTTGGAAAATTAACCAAAAGCTCAAGGAAAACACCTAAATAGAATTGCTAGAATAGGAACCTGCTTATTCCACAAATCATATGTTTTGATCTACAAAGTTCAAAATTTAATGAAACTATTTTTAGATAAAATTAGACATCTATAGTTTTCCAACCATATAAATTATAAGACTATTGGACCTAAAATGAGGAAATCACGAATTTTTGAATTAACCTTCTGAATCTTGCCCATGGTTTTGACCAGTAAGGGTTTTGAAGGATATAACTCATCCTATGCAACTTCAAATCGAGTGCAACAAATTATTTTAGGAAGCTAACACATAGAGTATTAAGCCATAAAAATTTTAGATCTAATTCTAAATTGTGTTGCTCCAAGTAATTCCTTAAATCTGACCTAAGATTTTATCTAAGTGAAATAGGGAACTTCCCTTTAGCCCATTTTGAGAGCTTACATCTTGGGCTCTACTTACCCATTTGAAATGAAACATGTGCAAAATGAAAGATAATTCAATTAGCTTCATTTAAAAATAAATTTGGGATAAACTTAATAAAAATTATATTTTTAGTGAATTTTTACAATTAAGTGGCCAAATCTGCTCAATATCAGAGCAACTCTGAGTAAAATTTCAATAACTCAATTTATATTCATGAAAACTTATTGAGATCAAAGAGAACTAAAAATAGACTAATAATGCCATAAATAAGTTTTCATATTTAAATGAGTTAAAATAAATTTATGGCATAATTTATAAAATAGGACAAATTTATAAATTTTGAAGTACATTGACAGATCTCGTCTAGTTGAAATCTTGAATAGTAAATGGATAAGATTATCGATAGAAATTTTCTATTGGACTGATGTGAATATTGATATATGATTATGATGGTTTTGGTATTTGATTCACTAGCTAAAATTATTCTATTTGCATTTTTGGAAATATTATGCTACAATAATTATGCTACTGAATTTTCGGTGAAAATATATGAAGTTATGAGTATATATATATATTATGTCCATGATAATCATACAAGAAAGTATGATTGAGATATGATATGAGACATATGCATGAATGTAAAGCATTTGCTTGCATGATCATATGTGAAAAGAAAAAGACAATAAGAGTTTGCAAAGGGACGTACTGAGCCTCCATCTCGTAGTAGGTCAAGGTGGTATTATCTAAGACTTGGGCTAGCCACCGACCAGATTTAAGAGAAATAGATCAGTATGAGGGTCAGGAAAAGTAAACCTGCCACCTATGTGTAGGTGCGAGCTCGGACTTGAGAAGTAGGCTATTACCTAAGAGTGCGAGAGGCCATTCACCTTCAGGGGACTAAGTACAAAGAAGCAAGATACAAGTAAAGGAAAGATAAGTAAAGAATGCACTTGAGAATGACGATACGTAATGCCTAGGTGTACCTAGTAAAAAAAGTTAGAGAGAAACAACAGCACTTGCACCATGATTCTAGTTGCATTCATATATACATATTATTTATTTGTTCTTTAATCTACTATACTTATGTTTAGATTCTTTCTCTGTTTAATAAGTGTATGAATAAGATAAACTTTACTCTAGATAATATGGTTTCAAACTATAAAATTGGAATGTTTGCTCTATCCTTTATATTGCTCATACTTTTATAAAATAAATTGAAGCAGATGGAGATAATGACAATGACACTATTTGTAGTATTCTAGGGAATACTACTGAGAATTTATAATTCTCACCCCTATGTATGTTTCTGCGCTATCTCTCGATAGCTCAAAAGGTATAGAAGATGGTTATACTGGGCAGAGTGTTTAAGATTAGAAGACGGCTGAGAGTTATTATCAAACAAGGTCTATTTATAAAACAGTGACAATTTCTAGGTGTGGTATTATGACTTAAGTATGGTACTGTGCTTAGGAGGGTGTTAAAAATGTACCTTAAATTCAAGGTCATTCTAAAGCCATGGAAGTCATTCCAATGATTATAAACTATTTCTTAATGGGGTGCTTGGTAGGGCAAATGTTTTCATATTCCCCTATTTGGTAAAAGATTTGCAAAAATATTCCCGAGAATGTTGCATTCTCGGGATTGATTTTGGGTTAAGATTCCCACCAAAATATTCTTATCTTACATATATGATTATAATATTTCTATGGGATGAGAATATTTTTCCTTGTAAAATGACCAAATTACTTCTATTGTCACCTATTGCCTGTTACCCTCCACTGTCACCGAATTACTGCCAGCCACCACCCTCCACCAATGGTATTTGTGAAAATGTGCAAAATATTTTAGAGTACTAAATATTGTTTAAATTTTAAAAACATTAAATACATATAATTTCATTTAGAGATAGTAAACAGGTTAGCCTGATCTACTTTGCCACAAGTTAGCTTTAAAATAGAGTTTGACTAGTTGATATACTTTTGGGTTGAAATTGTCAACCCACTTCCTTTAATAGTGGATTTTTGTTTGTTTTATATTGGATTTATAAGTTAGTAGATCATTCTATATATCTGAAAATGATAAAGAAAAAATATGCAATTTAGTCCCTTAAAAATTTACGT
The DNA here is from genome assembly GCA_031439595.1 of Pterocarpus santalinus. NCBI lineage: Eukaryota > Viridiplantae > Streptophyta > Magnoliopsida > Fabales > Fabaceae > Pterocarpus > Pterocarpus santalinus. Next base: position 24,196,635 of record CM062523.1, read on the forward strand.
GACATTAATTTAGATCATGAAAGATATTTTTGCATTCATTTAGTTCTTAAAAGATCAAATATGATATCATATTAGTCCCTAAAAGTTTTTATATTACCTAGGTCCTTAAAAGTCAAAATATAACATCAAATAGGTTTGTAAAAAGTTTAAATATAGCATCATTTATCATATAGGTCTCTAAAAGTTAAAATTTAATATCACTTTAATCCTTTTGAAAAAAGTTATTAGGGATCTATTTGATCTTGCATTAATCTTTTAATGATCAAAATGATGTAATATTTTAACTTTCAAGAATCTATCTAATGTTAAATAATTTTCAAGCACCAATGTGATGTTATGTTAACTTTCAATAACCTAATTGCTATCAAAAAATTTTCAAACACTATATTGATGCCATACAAATTTTTCAGAGACTAAATTACATATTCACTCTAACAAAAAATTATGAGTTAAGTTGATGATTAAGTTGTGAGTAGACTCGCTAAATTACCTAACTTAACTTTAAAATAATTAAAATAAATGCAGGTTATAACCAGCAAAATAAAAATAAAAATAAAAATAAATGACCCAATGGACCAATCTGCTCTGATCCGCTATAACCTGCAAAAACAAATGTAAAATTTCAAGTACATATTTTGCCCAATTTGGCAGAATAACCTTTAGTCAATGAGTCAATTATTATTCTATGGATATTTTGGAAGGAAAGAAGGATGAACCTTGACCACAAGACTCGTCAGCTAGCGTATATTGTCCTGTTTGAAAATCCACGTTGAAAATCAAGTATTTATATTAAGTGAAATTTCTAAAGTTTTGAAGTTAGAACTTGAAGCGTTGTGGAAATGTGGAAGATCGAGCTTTATTAGATATGAACCCCATACGGTGGACATCACTAATGTTTTCCATTGCACGTACATTGACTTCTTTGTTAAAAATAAATAAATATTGTAGGGACCCCCATCTGACATAAGACTCTTTAGATATTATCACCCGGGGGATCAGCGTGATGTAGGTGCACGCAACTACGTACTGTTCTTAGAATATGATCGTCTCAAGTTGATGATATGTGGAAAAGACCATTTCTTGTTTTGTATTGATAGATATTTTTCTGTTGATATTCAGTAAAATTAAAGAATAATTGATAAATTTTCTTTGAACTGGAGATGTAAGTGTGACAAGGTTTTTTTGGTAATGTGAGTAAGAAAAGAGAACAAACAAAACAAAAATTACACCCTCAATTACATGAACCCTTCCCTATCCTTACTTAGATAGAAGACTCACAACCCTCTTCAGAGGGTTGTCCTAGATCCGTAAATTGTCAAGAGCTTTGGCACCCACTTGTGCCATCGAATCTGCACAAGTGTTCGCTTCTCCACCCCTTGTCCACCCAAACCACCGCCTAACACAGCACCAGGCACAATGAAATCTCCACCCTTTCAAATCACCGACAACTCAACTTCAAGTTATTCAAACATTAGCCAATGCCATTATGCCTTGCCTTACATTGGGTGCCAGTAACGATTTTTCAGTTAACACGGTCATTCCCTCAACATTCTTCTTCTAATTGGACATCTATGGGTGCCTAAATATTCGCCTCTGTCATCTCTTTGCGTCAAACTACGCACACTCATAAAGTATGCATACGACATGTTACAATGTTGTCTCGGTCAACACCTTTTAAAACCGCATCATATCTAACTTTACTTAAACATAATGTTTAAGAATGACACCCTGCTTGTACAATGAAATCTAGGCTCCAAATCAATTACACAATTTTAATTATTCACTCGTTACGGCCGTTTCTCCAATTCTAACAAGCCTTTAATTTATGCTATCTATTGGAAATTAGAGGGCTGTGATTCAAGGACAAAACTCCTCAAGTAAGAAAGAGCCAATTTAATAAAGTAGCTCTCGAAAACTACCGAACATGGTACCGTCCTGGAAGGGTGATCAAGGAGGTACTTGTGTTTTGAAATTTGGTGCTTTCTTTGGTACAGATGGGATGGGATTGGTGCAGAATTTGTTTTTAATGAGACGTTCAACCAAGTGTACTATGACAGGTCAGGTGGCATGCGCGTGGGTTTCTCTACCTCCCCAACGTGAGTTCAAGTCTTATCTTTACCTATTTTCCAATGTTGACATTTTTTTTATTTTTCAAAAGGAAAGCACAGTTAAACGATTATTTAATATTTAATATAACACCTAAAATTATATTAAGTAAATTTTATTATTTTCACTATCGTGAACATGCCATTTTTTTTAATTGTTGGAAATTTTTTTTTCAAAGGAAAAATAGTTAAACAATTATTTAATACTAAATATAATACATAAAATTTTATTCAGCAAATCTTATTTTTATCGCCTTCATAAATGTGCTATATGCTTAATATTTTATGTATTTTAAAATAAAAGTTTCATTTAAAATTTATTTTTATGCTAAATTTATATTTTTAGTATTATAAATATTATTTAAATATCACATAATTATTTAAAAAAAGTATATTATTTATTATTTTAATTTTGAATATTTATATTCATTTTAATGATCAAGATTCACATACACACACATGCATGTGCACGCGTACGTGCACATGTGCACACAGTTAATTCTGAGAATTATAAGAGTATATATATATATATATATAGGGAGAGAAAGAGAAGAATAAATTTATTTTATCTTATTTTATAAAACTAAAGAAAAGGTCTAAGAAACAAAAAATGATTTTTTTTAATTGTTTGATCCTAACTTAAAAATTGAAACTATGAAATATAAATGAGTTGTACTTTGAATAATAAGATGTTATATTGAATGATTTTGTAGAAATTTTTATTTAAAATTATTTATTGTGTGTAATAAATTGTTTTAAAATTATGGTCTTCATTTTGTAATTATTTTATTCAAAATATTTTTTATTCTTATTATCATTCTTTAAATTATTTTGTATTACTATAGCTTTTTTTATAACTACATATCAATATGAATCTTGTTATTCTTAATTAAATTTATATTTTATACCAAAATTTCAATAATTAATTATTGCATTAAATTACATTTAATAAATTAAATATATCAGACAGACTCACTCTCATGCATCACATGCATTCTCAACCTAGTTGATATCAAATTTCAAAATGTTATGGTTGAATATTGATATAAAAACATTTTCAAGACCAAATTGATGTTAACTTAAAAATGTTAAAATTAAGAAAGATATTTGCTCTAAAGTTATAACTATCTCTTTATTTTATGAAATATTATCTTACTTGACACATTAGAGAAAATAAATTTATTTCATACTTGAAAATTAAAAATAGAAAATAAATAAAATGGCAATTAGAGAAATTTCTACTTTATTTATTTTTAATTTTTTCAAGTTAATGAGATATAAAATTGTCTCCCATGACTTGTCATCAATTAAAGAAGACACATAAGTAGCATAATGTAACAAATTAGGATAAATCATAACGGAAGTTATGATATATTTTGATCCCAAAAAAATTCAAATTAGAACAAATGAGAACAAATTTGGTCAAATCTCTTAATTTTGGCATTTGTACCAATAAGGCAAAATTTTAATTAGAATTAATCAGATTTAATTGCAATTACTCTCTCCAACATATATAAATAGGGCAGACTAATCAGAAGGGAGGGAGTCTTTTTTGGCAACGGCAGGAGAGAATAAGAGCAAAAATTTGTGATTGTGTGCAAGGAGGGGACCGAAATACTAACAGAGGAGAAAGGAATCAGAATTGTTGCAAGCTATAGAGAAAAAAAGAAGTGCAATCAAAACAGAGTGTTGCTACAGTCCTAGTATCATTCTCGTATTTTATTTTTTATCACTTTGTATCAATTTGATTTTATCCTTCCTAACATACAAACATAGCACACCCTCATTCATTCACTTTGCCCTTCATAAGTCACAACACAACACATCCTCATCCATTCACACAACTTCATCATTCCATAATATTAAATAAACCAAAAAAAAAAGATAGAGGAGAGAATAGTCTTCTGTCAAGAATCAAGAACCCAAGAAACTAGCCAAACCCAAAACCTGAACAAAAACCAACACTGCTACCATAACCTTCCTTCAACCCAAAGACATCAAACCAACATCTTTACCTCATCATAATCACCAAAAACCAAATGCCACCACACCCAAACCAGAAAAAAAAAAAAAAACCGAAAAACAATACCCACTGCCATGTCAGCCACAAAGCACCGAGCCCCATCCTCCATTGTCGCCATCATTTGAACAACCACCATCGCAATTCCTCACCTTCAGCCATAGCCATAAGCTTGTAGCATCCTAGCCCAGCAGAACGAAGCATGAATACCCCAATAGCAAGGAAAACCAGTCATGCCACCATCGCCACCTGCATGCACCTGCGACCGTCTTGCTATCCGCTGTGCCATTCCGTTGCTGGCAAAGCTTGTGCCATCCCTACACCACTCACTCCTCTTTATGCGGCTCCCAAACGAATTTAGGCCAAAATCTTTTCTTTCCATTTTTTATTAATTCTTCTTCTATTCGCATCGTTCGTCGCATTTGGCTTTGTGTTTTAATTTCATTATCAATTTTTTGGTTGTTGCATCCAAAAGAAATAAATTAACAAAAAAAGGGAAGGCTACTGGCGGGTTTTGGGCCTACTTTCTTTATTCTTTTGTTACAAATTGAGTTAGGCTTTTTCTTTTTTTATTTGTGAATTAATTTTTTTTTTTTGGGTGCAAGTGAGTAATAAATGGAAAATTAATTATAATTTCTTTTTTTTTTTTTAGAATTCTTTCAACTTACGCGACAATATACGACATTGATGTATGGGTTCTCTATCCTCAAGGGTTGTATGAATTATTAGGATTTATTGTATAGCCAAAACTATCCTAAATCTTGTGGAGATTATATTGTTGTTCTCTTCTTTTGTTAAAAAAAAAAATCTTTTCATAAATAAAATCTATTCAACACACAATTATTTTCTGCAAGAATTACGTGATTTTGAATTCCTTATTACACTAGGGGATACGTAGGAGCGGATAATCTCCGTCAAATCAAAAGTTAAATTTTCTCAAATTTGGTTCGATTTTAATTCCTTAAATAATTGCAACATTAATTTTACTTTCCTTTTCGTTTGTAAATAATCGTTATATCAATTTATATTTCTTTTGTAAATAATCATAACATTAATTTTGCTTTCTTTTTCGTATGTAAATAATTGTTATATTAATTCCTGTTTCTTTTCTAAATAATTATCATATTAATTTTATTTTCTTCTTTTTTGTAAATAATTATCATATTAAATTTTTCTTTTCTTTTTTATTTTGTAAATAATTGTATGTTTATCTTTTTCTTTTTCTTTCTTTCGAAATAATTATCACATAAATCTTGCATTTCTTGCCTATTGTAAATAATTATCATATTAATTTTTTCCCTTTTACAAATAATAATTATATTGATTTTGCATTTATGTTCTTTTGTAAAATAATTATCATCTTAGTTTTGTATATTCTCTTTTGAAAATAATTATCATATTAATTTTATTTTTCTTTTACAAATAATTGTTATATTGTTGTTTTGTAAATAAGTGTTATATTAGTTTGCTTCTCTTTCTTTCTTTTTGTAAATAATTATCAATTTTATTTTTCTTCTCTTTGTAAATAATTGTTGTACTAACCTTACTTTATTTTTCTTTTGTAAATCATTATTATATTCTTAAGGGAAAAAATAAATATTAATAAAGTTATTAATTAATTTGCATAACAAGTTCTAGGGTAATCGTTATAAAATGGATGTATTAGCGGTGTAGTGAGATTAAGTTTCCACCCTTCTCTATACATAATTGGACTCCCGAATTCAATCTCTTTAAAAGAACAGTTTTGCAAAATTAAAAGACTTTTTTGATTTTTCCCATAATAAAGATTGGTGGCGACTCCATTAAAATTTTTTCAATATTTTTGTTGCCTTTTATCACGGCGCCTTCCGGGCACGTTATGACAGATATTAAAATATTTTCATGACCAAATTGATATCAATTTAAAAATGTTAGGAGTAAAGTAATATCTTATTATTATTACTATTTTAAATATAGCGGTTTATGATTTAAGTACATATTGGTTTATGACATCTTTCATTAAATTTATACACATGAAAGCATATCAATTGAGAGGAGTGGTTAATTGTGAATGTGAAAGAATTAAATATTGACCATTAGATTAAACATAATTAATGGTCTAGAATAAAACATAAAATCATATAATTCTTTCAAATAATCATGGTATATTTAAATAACTTTTAATTCAATACTAAAAATATAACTTTTCAGCACAAAAAGAATAAATTTCAAAAAGAAACTTTTATTTTTAAAATACCTAAAATATTCTTCACATAGCAAGTTAATGAATGTGATAAAAATAAAATTTATTTAATATAATTTTATGTATTATATCAGATATTAAATGATAATTTAACTATTTTTCTTCTAAAGATATGAAAAATTGCTATTAATGAAAGTGATAAAAATAAAATTTATTTAACATAATTTTACTTATTATATTAAATATTAAATGATAATTTAACTGTTTTTCATTTAAAAATGGAAAATTGCCACAAATGAAAAAATATGCACTAGTGAGGCGCGAACTTGGATGAAAAATTGCTATTAATGAAACTGATAAAAATAAAATTTATTTAACATAATTTTACGTATTATATTAAATATTAAATGATAATTTAACTGTTTTTCATTTAAAAATGGAAAATTGCCATAAATGAAAAAATATGCACTCGTAAGGTGCGAACTCAGGATATCAAGGTTGAGGAAACCACGCGCGCACCACTTGAGCTGGTATAGTATAAGTATTTAGCGTTCATTAATAAAGGAATTAAATCTGCACCATCTGCACCCAATGCATCTGTACCGGACAATTGGCCTTGACATTTTTGCCACTAATGAAAATAATGAACGGCAGTGTTGCATGTACAAACCCAAATTTTTATTTTATAAATTTGCAGTTATCAAAGAATTGAATGGTCTACTTTTGGTTATTTACATATTTCAAGTTAAACTATTTTGATCATTTAGTTAAAACATGATATGCACACTGATATTCAACGTAGTTTTGTAAAGTTTGAATGTAACTTTTTGTTTTTTTGGTTGGGTAGTTGAATTTAGATTTATAAGTTCCATTGTTGTGTTCATGAAACAAAAAATAAACTTTATTCAACCTATAAAGGTTAGCACCCAAAAAGACAGACGTGTAAAGCTTGATTTCTTTTTCTCCCCAAAAAGTGGTCTATTCATGTATCCAAAAAGTAAATGATCACCCAAGCTTGTCAAATGGGATTTGTTCAAGTAAATATTATACAGTTATATTATATGGTAAGGGAACTAGGCCACCATAACGTAGCAAATCAAATCTCAGCTAGGAGAGTCACACACATTTAATTGCTCCACATTATTTAAATAGGATTGCTTTTGGTAGAAAGATACATGTAGAAAATAAAAAAAAAAAAGAAGAGAGAGAACACATACTAATGTTCAATGTGTATGCCACTATTGTTTGGGAGTTTAATAAAGTAAGGGAGGAGAGTCCTCTTACTCTTTTTTGGTTGTTATAATTAAAGGAATGAAAGGGAAAGAGATATAAGTTTTATTTTCTAATTTTATACTATTATTATATATGGTCTGTTTTAGGTTGGGGTGTGTAACATCTCGAACTTTGAGGGTAGACCAGCATAAGAGGAAGCTCGGGCCCGAGATAAGGGCAAAATTGTAATTAGGTAAATCATAGTAAAAGTAGGGATAAAATTGTAATTTTTATATTATAATGACAAAGTTGTAATTAAGGGTTTACGGCTATTAAGATGGGCAATTATAGAAAAATTCTGATTTTCTGAGATTTTGTGAGCCCTAGACACCGGTAGATAACTAAAATACTTGTAACAATTTTAAACTAAGATTTTCTACCCATGTTTATTGAATAATAGTGTAGGATTACCCACACAATATTATAGTATTTCGGGCAATTTAGAATACCTGAATTGATAGATGGACTCCATTATGAGCCAACCTAACTTAAGAAGTAAGCAACATTTCCACCCCATTATGATCTCAAGAGTTCAGCCACCACCACCAACATTTTACCATCTCCATTTTCTTCCTTTCATCAACTCTATAGCCATGAGCCCTTCTTGGACTCAAAACCTCTTTGCTCTATTTATGAAAATTAATCCTTACCTTCTCCTCTACAAAACCCCTCTATCAATTTAATAATCAAGTATCAAATGTAGTCTCCCCATCTCCATATAGGCTACTGCCATGAAGGGAAAGAAATGCTAGGAGTTGTTCTTGGCCTCCTTGCTTCAATAATTTCAAGAATATTAAGGTAGATAGTTCAAATCTTTATCTTTGTTTGTCTTTTTGGGCTTTGTGGTTGATGTGATTTTCTTTGCACCATCCATGATTTGTTCTTGTATGATGGTATTATGACTCATTTCTAGTGATATAAGATAAGAACACTTGGTTTTGGTTGAAGGATAGATCAAAAGATCAAAGAAAAACACAAAATAGAGAAAGTTATTGGAAGGAACCCCAGTAACCATCTGTACAGCATATAGTATTTCTCAAATTGTAGAGCTCAAATTCAAGTGAACTAATTTTAGATGAAACTTGACTTAAATAAAAATCCAACCATATAAATTATAGGTCCATTAGAGTTAAAATGAAATAGTTATGATTTTTAGAGGTTAACTTTAACTATTAGATTTCACTCTTTGTCCTGATCAAAGTGTGATATGAGGGCCATAACTCGTCCTATATAACTTCAAATTAAGTGAAACTAGTTTTTTTAGAAAGCTAATACATAGAGAAACATGTCTATAAAATTTTAGAGTCATATCGCAAGTAGATTTTTTCCAATAATTCCTCAACGTAGACCTGCACTCTGTTCAAGTTGAAATAGGACAGCCCAATTGAGGAGTCCATAACTTAAGCTCTACCTACCCAATTAAAATAAAACTTGTGGGATTGAAAGGGAGTTCAAATAGCTACATTTTGGTATAAATTTCGGATCAAAATAATGAAAATTGAATTTTTGGTGATTTTCTAATTAAGTGTGCGAGTCTAATCTAAAACAGGGCAATCTTAAGTAAAACCCTAATAACTCAAGTTATACACTCAAAATTTAGTGAAACCAAAGAGGTCTAAAAGTAAACTAACAAGTATACAATCTATTAAATTTATAGATTAAAATTAATTAAAATGAAATCTTAGTGTAATTTACAAATTCAGGGCAGATTTGAGAACTTAAGACAACTTGATAAGCTTTAAGGTTTAGAATCTCCATAAACTGCAAAGAGCAAAAAGGCTGAATCATGTAAGGAATTCTTGTAAAAAATGATATGATATTGATATATTGATATGATGATTCTAATTACTATGACTGGTTGGCTACAATTATACTATCTGCATATTGGGAAGCCTCATGTTTCAACTATTATGTTGCCAAATGCTATGAGTATTAATATGTTATATACATGAAAATCATGCATGCAAGAATATTTGAAAGTAAGATATGAAGCATGTGCATAAGTGCATAGAGCATGTTCATACATGGCTATGTACAAGAATGAAAAGGATAACAAGGACCTGCAAAGAGATGATCGAGCCTCCACCTCATAGTGGGCTAGGGAGGTACTATCTAAGAGAATCACTTGCAAGGGAATATGCTGGTGTAAGAGTCAGGGAAAGTAAACTTGGCAATCATGTATAGAAACAAGTTCGATCCTGAGAAGTAGGCTATTACCCAGTGGTGAGAGAGGCCATTTATCTCCAAGAGACTAAGTAGAAAAGTTCAAGTTACAAATTAAAGAAAGAGATTAAAAAAATCAAGTGCTCTTGCAAAAGTCAAGCATGTGCATTACCATATGCATATTCAAGTATCTTATTATGTTGCAATGCCATTATAGTTGTGCTTGAGGTTTTATTCTGTTATGACTATTATGCTTACTATGAAACATGTTGAGTGATTGTTAAAATATAATTTGTTTCGAGAAATACGTTTTCAAACTTAAAATAAGACCAGTGCCTTTGTGTATGTGTCCATATTTTTACAATGAACCAAAGCAGCTGGAATGGTTATGATGACACTCTATATGCTTAGTAGTTTGAGTATACCTACTTAGAATTTAAAGTTCTCACTACCTGTTTGTATGTTCCGTAAACATTCTAACATATATAGACTAGACTTCAAGTCTGTAGCAGATGTCTTGGAATATTTACAAAACGTAGGACCTGTACTAAATCCGAGTTCGAAAAACTAACGTGGGTAGCTGATAACCACGAAGTGACCATCATAGGCTGATACAAGTTCCATATACAATATTAGTTAAGTTTCTTTTAAATTGTAATTATTCTACTTTAGATGTATCAAATATTCCTTACTTAGTAAAGAAGTATGAGGTTTTAAGGGCCCTATATTATATTTTGCTATTTAACAGGCTTTTATAGTGCCTATAACAACCTCTACATATAACTCCATGATTTAAGCATGGCGTATGTGTTTGGGAAGTGTTATATTATGGTATTAAAGCAGTTCGTCCTATCTAAACCCTTGGAATGGACTGACTATGCTTCTAGAGCATACTCTGAGAGTCTAGATAAATTATGCTTTAGGTCCTTGTGTGATAAGGACATAGACAATTGTGCACGATTGCCTTGTTGTGAATATTGTGGACTATCTATCGTACTCGACCGAATGTTAAGCCTGAGTATAAAGTGTAGTATGGACAGAAGCCTATGGAACCCTGTAGGGTTACTAGGAACCTTCTTGATATGGTTATTATGGGGGAAACTCTCGGAGAGGCAGACGGTTGGCAAGCCAAGGAGTGCAGAGAATTGTTGATACGGCCAAAGGATTTATGTTGGATAGTCTGCTATGGACATAGTAAACTTGACCACAAAAGGAAGAGTTATTTTATCTGGCATTATTGAGAAGATGGAAATTCAAGTTGTCAAGGGCGAAGTCTCAGCATGGGACCAACTGGGTGAGAACTTTTTTCACCTTGATGCGGATTGCCTTAAACCCCATTAGTGTTTACTCAATTCAGGGTGTTTTCTCTAGATTTCATCTAGAGGATTATTTTCCCTAATTTTACACGTTTAATAGATGATTGATAAAAGTAAGGTAAATATTCGCCAATGAGGTTATATCATGTAGTATGGATGGCGCCCTTATTCGTCTTTGTCGGTAAGATTAGTTTGAAAGTGATCCACTGGCAAGCTCAATTGATGGTCTTGTTAAAATGGGTTGTGGTGAGCCACATTGTAAAGATTAGATCCCTTACTCAAAATGTTTGGAGTTTAGTTAGGTGAGTTGGAGATTAAGTAGAAGGAGTTAAGGGAGAAAACGTCAGCTTTGCACGAGAAAGGACCTCTCTATGTCTTCATACAGAGAATGGAACGACTTTCTTCGTCAAGGATACTGGGAGTTAACACTCTAGTGATTACGAATTGGAGGGATGCTAGGCAAGGCCTCAAAACTAGAAGAAAAAGGTTAGATAAACCTTGAAGGAATTCATTTACTCATATATCACACCAAGGCAAAGACTCAATTGTATCCGATAATGAAAGGAAGATGGAGTTGTAAGAGCAGATTCAAAAGATCTTTTAGGCGAAAGGTGGTACATCTCCTACTAATCTAAAGTGAGGACATTCTCGAGCTATGATAGCATATGAAGCAAGACCATGCCTCCTACTTATTAAGGGTGAGGGAAGCATTGGAAGGTCTAGTTATGCTGAAACTTCATCAACCTTAGCCACCCTAGGAAGAATACAATAGGACCATCTTCAATTTATTATTGACAATAAAGTAAAGCTATTTAGAGATGAAAAGGAGAATATGATGGCTATCTTCATACACTGCTGCGAGTGCTATGAGTGGAGTCACTCGATGAGGAATGTATCTAGATTCAAGAAGGGATGATGATGATTTAGAATATGCAACTGGACCTGTTGCAACCAAGAGAAGTGCTACTGATCTCAATAGACTAAGGTAGTAGTAAAGTGGAAGGTCCTAACGAACTGAGACAAGGGTAAGCTTTTTTGCAAGACAATAGGATACTATAAGAAAGAAAAGAGGAAACTTGCTTTTGGAGTGGCCCATTAGAAGGAGGAATGCTATCCAGTATGGATTTAGGGCACAAGTAAAGGTTTATAGGAGTTAACGAGCTAGCTTGTCCCGATATCAGTAATGATGCTATTAAATTTGAAGCACTCCTTGGGACAGCCTAATGCACCCCAAAAAAGACTAGGTAATGCATCAATATAAGATTAGAGAGTTCAGAGCTATGCCCCATGTTGGTCAAGGTTACGACATGGGATTAGAGGCCTCTCAACCCCAGGCAGTTAAGTCTTCACACTTGAAGCTAGATCAAGTGTGACATATGGAGACCCACTCTCCATCAAAGGACAACCATGTATATGGTAGATAGGATAAACAAAATCTCCCTAAGGAAACTAGTGATAAGTGGAGATGTTATCTAAGTGAGAGAGGGATGGATGCCAATACAGTAGATGAGAAATCTCCGTGTTAATACATTGAAATGAGTAGGTGATGGCAAAATCCTTGTAACCCAACAAGGAAATGAGGCTATCACTTCCTTCCCTCACATTGAATTGATCATATTTTGGGAATAAGATATCATGATCAGTATCAAGAGGTTCAATAGTGAGGGCAATGTGACTAGTACATATTAAAACTGACCACCAATATAAATGGTAATCTTAATGATCGAAAGACTTCTTGAATTGGCATCTAAGGTCTAAAGCACAAGTAGCAGAAGGTTTATAAGCAACTATAGAGCAAGAATAGTCAAATACATGGCAGAGGAAATAAAGAACTTTCCCGATGAACTTAGCAATGGATCAAGACATTATTGAGACAAAGTAAACTTAGGTGCCAATATAATCCCATAGAACAATACCTCATAAGAAAAATGAAGTGATGGAACTCTGCAACTCGAATAAGGAAGTAAGACTATTAATCCTCTTCTTCATACTGAGTTGCTTATATCTTGATGACCAGAAATCGAAAATAAAAGCTTGAAGAAATTCAGTAATGAAGTGGAGTAAACTCCTCAAGGGATTGCACATCGAAGTGACAATGTGTGGGCAGAATTTCAGGAAAGTAGACTAAGAAGAGGATGAGGGGGAACCATGTTCAAAAGGAAAGGAGATTTACTTTTTGGGCCAACAAATTGTAATGTAAATAAAAGTCAGGGAAAGACAAGTAGGAATGCCAAAGATAGCCGAATTTTTGGAAATTTGCCCTATAAGTATAGTAGAAAGACTAGATGAGAATTCCCTAACCAACTAGAGAACGGAGATATCTACATTATAGACCGAATATAACTGCACCAGAATGGCAGTAAGGAGACCAACTAACTCAATATACTCACTATTAGTCAGAACAAGATTTTCTCTAATGATGGTCAGCAAAGAATCATTGAAAGGGTTAATGTTCTGCCCACAATCTCTTGTATCCAATAACTATTGATTCGCAAATTTAGGAAGATTTCACAAGGAAAATTTTCTAGAATAATCTTATGTTCCCTAGCCATATGTCAATCGTAGAGTAATAGGCACTTCCTAAGAACCATTTGAGAGTTAATAGATAAAACCAGGTGCACTGACATAGTGGTGCTAGGCAAAGCGGTCAAGAATTTGCTGCTAAAGATAATTGTAAGTCAATAACGGAATAGCCTCATAAAAGACATAGTACATACAAATTTTAAGGACACGAGGGTGGTATTAAAAAGGACCACAAGCTTCAAGATTTAACCCGTGTAGTGAGAGCTAGAAGAATGAACAACTGCACAATCTTATGAAAAACCTTGTAAGAATCACGAAAAGAGGAAATTTTTGAAATGTTAATAAAGACAACAGGTCCCTTCATAAATTTCTGTGGCGCTCAAGATCAGAAATGAGGCTTATGGACAAGCATACTCTCTTACTAGTGAGGAATCTTGATGTGACTTCAATAAGAAGAAGGGATGTATAAGCAGACCCTAGAAGATAAGGGGTCAAAAGTTTTGATCGGTCCTATTACATGCCTTGCGATTCTCCAAGATAGTGATGTGAACTTCAATTAAAGCACTTAGTAATTTAGAAGACCTGACAGTCAGAAGTGAATTGAGCAAGGAGGGGAGCTACTACGGGCAAACTTGGAGCAAGACATGAACTTAAAAAGGGAGTTTTTCCCTTATAGGTTAAAGAATAGAGAATTATTTAGGACAAAAATTTTTAAAAGGAGGGTAGTAGTGTAATATCTCGATCTCTGACGGTAGACCAGCATAGGAGGAAGTTCGGGCTCGAGGCAAGGGTAAAATTATAATTCGGTAAATTGTAGTAAAAATAGGGACAAAATTATAATTTTTAGATTATAATGGCAAAGTTGTTGGTTGTCAAGAGGGGCAATCGTAGAAAAATCCTGATTTTCCAAGATTTTGTGGGCCTCACAACATTGATAGATAACTAAAATCCTTGTAACAACTTTAAACTGAGATTTGCTACTCACATTTATTAAACAACAATGTAGGATTACCCACACAATGTTATAGTATCTCGGTCAACTGAGAATACCCAAATTGATAGTAGGACACCTTGAATTTATCTTCAAAGGTCCTATATTGTTCTTGGGTATGACAAATCTAGAGAAATAACCCTACAAATATTTGATAGACTTATCACAAGAGTAGCCAAAATATATGGCCTGAGATGAGCTATTTAAATTTTAGCCTAGAAGAGTTTAATTTTTGTTTCAAACCCACCAATGAGATTTAACCTACTAACTTAACCAACAAGCCAACCTAACCTAAGAAGTAAGCCAACATTTCCTCCCTTATGCCTTTAAGAATTCGGCCACCACTACCAACATTTTACCATCTCCATTTTCTTCCTTTCATCACCTCCATAGCCATGAGCTTCAAGCTCATGGTTGATGGCTTTCTTGGCCTCAAAACCTCTTGCTCCTTGTATGAAAATTAATCCTCACCTCTTTCTCTACAAAACCCCTCTATCAATTTAATGATCAAGCATCAAATGGAGTCTCCTCGTCTCCATATAGACTGCTGCCATGAAGGGAAAGGAAGGTTAGGAGTTGTTCTTAGGCTCTTTGTTTCCATAGCTTCAAGAATCTCAAGGTAGGTAGCTCAAATCCTTAGTTTATCTTTTACAGCTTTGTGGCTGATATGGCTTTCTTTATACCATCCATGATTTGTTCTTGTATGATGGCATTATGACTCCTTTCTAGTGATTTAAAATAGAAAAACTTGGTTTAGGTTAAATGATAGATAAAAAAATCAAGAAAAACACAAAATAGAGAAAGCTGTTGGATGAAACCCCAATGACTGTTCGTATATAACAACTTGTAGGGTCAAATTTAAATGAAACTAATTTTAGATGAAACTATACTTAAATAGCAATCCAACCATATAAATTATAGATCCATTGGACTTAAAAATGAAATAGTTATGATTTTTAGAAGTTAGCTGTTAGATTTCACTCTCTATCCTAACTAGAGTATGATATGAGGAGCATAACTCACCATATATAACTTCAAATTAAGTGAAATAATTTTGTTAGAAAGCTAATATGTAGGGAAACATGTCTATATAATTTTACAATCAGATCATATGTAGATTTCTCCCAATAATTCCTGAAAATTGACCTATATTCTGTTCGGGTTGAAATATAGCAGCCCACTTAAGGAGCTCATAACTTGGGTTCTACCTATTCAATTGATATAAAACTTAAGAGGGTTCAAACAACTACATTTTAGTAGAAATTTAGGAATAAAATGATGAAAATTGGATTTTTAGTAATTTTTTGAGTTTAAGTGTGCAAGTCTGTCCTAAAACAGGACAATCTTGAGTAAAACCCTAATAGCTCAAGCTATACACATCAAAATTTAGTGAAGCTAAAGAGGTCCAAAAGTATAGTAAAATGGCTATAATCTATTAAATTTCTAGATTAAAAATGGAATTTTAGTGTAATTTATAAGTTCAGGGTAGATCTGAGAACATAAGACAACTTGATAAGCTTTCAAGTAGAGAAGCTCCTTAGACCACAAAGAGCAAAAGGGCTGAATCATGTAAGGAATTCTTATAAAAAATGATATGATATTGATATATTGATATGATAATTCTAATTATTGTGACTAGTTGGCTATAATTATACTATTTACATATTTGATGCCTCATGTTTCAGCTGTTATGCGGCCGAATTTTCGGTAGAAGTATATGAATACTATGAGTATTTATATGTTATGTACGTGGAAATCATGCATGTAAGAATGTTTGAAAGTAAGATATGAAGCATGTGCATAAATGCATATAGCATGTTCATGCATGACTATGTACAAGAATGAAAAGGATAATAAGAACTTGTAAAGAGATGTAACGAGCCTCCACCTCATAGTGGGTTAGGGCAGTACTACCTAAAAAAATCACTTAGGCCAGCACTTGAGTAGATTTAAGGGGAGTATGCTAGTGTGAGAATCAGGCAAAGTCAACTTGGCAATCATGTATAGGAATGAGCTCGATTATGAAAAGTAGGCTATTACCAAGAGGTAAAAGAAGCCATTCACCTCTAGAAGACCAAGTACATAAATTCAAGTTGCAAGTTAAAAAAAGAGATGGGAAAGTTGCACTTGCATAAGTCAAGCATGCGCATTAGCATATACATATTCAAGTATCTTATTATGTTGCAATGCCATTATAGTTATGCTTGTGATTTTATTCTGTAATGGATGTTATGCTTACTGTGAAATATGCTAAGTGATTGCTAAAATATAACCCACTTCGAGAAATACGTTTACAAACTTAAAATTGAACTAGTGCCTATGTCTATGTGTCCACACGTTCACAATAAATCCAAGCAGCTGAAATAATTATGATGACACTCTATATGCTTAGTAGATTGAGTATGCCTACTGAGAACTTAAGTTCTTACTACCTATTTGTATGTTCTATACATAACACCCTACCTAATATAATACTATGCTTAAGACATAATATTATAATCACCGTTTTGTTACTTGTTCTAGCATGCTTTTATTAGTTACTCTTAATAAGTTGTAGTATGGATAAAAAAATTTGCACAAAATTGTCTCATTTTAACTATCCGTGGAAATAAGCGTGAGCTACTAAGCTCATAAAATAACGTGGTGCGTCAGAAAGTAATAGAATAAAAGTGTGGAAATAAAGTTGCAGTAAATATTTACAAAACATTTAGAATATATATACAATCTCATGTATTTATTCATAGGTTCTGAGTACATTATGAAGGACCATCAAAAACATATACTCAGTCCATGACTGTAGCATCCTCTCAGTATAGGTCCTCATAGGGACATAGCAAACCAACCAAAATACATGAGAATAGAAAATAGAGGCCATGATAATGGCCCAAGGTTATAGAAAAGACATCAAAATAGGGCCATGCTATACAATACCACTGTCACAAGGATATGGCAACTATACTACACAGACTCCAAAGAAAGGAATCCATTTGCCACAAAGTTTGCGAGCCTGGGTTCACCTGGTGCATCATCATCATCTGGAGTTGATGAAGAGGATGATGACGAATCCAGCAACTCTGATGCATCACTCTCGAATGGCACAGGAGGTACATGCTGGGGTGGTACAACGGGTGGTTGGGCTTGGTGCGGAGGCACAGGGTCTAGGTAAGCCATATACAATAGGACTCCCAGGAAAGGAGTCGCTGGGTCAAAAAGAGTACTGAAGATGGGTACAACAAAGGCCCATTGGAAGAATATGTACAAGCAAACTTGAAAGGTAGCAGTCAAGTACAAGGAATCCATCACGGGTCTAATATTAGTGCCACTCGAGCACCTCAGCGAAGAAGACCGTCACTGCCATCGTCACCGTCTACGAATGATGAAAACATATAAATAGAATGAGAATTTAGAAAATTCTCAGTAGGACTCCATAAACTATCATGATATGACATCGCCATCATTCTTAGTTGCTTCGGGTTAGTTTAGATTTGTAGAAATATGAACAATAAAATAAAAATTCCAAATTTTATAAGAGTTAAAACCGTAGTATCCGAAGCAAATTCCATTTTTATTCCTAAGAATAATAAACAAATAAGAATGCATACAATGAGCAATAAAGAATAAATCAAAGAGCTAATTATAATCAAACAAGGTATATAATCAATCACCTCATGTGTATAAGAAATACAAATGGATTTTAATGCATGTGCACTTGACACTTCTTTTTCTTAACTTGTATCATAAGTTTTCATAATTGGTACCCTAGGAGTTTAGGCCATATAACGCCTAGGTAATGGTCTGCATCTCAGGATCGAGCTCGTTCTTGTACATGATCATTGGGTTTATTTTTCTCGACTCTCACGCCGATCTATTCCCCTTAATTAGGTCTGGGGCTGGCCCAAGTAATATGGAATCATACTTTCATCATAAATCATATGTTCAGGAACATTATGCTTATATAACTTGAGATCATAATACATAATTCACATGCTTTCTACCGAAATTTTGGCAACAAAACAACTAAGACATAAGGCTTCCTAATGAATAGTGCACATAACCAGCCAGCTAACTATAGAAATAAGGATCATAACATCAACACATTCAATTTACATCAATATGACTAGGAATTTGTGCAACCCATTCAACCATTTACCGTCATAGTTTGGAAAGCTTTTAAACCTAGAAACTGCCAAGTGATCTTAATTCCCTTAGTTTTGTCCTAGTTTTCTAAATTCATCTAAATTTTCATTTTAATTTATTTTGATGTAAAATTTTAATGGATTATATCCTTATCAGTCTTCTTTTGAAACCTCTTTGGTCTCACCTCAATTTGAGGTGTATAAGTTGAGGTATCAGAATTTTAGTTAAGATGAGCCTATTGCTGGACAGACTGGAGTACTCAACTTTAGAAAATCATTAAAAATTTAGTTCTCCTTATTTTTATCCAAAATTTATACCTAAGAAAAGCTAATTAAATCATCTTTCATTTCCCATAAGTTTTTATATTGAGTAAGCAGAGCTCAGGTTATGAGCTATTCAAGTAGACTACCCTATGCTGCCCTATTTGCCCTAAACAAGACATAGGATAATTTTGAAAAATTTCTAGGAGCAATGTACTTAAGATATGAATCTGAAACTTTTATGGCATGATCATCTATATGCTATCTATCTAAAAAAATTGGTTTCACTAAATTTGAACTTGTATAGGGCGAGTTACGCCCTTCACAATCCATACTGGTCAGAATACTGGGTAGGATTCAAGAGTTTACTTCAAAAATTTATAACTCTCTCATTTGAGGTCCAATGGGCTTATAATTTAATGGTAAAGCTCAAGATGTCTAGTTTCATCTAAAAATGGTTTCATTAAATTTTGATCCCTGTAGGTCAAAACGCATTGTTCGTGGCACGGACAGTTTGTAGGATTTGAACTTCCAACAACTTTGTTTAAGTGTTTTCTTAAGTTTATAGCCAAATATCCAACCCAAACGAATAATTCCTATCTTAATTCATTAGAAACAAGTCATATACTCATCAACCAACATCATAGGAAAGGAACACAAGAAGCCCTAGCAGATTTCATATATCCATAAAGTTTATTGAGTTGAAGAATCCTACCTCAAATTTCAAGTTTGAGTAAGAAAAAAAGCAAGTTTAGGTGAAGATGTGGAAGCAGGAGGAAGAAGTAAGGATGAAAAGATGAAGTTTAGGAAGAAAAATGGAATAGAGAAATCTGGTCTTGGAGGCCAAAATTTGCGGGGAGAGAAGTGGAATTACTTTGTGTGTTGAGTCATAAAGCAAGGATGACTCATGGTATGATTGGTGGAATTGAATTTTCTACTTAATATCATTGAGGCATGGGTCTTTACTGACACTCATACTGTCCAACAGTATCAATTTCTATTGACTTGAGTCTTACTTCACAAGACACAGCAAATCTTGAAAATTTTCCTCAATTATCAAAACGTTACTCTATATAATATTTTTTTTTTCTATCGGGAGTACATAACCTTAATTCCTACACTTCAATGTTGCTTACTGATATGTCTATAATGTATCAAATAAAAATGTTCAACAACATTAATCAAAATTATGGTTCTTTATGACATTACACACTATTCACCTACCAAAAATTTTGTCCTCAAAATTTAGTACCTGAAAATAGATTGGAATAATCCTTCCTCATGTTTGATTTTAGTTCCCAAGTGTAGTCCTCCCTTCCTCCCCTTCCCCAAGGTACTTTCACTAATTGCATAGACTTATTTCTAAGTTGTTTGATGCCTTTGTCCACTATTCAAGCTGGGGATATATGGAAAGCTAGGTCATATTTTAACTGTATAGATTCGAGTTTCAAAATGTGACTAGGATTAGGATGATATCCCTAGAGTTGTGACACATGAAAAACATTGTGAAAGTTAGACAAATAAGGAGGTAAAGCTATTTGATACACTACTGGCTCGATTTGCTTTAGAATTTGAAAGGGACCTATGAATTGGGGACTCAACTTCTTGACTTTAATAGCTCTACCTATTCCTATTGTGGGTGTGATCTTCAGGAATATGTGGTCTCCTTCTTGGAATTCTAATGGTTTCCTCCTTATATTGGCATAACTGTTCTATCGACTCTAGGTGGTAAGAATCTTGCTCCAGATCTTCTTTACTTGCTTAATAGTTTGTCTGACTACATCATGTCCCAAAAGACTCCTTTCTCTCGGTTCATACTAGCACAATGGAGATTGGCATTTTCGTCTATATAAAGCTTCATATGAGCCATGCCAATGTGGGCGTAATGACTGTTATTATAGGCAAACTCAGCTAGTGGCAAGTATTTATCCCAGCTTCCTTGTTACTTCATTATGCATGCCTTTAACATATCGTCTAGGGTTTGAATAGTTTTCTCCATTTGTTTGTCTATTTAGGGGTGATAAGTGGTATATAGGCATAGTCTTGTACCAAATGCTTTTTCAAGTGCTCCCTAAAACTGGAAAGTAAATCTAGGGTCTTGGTCGGAAATAATACTAGAAGGGACATTATGTAATCTCCCTATCTCTTGAATATATAATTGTGCCAGCTTTTCTAAAGGATAATTTGCCTGGATGGGTAAAAAGTGAGCAAACTTGGTTAGTCTATCTACTATAAGCTATATAGCATCATATCCTGTTGGTGTCCTTAGAAATCCCATCAAAAAATCCATTGAAATACTCTCCCATTTCCACTCAAGGATTTCCAAAGGTTTTAGTGTTCTCGATGGTTTTTGATTCTCTATTTTCACTTTCTGATAGACTAAGCATTTATTTACAAAATCTGCAACATCTGATTTCATACCTGGCCACCAGAACATTTTTTTAAGATCTTGATACATTTTGATAATCCCAAGATATATTGTAAACTCGCTCTTATGAGCTTCCTCCAAGATCCTATTTCGAAGGCCATATCTAGTAGGCGCACATATTTTTCCTTGATATCTCCATATTCCTTCTTTATCCTGAGTAAACCCCATCAATTTCCCTAATTACCCCAAGTGAAGGTCTTTTAAAATTTTGGGTCTTGCTGCTTTGCTTGTTGAACTTGTCCTCTGAAATCACTAGTCATTTAATCTGACTTAGTTAGATGCTTTGAGAAGTTATGTAAATCCCGAAATTAAGGTCCTAAAAACTTTCTATGAGCTTAATCTCTTTAATCATCATTCAAGATGCATTCATAGATTTCCTACTTAGGGCATCAGCTACTACATTGGCTTTGCGAGCATAGTAATTCAAATCAAACTCATAGTCTTTGAGGAATCCATCCACCTCCGTTGCCTCATATTTAATTTTTTCTTATCAAAGAGATATTTCAAACTCTTGTAATTAGAGAATACCTCAAATTTAATCCCATAGGGATGATGTCCCCATATCTTTAGAGCAAATACCACCATTGCCAGTTCAAGATCATGGTTAGGATAATTCATCTCATGACGCTTTAACTGTCGGGAGGCATATGCTACCACATTTTGATTTTGCATAAGGACATGCCCTAACCCCTTTCTTGAAGCATCGCAATAAACCTCAAATAGTCCATAAGGATCTGGCAATATCAACACCGATGCTGTGGTCAACTTCTCCTTCAATCTCTTAACTCCACTCACACTCTGATGTCTACTAAAATGGGGCATTCTTCCTGGTCAACTTAGTTAGGAGTAATGCTATCTGGGAGAAGCCCGTGCTAAATCGTCTATAATATCCAGCCAAACCTAGTAAACTCTTGACTTCAATGACAGTGGTCAGTCGTTTCCAACTTATCACTACCTCAACCTTACTATGGTCAACAGATATTCCTTCTTGAGATACTATATGTCTTAGAAATTTGACCTCCTTCATCCAGAATTCACACTTGGACAACTTAGCATAGAGTTTTCTTTCCCTCAAGATCTATAGTACTAACCTCAGATATTCAGAGTGCTCTTTCTCAATCTTTGAGTAGACAAGTATATCATCGATGAAGACCATCATGAACTTGTCGAGATATGGTTGAAAAATCTGATTCATGTAGTCTATGAATACTGCCAGAGCATTTGTCAATTCAAATGATATTACAGTGTATTCACTATGTCCATAATGAGTTCAAAAGGCTGTCTTAGGAATATCTTCATCATGATTCCGAATCTGATGATATCATGATTGCAAATTGATCTTAGAAAATACAGTTGCTCCCTAGAATTGATCCATGAGGTCATCTATCCTTTGTAAAGGATATTTGTTCTTAATTGTGACTTTATTTAGTTGTTGGTAGTCCACACACAACCGCATACCTCCGTCTTTCTTTTTAATCAACAAAACAGGGGCTCCCCATGGCGATGCACTTGGCTTAATAAACCATTTCTCCAAAAATTCTTCAATCTACTCCTTGAGTTCTGCTAACTCTATTAGTGATATTCTGTATGGGGTTATGGATATTAGTCCCATTCCCGGCACCAACTCAATATAGAACTCAATATCTCTTTTTGGGTGAAATTCTAGAATGTCCTTTGGGAACACATCTGGGTATTCTTTGACAACTGAAATTCTGCTCAATTTTTGTTCAGACTCAAACACACTCTTGAATAGGAGGACATATCCTTGATTCTTTTTCCCATAACAATTTACAAGGATGACAAATTCAGAGGATGAGATAAGAGAAAATACAACAGTCTTATCAGAACAAAGTAACATGACATGATTGCCAGAAAGCCAATCCATGCCCAAAATCATGTCAAGGCTAGACAATGGAAGACAGATCAAATTGGCTGTAAAGGTTCTGCTTTCAATCTAAAAAGAAATATTCACACAAACTTGACTAGTTCTAATAGGTTTATTCATAGGGGTGGAAATTAACAAGTCATAAGGTAACTTTGAAACAAGTAATTGCAAGGCAATTACACAATTATGAGAAATATATGACTGTGTGGCACCCGAATCATATAATACAGTTAGAGTTCTACCCTTCGCCTCACATATACCTTGAATTAAATCTTTGGATTGGACAGTTTCCTCCGCATCTATAGTGAAAACATTTCCTTCGCATTATGGCTTGGGGGCCAATTGCAAATTCCTGGTAAGGCATTCATAGATCTTATGCCCTAGTTTGCCACACCTAAAATAGATATTCTGTCCTGCTAAACATGGTCGATCACCGTGATTCCTCCCACATTGCATATAGGTCTATTTCATAAAAGGTTTTTGGGGCTTCTTCCCTTTATTGCCCGTTAGCTGGAACTTATTTTTTTGTTGGAGATCAGGCTTAAGCCTTGGATCTTGAGGTGCCAATCCCTTCTTAAGCCCACCATCGGTAGACTTGGCAGTGGCCAACTTCTTGTTACATTCCTTTACAAGCCAACATTTGTTTACTAGAGTAAGAAAATCTCTAATCTCCATAGGTTCGACAATTACAAAGATATCTTTCCTCAATCTACCTTTAAACTTGACATACTTCCAAGCTTTATGTGGATTCCATTGACAAATGGTGGAGAACTTGCACAACTTTTCAAACTTTGTTGTGTATTCCAACACGTTACTACCTCCCCACTATAGTGGCATAAATTCTAGTTCCTTGGCGTTACGAACTGATGTAGGGAAGTACCTATGGTAAAATGCATCCTTGAATCCTTCCCAAGTAATATCAACTTGGGATTCCTCTAACATGCTGTTCATGCCATTCCACCAAAATTCGGCATCCACTTCTAACATATAGGTGGCAAATGCTACCTTTTGATAATTAGTACAAGCCAAGACAGAAAAGACTTTCTCCATTGCCTTAATCCATTCCTTGGCTTTATCTGGATCAAAAGCTCCCCTAAAATTAGGCGGATTCACCTTTTGGAATTTTGCAAACTTAAGATACTCCAAATCGACCTCCGATCCATTTGGATTCCCTCCTTGACCTGCTTTAGGTTGTCTTCCCAGCTGGTCCATCATTTGGTACACTATCGCTGCTTGGTCCCTTATTGCCTATGCCATTTCACATAACATGACCATGAGGTCAACTGGGTCTCGTAGGGCTGGTTGGGCTCATGGCCTTCCATGCCTATCAGAAGCTATCAAGTTTTGAATACACAAACCAAAAGTTATTGAATTGATCAGGCCTAACACTAGGTTCGATGTGCTAGTAATCAATAACTCACACAGTTAGGCAATCATGCAACATATCCTTATGTCTTATCTAAACTGACAAGATTCAATGCATGAAAATAACTAGGAAATCCAGAGTATGCACAAAGCATAGCTTGTCCAATCGTCAGGCCTTTACTAGGACAAGCTGCTCTGATACCAAAATGTAACACCCTACCTAATATAATACTATGCTTAAGTTATAATATTATAATCAGGGGTTTGTTACTTGCTCTAGCCTGCTTTTATTAGTTACTCTTAATAAGTCATAGTGTGGATAAAAAAAATCTCATGGAATTGTCTCATCTTAACTATCCGTGGAGATAAGCATGAGCTACTAAGCTCATAAAATAATGTGGTATGTTGGAAAGTAAGAGAATAAAAGTACGGAAATAAAGTTGTGGTAAATATTTATAGAACGTTTTTATATATATATATATATATATGTATATACAATCTCATGTATTTATTCATAGGTTCTGAGTACATCATAAAGGATTGTCAAAATATATACTCGGTCCATGACTGTAGTATCCTCTTAGTATAGTCCTCATGGGGACATAGCAACCCAACTGGAATACATGAGAATACAAAATAGAGACCATGACCATGGCCTAAGGCCATATAAAAAACACCAAAATAGGACCATGCTATACAATACCACTTTCACAAGGATCTGGTAATTCTACTAGACGAACTCCAAAGAAAGGAATTTGTTCGCCATGAGGTTCATGAGCCCTGGGTCACCTGGTGCGTCACCGTCATCTGGAGCAGAAGAAGAGGAAGATGAGGAATCCATTAACTCTAATGGATCACTCTCGGAGGGTACAGGAGGTACATGCTGGGGTAGTACAACAGGTGGCTAGGCTTAGTGCAGAGGCACGAGGTTTGGGTGAGCCATATACAGTGGGACTCCTAGGAAAGGAGCAACTGGGTCAAAAAGGGGACTGAAGATGTGTACAGCAAAGGTTTGCTGGAAGAATATGTACAACAGACTCTAGAGGTAGCAGTCAAGTACAAGGAATCCATAAATGGGTCGTAATGCCAATGCCACTCAGGCACCTCGACAAAGAAGATCATCGCCACCATCGTCAGTGTTTGATAATGGCACAAACATATAAATAGAATGAGAATTTAGAAAACTCTCAATAAGACTCCCTAAACTATCATGATATGACTGTTGGAAGAGATAACACGAGAAAGATGGTTGAGTCGTGTTGTTTCAAACTTAAGAGTAACCTGAAAATTTGAATTTGAAAATCTATCTCAAGTCCAAGACTTGGATTGTGGAAGCTTTGAGTTATTTCAAGAAGGCTTATATGTTTATGATTGTTTAAAAGGATGAACATATTAAAATTTAAACATGTAAATAGTATAACTTATGTGATCAAGTTAGAAAGCTAAGTAGCTATGAAAGAACCACACAAGAAATTTATACTGGTTCGGCCAACCACTTGTCTACTTCCAGTCCCCAACTCTATGTTGAGATTTTATAATAACTTGAGTATTCTTTATTCAAGCTTCTCCAAGCTTCTTACACCAGAGTAATCTTTACTCAAGCCTCTCCAAGCTTTAACTCGAGTATTCTTTATCTTGGCTTCTCCAAGCTTTACATGACCACTACTAGGTCTGTGTACAAGTTTTGAGATTTTTAAAAAACAGTTTCTGAACACTCATACTAACTCTTTTTGCAGAGGATAAGCAATATTTTTTCAGTGTATGTGACTTTTCTAAATTTTCAGAGATAGAATCTTATCAAATACAAAGCAGAATAGAAGATTTTTTATTTAACAAAAGTTACAAAGAGTAACTTTCTGGAGGTTCGGAAGGTTGAGAAAGCTAACAGTGAAACTCTACAAGCAAAGAAGATATTCAGTCATTCTAACATTCTTTCTTTGACAGCCAGCCTTTTATAGACATCTAAAATATATCCGTTGAAGTTCGCAGTTCTTAACTTTTGAAGTTCTCTTTGAATTGCTGGTCTAGGACTGGATAGAGAAGCAATAGTTTTCCTTTTTCTCATTCTTCAAAGCTTGTGCAGAGATAGAAAAGTAGCCATTTGTTAATATATCAACTATGCAAACTTGTTAGTGCTTCTTTTGCCTTTTGTCAAATCATCTTTTTGACTTTTTGAATTTGTCTATAAAGCGTGCTGAGGAAGCTTTGAAGGTATGACAAATATGAGAAGTATGTTTCTAGTAAGATCCTTTCTGGATAGGGTCATCCTTCTGGATAGAGTCATCTTTCTGAGTTGGCATATCTTAGTTTCTAGGCTTGTCTTTCCTTTTTGAAGTGTAGTTTCAACCTTCTGAAATTCTTCTTTTCTGTTTCTAAACAAAATAGCTTGAGAGACACAAAGCATATATCCCAAATAACGTATAATATAGTATAAAGCTATGGATAATGATGCTTTGAAAGCTCTTTGAGTGCTTAAGCTATTTGTTGAATTTCATTCTCATAGAAGAATTTGTTATTCGAATTAGCCTTTTCTTGGACAAAAAGATTTGCTTGTATTTTGATTTGATTCTCATTAAAACCCTTAGAAAAATCAATTCGGTTCATAGCATCAAAATAGCTTCTGATAGGCATTGGAGCTAACAATGACATCACCTTCATTCTCAATTACTTTGGGTTAGTTTGGATATGTAGAATAATGAACAATAAAGTAAAAATTCCAAATTTTATAAGAGTTGAAATCGTAGCATCCAAAGCAAATTTCATTTTTACTCCTAAGAATAATAAACAAATAAGAATGCATATGATGAGCAGTAAAGAATAAAGAAAAGAGCTAATTATAATCAGACTAGGTGTATAATCAATCACCTCATGTGTACAAAAAATACAGATGGATTTTAATGCATGTGCACTTGACACTTCCTTTTCTTAACTTGTATCATAAGTTTTCATACTTGGTCCCCTAGGAGTTTAGGCCATATAACTCCTAGGTAATAGTCTGCTTCTTAGGATCGAGCTCTTGTTCTTATACATGATTGCCAGATTTACTTTCCCCGACTCTCACACCGAACATTCCCTTTAATTTGGTCTAGGGCTAGCCTAAGTAATATGGAATCATACTTTCATCATAAATCATATGTTTGGGAACATCATGCTTATATAACTTGAGATCATAATGCATAATTTACATGCTTCCTGCCAAAATTTTGATAGCGTAACTGCTAAGACATAAGGCTTCCCAATGAATAGTGCATATAAACAGCTAGCCAACCAAAGAAATAAGGATCATAACATCAATACATTCAATTTACATCAATATGACCTGGACTTTGCATAACCCATTCAACCATTCAGCCATCATTGTTTAGAAAACTTTTAAACCTAGAAATTGCCAAGTGATCTTGATTCCCTCTGTTCTATCCTGGTCTTCTAAATTCCTCTAAAATTCTATTTTAGTTCATTTTAATCTAAAAATTTAATGGATTATAGCCTTATTAGTTTTCTTTTGAAGCTCTTTGGTCGCACCTCAATTTGAGGTGTAAAAGTTGAGTTATTAGAATTTTAGTCAAGACTACCATGGTGTTGGACAGACTTGAGTACTCAAATTTAGAAAATCACTAAAAATTCAATTCTCCTTATTGTTATCCGAAATTTATAACTAACAAAGCTAATTAAACCATCTTTCATTCTCATAAGTTTCATTTGAATTGAGTAAGCAAAGCTGAGGTTATGAGCTTCTCAATTAGATTGCCCTGTGCTGCCCTGTTCCCTCTTGGATACGGCATAGGGTAATTTTGAAAAGTTTCTAGGAATAATATACCTTAGATATGAATATGAAATTTTTATGCCATGATCATCTATATGTTATCTATCTAAAAACCTTGGTTTTATTAAATTTGAAATTGTATAGGGCGAGTTATCTCTTCACAATCCATATTGGTCAAAACAATGGGCAAGAATCAAGAGGTTACTTCAAAAATTTATAACTCTCTCATTTCAGGTCTAATGGGTATAATTGATATTGGAAAGCTCTAGATGTCTAGTTTTATCTAAAAATGGTTTCATTAAATTTTGAACTCTATAAATCAGAAGCACCATTAATGTTATAGATAGTCCCTAGGGTTTTAGCTTCTAGTAACTTTGTTTAAGTGTTTCCTTAAGTTTATGACGAAATCTCCAACCCAAACCAATAATTACTATCTTTATTCATCAGAAACAAGTCATACCCTCATTAACCAACATTATATGAGAGGATCACAAGAAGCCCTAGTAGATTTCATACACCCATAAAGTCCATTGAATTGAAGATTCCTACCCTAAATTTCAAGTTTAAGTTAGAAATGAAGCAAGTTTGGGTGAAGATGTAGAAGTGGGAGGAAGAAGTGAGGATGAAGAGATGAAGTTAAGAAAGAAAAATGGAATAGAAAAGTCTGGTGGTTGAGGCCAAAATTTGTGGGGAGAGAAATGGAAATACTTTATGTGTTAAGTCATAGAGCAAGGATGACTCAAGAGGTATGATTGGTGGAATTGAATTTTCTGCTCAATATCATTGAGCTCCCCATTTTGCGTGGCCATCTTTGGGCCAACAAAGGGGGTGTGGGTGGCTAAGTTGTAGCCACTTATTCTAGAGTCTTTACTGACACTCATATTGTCCGATAGTATCAATTTCTACTAACTTTAGTTTTACTTTACAAGACATGGCAAATTTGGAAAATTTGGAAAATTTTCCTCAACTATCAAAACATTGCTCTACATAAGAAAAAAAGCCTTTTCTACAGGGAGTACATAACCTTAATTCCTACACTTCAATGTTGCTTACTCATATGTCTATAATGTATAAAATAAAAATATTCAACAATATTAATAAAAATTACGGTTCTTTGGAATGTTACATCGTAAACATTCCAATATATATAGACTAGACTTTAAGTCTGCAGCAGATGTGTTGGGATATTTACAAAACATAGGAGTTGGACTAAATCCTAGTTTGGAAAACTAACATGGGCAACCGATAACCATGAAGTAACCATCGCAGGCCAATACAAGTTCTACATACAATATTAGTTAAGTTTCTTTTAAATTGTAATTATTTTGCTTTAGATATATCTAATATTTGGGATTTTAAATCCTTATTTAATAAAGAAGTATGAAGTTTTAAGGGCCATATATTATATTTTGCTATTTAACAATCTTTTACAGTGCTCGTAACAATCTCTAGATATAACTCCATGACTCGAGCATGAGGTATGTGTTTGGAGGATGTTACAAGGTGCCCAAAGTTTGGGGTCCATAATGGAACCCTAGTTAAATGACCAAAATATTTATTAAATGCTCAAAATTCCTTCTCTATCCTCTACTATCAGCTCTCTCTTTCTCTCCCTCCAACCACCCTCTCTCGCTCTCTCTCTTTCTCTCTCTCTCTCTCTCCCTCCCTCCAATAGTGGTTCCCCCTCCATGGTCTCTCCCTTCGTCAAGCGGCCCCCTTCCCTTTAACAGCATCCCCTCTTGGCGAGGCCAAACTACAACCCTCAAGGCCATATCTCCAAAGCTTCACTAATCACACTTCACACCCTAAAATCCCAAAGTTTGTTTTTTTTTCTTCCTTCCTTGAAATCCTAATTTACCAAAACATGAAAATGTTACAAAATTTCAAAAACTTTCAAATCAATTCAAGGATAATAAACAAATGTCATTTGCTCTTCCATGATAAAGAAGATGTGCATTTGACGAATTTTTTTTTCCAGCAAATATATTCTATCATACTTGTTCCTTCATGTGCCTTTAGATTCTGAGAGAAAACATGAAACCAAATGAATGTGTTTAGCTCAAAAAAGTCAGACCAAACAAATAATTCTACTTGAACTTTATAAAAATTTGGATAAGTCCTCTAGGAAAGCAAAGTGGGTGGCAACCTTTGTTTGATGTTTCGGTTCCTTTTTGTTAGTTTTGGATATGTTGTTCTTTTGCAACCTTGGCTCCTCTATATTTGAGTCCAGCTGCAGGATAACTCATCAAGGAAAAAAGGGATGCTACGAGGCTGGGGTGGATTTGGATTGGTGGAGAATTTGGTAATTTTGAATACAAGGAAATTTTGTTATTTCATTGTGTTTAATTAATCTCATCCATCCATTTTAATCTAAAGGCATATATTTCAGGATGTTCTAGTAATTTTATAAGGGGTTCATCATGGACCCCAAACTTTGGGTGCCCAACCCTAAAATGAACCTATATAAGTAATAATGAATTTGGTTGTTTTTAAGGGTAACATAGTCACTCGACTAAATTTAAAAGAAAATATTTTCATCATCCCTTATTTTGGAGGGTCAATAAATGTTACAAAATCAATAGCAAGGACAAGACATCTAGGTGGTGTTTGGTTTGTCATTTTCTATTTACATTTTCACTAAAAATAGAAAATAAGAGTGAGAATATGTTTGTTGGAATTGTTTTGAAAATGTTTTTAGAAAATATTTCACAAAATGATTGAAAATTTGAAAATGCCATATTCACGTTTTCATATTTTTATGTTTGATTATTGAAAATATTTCCTAAGAAGACACGGTGGCATTATGGTAAATAAGTGGAACTCCCTTCTTTTCATCCTCCATGAGTCGCGTTCGACTCTTCGTGAGGATGTTATTTTTTTATTCAAACACATTCATGCACAGATCTATTATATATTATTAGTGACAAACCATGGTACCCGCGAGTTGGCAACACAGTTAGTCGCATGCTGAACCTGGAAGACCCACGATGCGAGTTCAAATCTCTCTCACCACAATTCCACTATTTTTGTCAATCATTTATTTTTGCAAAGGGACAAAAGGGAAAAAATCAGACAAAACAACAAAAACAAATTGTCAGCGCAATTGGCTCATGTTGAGCATACAAATTTGATGTTGAGCATACAAACCTGTTAGACACCACTGTAGCAACCTGATTACCACGACAACATAGACCTTTAATTTTCCTTTATAAAGTAACCCCCTGATTAGATCCTTTCATGTGAAAATCTCACATGATCTTATCATATGTTAATTTTTATTATTGATTAGATGCTTTTGTAAGTTCTATACTTGGCCTTACCTTCTTAATCAATGGTGAAAATTAATATATGATAAGGTTGTATAATATTTTCACATGAGAGAATCCATTCCCAAAGTACCCTTACCTTATACTTTCTTATCCTAACATTGCTACACAATGCAAGTTATAACACAGCCAATTGCAAGCCAACAAAAATAAAATCAAAGGTATCCAACACCCTCTAAATGCGCCCCTATCATGCCAGAGACATTGAATGCAAAGCAGCATATATTTATTATACATTATGTATAAGTCCAATCAATCCTCTAGAACACGCAAAGATTAAGATTGGCTACAACATCCCACAACAACACCAGAACCATACTTACTTATAGGCTAGCCACACCATACATTAGCATCTTCACATCGTAGAGAATAAAACTAGCATAAACTTAAACGTAATTCAACATCACCTTGTACTAGTGGGATAGAACACAAGACCACAAGACAATGGCTTTATCGTTTATTTCATAGCCTCATTATCCAATCGTCCAAAAAGCCAAGGCTATTTAAAATTCTACAGAATGAGATAGTTGCTTGCAATTACATATTACAACACATTCTTCAATTGATAGAGTTTAAATGAAATCTCTTAATATCAAGAATTGACAAAATGAAAATTTCCCTTTATCCTGTTGGGTGTTGGTGAGTTTGGTATAGGAGTAAATAAGAAAGTAAAAATTTGAAGAATTAGATTTGTGTAACACCCTTCCAAGTACAGTACTACGCTTAAGTCATAATACTCCACCTAGGAGTTGTTACTGTCACTTAATCAGACCTTATCTGGCAGCAACCTTCGGCCACCTTCAGTCTTGCTAGTCAACTCCGCCTCAGAGGACCTTCTGTGAAACTTCTGAACTATCTGGAGATAACAAAAAAAAAAGAGTGAGAATTTTTAAATTCTCAGTAGGATTCATTAAATTACCATATGTTGTATCATCGTTATTATCTCTAGCTGCTTCTGTTTATTGTAAATAAGGTGATCATGCCAAATAAATTGTTTAGTTTTATAGTTCGAAAATGTATTGTCCGAAGCAGAGTTCATTTTATTCACGTACTTGGATCACATTGACAATATTTCATACATAGAATAAAAATCACCGCATAAATAGATAGAACAGGTTCAACATCAATCAAAATGGGATATAATTATGCAAATACTCATATTTGAATTCATGCAATTGCATTGGCATCTTTCTTTAACTTTCTTTACTTCTTTTTCTTAGCACACCTAGGCATTATGTATCACCATCCCTAGGGTGCTTGCATATGTTTTAATCTTTAGTCTTTACTGCTCTTGGGTAGTCTGATCTAGGAGTGAGTTCGTCAGCTTAATCCGTGATCGTCTCACACAATACTGACCCGCAAGGGGACCCACGTGCCTCTAGGTCGAAGGGACTCAGTTGGCCATCTGCCTCCAACATAGAAGGATCCAAAAGTTTTAGCTGCCTTCACAAGAAGGGACCCAATGTGCAACTGCCTCCGAGTGAAGAGACCCATATCCTTATCTTTTAACTACCTTCACAATGAGGGATCTCATAACTGCCTCCAGGGGAAGGGACCCATATCTTTATCTTTTAACTGCCTTCACAAGGAGGGATCTTATAACTACCTCCAGGTGAAGGGACCTACATTTAATATGTTCATATCTTTTCATTCTCATACATAATCATGCATAGACATGTTAAATGTACTCATGCATATGCTTCATCATTTACTTTCACATATCCTTGCATGTAGAATTTCATATTCATATCATAAATATTCATAATATATAAATGCTCATAACCTCCTTATTATTCTACCGGAAATTCGGCAGCACAATGGATCATGTCCGCTCCCCATGAATAGTGCCAATAACCAAGAAACTTTAATCAAACAGTAACCTCAATGTAGAACATTATATTCATACCAAGAATATAACAATATCAATAAGTTCAAGTTTTAAACTCTTAAGTCTTAATTTATCTTGCAAACTTTTAACTTCTAATGATGTTTCCGAATTCGAGCTTATTACTGACTTCTGAGTTCCGAGATCATGTAAGTTATGTACATAAGGTCAATGTCTTGATCCCCGACTTCCGGGATCATGTTTAGGATCGATCTCCAAGATTAATTCTGGACCGAGCCTTGGAACTACATGCATAAGAGTTTAGAGCGTCTAGTTCTCGACTTCCGAGATATGGGTATAAGGTTTCATAACTTATGATTTCTGACATTAAGCCATAATTGGCTTTCCAAGACTTTCACACATGTGCTTCCTATGTTCCAAGTTCTGACATTAATCTTACCCGATCTAGTTCTCTATTTTACTATGTTCCGGGTTCAACTTTAAGTATTCCTGATCTAGCCTTTTGTCTGCTAAGTTCTGAGTTCCGATATTAACTAAACTCGACCTAGTATTCATACATGTCTTTAGCCAGAATTGCACTCTTATGAGAGAAAATTCACCAAAAATAGAAATCTGGTTAAGACCATGCAAAATTTATATCAATATAAAGCTAACAGAACAAGCTTTCAAATGAAAAAGTTGAATATCATTTGAATGAGTAAAACTCGAGATATAAGCTCCGAAACTTGACTTTCCTGAACTGCCTTATTTTGACTTGGTTTTGGACCTAGGGCAACTTCTTTGAACCACTAGGAGCAAACGGGACCTAATCTAACTCTGAAATTTTTATGGGATGTTCTCTATGTGTAAGCTTTCTAATAAACTTGGTTTCATTTAGTTCCACGTTGTATAGGGTGAGTTCTACTCTAAATAACCTAGTCTGCCCAAAATCAAACTCAAAAACCTAGGTCAAACTTCCAAAATTCATATCTCTCTCAATACTCATCCAATGGCTTTATATGATATATGTATGGAAAGTACTAAATGTCTAGTTTCATATAAAAATAGTTTCATCAAATTTGAATGGCTGTAGGTAGAGCTATACACTCCGCCATATGGACTGCCGTGAGGTTTCTCACCTAGATAGCATCCTAAATCTCCACTTCTTCTAGTTTTCTCCTTCTAACTTTAATTCTAACTCAAGATTTTATATTAATCCAACCATAAACCATCAAATACATCCAACATATCATCAAATAAATGAAAAAGAATGAAATTTCATATAGCCACAGTCCAGAGAAGTTAAGAACAGAAATTGAATCCTACCTTTATCTTGAAGTAACTAGCTATTCTTGAGTTCTAGTGAAGGATATGGATACAAGAGGCTTGATGGAGGCTGAAAGTGGAAGAAGGAGATGAAGGGGATGAAGAAAGGAGAGAGGGAGGCTGCTGGAGGGAGGTCAAATTCTGCTTGTGCAGAAAAGGAAATAAGGCAGCAAAATATTTGGTGTAGTTAGGAACGAAGCACCCCATTAGTTGAAGGATTTTGTGGCTCAATT
This sequence comes from Pterocarpus santalinus, assembly GCA_031439595.1. Lineage (NCBI taxonomy): Eukaryota > Viridiplantae > Streptophyta > Magnoliopsida > Fabales > Fabaceae > Pterocarpus > Pterocarpus santalinus. The sequence continues at coordinate 24,231,755 of CM062523.1, forward strand.
TTAGCCAACCTTCCCCCATTCTTTGTGGCTGTCTTGCGCCACTTTGTATGGGTTAAGTGGCTAAGTTTTCAACCGCTTGATGTAGGGTTATTAAGTGTAATATCCTATTGATTTGGTTCCGACAGTTTAAAATACTGTAATCTTACCGATTTCCTTTAAATCGGTAAATCGATTTTAAGATTCTATGAGATCCCCTATGCTTCTAACCTAATTACCTTATATCTAAACTCAATTAATTACTAATTAATTGATTCTAAATAAGTATTTAGTTGAATTTTAATTAACTTCATTTATTCGATAAAAATTGAATAATTGGGCGAAAAACAATAAGAAAAATTTCAGTGGATGTTACAATTTGCATATAATTTTGCTAGTAAATCTAATCCATAAAATTTTCTTTCCAATTTTTAACCATATACCAAATTAACCATTGGAATTAGACCCCTTAATTTTCAAATTTTATTTGAAATAAGATATATAATTAGAAAATTATAACACCCTCCCAAGCACAATACTATACTTAAGTCATAGCACCATTTTTAGGAGTTGTTACTATTAACTAAATAGGCCTTCCTGACAGCAACCTCTGACCGTCTTTAATTTTTCTTGAACTATTTGCAGATTATATGCAAATAAATATAGGAGTGAGAATTTAAAATTCTCAGTAGAATTCTCTAGATTGTCACACATAGTGTCACTGTGATTAATCCCAGCTGCTTCGGTTTATTATGAAAATGGTGAACATGTTATATAAATTGTTTAGTTTATAAATCGAAAAAATATTGTTCGAAACAGAGTTTATTTTATTCATACACTTGTTAAATAGATAGAGAATCTAAATATCAACATAGTAACATGAAGGATACTTGAACAAGGTGCATAGATTTATAATAAAATAAGGAATGGTTGATTTCCATGCATAAATGAATGTATATGACTTCTTGGTGCAAGTAATTTTATCTCTTTTGACTTTCTTTACTTCTTTTCTTTAGTATACCTAGGCGTTATGTATCACCGTCCCTAGGGTGCATATATCGGTCTGCACTTGAGCGTTACGTATTGTTATCCTCAAGTGCTAACTTTCTTTACTTGGCAGTCCTAGGCATTATGTATTGCCATCCCTAGGGTGCGTTTACTGGTTTACACTTGAGTGTTACATATCGCCGTTCTCAAGTGCACTACCTTGCTTATCTTTCACCTGTACTTGATTCCCTGGAGGTGAATAGCCTCTCTCGCCTCAGGGTAATAGCTAGTTTTTCAGGACCAAGCTCATTCCTTCATAGGATTGCCACGTTTACTTTCCCTTACACTCCCACCGACTTATTCTCTTTAAATTAGTTCAGAGGTTGGCCCAAGTAATATCGAATTATTATTACATCTTTAATCATGAAGTCATGAATGCATATGCTAAAGGAATCGTATTCATGATGTATGAGTCATATAATCCTACCAAAAATTCGGCAGTATTACGGATTAAGTCCGCTTACCCATGAATAGTACCAATCAACCCAACGGTCATTCATACAGAAAATCAATATAATGCATCAATCTTTCAATACTTATACAAAATTTGCAACCTTTGAATTTGAATTGAGTTCCTGCCAATTTCCTTTAATTTTGCCCGATCTTATAAATTAAGCCATAATTTCTATTTAACTCATTTAGAATTGAATTTTGGATATGATGAAGTGTTACGTATCTAGTTTTTAACCTCTTTAGTTCTATTCAATTTTTATAAGTATAACTCATGTTATTAAGGTTTAACCTAGGTCCTATTGCTAAGCAGATTTAGGCACTAAAAAGTAAAAATTAACTAAAATAGGAAACTAATTGGAATGATATAAAAGCTATTTTAAAGTTGACTAAACTAGCTTTCATTTTCAACATGTTTCATTTCATTTGACTAAGTAGAGCTCAAGTTATGAGCTTTTGAAGTTGGCTAACTTTAGCTGCCCTATTCTAGCTCGGTCAGGACATGGGGCAACTTTAATAAATCACTTGGAGCAACAGGGACCGAATTTATTCTGAAATTTTATGGGATATTATCCTGTGTGTAAGCTTTCTAAAAAAATTGGTTGCACCTAATTTGAAGTTGTATAGGGCAAGTTATGCCTTTCACAAGCCACTCTAGTTAGATTTGAAGGTAGAAACCTAGGGTAAACTTCAAAAAATCATATCTCACTCAATACTAATCCAATGCTTGTATAATTTATATGTTTGGAAAGCTCAAAATTTCTATTTTCATTTAAAATTGGCCTCATATCATTTAGATGTCTGTAGATAAGTCCATGCACTTCGAAATTATAGATGCTGTAGGGTTTTCCTAGTTACATTCACTCTAGTTGCTTCCTTTTTGGTTCTTTCATCAATCAATCCACCAAAACTCAATATATACATCAGAGCCTAGCCAAGAACACTTACATAATCTCAATAAAACATCAAATACATGCATACAATTGAATGATCCAATAGCCACCAATCATAAGAAATCAATTAAAAGGGTGGAATCCTACCTCAAGTAAGTGAAATAGTTGGCTAAAGTTGAGTTTTTTGATCAAAGAAGTGATTGATGCTTTGAGATGAGATAAAATTGAGAGAGAATGAAAGAAGAGAGTATGAGATGGGGCAATTGGAAAAGAAGTCGAACATTTGAAGGATTTGGGCAGAAATTATAAGGTTGTTTAAGGCTTGGTAGTTGGTTTTCTTAAATCTCATTGGTTGCCAATTTTAGTGCTTGAAATTCAACCAACTTGCTGTCATATGTGGCTGTCTAGGCGCCACTTTTGGTGGGTGAAATGGCTGAATTTTTGGCCACTTGTTTTAGAGTTTTCAAGGTGTAATTCCATTGATTTGGTTCTAGCAATTTAAATGCCAAATCTTTACCGGTTTCCTACAAATTGGCAAAGTATTGCTAGAATTTCTGCATGCTCAATTTAATTTCTCCTAATCCTAATCTTTTAATTAACTTCTAATTACCCTATAATTAACCTCTAATTAATTTCTAATTAACATTATATATCCTATAAAATCAAATAAATCAATTAACAACATAAATTAATCATTTTGCAAACTTAGGGCCTTCTGTTTTCTATTTTTTTGTAGGTGATGGTATTTTCATAATTTTGGGCAAGTCTAGGGCCATCCCACATCATTTCACATGTGGACACCTCCTTGGCCCAAATGGCCAAGAATTGGGTTTCAATGTTTTTTACTACGCGATTTTGCTTCGTTTAAAACCTTATTCTACTAATTCTATTGATATAGGGACCTAAATGTTATTTTCTAAAAAATTCAGGGGTAATTGTGGAAAGAATGTTTGGGTTCAATGTATAATTACTAAAAGTTCTTGGGCAAAACTACAAATAACAAAAGTTTGCACTGGGATATTTCTGTAATTTCTTAATTTTTAGTATATGATAGTGCCATATTTTTAACGGCAATGCTACACTATCCTATAATTCCAAGTGTGACGATCGTCAAGCATAACGCTGCCTGAGAAATTTTCACTCTACCTAAGGGAAATAATTCAAAGTTTCTTTTACGCTATTTTTAGAAAGTAGGGAAGTTACACTCTACCCCCGAAAAAAGAATTTTTCCCTCAAAATTCATTTATCTCTAGTAATCCAGCTAAATGTCGTAGATCTCCACTAACACCGACCCTCATGTTGAGGTGATCAGGCTTGATATGCAGTCAAGTGTGATAGATAAACTACAATACACAACAGGGTTGCCATGTACAAACATCTATGTCTTTGTCATGTAAGAATCTAAAGCACGACTTTTCTAAACTTTCAAAGTATGCCTCCTAAGAAGCTTAATCAGTCCATCATAGGTCCCGCCCGATAGGACGAACTGCTCTAATACCATTTAATTTAATACCCTTCCAAGTACAGTACTATGCTTAAGTCATAGCATCATTTTCAGGAGTTGTTATTGTTATCTGATCAGACCTAGTCTGACAGCAACCTCTGGCCGTTTTTAATTTTTCTTGAACTATTTGCCGATAATACGGAAATAAACATTGGAGTGAGAATTTAAAATTCTCAGTAGGATTCTCTAGATTGATACACATAATGTCATCATCATTATCTCTAGTTGCTTTGGTTTATTATGAAAATGGTGAATATGTTATATAAACTGTTCAGTTTTATAGTTCGACAACATATTGTTTGAAGCATAGTTCATTTTATTCATACAAAAGTTAAACAGACAAAGAATCAAAACATCAACGTAGTAACATGAAGGATACTTGAATAAGGTGCATAGATTTATAATAAAATAAGGAACAATTGATTTCCATGCACAAATGAATGCATATAATTTCTTGGTGCAAGTGTCTTTCCTCTTTTAACTTTCTTTATTTCCTTTCTTTAGCACACCTAGGCGTTACGTATCGTCATCCCTAGGGTGCATATACCAGTTTGCACTTGAGCATTACGTATCACCATCCTCAAGTGCTAACTTTCTTTACTTTCTTTACTTGGCACACCTAGGCATTAAGTATCGTTGTCCCTAGGGTGCATTTACTAGTCTACACTTGAGTGTTACATATTGCCGTCCTCAAGTGCACTCCCTTACTTATCTTTTACTTGCACTTGGTCCCCTAGAGGTGAATGGGCTCTCTCATCTTAAGATAATAGCCTATTTTTCAGGACCTAGCTCATTCCTTTATAGGATTGCCGAGTTTACTTTTCTCGACGCTCCCACTGACTTATTCTCCTTAAATTTGTTCAGGGTTTAGCCCAAGTAATATCAAATTATTATTACATCTTTAATCATGAAGTCATGAATGCATATGCTAGAAGAATCATATTCATGATGTATGAGTTATAACATCCACCGAAATTTTCTTATCGTTTTTTCGCCTAATTTGTTCGGGTTTTTATCAAATAATTGAAGTTAATTAAGATTCAACTAGAATGTACACGAGTTCCGACTTCTGAATTGATTTCAAGTTACACACGAGTTTCGATCTCCAAATTTACTTCCAAGAGCTTTTCATTTCTATTGATGTTCCCGAGTTTGAGCATTAGGGTCGACTTTCGATATTGAATTGAGTTTTGAGATTATATAAGTTCCGAATTTCTGATGCATAAGGTTAATGTTTTGATTCCCGACTTCCGGGGTTATGGATCGATCTTCGAGATTGGTCCTGACCGAGTTTTAGAATTACGTGTAATAAGAGTTTTAAAGCATCGTAGTTCTCAACTACCGAGATGCAGGTATAAGGTTTTATGTTCTGGTATTAACTTCCAAGTTTATGATGAAGATCCTCGACTTTCGAGTTTAAGTATTTTAGATTTCATATTCTTGTCCTTGACTTCCGATTTTAAAGTGATTTGTTTGCTTGTAATTCCGATTTCCAACTTTAAGCCACAATTAGTCTTCCAAAACTTATGTATTTCCTAAGTTCCAAGTCTCGAATTTAGGGAGAATGGAAACGAGTTCCAATTTTTAGGCAAAATGGAAAATAAATTTCAGCCACCAAAGAGGGAAACATGGCTGATTTTTACCTACAAAATTTCAGCCAATCAAAATTTACAAAGCCAACTACCTCTTCAATGCTTAAATCAAATTTTTCCCTGTTGATTTGCGTCACTTTCTCTCCTTGCTTCAGACTTCTTTTTCTCTTCTCCACTTCTTCTTCTCTTCTCCTCTCAACTAAACTTCAAAACTTAGCAAGATCACATATAAAAAGGTAGAGGTTTAATTTTGTTCTTGTTGTTTTGATTGTAGGTGAATAATTTTGGCTTTATTTTCTCACTTTTTGATGTGATTAGTAAATGATGATGATGATCTTTGGCTATTTTGTGTTTAAATTTGATTAAGAAGTAGGAAAGAGTGAGAATAGGAAGATATGAGGGGCCGAGAGACTAAATTCCCTTGGCAGTCTATACGGTGGAGTATACAGCTCTGCATGCAGTTGTTCAAATTCAATGAAACCATTTTTATTTGAAATTAGACATTCAGGGCTTTCCATACATATATCATATTTGGCCATTGGATTAGTATTGAGAGATATGAATTTTTGAAATTTGACCTAGAAATCAAGACTTTCATCCGGGCAGTGTGAGTTGAGAGGTATGTAACTCACCCTACATAGCTTCAATTTGAGTTGTTAGAAAGGTTACACATAGAAGAACACCTCATAAAAATTCCAGAGTTAGATACAGTCTTGTTTGCTCCCAGTGGTTTAAAGAAGTTGCCCTATGTCCAAACCGAGCCAAAATAGGGCAGTTCAGGAAGGTCAAATTTCAAGGTTTATAACTCGAGCTCTACTAAAGAAAATGAAATGGAACTTATTGCAAATGAAGGCTTGTTCTGTTAGCTTTAATATGATGCTAATTTCATACGATTTGAGTTGGTTTTCGATTTTTAGGGTATTTTTACTTTTAAGTGTGTAATTCTAGCCTGCTTCAGGGCAGGCCGGGATAGAACTTAAATAACTTGAGCTATACTTATCGCAATTAGATGGGACCAAAGAGGTTAGAAAATAGACACATAACACTCTAACATATCCAAAATTTAAGTGCAGATGACTTAAATAGAAATTTTGGCTTGATTTACAAAAATCGGGTATGAATGTGCTGGGATAGTAATTATATCTTAAATGCAACATTTATTCCTATGAGATTGATGATGGAATTACAAATGAAATGTTATGATTCCTCTACAATTGACTGTTTGATACTGGCACTATTCACGGAAAAGCGGACACGTTCCGTTATGCTGCCAAAATTTCGTTAAGCCTATGCATGAGTTATACTCTACATTCAAATTCATGTGCATTTGCAAGAAGTTCATAAAGGTTATGTTACGATGAACATAAAGGTTATATTATGATGAAAGTTCCATAATACTTGGGCTAGCTCCGGATTAAAGGTAAGGGCAATAGATCGGTGGGAAGGTCTGGGAAAGTAAGCCTGGTATTCCTATATAGGAACGAGCTCGATTCTGAAAAGCAAACTATTACCCAGGAGTCTAAATGGCCAAGAACTCTTAGGGGACCAAGTGATGGAAAAGTTTATGAAGATAAGTTCAAGAATGAGTTTTGCATAGTTGTATTGAATAATCATTACAAATTATTTACAGCTTGACTGTTATGTTTACTTACTGCTATATCTTCAGTTATTCTGCTTATTATTTTATTTCTTGTACTGTCCTAAGTAAAATAGAATCTTGCCTCGGACCATACACTTTCTTGAACTTATTAAATATGGATAGTTCAATTTGGTCCCATGTTTTCATAATTAAATAAAAATTGAGGCAACTAAAAATGAATGTGTCGTCAGTTAAACACCATACATGAACCCTACTGAAAATTTCCTTAAATTCTTACCTCGCTTTATATTTTTACATCATTCTCAAATGCTAGTGATGGATTCGACCGCCACTCTTTTTATTGAGATTCTCAACCTGCAGCTCCACCATGATCCCATAGTGGACTCGCTATACATAGCCTGCTCCTGCAACTTCTGTCTTTACCTTTCTAGCAATAGGAATTTTGTTGTTCCCCTATTCCACCTTGCTTTTGACCCTGCTGCTCCATATTTTGCAATCCCATTGCATATGACACACCCTCCTCCAGCACCTCCAACACCGGTAGCACTTGCCGCACCTGCCAGTCCTCCACCCGAGTCACCTCCGCAGATGGTGCCAAACATCCCGCTCAGTTCCGAGAGTGATTCTTCTGAGACTACCAGCTCATCATCCTCCTCCTCGGGACGCAATATGGACTACTTCCCAACTGGGTCTGGTGTAGCCAACGGCTACCTGACCGAGTAGGTCCTCGCCGAGAGTTCGATTGTACAACATGGCCCTCTTTTGGTAGTGTACAGCGTTGGGTCACAGGATTAGCCACATGTATATCTGTTAGTTTGAAATGTCCTCTAAGGACTCCATAGGATCATTTTGACTGACACGGGCCTTCTTTTTGGTACACTGGCCCTACTCATGTATCCTATTTTACACTTGTACATAAACTGAAGCGTTGGCTTCCATCCTATACATCTATCTATGTATACAGTTGAAAATATATCACTTATTCTTATCTTTTCTGTGTGTTTATTAAACCTTGCTACGCTCTGCGATGTTGATTACGTTCATTACATACAGCGCATCGTCCCGTATGTTTAAAAAAAAAAATAGAGAGAGACCTGATATGATAAATAAATAGTAAGCAGAGTATCAACATGATAATATAATCTACTTAATTTCATGCTATGACTTAAGCATAACATTAAATTAGGAGGGTGTTACATGAGTCATATAATTCTGCCGAAAATTCGGCAGTATAACTGATCGAGTTCGCTTACCCATGAATAGTATCAATCAACCCCATAGTCATTCATACAAAAAAATTAATATAATGCATCAATCTTTCAATACTTATACAAAATTTGCAATCTTTGAATTTGAATTGAGTTCCTGCCAATTTTCTTCAATTCTTCTTGGTTTTATAAATTAAGCCATAATTTTTGTTTAATTCTTTTAGACCTGAATTTTGGATATGGTGAAATTTTATGTGTCTAGTTTTTAACCTCTTTCATTCTATTCAATTTTGATAAGTATAACTCATGTTATTAAGGTTTAACCTAGGTCTGCCCTGTTATTAGGCAGATTTAGGCACTAAAAAGTAAAAATTCACTAATAATAGGAAATTAATTGGAATGATATGAAATTATATCATTTTAAAGCTAATTGAACTAGCTTTCATTTTCAACAAGTTTCATTTCATTTAAGTAAGTAGAGCTCAAGTTATAAGCTCTTGAATTTGGCTAACTTAAGCTACCCTATTCTAGCCCAGTCAGAACATGGGGCAATTTCAATAAATTAGCAATAGGGACCAAATTTGATTCTGAAATTTTGTTGGAAGTTGTCCTATTCTAAGCTTTCTAATAAAATTGGTTGCACTTAATTTGAAGTTGTACAGGGCAAGTTATGCCCTATAAAGCCACTCTGGTCAAATTTGGAGGCAAAAACCTAGGGAAATTTCAAAAAATCATATCTCACTCAATACTAATGCAATGACCTTATAATTTATGTTTGGAAAGCTTGCTCTAAATTTCTATTTTCATTTAAAATTGGTCTTATACCATTTAGATGTCCGTAGAGAAATTCGTACACTTCAAAAGTATGGATGCCGTAGGCTTTCCGTAGTTAAGTTCACTTTGGTTGCTTCCTTTATGATTCTTTCATTAATTAATCCACCAAAACTCAATATATCCATCGGAGCCCATCCAAGAACACTTACATATTCTCAATAAAACATCAAATACATGCATACAATTGAATGATTCAATAGCCACCAATCATAAGAAATCAATTAAAAGGGTGGAATCCTATTTCTAGTAAATGAAATAGTTGGCTAAAGTTGAGTTTTTTGATCAAAAAAGTGATTGATGCTTTGAGATGAGCTGAAATTGAGAGAGAATCAAAGAAGAGAGTATGAGATGGGGTAGTTGGAAAAGAAGTCAACCCTTTGAAGGATTTAGGAGGAAATTATAAGGTTGTTTAAGGCTTGGTAGTTGGCTTTCTTCAATTTCATTGGTTGCCAACTTTAGTGGTTGAAATTCAACCAACTTGCCCTCATATGTGGCTGTCTAGGCGCCATTTTGGGTGGGTGAAATGGCTGAATTTTTGGCCACTTGTTTTAGGATTTTCAAGATGTATTTCCACTAATTCCATTCTGGCAATTTAAAATGCCAAATCTTTATCGGTTTCCTTCAAATTGGCAAAGTATCACTAGAATTTTCTGAATGCTCAATTTAATTTCTCCTAATCCTAATCTTTTTAATTAACTCCTAATTACCCTCTAATTAACCTCTAATTATTTTCTAATTAACATTACATATCCTATAAAATCAAATAAATCGATTAACAGCATAAATTAATCATTTTGCAAACTAAGGGCCTTATGTTTTCTGTTTTTAGTAGCTAATGGCATTCTCATAATTTTGGGCAAGTCTAGGTACATCCCACATCAATTCACATGTGGACACCTTGGTTGCCCAATTGACCAAGAATTAGGTTTTGAGGTTTTCGCTATGTGATTATACTTTGTTTAAAACCTTATTCTACTAATCCTATTGATGTAGGGACCTAAATATCATTTTCTAAAAAGTTATGGGGCAAAACTACAAATAACTAAAGTTTGATAGGGATATTTCTATAATTTCCTAATTTTTAGTATATGATAGTGCCATATTTTCAATGGCAGTGCCATGTTACCCTATAGTTTCAAGTGCGAGAATCATCAAGTATAATGCTGCCTGAGAAATTCTCACACTGCTTAATGGAAATAATTTAAAGTTTCTTTTACGCTAATTTTAGAAAGTAGGGACGTTACACTTTATCCCCTTAAAAAGAATTTTGCCCTCAAAATTCCTTTATCCCTAGTAAGCCAACTGAATGTCGTAGATCTTCGTCTACATCGAGCTTCATATTGAGGTGATCAGGTTCAACATGCAGTCAAGTATGACAGATAAACTACAATACACAACAGGGCTGCCATGCACAAACATCTATGTCCTTGTCATGTAAGGACCTAAAGTAAGACCTTTCTAAACTTTCAAAGTATGCCTCCTTGGAAGCATAATCAGCCCATCCTAGGTCCGAATAGGACGAACTGCTCTGATAGCATTTATTGTAACAACCTCCCAAACACAGTACTATACTTAAGTCATAGCATCATATTTGAGAGTTATTACTGGTACCTGAACGGACCTTGTCTGACAACAATCTCTAGTTGTCTTTAATATTTCTTGGACTATCTGGAGATAATATGGAAATAAACATTGGAGTGAGAATTTAAAATTCTTGGTAGGATTCTATAGATTGCCACATAGTGTCATCGTTATTATTTCTAGCTACTTCGGTTTATTATGAAAAAGGTGAATATGTTATATAAACTGTTCAATTTTATAGTTCAAAAATATATTATCTGAAGCAGAGTTCATTTTATTCATGCGTTTGTTAAACAAATAGAGAATCTAAACATCAACATAGTAATATGAAGGATACTTGAATAAGGTACATAGATTTATAAAAAAATAAGGAACAATTGATTTCCATGTATAAATGAATGCATATGACTTCTTGTTGCAAGTGTCTTTGCCTCTTTTAACTTTATGTACTTCCTTTCTTTGGCACACCTAGGCATTATGTATCGCCATCCCTAGGGTGCATGTACTGGTCTGCACTTGAGTGTTACGTATCACCATCCTCAAGTGCTAACTTTCTTTACTTTCTTTAGTTGGCACACCTAGGCATTACATATTGCTGTGTTAGGGTGCGTTTACTGGTCTACACTTGAGCATTACGTATAGCCATCCTCAAGTGCACTCCCTTACTTATCTTTCGCTTGTACTTCGTCTTCTAGAAGTGAATAGCCTCTCTCACCTCTGGGCAATAGCCTGCTTTTTAGGATCAAGCTCGTTCCTTTCAAGGATTTCCAGGTTTACTTTCCCCGATGCTTTCACTAACTTATTCTCCTTAAATTTGTTCAGGGGTTGGCTCAAGTAATATGGAATTATTATTACATCTTTAATCATGAAGTCATGAATGCATATTCTAGAGGAATCATATTCAAGATGCATGAGTCATATAATTCTGCAGAAAATTCGGTAGCATAACAGATCGAGTCCACTTGCCCACGAATAGTACTAATCAATCCAATAATCATTGATACAGAAAAATGAATATAATGCATCAATTTGTCGATATTTATACAAAATTTGCAACCGTTGAATTTGAATTGAGTTTTGGCCAATTTCCTTCAATTCTACCCAATTTTATAAATTAAGCCATAATTTTTGGTTAACTCATTTAGGCTTGAATTTTGATATGATGAAGTGTTATGTGTCTAGTTTTTAACCTCTTTAATCCCATTCAATTTTGATAAATATAACTCACATTATTAATGTTTAATCTAGGTCTGTCTTGTTGCTAGGTAGATTTAGGCACTAAAAGGTAAAAATTCACTAAAAATAGGAAACTAATTGGATTGATACGAAACTATACCATTTTAAAGCTAATTGAACTAACTTTCATAACAAGTTTCATTTCATTTGATAAGTAGAGCTCAAGTTATGAGCTCTTGAAATTGGCTAACTTAAGCTGCCTTGTTCTATGTCGGTCAGGATATGGGGCAATTTCAATAAATTATTGGGAGCAATAGGGATCGCATTTGATTCTGAAATTTTTCTAGAATGTTGTCCTATTGTAAACTTTCTAATACAATTGGTTGCACCCAATTTTAAGTTGCATAGGGCGAGTCATATCCTATACAAACCACTCTGGTCAGATTCGGAGGTAGACACCTACGGTAAACTTCAAAAAATCATATCTCACTCAATATTAATTCAATAGCCATATAATTTATATATTTGGAAAGCTATAAATGTCCATTTTCATTTAAAATTGGTCTCGATGTCTAGAAACGAGTCCATACACTTCGAAAGTATGGATGCCATAGGGTTTTCCTAGTTAAGTTCACTCTGGTTGCTTTGTTTTTAGTTTTTTCATTAATCAATCTACCAAAACTCAATTTATATATCAGAGCCCAGCCAAGAACGCTGATATAATCTCAATAAAACATCAAATACATGCATATAATTGAATGATTCAACAGCCACCAGTCATAAGAAATCAATTAAAAGGGTAGAATCCTACCTCTAGTAAGTGAAATAGTTGGCTAAAGTTTAGTTTTTTTATCAAAGAAGTGGTTGATGCTTTGTGCTGAGATGAAATTGAAAGAGAATGAAAGAAAAGAGTATGAGATGGGGCAGTTAGAAAAGAAGTCGACCCTTTGAAGGATTTGGGAGGAAATTATAAGGTTGTTTAAGGCTTGGTAGTTGGCTTTCTTAATTCTCATTAGTTGCCAACTTTAGTGGTTGAAATAACTTGCCCTCATATGTGGCTATCTAGGCACCATTTTTGGTGGGTGAAATGGCTAAATTTTTGGCCACTTGTTTTAGGGTTTCCAAGGTGTAATTCTATTGATTCGGTTCCGGCAGTTTAAAATGCTGAATCTTTATCGGTTTCCTTCAAATTGGCAAAGTATTGCTAGAATTTTCTACATGCTCAATTTAATTTCTCTTAATCCTAATCTTTTTAATTAACTTCTAATTACCCTCTAATTAACCTCTAATAAATTTCTAATTAACATTACATATCCTATAAAATCAAATAAATCGATTAACTGCGTAAATAAATCGTTTTTGCAAACCCAGGGCCTTCTGTTTTCTATTTTTTGTAGCTAATGTCGTTTTCATAATTTTGGGCAAGTTTAGAGGCATCCCACATTATTGCACATATGGACACCTCTGTGGCCAAATTGGCCAAGAATTGGGTTTCGACATTTTTTGCCACATGATTCTGGTTCGTTTAAGATCATATTCTACTAATCCTATTGATGTAGGGACCTAAATATCATTTTTTTAAAAGTTTAGGGGTAATTATGGAAAGAATCTTTGGGGTCAATGTGTAATTACTAAAAATTCTGGAGCAAAACTAAAATAACAAAAGTTTGCATACGGGTATTTCTATATTTCCTAATTTTTAGTATATGGTAGTGCCATATTTTCAACGGTAGTGCTACGCTACCCTGTAGTTCCAAGTGCAATGATCATTACGCATAATGTAACGACCGAAAATTTCATTCTTATTAACCGAGTTGTTCGATTTTTATCAAATAAGTGGGTTTAAATGAAACTCGATTAAATATTTACTTAAAGCCAATTAAGTGTGATTTAGGAGTAATTAGGCTTGGTGGAATTAGATTAGGAACATAAGAAACCTCACAGAATTTTTCTAAAAATCGATTTACCGATTTAAGAGGAATCGGTAAGATTTCGGTAATTTAAATTGTTGAAACCGGATCAATAGAAATTATACTGTGAGAACCCTAGGATGGATGGCCAAGATTTAGCCAACTTACCCATGCAAGTGGTGCCATCTCAACCCTCCAAATGGGCTGCCAAACTAAGTTACATAACTTGCTCCAATCCACCAATCACATATAACTTGCTTGAGAAGTTTTTAAATTTTTCCTTTTCTTCCCTTGCACATTTTCGGTCTATATATCTGATCCCTCCCCATTCATTTTTCACCATCACACTTCATCTCAACACATATCATTTTCCTTTCCTACAAACCTTCAAGCCATCACCAGACTTCTTCAACTCCCACCACAAACTCAACAAGAATCATACCTAGCAAAGGTAGCAATCCTACTTCTCTTTTTATTTTTCCCTTGGTTTGGAGTGGTGTGTGGGTCTTGATACTTTGTGCCATCGATGATATATGGATTGATGATGATGTTTTATAGTTGATTATACATGTATGTTATGATTAACAATGGAATTGGTAGGAAAGAACTTGAAGAAAAGAGAAAACTCAAGAAGCTGTTAGAGTTTTTTCTCGGCAGTCTGTGCGGCGGAGTGTACAACTCTGCCTATAGTCATTTAAATTCCATGAAACTATTTTTATGTAAAACTAGACATTCGGCGCTTTCCATACATGTATAATATAAGGCCATTGGATCAGTATAAAGATAGATATGAATTTTGGAATTTTAACCTAAAAATCAAGACCTTTATCCGAGTAGTATGAGTTGAGAAGGGTGTAACTCACCCTATACAACTCCAAATTGAGTGAAACTAACTTTGTTCCATAAAAATTTTTGAGTTAGATAAGGTCCCATTTGTTCCCAATGAGTCAAGAAAATTTCCCTATGTCCAATCCAGGCTAGAACAAGGTAGTCCAGTAGGGTCAAGTTCCAAAGTTTATATCTCGAATTATACTTATTCAAATGATATGAAACTTACTTCATTTGAAAGCTCGTTCTGTTAGCTTTAGATGGATATGAATTTCGCATGATTTTACCTATATTTCTATTTTTAGTGGATTTTTCCTTATAAGAGTGCAATTTTGGCTAGAAGTAGGATGAGTCTGGGACAAGACATAACAACTTGAATTAATGTCAGAAATCAGGACTTAGTAAATAGAGAGCAAGGTCGGTACACTTAAAAATTGAACTTTAAACTTAGTAGATAGGGTTGAATGTGGGAGAAATGTACTTAAGATTGAACTCGAGAGAGGTTACTTAGAATTGAACTCGGAAAAGTACACTTATGGTTTGACTCGGGAGGTCATACTTAAGATTGAACTCGGAAGGTATACTTAAGGCCGAGCTCGGAACTTAGTGAATAGGAAATTACATCGAATGTAGTCCAGATCGGGAACTTAGAATTTAGGAAACACTCAAAAGTCTTGAAAGACCAAATTGTGGATTCAGGCCGGAGCTCGGGATCATAGGTACACAAAACCCTTATACACGTAATTTTGAGACTTGACCCAGAACCAATCTCGGGTGATTAAACATAACCCCGGAAGTCGTGAATCTTATAATCTTGGAAGGTTGAACATAACCCCGAAGGTCGGAACTCGTATAATATCGGAACTCGGAATTCACTTAAGCTTGAAAATGAACTCGGGAACCTCATTAGAAATTAAAAACTTGCAAGATAGATTGATGCTTAAGATTATAAATCTTGCACTTATTGATATTGTTATGTTTTTGGTATGAATATTGTAACACCCAATAGTTCCATTCTATGCTTAAGTCATATTATGGAATTACTTGTTGTTACTTTTGCTCGCGGAACTAACAATACCTTCTAGAAATTACTTTTTAACGAAAATAGGGGCAAAATTTTTTTTTGAACAAAACAAGTAAACCGTTTTTGAAATCAAGAGCCATGAGCGCATCGTGAACGTGTAAAAGCAAACATCGGTATTTTATTCATACATCACCTTTAACATACATAGAATCCATAAGAATAACCACAATCTCAACTAAAGATAACATTCATTCCATAGCCATCTTTAATAATATGATAATAGTCATACTAGAGTCATACATAAGGTAATAATGGGTCCAATATCTACCGTCGGCCCTACACAAGGAACCTACTAAATACATAATAAAAGGAAAATACATCAGGAAACCCTACTACCCAAGCATGCCACACAACAAAATAATAACCCTATAACTACAACCAAAAGGGGCCATCCTCGTGCTCGACTCTGCATGCAATCGTCACATTAAGCATCAAGCAGGAAGAAACAGTTCCCATATCCACTAGGAGAAGCACCGCCACGTCCCCTTCCTCGAGCACGTCCTCGCCCACGGGGCACAACACGGGTACGAATGAACCCACACCAACGAACCGGGGTTGAAGCTGGGCCAACAGATGAAGCAGAAGAATCAGAAGATAGACGAATCACCGAAGGTTGCGACGAACCCGAACGATGAGATCTTCCAGAATGAGTCGGATAGAAAGGCTCAAACGGATCGGTCTCCACATGGTAGCTCGAATAAGACGGCTCCGAGGGGTTGGACTCTAGTGAAATAGTTGGAGTTAAGCACATATCTGGGTCAGTCTCGTCATCATCGGTGGGGTATCTCGGTGGCTGAAAATAGGGGCGGATGTCATCCATAGTAACCTTGCCAAATGGCTGATGCGGTTAGAAAAATGGGCTCATCACGGGAGTTTGAAACTGGCGGTCATGGAAGATGTAGACCCTGATTGCTGCGTTCGTCAACAGCATAGAGGCATTCAGCACTGAGTCAAAGTGCCAACGCCACATTGGGAACTCAATGTAGATCACCACCGTGCCCGATGTCGACATCCTCTGAAGACGATACGGAAAACGTAGGAATGAGAAATACTAAATTTCTCAGTAGGATCGCGACTAAACAAACACAATGTCATCATTATCGTCCTAGCTACTTCAGGTTTAATTATAAAAATAGTGGACAGGTATAAGTTAAATTTTAATGGTTTCAAAAAATGTAAATCCCGAAGCGGGTTACTTTTAACTTTATCATCATATCCATAGTATCATACATATGCATACATGCTAATATACATAACATACATTCATAATGCACATAAGGAATATAATAACATGTATGGCTATGCAACTCATCAACTTGACCATGGTCCTACTTTGACTTTCGTTTTTAGCATGTGCTTAACATTCTTTTACTTTTCCTTTGAAATAGATTGCTTTTGGACATGAGCTCATTCCGTGACCATTGTCATGCAGTACTAACCAAATCAAACTAAGCCGATATTGGTTGCCTCTAAGTTGGACGGTCCTCCATATCACCTTTGCCTCCCTCATAAAGGTTCCTTGAGTCTTTGTGGATCGTCGTCTCACACTTCCCGTACCGAAGTGATTGAAGGGTCATGTCCTATCAATTCTTTTCTTATCATTATACTTTACATGCATAGTTCTTCTTTGATTAGACACATGCAATGATATGACTAAGTCCATAATTTTGACGGAAATCCGGCAGCATAACGGCTAGACCGGAGTTTTCCCAAAATGCCAATCAGAAACTTTCAACCAACAATTCATCATATCATTATACTCATCATTCAATCACGAGACAAAGCTCAATCAAACTTGTCATTCATCGTCCCAAATGGCATCATACATTCATACCCTAAAGGGGGTTCATAGTTGTGTTATTCTTTGTGAAAATATTATGAATCATCAAATAATTTCTCATGGTTACCCGTGAGAGAATCACATAGTTAAGATATGTGTATATAGTCTTTTAGTTACTTAGCTCTCATATGAAATTATTCTTCACTTGAGTTCATGTTTTATTGAATACTTGTTCAAATTAATTAAGTTAAGTGATTGTTTCCTTTCCTTGAGATAATACACTTAGTGATTCCTAGGTTCATGGTATGATTAGAGGCCCTAATCATACTTCTGTTCCCAAGGAGTTCGAGATCCCTCTAATCCTTGGGTCATTACAACGTATAACCACATCATGAACCCAACAGCACCGTGATCACTAAACACCAAGGGTGATTTTTAACTCAATCAAGTTACAAAGCTTCAAGCTTTTATCTTAAAGATTAGATCTTTATGAAATAATGGTTCAAGTTACTAGCTTTTAACTAAAAAGTCTTGTTCTTTATGAAAGTTGACTCATTTAATTATTCTAAGACCATTAAGGTCTTAACTTTATGACTTAAAGTTGTCTTTATATTAAAAAGGTTCCTACTTTATCAAGTGGTGATACAAAACATTACTTTAAGGTTAAAAAGTCTTAATCTTTATAAAAGCTAACACTTTCTAGCATTGTTTTGGTTCAAAATCTAAACTTTATGAATGAAATATTATAAAACAACACTTTTATGACTTAAAAGTCTCATTCTTGATTAAAGTTTGAAACTTTATGAAAAGTCTTTTCTTTAAGGTTTGATTTCTAAGACATAAAGTGACAAGATATCATTTTCTAACTGAAAAAGGCTTATTATGCCAAAAAACTTAGACTTTTACATGTATTCTTGTCTTTAAAATAAAACAAAAGAAGACTTTATGATAGCACTAAAACTTGTGCCATTTTTGTGTATCAAGAAGCAAATTTTTTAAAGTTTAAGGCTTTTAAAATGTTTATAGTCTTGTCAAATCATGAAAAACATAAAAACATAAGGCTTTTCCAATCATCTACTCATCATAAGAAAAGGAAGAACTTCAAACAAGATCCCATCAAGGACGCTCAACAATAAGAACATACTTTCCAAAAGTAGAAACTTAAGAACACTTGAAAAACATCAAGAACATATTTTTCTAAAGGTAGAAACTTTAGAACACTTGAAGAACATTAAGAACATATTTTTCTAAAAATAGAAACTTTTGCTCATGAAGAGCATGAAAGATTTCCTCAAGTTTTCACTCAAAGATCTTGGTCATGAAGAGAACCAAGCTTCAAGCTTTCTTGAGTAAACAAAACAAAAAGATGAAGATAACTACCTAAGCTTGGAAAATAGCATCTTTGAGGAAGAAGAAGAAGATGAAGAAGACTCCTCCTTGGTTGATGATGGTGGTGGTTTTGAATGAGCAAGGAGAGAACTCTTGAGTTCTCTTGAAAATGAGTCTTGTAGTGTTTAGATCTTATCTCCAAAGACTAAAAGATGTGATCTTTGAAGGGCTTAGTGAGGAAGGTTTGGTTATGGAGGTGGAGAATGATGAAGAAGATGAAGAAGAAGAAATGTAGAGAAAGGCTGGAGAGTTTGAAAACTTTAGAGAGAGAATGAGAAGTTGAAAATGAAGTGAATGTGTGTGTGTTGTGTTGTTGTGGCCATAACTTTGAGTAGGGTGGGGGGGAGATATTTTTGCTTCATTTTGTGTTAATTAAGGTTTAGGGAGACAAATTAGATGATGGGGGAACAAAGCATGTACAAACTCTTACATAAAGCACTCTTGTCTCATGCTTTATGCTTTTATAACATCACTATTTACTTTATTGTCTAGTTGACTAAATTTGAATTTAATCATGTGATTAAGTGCTCATACAACTTAATTAAGGTGATCAAGCAAGGATTAATGATTAACACACAAGAACACGATTAACAAAAATTAATCTTATGATTAAGCTTAATTGACTTTAATTAAACTCGATTAAGCTAATTAAAGGCGATTAATGCTTAATTAAGCTACCAAGAGTCTGACTTGCTTAATTAGAGATTATCTAATCTCGATTAAGCATTCTCTTGACTTTTTTTTTTTCATCCAAGTTAACTCATAAACTCTTTGTTAACCCTTTAATTAAGCCCTAATATCATAATTTCTCATTAAGTGCCTAATTACTCAGGGTTACTGAGGTAATTTAGCACGACACGAAATTGAGGATGTTACATTGCTCTTCACCTTTAAAAAGAATTTTGCCCTCAAAATTCATTACCTGTAAACAAATTCGGATACTCATTCTTCATTTCGGTCTCCAGCTCCCACTTATATTCTTCCACATATCCTCTACCCTAAGCCACCTTGACCAAGGGTACCGTCTTACTGCTTAACTGTTTTGCCCCACTATCACGATCCGAGACAGCGATAGATTGAAAGTTAGGTCCTCCCTTAACTGTATGATTTTGAGCCCAAGTAGATGATAAAGATCGGAATGGTATTTTCTCAATTGAGACACATGGAAAACATCATGAAAGTTTGACAAATTTGGAGGTAAGGCCATTTGGTAAGCAATTGTCCCGAAACGTTTTAAAATTTGAAAAGGGCCAAGAAAACGGGGGCTTAAATTTTTGACCTTCATGGCTCTACCTATGCTGGTCGTAGGAGTGATTTTTAGGAATACATGTTCTCCTTCTTGGAACTCTAGAGGCTTTCTCCTCTTATCCGCATAACTCTTTTGATGGCTCTGGGCTGCAAGGATTATGTCCCTAGTCCTTCTGATTTGCTCTGTGGTCTGCCTCACATGATCAGGTCCTAATAAGCTTTGCTTACCCAATTCATACCAACACAGGGGAGATTGGCACTTCCTTCCATACAAAGCTTCGTAGGGTGCCATACCAATACTTGCTTGATGGCTATTGTTATAGGCAAACTGGATCAAAGGTAAGTATTTGTGCCAACTTCCTCGGTTGTCCAACACACAAGCTCTCAACATATCTTCCAAAGTTTGCATGGTCCTCTCTGACTGTCCATCCGTTTGGGGGTGATAAGCTGTACTTAGGCAAAGCTTCGTCCCAAATGCCTTTTGCAAGGCTCCCCAGAATCTAGAGGTAAACCTCAGGTCTCTATCTGAGATTATGGTTGAAGGTACACCATGCAGTCTTACTATCTCTTGAACATACAACTGGGCTAACTTTTCCAAAGGATAAGTAGCTCGAATGGGCAAAAAGTGAGCAGACTTGGTTAATCTGTCAACAATTACCCATATCGCATCGAAACCAGCTTGCGTTTTGGGTAAACCCATCACGAAGTCCATAGAGATACTTTCCCATTTCCATTCTGGGATCTCCAATAGTTGCAACATACCAGAGGGCTTTTGGTGCTCAATCTTCACTTTCTGGCAGACTAAACACTTGTCTACCAACTCCGCAACATCCCTCTTCAATCTTAGCCACCAGAACATCTTCTTAACATCTTGATACATCTTTGTCACACCAGGGTACACAGACTCTTCCTTCAAATTTCCATAGTCCATTTGTACCTTGTGCAAAATCCTTCAACTTTCCCTTTTTCACCAATGCTAGGGTCTTCAAGAACTCTTCTTCCTCACTTTGGGCTTAAGCAATTTGACTTTTGAAATTGCTCGTTATCCTAAGCTGATTCAATCTTAAACTATGGGGGTTCAACATAACTCCAAGGTTAAAGTCTCTAAAGCTCCTTACTAGCTCATCCTCCTTGACCATCATCCCTGATGCATGCAAAGATCTCTGACTTAATGCATTAGCCACCATATTGGCTTTCCCAGGATGATAGTTCAACCCAAAATCATAATCCTTCAGAAACTCCATCCATCTCCTTTGCCTCATATTCAACTCCTTTTGATCAAAGAGATACTTCAAGCTCTTATGATTAGAGAACACCTCAAACCTCACACCATACAAATAATACCTCCATATTTTCAGGGCAAACACTACAGCCGCTAATTCCAAATCATGAGTTGGGTAGTTCACTTCATGAGCTTCAACTGTCTAGAGGCATAAGCTACCACATTCCTATTCTGCATCAAGACACAACCTAAACCTCTCCCAGAGGCATCACAGTAAACCTCAAACAATCCACTAGGGTCTGGCAAAACTAATATTGGAGTTTAGGTTAACTTACTTTTTAGCTCCTGAAAACTCTTCTCACAGTCCATTATCCACACAAACGGGGCATCCTTCCTCGTCAACTTGGTTAAGGGTAAAGATATCTGGGAAAATCCTGTTTATAAACCTGTGGTAGTAACCGGCTAAACCCAAGAAACTCCTTATCTCAGTCATTGAGGTTGGCTTCTCCCAATTCATCATCGCCTCAATCTTACTTGGATCTACAGTAATACCCCCTTGTGACACCACATGCCCTAAGATTACTTCCTCCATCTAGAATTCACACTTAGATAACTTGGCATAAAGCTTCCTTTCCCTTAAGATCCTTAATACAACCTTCAAATGTTCTTCATGTTCCTCCTTTGTTCTCGAATAAATGAGAATATCATCTATGAAAACAACTACAAACTTGTCCAAATAGGGCCTAAAGATACTGTTCATATAATCCACGAAAATAGCAGGGGCATTAGTCAATCCAAACGACATCACCGTAAACTCATAATGCTCATACCTAGTCCTAAAAGCTGTCTTGGGTATATCCTCCTCCTTCACCCTTATTTGATGATATCCAAATCTCAGATCAAATTTAGAGAATATAGCTACACCTCGTAATTGGTCCATGAGGTCATCTATCCTAGGCAAGGGATACTTGTTCTTAACAGTCACCTTGTTTAATTGCCTATAATCCACACACAGCCTCATACTCCCATCCTTCTTTTTCATAAATAACACTGGGGCTCCCCAAGGTGAGGCGCTAAGTCTTACAAACTTTTTTCCCAACAACTCTTCCAATTGTCCTTTCAACTCCAACAACTCCAGTAGGGACATCCTATAGGGTGCTATAGAGATTGGCCCCGTACCCGACACCAACTCTATAGAAAACTCGATTTCCGTTTCTGGGGGAAACTCAAGTATGTCGTCAGGAAACACATCCGGGTATTCCCTAACTACAGGGATCTCATCTAATACCTGCGCGAGTTCCACTTCACTTGCCATAAGGAGAACATATCCCTGATCACCAAACTCACTACTTCCTACCCTAACAGAGTTCAAAAACAAACTAACAGGCTTCACGGGCTTAACAGGTACAGGGGGAAGAACAACAGATTTTTCAGAGCAATTTATCATAGCATGGTTAACTGAAAGCCAATCCATGCCTAGAATCAAATCTAAACCAGACAAAGGCAAACAAATTAGATTTGCTACGAAAGGCCTACCATCAATTTGGAATTGACAACTCAAGCAACAATGACAAGTCTTAACTGGTTTCCCAGCAGGGGTAGAAACGATTAACATATAAGGCAATTCAGACATAGACAATCCTAACCTATCTACACAATCACGAGAAATAAAGGAGTGTGTAGCTCCAGAATCATATACAGCACAGTTAAGGTCGTACCATTGACCTCGCACTTACCTTGGATCAGATCGTCGGACCGAGTGGTCTCCTTAGCATTAAGGGCAAAGACCCTTCCTTGATGTTGGGACTTGTTGGCAGGGGACAATAGCTTGACAGTGCAGTCTCTAGCCATATGCCCAGCCTTTTCACATTGAAAACACACATTCTGGCCAGCTAAATAGGGGCATCCTCCATGATGTTTACTACACTTAGGGCATGCTTGACCATTTGCCAGCTTGGTTGGATTCCCAGTAGGCTTCTGGGGTTGCTTTCCTTTGAAACCTCCACCTTGAAATGGTTTCCTTGGGGGTTGGGCTTGAACTTCTACCCTTGCGGTGCCAACTTCTTCTTGTAGTTCTTCGACCTTGCCACCGATAGCTTGCGGTTGCAATCCTCCACCAAATGGCACTTGTTGATGAGCGCAGCATAATCACGGATCTCTATTGGTTCTACAGATGCCAGTATCTTCTCACGTAATCCCCCGTCAAACTTCACACATTTCCAATGCTCATCCAGGTTCTCTTGATAAATCGTCGAGAACTTGCACAGCTCTTCGAGCTTGGCCGTATACTCAGCAATATTCATGGTCCCTTGTTGCAAACTCATGAACTCCAGCTCCTTCGTATTCCTCACGGATACAGGAAAATACTTCTCATGAAAGCCCGTCTTGAAAATCTCTCAAGTGATGTGGGTTTGAGCTCCTTCCAACAACCTCTTTATGCCTACCCACCAGAACTCGGCTTCAGCTTCCAACATATAGGTAGCAAAGGCTACCTTCTGCTCCTCGATGCAAGCCAACACTGTGAAAATCCTCTTGATAGCCTTGATCCACTCATCAACTTGATCAGGGTTGTACGTCCCTCTAAAGCAAGGCAGATTTGCCTTCCTGAACTCAGCAAACTTAAGGTACTCAAGATCTACCTTAGCTCCTCCATTGTGCCCTTCAGGATTCTCTTCATCTCTTTGCTCTATTCGCTCCATCATGCGATGGGCAGCATCAACTTGCTCCCTCATAGTAGCAGCCATTTCATGGAGAGTCCCCATGACTTCCTCGGGACCTTCCGGCTCACTACAGGGCCTACCATGTCTTCCTGAAGCCATTAGTTCCTAGTACACAAGACAGAAGACATTGAGTTGATCAAGCTCAACATTTATGTTGAGTGAACTAGCAACTAACCACATTCAAGACAGACAATCATGCACATCTAACTCCTATATTTCATCATACAGACGAGACTCAAAGCATGACTTAAGTAAAACGTATGCTTAGAAGTATAGTCAGTCCATCCCTAGGCTTTTCAAGGACAAACTGCTCTGATACCAAAATGTAACACCCTAATAGTTCCATTCTATGTTTAAGTCATATTGTGGAATTACTAATTGTTACTTTTGCTCGCGGAACTAACAATACCTTCTAGAAATTACTTTTTAACGAAAATAGGGGTAAAATTTTTTTTTTTTTGAACAAAACAAGTAAACCGTTTTTGAAATCAAGAACCATGAGCGCATCGTGAACGTGCAAAAGCAAACATCGCTATTTCATTCATACATCACCTTTAACATACATAGAATCCATAAGAATAACCACAATCTCAGATAAAGATAACATTCATTCCACGGCCATCCTTAATAATATGATACTAGTCATACCAGAGTCATACATAAGGTAATAATGGGTCCGATATCTACCGTCGGCCCTACACAAGAAACCTACTAAATACATAACAAAAGGAAATACATCAAAAAAATCTTACTACCCAAGCATGCCATACAACAGAATGATAACCCTATAACTACAACCAAAACGGGCTATCCTCGTGCTCAGCTCCGCATGCAATCGTCACATCAAGTATCAGGTGGGAGGAAACAATTCCCATATCCACTAGGAGAAGCACCACTATGTCCCCCTCCTCGGGCGCATCCTCGACCACAGGGCACAGCGCGGGTATGAATGAACCCACACCCGCGAACTGGGGGTGAAGCTGGGCCAATAGATGAAGCAGAAGAGTCAGAAGATAGACGAATCACCAAAGGCTGTGACGAACCCGAATAGTGAGATCCCCAAAAATGAGTCAGATAGAAGGGCTCAGACGAATCGGTCTCCACATGGTAGCTCGGATAAGATGGCTCCGAGGGTTCAAAATCCAGTGAAATAGTCAGAGTCAAGCAGGTATCTGGGTCAATCTCGTCATCATCGATGGGGTATCTCGATGACTGAAAATAGGGGCGGATGTCATCCATAGTAACCTGGCCAAACGGCTTATGCGGTTGGAAAAATGGGCTCATCACGGGAGTCTGAATTCTCTTGAAAATGAGTCTTGTAGTGTTTAGATCTTGTCTCCAAAGACCAAAAGATGTGATCTTTGAAGGGCATAGTGAGGAAGGTTTGGTTATGGAGGTGGAGAATGATGAAGAAGAAGAAATGTAGAGAGAGGTTGGAGAGTTTGAGAACTTTAGAGAGAGAATGAGAAGTTGAAAATGAAGTGAATGTGTGTGTGTTGTGTTGTTGTGGCCATAACTTTGAGTAGGGTGGGGGGAGATATTTTTGCTTCATTTTATGTTAATTAAGGTTTAGGGAGACAAATTGGATGATGGGGGAACAAAGTATGTACAAACTCTTACATAAAGCACTCTTGTTCCATGCTTTATGCTTTTATAACATCACTCTTTACTTTATTGTCTAGTTGACTAAATTTGAATTTAATCATGTGATCAAGTGCTCATACAACTTAATTAAGGTGATCAAGTAAGGATTAATGATTGACACACAAGAACACGATTAACAAAAATTAATCTTGTGATTAAACTTAATTGACCTTAATTAAACTCGATTAAGCTAATTAAGGGCAACTAGTGCTTAATTAAGCTACCAAGAGTCTGACTTGCTTAATTAGAGATTATCTAATCTCAATTATGCATTCTCTTGACTTTTTTTTTATCCGAGTTAATTCATAAACTCTTTGTTAACCCTTTAATTAAGCCCTAATCTCATAATTTCTCATTAAGTGCCTAATTACTTAAGATTACTGAGGTAATTTAGCACGATATGAAATTGAGGATGTTACAAATAACATGTTCAATATCTAGTTGCTGTTAATTACAATTTCTTGGTTGTATGATACTATTCCTGAGGAAGCAGACATGATCTGTTATGCCGAGATTTCAGCAAAAAATGCAATTACTATGAATTTGCAAGTTATGCATGCACGGGTCAAAGGGTTAGCCAAGTAATGCTACCTTATAAGCATGAGACATATAATGCTACCATTACAAGAATGAGGAAGGATTTCCATGTGACTTGGGCCAGCCCCTGAACAAATTTAAGGGGAATAGGTCAGTGGGGAAGTCGGGGAAAGCCAACCTGGCGACCCTGTATAAGAACGAGCTCGATCCTGAAAAGCAAACCATTACCTAGGAGTCTTATGGCCAATATACTCCCAAGGGACCAAGTGTAGAAAAATATGAGTTAAGATCGAGTGCATCATTTTTCATGCATCATTTATCATTTATATATGTTATTGCCCATTTTATGGTTATCATTTATCTATGTCAATGCACAGATTTGATTGTTTACTTTCTATTTAATTTCCTTTACTTCCTTAAGAAAAACAGAGCTGTGTTTCGGGCTATGATTTATACAACCAATTGAGTAGGACTTCATAGTGATCTAACATTTTCTTTAACTAACCAAAGTCTAAAACACCTGAGAATGGCGGTGATGACAGTTATATATACTTAGGATTTCCTACTGAGAAATCTTTATTTCTCACCCTACTATACATTTCCGTGTCATTCTCAGAGCATGGAGAACGTGGCTACCGGCGTCCTGTTCATTGAGTTTTCAGAACTCCACATCCATCTCGACCCGTTCATAGATTCCGTGTATATATCTGGTAGATGCCAGTTTTGTCTTTACTTCTTTTTCTAGAGAGACTTTGCTGTACCCCTTATGCACCCGCTGTTTGACCTTGTCGTCCCTTACATCGCTGTCCCTCTCCATATGGCTCATCCTTTTCCACCTCCACCCTAAAGACTGCACTCAAAGACCAAAGACCAGCCATGGCTCCACCAGTTGCTTCACCACAGCCGATCCCCTCTGCCTCTATGTCTGAGGAGGATCCTTTGGAGACAGTGAGCTCGTCGTCCTCATCTTCTGCCCCGAGTATAGACTATACCCCTGCTGATGCCGGTATGGCGAATGGATTCCTTTCTTCAAAATCCATCTAGTTGGAGCACCCGCCGTAGCAACAGTAGATGTACAGGATGACCCCCTTTTGGCAGTTTGGGTCATAGGTATATGGGTGAGAGTTAGTAGTTGTACTTGAAATGTCCCATGGGGACAGTAGGAAGGGGGCTGTTCGATAGTCAGGCCGATTTATTTTGTGTTAGTGGCCTCATTTTTTTATACTATACTGTGTTATATTTCTTATGACAATTTTAAAAACACATGTATACGCATGTGTATATATATATTGATGCAGTTTGGTTATTTTGCAATCTAGTTTGTGTTACCTTATTTCCGATACAACGACTGTTTAGTGTTTATCTCGCCACCAATCCGAAATTAATTAAAGTAAATGAAAAATTCTTGGTTCATCACATGTAGTAACTTATCAGGCAACATACCATGACTTAAGCATAGTATTATGTCTAGTAAGGTGTTACACATAACGCTGCTTGAGAAATTCCCGCACTACCTAAAGGAAATAATTCAAAGTTTTTTTTACATTATTTTCAAAAAGTGGGGATGTTACAATAATGATTCTATAAATCAATACTACAAAATTGAAAAACAATTAGAGTGAATTCCTAATTTATACCCACAGAATTATCAATTCTAAAACTTAAAATTTGAATGTCCCTCCCTTTTTTTAAAATTGTATATAATTCCATTTCTTTCTCATTTGTTTGTTAGTAATATTACTTATTTAAATTTAATATTTTTATAAAAATATTATAATCTAGAATTGATAATGTTTAAGGTACATAATTGATAATAACACTTTTTTAACTATAATATTTGTTATAAAAACATTAAATTTTAATAAATATAATTATTAATAAATAAATACAAGATAAATGGAATCATAAAATTATTGTTTTATACGCAAATAATTTTCATAAAAAAATATTTTCAATAAAAATGCAACTATAATATTATAAAAATTGCTATTATATTAATATTTTTTTATCAATTTTAAATTTTGAATAACTTATTTCAATAATAAAATTAGAATCACAATTTATTAGAGTTAGTTAAGTTAATGTGATTAGATTTAGTTAGTTATAATTAGTTTAGATTAGTTTAGAGTATTACAGCTGTGTTACAGTTGTGTATATAAATAGTACAATTTCAGTTTCAATACAACTTTTGACCATTCTTCACTTACTCTCTCAATATGGTATCAGAAGAAAGTTGAGCGTCCCCTCCTTGCTTCCGTGTCCCTCATTCTTTTCTTCCACGTCTCTCATTTCTTTCTTGCACTTTCCCCAATTTTCTTACACTTTCTTGATCGTTCCTCATGACTCAGGATCCCACCGATCCCTATTTCCTCCATGCCTCCGATCATCCTGGATTGCATCTCGTTTCTCATCCTCTTGGCGAGGACAACTATCATTCTTGGGCTCGTTCGATGGAGATGGCCCTGAACTCGAAGAGGAAGTTCGGTTTTGTTGACGGATCGATCCCTCGTCCACCACCTGATGCGGATTCGGCGTTGATTGAAGCCTGGAAATGCACAAATGCAATTGTTTCTTCTTGGTTGTTGAATTGTGTGTCCAAAGACATTGCAGCCAGTGTCATTTGCTCTGATTCTGCTGCGTCTATTTGGAATGATCTCAAGGTGCGTTTTCGTCAATCCAATGGACCTAGGTTGTTTCAATTGCGCAAAGAATTGGTTAGCATTTCCCAGGGAACCTTGTCAGTTAATCAATATTACACCAAGATTAAGGCAATTTGGGACGAGTATGTTACTTTTCGTCCTTCCCTCCGATGTGATTGTGGTAGTCTTCAGCCTCTACAAGTTTTTCTCTAAACTGAGTATGTTCTCAATTTTCTTATGGGATTGAATGAATCTTATAGTCAGATCCGAGGTCAAATCCTGCTCATGGATCCGATTCCTCCTATTAGCCGTGTTTTTTCCTTGATCTTGCAAGAGAAAAACAACATGAGATCTCTGGCGTTGTTGCATCTAGTAATTCACAAGTGGCTTTTGCTGTGAGAAATGCTGTTGTTGATGCCAGGAATGGTGCTGGAAAGCCTAGAACGGCCAAGAAAGACAGGCCATTGTGTTCTCACTGTGGGATTCTTGGTCATACTCAGGACCGGTGTTACAAACTTCATGGTTACCCTCCTGGTTATGACAAAACCAAGGGCAAGCCAGCTCCTGCTTCGGTTCATCAAGTCTCTGAAGTGCCTTCGCTCTCTGCTATGGGTGATACAACTGCTCAATTAACCAATTCTCCGGTGCAGCAGTTGCTGTTGTTGTTACAAAACCAACACATTCATGCTGTCATGGACCAAGGACAATCTGCTCCTTCCGGTATGGTCTTTTTCGCTGGTTTTTCTATTCCTAGCAGTAAAGACGATACTTGGATTTTAGACTCGGGGGCCACATCTCACATTGTGCATTCCATTTCTTTATTTTCCTCTTATCAACCATTACACAGTATGCATGTTGTTTTGCCTGATAATAGCGAAGTCTTAGTCCATTCTATTGGTGATGTTAGAATTTCTGATTCTTTAACTCTCAAGAATGTGTTTTACATTCCTTCTTTCAAAGTAAATTTGTTGTCTATTCCTGCTCTTATGAGAGATATTCCTTGTTCTATTGTCTTTCATTCTAATCATTTTCTTATACAGGCCCTACCCTCCAAGAAGGTGATTAGCAAGGGTGAATTACATCAAGGGCTGTATGTTCTTCGTCAATCGTCTATATCTGATTTGTCCTCTATTGTGGAACATTTACCTACTATCCGTACTTTGCACTCTCTTGATTTGTCGCATACTATAAATTCCATTAGTGCACATACTTGGCACCAACGCTTAGGTCATCTTTCTGATTCTGTTTTGCACAAACTTTGTAATGATTTGCATTTGAATAAAAATTTCCCTTCTTTGTCACATTGTGATGTTTGCCCCCTAGCTAAAATGAGGAGGTTATCCTTTGTTTCAAATAACAATCTGTCTGATGCAGTTTTTGATCTGGTTCATTGTGATATTTGGGGGCCTTATCATGCTCCAACACATGATGGTATGAAGTATTTTCTGACTATCATTGATGACTGCAATCGTTTTACATGGACATATTTGTTGAAATCCAAATCTGATGCTTCACATGTTCTTATGAATTTTATTACCTTGATTAAGACCCAATTTGGCAAGTGCATTAAGCAGGTTCGGTCAGATAATGCTCGGGAATTGGCCATTCCCCAATTCCTGCAGCAACATGGTATTATTCATCAGTTTTCTTGCGTGGAAAGGCCTGAACAAAATTCAGTAGTTGAAAAGAAACACCAACATCTGTTGAATGTGGCTCGAGCTCTTTTCTTCCAGTCTAAAGTGTCGATTCAGTTCTGGGGGGAATGTTTAAACACTGCTACATTCTTGATTAATAGACTGCCCAGTCCAGTTCTCAAATTTAGGACCCCATATGAGTTGCTATTTGGTAAATCTGTTGATTATCATTCACTTAAAATTTTTGGGTGTCTTTGCTATGCCTCTTCTCTACCTTCTCACAGGACTAAGCTCTCTGCTCGAGCTGTCCCTTCAGTTTTCATGGGCTATCCTGTTGGTTACAAAGGTTATAAACTTTTCAATTTGGCTACCAAACAGTTTTTCATTTCTCGTGATGTTTCCTTTCATGAAGAGGTTTTTCCCTTTGCGTCCACTTCACAGACTGTTGATGATTTTCCTGTTCAACCCTCCTTAGTTCTGCCTGCTACGCTTTCTGATTCCTCGACTTCCTTTTCCCCTCAAGGTGAAGTTGAGTGCCAGCCAGCACTTATAGAACCAGTACCTAATTTCCTTGAACCCCTGCCTCCACAACTCCGGAGGTCAAACCGAGTCACAAAACCCCCACCCCACCTTGCTGATTACCAATGCAATGTTGCTGCCCATGATTATGCCATTTCCAACTATGTCAATTATTCTAGATTGTCACCTTCCTATAGGCATTTCATTTGTCAAGTCTCAGCAGTTCCTGAACCAACCTTTTATCATCAGGCTGTTAAACATTCAAAATGGAGGTTAGCCATGGCTGAGGAGCTCAAGGCCATGGAAGCCAATCGCACTTGGACAGTGGTTTCCCTTCCCTCTGGCAAACGCACTATTGGATGTCGTTGGGTGTACAAGGTTAAGTATAGGTCTGATGGCACTATTGAGCGCTACAAGGCTCGATTAGTGGCAAAAGGCTACACTCAACAAATGGGCATCGATTTTATGGACACCTTCTCACCCGTGGCCAAGATTGCTACGCTTCGGGTGCTTCTTTCTCTTGCGGCCATTCATAATTGGCATTTCCTGCAAATGGATGTGAATAACGCCTTTTTAAATGGCGATCTTTTTGAAGAGGTCTATATGGATCTACCGCTTGGATATCACATTAAGGGGGAGAAGCTAGTATGCAGGTTGAACAAATCCATTTATGGACTTAGGCAAGCTTCAAGACAATGGTTCCAAAAATTCTCATCAGCATTACTTGAACTTGGTTTCACTCAATCCAAGTGTGATTATTCACTTTTTCATATGGGTTCTGGTGCTTCTGCTGTATTTTTACTGGTATATGTTGATGACATTGTCATATCCGGGCCCAACCAAGCTCGCATCCAAACTGTGCAGCAGCAACTTCAGTCTTTGTTCAAGCTCAAGGTTTTGGGTGATTTGAAGTACTTTCTAGGCCTTGAAATAGCCAGATCTGATCAAGGCATCTGTTTATCTCAAAGAAAGTATGCACTTTCTCTCCTTCAAGATACTGGTTTTCTAGATCCCAAACCTGTTTCGATTCCTATGGATCCGGGTCAGAAACTTTCTGCTACTGAAGGGGAACCTCTTGCCGATCCTTCACTATATAGACGCATGATTGGTCATCTCATGTATCTCACAATCTCCCGTCCGGATATCACATTTGCTGTGACAAAGTTAAGCCAATTTATGTCTGCTCCTCGGCTTCCTCACCAGCAAGCTTTGCATCACTTGCTCCGATACATCAAATGTAGCCCCGGGCAAGGACTTCTTTTTTCAGCTAAATCTTAGCTCAAGTTGACAGCATTTGCAGATGCTGATTGGGGCAGTTGCATTGACACCAGGCGTTCCACTAGTGGCTTCTTTGTTTTTTTAGGAGATTCCCTTGTATCTTGGAAAAGCAAGAAACAGCCTACTATCAGTAGATCTTCCACTGAAGTTGAATATAGATCCCTTGCATCTTTATCTAGTGAGTTGACTTGGTTGAATAATCTTCTTCGGGACTTTGGCATCTCTATTGGTCCGACCATGGTTCTCGATGTGATCGATCGGCTATTCATCTGGCTTCCAATCCTTCCTTTCATGAAAGATCCAAGCACATTGAGATTGATTGCCACTTCATCCGTGAAAAGGTCAATTCAGGGATCATCAAATTGGTCCATGTCAGAAGCCATCATCAATTAGCCGATGTCCTTACTAAGCCTTTACCTGCTGCAGCATTCCATAGCATACTTTCCAAGTTGGGAACTCTGAATATTTACCTCCCAACTTGAGGGGGAGTATTAGAGTTAGTTAAGTTAATGTGATTAGATTTAGTTAGTTATAATTAGTTTAGATTAGTTTAGAGTATTACAGCTATGTTACAGTTGTGTATATAAACAGTACAATTTCAGTTTCAATACAACTTTTGACCATTCTTCACTTACTCTCTCAATACAATTTACATTCTTTTTTTTAAAAAAAATTAACTTAGACATGATGTTTAAGATTTTCGATCAATTTTAAGTTTAAAAATTAAATTAATATTATAATTAATATTAAAATTATAATTTTGCATTACAATGTCAATTCCAAGCTCCAAAAAATTAGATCAAGTTAGCTTTAGGTTTGGAATTGTACTCTTCAAAGTATAGTTATAAAATTCAACCTAGTGCTTGACTTGGCCAAAACGTTGGATCAATAGGCCATTGGTTCAACTAGTGGGACACTGGTTGAGCCAGATATAATTAAATAAATATATAAAAATACATAGGTTATAAATGAAAGACGTATCACTTGCATCAGAAGCCCGTATAGAAACACAACATATATACTACTTGCTTCCCACTATTTTAGTCCCAAATCGAATAATGGAGGAATTGGAAATCAAATATTTAGTTATAGAATGATTCGCACTATTTTAGTCCTACATTGAATAATAAAGGAGATGGAAGCCAAATGTTTAGTTATAAAAAAAAAATGATTAAAGTCTTTGATGTAACTCTCATTTTAAGGCCCAAGTGGTTAAATGATAAATTAGGAAAGTCAACTATTATTTTTAAAGAAATTTAAAATAAAAAATTTAAAATTTTTAAAAATAAGCATGACCTACTAGTTTAACTAAACCGGCCAAGTCACCGGTTTTCACCAAAATAGACCGGGTCAAACCGGTTCACAGTGATTTTGTGATAGATTCAATCCATAGAATAAATGGGCGATCTGAGTCAGTTTTTATTACTATGCTTTAAAGTGCACACCGTTTGGTTATTTTGCTCCCCTTGACCATGGATAGCATACCTGTTATTCCATTAACTCCACAGCTTAAGCCTTAAATCACTCTGCTACACTCAATTGCACCTTAGGCTTTATTGGCCTTTTTATAAGCAATAATTTTGTTTATTCATCCCACTAGCCATTTCCACCTTGGTGCATATATGCAATTTATCATAATCACCGTAACAATCTGATACGAGTTTAGGAGGACAATTTGGTTATTCCAACACTAGAGAGCAAAATCGAGATCTTATCATGGTCATGGGTTATATCATAAGAGAAAGAGTCTGTTGGCGATAACTTGAAGAATAAACAACCCAAAAGCTTATTTCTAGCAAGTTGACTTTCACTTGGAGAGCAAGCAATCATGAGGAGCTCAACAAATCAAGATCAAATCTTAATTAATTAATTGGATTATTCCTAAATTAGAGATTACTTAAAGAGCAAGCAATTATGTAGGGCCGCCACATATATCTAGAGCAAATCAGAATTAATTGGCTGATTTGATTCTGATTAGAGTGCAACAAATCAAGGGTTGATCTAAATTGATTGATTGGCTTTAGTTTAGATTTAGTTGTTTGATCCATATCCTTATAGGATCAAATCAGAATTTTAGGAATGAATCTTATTATTTAGGATTAGATCTTTTAATTTTAGTTTCAAATCAAATCTTTCAGATAGGATTAAATAATTTTTTTATTTATTTTAGGATTTATGTATAAATAGCCAAATTGATCTATAGACAATTCATAGTTTGACTATCAATACAATTGTGAGGTTTTCATCATGATGGTTCTGTCTAATGTAGAATTTTCTATCCTTTGTGCTTTAAGTGATGTTTAAGTGATTCCCTTCACTTGTTGCATCAAGAAATTGAAAGGTTCAATCACAAGGTAATTCTTAATGGTAGTTCTTTCAGTTTCATTTATCCTGCCATTAACCTAGGTTGTCAAGAACAGGTTCTCTTTGAGGTCTAGCAGAGAAAACTCTTTCCTTCGATCTAGGTTGCTAAGGATAGGTTCCCTTAGAGGTATAGTAGGAAAAGCTTCTTCCTTTTGACCTAGCTTGTTAAGAGCAAGTTTCTTAGAGGTTTAATAGTAAACCATATCTTTACTATCCTTTGTGTCTATTTTGTTTTTGATGTGCTTAATTTTACTTTCCCGGGTTTTTCTCTTTTTTAGTTTTTATCATAACTACAAACAGATAGCCAAAAAGGCTCCACCATGACACTTTGTTTTGATTCAAAAGGGATTCAAACTTGAATTCATATTTCATGCTTTCAGTTTTCACAAACTAGTTAAAATTGGTTTACAAAAATAGTTCCGATAGGTTTAGGGAGCATGGGTGAGAGAGAAGGGAGCTCTGAGAAGGGAGGCCCACTATAAGTAGTTCATCCAAACATCCCCTTTAGGGATAAGGTCTTATGGGGGACTCTATTGCCACAAAGGGATCTTCTTGAAGATTTAATTCAACACAAATTTGTGAGTGTGGTAGTTGCCGAGGAGAATGAAGGGGTACCAAGTGTAATATCCTGGTTTAAAATAAAATATTGGTTAAAAATGAAATATTAGTAATAGAATTTTTTTTAATTTTATTTTATACAACTTAAATCTTTGGGTATTTTTCTATTTGCATTAAATTATAAAATAATAAAGGAAATTAAATTAACTAGGTAAAGGTTGTTTAAAAAAAAAAAAAAAAGGGAATGCAAGACTACTTAGACCTTAAGTGATAGAGTGCATGTTAGACCACTTTTATCTCTTTTCCTTTTCCCCATATGAGAACCATCTGCTTCTCACCACCTCTCACTCTCTTTCACTTCTTTTCCTCTCATGATCCCTCACTCTCAAGTCCTTGTAACATGCCCGTTTTCATCTAAGCTAATTAGCTCGGTGTCTCCGGCTAATTAGAGGGGTTAGCGATTAATTAAGAATTAATCGATTAATCTCGAGACCAAGGGCTTAGTAAATTAAAGGCAATTCAACAGGATGAGTGAAAGTCAACGATTAATTAGAAAATTCAACAATTGAAGCACAATGCATTAAAAGTTATAATTAAGAGCCTAATTGCCCCTTATTAATCCATAATTTAGAACATATAATCGAGGTGATATAACCTTATTAACTAAGTGCATGACAAGTAACACATCTTAATCACATGAAAAATTAACCCTTACACCCTCTTTGCATAATTAATGAGGAAAATCCTTTTCAATGAAAATGTGTTAAGGTATAATTGAATCAATCAAATTAATTAACATTTAGATAATTGTAACAATTGTCAAAATTTAGAAACTTCCCTTTTATTTAATGTTTGAAGGTTTGGTCAAGGCAGGAACCATATCCAACCATCCATTTGCCTTCTCATCATACACCATTAGATCAAGAGTCCATACTAGTAGTATTCCGTTAGTCAAGCAAAGAGATGTACTCTCCTCCATCAAGATTGTGACACTTGGAGTGATCATATTCACCCAATGCCAATCCTAAGAGAGGTCATGCTTTTAACCACTTGGAAAACACTATAAGGTCTTTACCCAAGTGCCAAGACTCAAAGGAGACACAACTCCCTCTTTTGCCCTAAGGTTTTACCCCACTCTCTTGCTTGTTATAAGAAGCAAAATCACATCACTCCCTCCCCCCTTATTTGCGCCATTCAGCCCACTCTCTCTCCCCTTCATTTCATTTTCATTCATCTTACTAAGATACAAAGCTCTCTCCTCTCTTTAAGTCTCATTCCCACTCTCTTGTTCTTCCAACCCTCCTTGTTCTTCTTCCAATCTCCTTACTACTTCCTACCTCATTTTCATCACCACCCTCACAATCCCTTCAAGGGCCACCATATTTGGTCTTTGGAGAAACAAGGCCACTCATACACAAGCTCTATTTCCAAGCTTTCAAGTAGGAAGGCTCTCTCCAACCTTCTTTACGTTCCAAATCTTTCAAGAAGCTCTCTTTGGTAGTGACTCTAACCCTTCTTTTTCATGTATTTTTCAAGCACTGGAACCCCTAAGCTCTTCATAGCTAGATGGTTTTAGGACTTGCTTCAAGGTTTCATGACCATATCTTGCTCTATGAGTTTTCTTGCCTTGTTGAAAATGTTGTCTTAAAATTAGATTTTGTGGGGTGATGGTTTTTATGTATCTTGCTTTTTTTTGTTTTAAAATACTGATTTGGTGATTAAAACCTTGAATATGATGGTGAGATAAAACATGAAAATGGTGATTTGAAATTGTATAACAACATCTCCACAAGTTTGATATGTAAAACATAAAAACTAGTTAAGCTGGAATTCTAGCAGTCTATAATATGTATCATATAACTCGTTCTACAAAACTCTAAATGTAATGAAACTAATTTTCTTGAAATTAGACTCAAAGAGCTTTCCACACATATAAAATACATGGAATTTGGAATTAAAATGAGGGAGATATGATTTTTCAAAGTGGACTGTTCCTGAATAGGTTTCTATTTGGGCAGTCTGCACTAAAAACCTTATAACTGGAGCTACAAAAATTATTTTTGAGTGGGACCAAGTTTTTTAGAAAGCTAAGACACAAAGGAACACCCCCATAAAACAGTTTTGTCAGATTCCATATGAGGAACTCCCAGTGGAGATGACAACCCACTGACCCAAAATGAACTTTCAAGTCTAAATAGTTAGAATAAAATATGCATATCTCAAGTTATAAAATTGATTTTTGAGTGGGGTTTGTTTTGTTTAAAAATAGACTCAGAGAAGTATAATCATACCAAAATTCGAAGCCAAAGAGTAAAAGACAAAATTATGGTGAATTTTTGAAGCTACTATCCCACTATAAAAGTAAAATTAGTTATGGTTAAGTTTTAAAGAATAATGAGAAATAAGCTTAAAAGTTTTATAATTCAACTTAAAAGTTTCAAAACGAAAAATAAACGAAATTGGCCCTATGCCTAATAAAAGAATTTTATACAAGGGGCAACTTCAACTAAAAGCTTGCACCAAATTTATTAAACTAAGCTCATAAAACTTTGCTTGAGAATATGCCTATGTTTATGTGCAAGCATGATGCTATGAAGATGACGAGTGATGATGATGATACGAATATGATATGTTGATGATATGAATCTGATATGATGATATGTAATATTGGATTCTCTATTTGGCAAAATTTTGGAAAGCTTCGATCTAGTGTAACACCCTCCCAAGCACAGTACTATGCTTAAGTCATAGTACCATACCCTGGAGTCAAGTATCGCACTGAGTGGACCTCATCTGACAGCAACTTCAGCCGTCTTCGAAAACTTCTACAATTATCTGGAGACAACATGGAAATAGGAGTGAGAATTATAAAATTCTCAGTAGGATTCTCTAATTTTCATACATAGTGTCATCATGGTCGTCTCCAGTTTGCTTCGGTTTACTTTGAAAAAGGTGAACATGTTGCACAAACTGTTTAATTTTACATTTCGAAAAATGTCTTATCCGAAGCAAAGTTCATTTTTGCTCACATACTGGTCCTTTGGGAAAGTGTACACAAGATTAATTCATGAATAATACCATGGATAATAACTTCAACATATAAAACGCACATAGCATTAATCTAATGGGAACATCACATCTGTACCTCACTTAACTTGCTCTGGAATTCATACATATACATAAAATTTTACTTTTCTTTCATTCGGCACACCTAGGCGTTACGTATCGCTGTCCCTAGGGTGCTTGGATCTGTTTACACTTGAGCGTTACGTATCGTCGTCCTCAAGTGCAGCTTCATACCACATTCCAGAGTATGATCGCCATGTCATACCCCATCAGAGCGTGATCGCCATGTCACGTTCCTTAGGAAGATGGGATCCTCATGCTATATTCCAGAGTATGATCGCCATGCCATACCCCATCAGAGCGTGATCGCCATGTCACGTTCCTTAGGAATATAGACTCATCATTATATCTTTACATGCCACATTCCAGAGTATGATCGCCATGTCATACCCCGTCGGAGCGTGATCGCCATGTCACGTCCCTTAGGAATATGGGATCTTCATGCTATATTCCAGAGTATGATCGCCATGTCATACCCCGTCGGAGCGGGATCGCCATGTCACGTTCCTTAGGAATATAGGATTTTCGTTCGGTACTTACACTAGCTGGGTCATGCCATGCCTCATGTAAGTCCTACCCCCCATATTCTCACACTAGCTGGGTCGATACCATGTCTGATGTGAACGGGGCATATACTTAAATCTTTAGTCTGTAAGTCTTTACTCTTTAACCTTTACTGCCCTTGGGTAGCCTGGCCTTGGAGTGAGCTTGTCGGCTCAACTCGTGAGCATCGTCACACCGACTCACCCACAAGGGGATTCACATCTTTATGTTCACACTTAATATACTTATATCTTTTCATTCATGCGTTGTCAAGCATAATCATGCTAAATGTACTCGTACATATGCTACATCGGTATTTCTCATATATCTCATATCATACTGCTTCTTGATTTATTCTCATATATTTCATATCATAAATTCCTTGTAATTTAGACACTCAGGGTCCCCTAGACTCCTGCCGTAAATTAAAGATAACGGATCAGGTCCGTTTCCCCATGAATAGTGCCAGCTCTCACGGGCAACTCAGTCATAACAACATAATCAACTTAACACATATATATCAATATCAAACTGGCCATCCTCAACTCAAACTTTATATGTTTCCGTAATACTTGTGAAATCTTCAATTGGGTCACTTTGTGAAACTATCACTTTGGCCATTCTGCTACCTTCTATTCGGTCCTGCCCGAATTTCATATGATCCACTTTTATTTCTATTCAACTCATTTAGATCTAAAATTTGGATATATCATAGCTCTATATGTCTACTTTCTAACCCCTTTGGTCCCCTATCATTTTGATCCATATAACTCAAGATATTTATATCTTGCCTCAACTCGTTCAGTCACTAACCTGAGTTACACTCCTGGAAGTATAAATTCACTAAAAATCGAAACTAAGCTCAAATCAAGCGAAATTGGTCTCCTATTGAAACTAACAGGACAACCTTTTATTTTTCAAAGTTTCACTCCATTTGTTTAAGTATACCTCGAGTTATAAGTCCTAAAAGTCTACCTTTTTGAACTACTCTGTTTTGGCCTAGATTGGACATAGGACAAGTTTCTCGAATCATTGGGAACAATTAGGACCATAACAAACTCGGAATCTTATATTGGGGTGTTCCTCTATGTGTAAGCTTTCTAACAAAATTGGTTTCACTCAATTTAGAGTTGTATAGGGTGAGTTATACCC
This sequence comes from Pterocarpus santalinus, assembly GCA_031439595.1. NCBI lineage: Eukaryota > Viridiplantae > Streptophyta > Magnoliopsida > Fabales > Fabaceae > Pterocarpus > Pterocarpus santalinus. The sequence continues at coordinate 24,271,791 of CM062523.1, forward strand.
TCCTCATTTCACCCTGCTTGGATGAAAATCCTGAACCCTAGGTCAAACTTCAAAAATTCGTATCTCCCTCAATACTAATCCAATAACCTTATATGATATATCTATGGAAAGCCCTAAATGTCTACTTTCATCTAAAAATGGTTTCATCAGATTTGACCGATTATAGGCGGCGCCGTACACTCCGTCGTACGGACTACCGTGGAATTCTCACTCAGGCAGCATCCCAACCCACCCATTTCTTCTAATTTTCTCCTTCTAATCATAATTCTAATTCAAAATCTACTATGAATTTAATCATAACCCATCATAATACATCCAATAATTCATCACATACATAAAGAAGAGTTCAATCTCATGAAATCATAGGGCAAGGAATTTAAGAGTAGAAGTAGAATCCTCCCTCTTTGGAGCAAGATTTGGCTAAGTGCTGAAACTTGGAGTGTTAGAACCTTACTAAGCTTGAGGGAGTAATGGAGTTGATTGAGAGAAGGGAAGGAGAAGAAGGCTGGGAAGGGGAACGTAACTCTGACCGAAATGAAGAGAAGAGTCTGATTTAAATACATGAAAGTTGTGGTGTTGATTGGTTGGAATTTTGTGGTTGAAGTTCGGCCATGTCTCTCACTTTTGTGTCAAAATTTCTCTCCACGTCGTCCAAAAATTGGAATACGCTTCTGTTCCATCTGAAATCAGAGCTCGTCTCTATTACACCTTAAGTCGGAACTCGTGTGAGATGAAGTCGTATGTCGTGACTCGTCCCATCTCGTTGTGACTTGAGGAAATCTTGTATCAAGGTCTGAGCTCGGAAGTCATGCAGCTGGCAATCCTATAATCTCGGAACTCCCTATTTGAACTCGGGAATGCCAATGTTGGATGTAAAATCGGATATCGTAACTCGTGTGACTGGAAATTGGCTCAAGGGTCCGAACTCGTGTCCACTCCAATTGAGTTCAGCATTAAGGTCGGAACTCGGAAATTCGAGTCATATTTCCAAACCCAAGTACTTAAACTCGGAAGTTGATATCTTACATTTGATTATATCGGAAACCGTGTATAAACACCTTTGAGCCATGGAGTCGGAAGTCGTGAAGAAGTAAATTATGCCACTTGAAGCTGGAGGTCGGAAATTATGCCCAATATACCTCTAAGTCGGAAATCGGTCATAATCAAAATTGAAGATTAAATCGGAAGTCGGATAGGATGTGAAGTCGGAATTTATGTGGAATCCGAAGGCGAACTCGGAACTCGGAAATAATCTTCTTATCTGAGTTTCAAAGGTGAAGTCGGAAATTGGCCAAAAATGAATTCGGAACTCGGAAATAGTCATCCTACTGAAATCCAAAGGTGAAGTCGGAAATTGGGATTGATCAATCCTGATGACGAAGTCGGAACTTGGAAATCGGGATGTTACATCTAGTCGTTATGCTACCGAAATTTTGCAAAAATTGTGGACTTAGAAATATTTTGCATCATAAACTTTAATAAGAAGAGATTTAATTAAGTGTATGATCCTTCAAAAGGGAAAGTGACCTAATTTAGGCTCCCGTCACCTATGACTTACATGAGGCATGGCATGACCCAACTAGTGTGAGTATAGAGGATAAGTCTTACATGAGGCATGGCATGACCCGGCTAGTGTAAGTACCGAAATTCTATGGTGGCGATAGCCATGGTATGTGCTCATTACCACTTATGTTCAGTGGATGAAAAGAAAAGGAAAAAGACCTAAGAAAAAGGTTAAGTGAAGAAAAGAAAGGGACCTCAGTCCGACCCAAGTAAAGAATGAAACTCTCAAGATGTTCATGCATGATACAAATTATCATATAAGTTCTTATGTATACCATGATGTTAGCATATGAGAAATACGCACTTAAATTGGAATCCACTTCAGATATTGATGTTTTCGATAAACCTAAGAATTGAACCTATTTAATGCTCACTGTTTTCATTTATAAAACCGAAGTGGCTGGGACAATGACGATGACACTTTCGTATCAGGTTTGAGTCCTACTGAGAAATCTTATTTCTCACTCTAGTTATTTTTCGTTTCATCATTAGATACCTATGGCACATCCGGTGGAGTGGAGCATGGACCCTCCCCACCATGAGTGGACCTACGACATTGATGCTCAAGCTATCGTGGCTACGACCACCACGGTAGTCCGCACTTACTTTTACCTGGGTCGTATACATGAGGGAGAGGAGCCCAATGTTCCACTTGCCCCCGTAGACATTTATTTGGCATACCTTGGACAGCCGCTGGGTCCTTGGGATTTTCCACCTGAGCCATTGCTAGATATTGAGATGGAGCCGATGTCTCCGGACCTACCCACACCCGAGCCCATGCCACAGCCTGTGAATCCCGTGGTCGATGTGAGTTCCACAGCTACTCCTAGGGCCACAGCCGCTTTGTCGCTGCTCCCTGAGTATCACCCCATTACATCTGAGGAGGATCCCTCCAAGGAACATTCATCTGTAGTCAGCTATACTCCGGGTCGTTGTGTTCATCACATAAAGGTGATCAGCAGACACCCTCGCATCATCCATACTCCTCACGTTCCCCGAGGCCGAAGAGCGAGGGGAACTAGGCACTCGAGGACTTGATTCCATCCGATCGAGAGGTGCGAAAAGCAGCAGAGAATCCAGCACGTGTCTATATGGGCCTATTTTATTATTGCTCCTTATCCTATGTATTTCATTTTGTGGCAGGCCTTGTCATATTTGTTTATATTTAATATTTTGGGGCCATAGCGTGACCATGAGTTCTTTTTTTATGTATTGTTGAATATTATGAGACTTTATATATGTGATTGTTTTAGTAAGGTGAATGCAATATATTTCTATTGATCCAATGTTCCTTTATTTTATGACTTGAATTTATGCGACATGCTAGTTTATATCTATCTTCTCGCACAAGGCTTTATTTTTCCAAAACGCTGTAAAGTGACGATGTATTTCAAAAAAAATCTTACCATATTTTCTGCATAACTTAATTTCAAGTGAAATTTAGTTTTCCACGAGCATAAGTAACAACTAATAAAACGCCATAATACGACTTAAGCGTAGTATGGTTTTTAGAGTGTTACATTCCTCACCATTCCTTCTCTCTCACTCTTCCTTGCCAGATCTCTTTGCTCCACCGGACCACCGTCACCCCTCCTTCTGCTGCACACACTATTGTGGCCTTCTCTACCATAGTCTATCCGTCCCTTTCTCTCCCTTTGCCGCTGTCTGTCCGTCTCGTGATTTGTCTGTCTGTCTGTCTCTCTTTGCCACAGTCTGCTTCTCCCTCCACCATGTCTTCCTCTCTTCGTGGCATTTCAATTTCGTTTTCCTTCTGCTGCTGGAAGTTGTTTGGCTTGCTCTAAACCCATAACACTTGGGTAAGGTATTCTTGCTTTTTTTATTTAGTTGTTGTAGAATCAAGTTTGAACACCTTCCTATTTGCCTGTTTTAATTTCCCTCTTATTCATAAATTTAGTTAATGGATGATAGGATTGATTACTTAATTGTTGACTGTGTTATTTGGTTGGTTTGATTCTCGTATTGCTGGTCAATTTTTATTTAAAATTCTTGAGTCTAAAGGGTTGATTTTAGAACTAAGAAATAGAGATAAAATTTAATTTAGGTAAGTAGTTTAATTGACAAGGTGGTCAGGGAACATAATATCTAGAATGTGTGTGGACTTAAGCAAATAGCTTCTAGTGGATTTTCCTATTAATGTCAATTATTTTAGATGGAAATATGGCATTTAGCTTCCTTTGTTGATACAAAGAAAAAGTGGAAATTTGGGTTTTGATTATCCTATATATAAAATGCTTGGATTAGAATTGATTCAACACTTGAAATTTTGATGAGTCAAGTATATATATTATTTTCAAACCTCCTTTTTGGCTATTACAATGTTTCTTTTTAGTTGAAATTTACAGTTGCTAACTGCCAACACAAGGTTTGTGCTTAAGGACTTATACAACTTGGAATTGAATATGTGAAAAAAATAAAATTAATATAGTTTTATAAACCAGTAATTGGCTTAAACAATATGTTTCCTTGTTTGCTTTCTTTGTTCATAAATGCTACTTAAGCAAATCTTGCAATCGTGTGTGTGTCATGATTTCTATTATAGATTTCATATGTCTTGCCATTGTTATTGTTGCTTGATGTGTGATAGGATGATTTAGAGGCTCAAACTCAACATTTACTTGTTATCTTTTTATTTTGTTCCTTTTCCTTTTAATAAACTTCCCTTTTTATATAACATCATGTTATTCGTAGTGATAGATACCGAGAGGATCAATCGTTAATTTTGTGGCACAAGAGACTTGGACCTTCTCTTCTTGGCTTAGTACTGTGAGTGATAGTATATTTATAACTTGTTTTTTATTCTTCTTATTTTCTTAAATATATGCTTTGATGGCTACTTATTTTCTAACTGAATCATTAGAGCTGCTTCTAATATTATTATATTATTAATTCTGTGCATCTGCAAGTGGGACAAGTATTTTGAGGAATTTCCTCTCTGATACTCCATTTTAGTTTAGGAATTTTCCATATTGTTATCAATTGATGTTTGAGATCTGATTATCTAAATGTTTTGAAATCGATATGATGTTTCAAGTTAATATTATGAACTCAGACATTAGAAATTATAGATTTTGATATAGTAAATTTGGAAATTGATTTCCTTAAGCTAGTTCTAAACTTAATATTATTAAGCTAGGTTCCTTAACCTAACTAGCAGGGGTGTTGCTAGCCCGGCGTGATGACCACATGTCCGGCTCTGTTTGTTGATCTTTCAGCATAGGACCGTTGATGAGATATCTGTTCTCGTCAATCCTTCGGGGACGCCCATTGGTGAGACGTGTCTATTCTGTTCTATTCTGTTCTTACTCTGTAATTGAGACTCTCCTTCTAAACTTTAGAATTAGTTTTGTTTTATTTTTAATAACTAATTTTAACTCCATATTCAAATGTACTCAATTTATCAATAGTTGGAAGTACTAATTTCATAGTGATGACTTTTTATTAAAAATTTTATTTTATTTTCTACTTTAACATGTTCTAGTTTCTTGCACTGTGTTTGATCTGGAATATCTTTTGTATACGTATATGTATATCTATATACAAATCTTTTGTGAGAGTATCATTAATTAATTATATTTATTTTAATAAAAACTTGTGCTTACACTTATTCTACTCCCCGTTATAAGTATATTATCTCTCACTGAGTCTGTTTGACTCACTCCTCACTTTCCTTCTATTTTAGAGTTAGGTACAAGCTACAAGTGACTTATCTCAGTAAATTAAAGGTATAGAAGCTCCGTGAACTTGACGCAATCAGTGTGGACCTCCGGGTTGTCTATATTTTTTTATCCATGTATAGTTGAGTAATCTTATGTAAATATTTCTAGTTATGCTCCATAATCTACAGGCAGGGTTTGGCTTCCGTTGTAATATATTTATATATAATTATAATAGGTTTTGTTTTGAAAAGAGTAGATATCCTTATATATGTCTTGCATGTTTTGAATTTTGAGGGCATTCTGAGAATGTTTGTTGTCCTGAGTCTATATTTTAAGATATTCTTGATTTGTGGCTCGTCTGTATATATTCTTGATTTGTATCTGGAGCTTTTTGTATTTTGGGAAATATCCAATTTTTCGGAAAAATTCTGTTCGTTTCTCAGGAAAATTCTTCCGTAGGCTTGCTAAGGAATGGCATTCCTTAAGTGCCGGTCATGACCCTAGTTGGGTCGTGACACCAAGGGTGCAATTTGATAAGGTTGTGTTGGAGAAATTGTCCTTGCCATGGAAGGACACCCTAGTTATTAAGTTGCTGGGGAGGACGTTGAATTATCACGTCATGAAGGAGAAGCTAAAGAATCTATGGCATTTGAAGGCGGGGTATGATGTGATGTTCGTAGGTTAAGGGTGCTTTTTATTGAAGTTTGATTTGAAAGAGGATAGAGAGAAGGTTATCTTAGGGGGACCTTGGATGATACTCGACCATTATCTAGCAGTGAAGCGATGGACCCTCGCTTTCAATTCTTGTGAGTTGTCATTTGGAAGAATGATAGTTTGGATTTGTTTTTCAGGGATGAATGTTATGTTTTACGAAAAAAAAAGTGTGATGAAGACTATAGCTTCAGCAGTAGGTTATCCAGTAAAGATTGATGTCATGACGAAGATGGTGGATCGTGGAAAGTTTGCGCAAGCTTGCGTTGAGATTGACTTATCTGCTCCGGTGAAGAGGAAGGTGTGGATAGAAGTTCGCTTCCACTTGGCTGAATTCGAGAGCCTGCATTTGACTGCATTTGATATGTAATAAGTGTGATTGTTATGGACACTTGGCTAGAGACTGTGAGAAGGAAGAGCTACCGCCGGCAACCCCTGGCGTAGTGCCGTAGATTTCAAATTCAAATAAGATTGCAAGATCAGCTGAGAAGCAGATTTTATGGGAATCAGAAGGAGGAAAATTCGGAAAGCTCAAAATCTGTTTCTTTTCAACATCAAGAAGCGACCAAAAAGGCTGAGAATTAGGAGTAGATCCTAGTGGAAAAAAGAAAGAAGAATAATAGCCGCAACATTGATATGGGGAAAAAGTAAAATGGTATTGAAAAAGGGAAGAATAGTTCACGAGCGGCAATGCATGGGATGCATAGTTCACTTGAGGAAATGCATGGGATGCTGAACCCACAACAGAAAGAGATCATGCAACCCCTTGGCATCCAAAGGCCTGTGAGCAGCGGGAAGCAACAGAAGAGGTTTCTATTCCAAGTAGTGCATCTATGAAGGCTTCTACTCAATCGATGGTAATGAGCTTTAGTGCCGCGAGACCAAGTGGAGTTGTCAAAGGGGCGAGAATCATGAAGCTTTGATGTGCTATGTCTATTGCAAATAAGGTAGTGGTGTTTAGAATCTTTCCGAGGGGAAAAAAGAAGAGGCAGCGAAGGGAAAGTATAGATAAGTCTCTTATTGAGGAAAACTATGAGCACCAGCAGAAATCTAGTACTGTAAACGAGGTTGATGGACAAAAGAATATAAACAGTGCTAATGAAAGAGCCCTTGAGGAAGTTAGTGGGAAGGAGATAGATAACAAGGTTTGTGTCAGGGCTCTAGAGATGGTAAAAACATAGCCTGAGTGGCGGGATGCCTCCATTGTTATTCCTTGTGCCCATGGATATTACAAATTTTATGTGGAATATAAGGGGTTGTGAGTAGGAGAGGGAAGCAAAGGATGAAGGAGATTGTGAGACGTCAGAAGCTATCAGTGATCATTCTGGTGGAAACCCATACAATGTTCTCTTCCATGGACAGGTTTTGGTCAAAGCTGGGTTATTCTTTGGTGGCTTATGAGGAAGCTCATGGTCATGCGGGTGGGATTTGGTTATTGTCATATGATCAAAATTCACATTGTCAATTATTGGAGTCCATGCATCCAGCAATTTTAGTTTCAATTGGGATAGGTGTTGGTTCTTGGGTTTGCATCGCTATATACGTAAATCCAGTTCCAGCCGTCTATGCTACTCTCTAGACGTATCTAGTGGAGCTGAGAAGTAGGATTTCAGAGCCTTACTCATTGGGGATTTTAATGAAATTCTTTTGGCTTCTGAGACTAAGGGAGGGTGCTTTATGAATAATGGGGCGATGTTATTCTAGGACTGTTTAAATTCCTGCAATCTTTTAGACGTGAAGGTAGTAGGCAGTGATTTTACATGGCAATGAAGCATTCCGGGTCATCCGCCTATGTTTAAAAGGTTAGATAGATCAGCGGCTAATGCAGGTTGGAGGTTACATTTTCCTAAGGCTTTTGTGGAGATGCCTCCTCATATCTATTATGATCACAACCCTCTTTTTCTTTGTTGCACTAGTCCCCCAACCCTTAGAGGTCAGCGGCCTTTCATGCTTAAAGTAGCTTGGGTTTCTCAGTGGATTATCTTGAAAAAATGATGAATGCTTGGAAGAGGGGATCCCCTAATGTCATTAATAGTTTGGAAGGGGTGAAGATAAACTCTTTGATCTTTAATAAAGAGGTGTTTGATGTCTTCTGGAGAAAGCGGCTTCTTGAAGCTCAAATTGCTGGTATTTAGAGGACGCTAGAGGGGGTTAATCGGCAAACTTGTTCACTAGAGGGAGAACTTTAGCGTGAATATAATCAGGTCCTTCATCAAGAGGAAATGTTGTGGTTTCAGAAGTAGAGGGAACAATGGATCCAGTTTGGGGACAAAAATACTTCATTTTTCCATGCTTAGATTCTGATTAGAAGGAAGAGAAACAAGATAAAGGGTTGCATATTGCTCGGGATGTTTGGTGCACTAATGGTGAGTTGTTGAAAAATGAGGCCCTTATTTTTTTCAAAAAGCTATTTGTTCATGATACGCCAATACATAGGAGGGAAGGTATTTTACCTACTACAAACTAACTTAGCCTAGAAGCTATGACAAATCTTTTAAAAGTTTCAAAAAATGAGCTCTAGGAGGTTTTGAGGTTCATGAAATCTTTTAAGGCCCAGGGTCTAGATGGTTTCTAGCATTTTTTCTTCAAACGTTTTTGGAATGAGGTTGGGAAGGATATTTGGAGATTAATTAGAGATGCATTTTGGACAGGGAGTCTTGATAAGAGGTTATTGGATACTGGTGCGACTCCGGCAAATATACCGGATCGTACAAGTAATAAAGTGATAAGTAAAGTATCGTTCCCACGAGGATAGATCAAATACCGAAATAGTCTAAGGGAATAACTATTTGGACAGAACGGAATTACTGATGAGGAAATTAAAATTTAAATAAAATAAATAAATAAATAAAAATTCTAATGCAAAGAATTCTAACAGTATGGATAAATGATATGGGATGGATGCTAGGACTAATTAATTTCACCTATTGCAGACACATTTACTATGAATTTCTGTTAATCTGTTCCTATCCTAATTTACTCACGGTCGGTTCCCCTTAATCTATTCCTAGCCTCTCTCGAGGTCAAGCAATACTCTTTATCCTAAACTGATTGCCTAATCTCTTAGCACAAACTAATCTAGGTAAAGGTTAAAGCTCTATGGGTTCCTATGTTGACCGCACGAACCGCGTTTGCCTATCTCTAGTTTTCGCTCAGTTCACGGTGTTTATGTTAAGAGGCTCTATTCACAAACCCTCTCTCGAGTTATTGTAAATCCCCAACTCAATTAATTGGTGATCAAGCAATTAAAAGCATTAAGAACAAACAAAAACACTAAGCATTAGAGATAGAAAACAAGATTAACATTAATCCATGAATAAACTTGTCATACAAAAAGGGTCCATTAACGCCCTAGCAAAAGAAAACTGGTTCATAACTGAATAAAAGAAAACAATGAAAGAGTATGAAGATGAGAAGATAGAAGAAACAAAAGCCATAAAGATTTCTGGCGAGAGACAAAAGATTCGGAAGAATGTGGATCTCTCCGTGTTGAACTTGAGCTCTGGAATCCTTGAATCTTCGCCTTCAATCTCTCTGGAAAAGGTCTTCTGTCTTCGGAAGGGTGTGTGAGTGTCTAGGGATCTCTCTGTGATATGTGTGACCCCCTTTTATAATGCGTATGTCCCTCTTTTAACTCTTAGCTCGAATGGATAATCTGCTGAAAACGGGCTTGCGCTATAGCGCAAGGGGTTGCGCTGTAGCGCAAGCCTTAATTCTTGGCTCATTTGCGAAATCCGGTGGCGCGCTATAGCGCGCTGGGTTGCGCTATAGCGCAACGTGAAACCTGGGAAATTTGATAAAATGGGAGCGCGCTATAGCGCAACATGAATGTGGAAATTTTCTTCCTTATGCGGCAATGCGCTGTAGCGCACTGGCTTGCGCTATAGCGCACGGTGCTGAGTCTGAATTCATGGCTTGGCTTCTTCCAACTTCTTTTGGGCCCACTTGTATCTACAATAAATCAAATAAACCTAAAATAAGTATCCAAAAGATAAGAAAATAATAGAAAATGAAAATAGCACCAAATCTAAACTACTTAACTAAAATAAAATAAAATAGCAACAAAACTAAATAATACGTCCTAAATTAAATAAAAACTAACTAAAAATATAACTCATCAAAAGGAGTTATCAAATACTTTAGTGGTTTTAATCCCAAAAGTGGAGATTCCTGTGAATGTCTTAATTTAGGCATATTAGCCTTTGCAATGATGCCTATAAGTTGATTACTAAAGTATTAGTAAATAGGTTTCGACCCTTCTTAATGGATTTGATTGGCCCTCTTCAGAATAGTTTCATTCCTAGTGGGAGCACAACTAATAATGTTATCATTACTCAGGAGATACTTCATCATATGCATTGATTGAAGGGGAAGAAAGGCACTATAGCTATTAAGATCGACTTGCATAAGGCCTATGATAGTGTGGATTGGGACTTCCTAGAGCAAACTTTGGTGGCTTTTGGGTTTCTAGATGTTATTAAACAACTCATCATGTTTTGTCTGGCATCCTCATCTCTTCCTATTGTGTGGAGTGGTGTCCGGCTAGAAAATTTCATCCCTAATAGAGGACTTCAGCATTTTGATCCTATGTCACCTTATCTATTTGTGCTTTGTATGGAGAGACTATCAACTATGATCTCTCAAAAGGTGGAGAGTGGTGATTGGAAGCCAATTAAAGTGGCTAGAGGTGGTATGGGAATATCACATTTGTTATTTGCAAATGATATCTTACTCTTCGGAGAAGCTAAAGTTAAACAGATGTGAGTCGTCATCATGAAAGTATTGAAGGATTTTGAAGAGGTCTCGGGTTAAGTGGGGAATGTGGAAAAATCCAAGGCCATGGTGTCAAAGAATGTTAACAGAAGAAAATGGGAGAAACTTGCTTCTGTGTCTTCCATTGCTTTAGCAAGAAACCTTGGCAAATATTTGAGTTTCCCATTGTTCCAGGGAAGGATTAAGGAAGATTTCAATTTCTTAATTGATAAGTTGGAGGTGAGGCTGAGTGGATGGAAGGCCAAACTCCTTAATATAGCTAGTAGGGTGACTTTGGCATGTTTAGTTCTTACAGTAATGCCGATTTATAACATGCAAACCACTTGGGTGCCTCAGCAGTTATGTGATGATATTGACAGAATTATTCGAAGTTTTGTTTGGCATCATGGTAGCAATCGTGGCATAAATCTTGTGCGGTGGGATATGGTGACCAAACCTAGAGTGGCTAGAGGTCTTGGTATCCACCAAGTTCGGTTATCTAACATGGCATTTCTTGGCAAGCTGTGTTGGGAACTCACACATCCATCTCCTAAGTTGTGGGCTATGTTGTTGAAGGAGAAATATGGCTCTAACGAAGAAGGAATCAATTTTCAGTTACATAGTAATGGATCCCCAACTTGGAATGCAATGGTTAAAGCTTGGAATCTTTTGCACCCAGCTTATAATCTAAGGCTTGGAAAGGGTAATTTGTTGTTCTGGTTTGGGAACTGGCACCCTTAGGGATAGTTGTGTAACTTAGTTCCTTATGTCTATATGTCTGATACACAGTTGAAAGTCCGGGATGTGTGGAGAGATGGCGAATGGCGTCTTGATGCGTTGGCAACCACGAATACTGAGGAAGTGAGAAGCAGGTTGCAAAGCATTTTTGTTTGGTTGCATGACAGAGTTGGGGACCTTTTGGTATGGCACGGCTCGCAATCTGGAAAGTATACAGCTGCTTCAGGGTATGCTTGGCTTCAACAGACCTATTTTCAGGCTATTAGTAATGGCATGGGTCAATGGAAATGGATTTGGCAGTCTCCAACAACGGAAAATGCGGATTTCTCATTTGGCTAGTGATGGGTGATTCGTTACCCACCAACCTTCTACGTCATAGGCGTAGATTGGCAGCATCAGCAGTTTGCATGAGATGTTGTCGTGAAGATGAATCAATTCTACATTGTCTTCAGGGTTGTATCAAAGCAAAAAATGTTTGGGATCAAGTGGGTACTTCAACACCTTTGGGGATGGATATAAGAGATTATAAAGCATGGGTTAAGCATATTGTTGCTGCGCCCAGCAATATGACCTTTTGTGCTAATCTCTGGTGGGCATGGAGGACTAGAAATGATGAGGTGATGGATAATAAGGAGTATTCTATAGATAGTATAGTGAGAGCTATTAATTATGAAGTGGAAGCGTTTTGCATGGATCCTTTTCAAATGCCGAATCTTCCTAGAATTCCTCGGTGGCTTCATTGGGAATGGCCTCTTGATTGGGTGGTCAAGCTCAATGTCAATGGCTGCTCCAAAGGCAACCCGCTTTTGGCAGGATATAGCGGTTTGGTGCGTAACGATCAAGGAAGATGGGTTTTTGGGTTTGAAGGCCTATTGGGTTTCGCTGATAATCTTCTTCCTGAATTAGTGGCTATTTGTGTTGGGCTGAAGCTAGCTTAGGAATATAGGTTCAGAGAAGTCTCCTGTGAATCTAACTCCTCTGAAGCGCCACGGCTCATTCAGTATTCTGAGGAGAGCCACTTGTACGGCACGGTTATAGCTGAAATTAGAGATTGGCTGCAAAGGGATTGGACTGTATCCATTTTCATGTCTTGCGGGAGCCTAATGCGTGTGCAGATTTTTTAGCAAATGCTGGAGCTGCTAGGAATGATAAGTTAAGGTATGTGTAGGAGCCACCAGTAAGGTTGCTTCATCTTTTGTGGGAGGACTTCATGGGCACCATGTTCCTGCATTATTAGTTTTTGCTTTTTCTTTATCTTTTCCTAATGTGCCCAAAAAAAAAAAATTCCACAAACTACACTCCCATCAACATCCCACTCATTGAAACAAATCGAAAAACCAACTAATAAAGAGTCGGGACCCCAAACTCTCCTATAAATTCTTTTATATAATTAGTCTATATAACTGAACATACACAACCAAATGAAAGACTAATGACACACAACATTTTAAATACAAAATATAACTGTACGACAAAGACTTTCAATCTTTTCCTTCCCAGATCGCTACACAAGAAAAACCAATTTCAAAGCACACTAGAGGCACCACTTAGTGTTTGCCTTAAGAGCACGTTTCTAAGTCAAATTTATAGCAAATTACTATTTTGATGCTTGAAAGATTAGATTGAAATTAGTTTGATGCTTAAAAATAAGCAACATCAATATATTTCTTAGATTAAAACTATCTTTTGATCTCTATCGGTGTTTTAGATTTTGATTTTAGTCCCTACAATAAAAAAAATTAGGATTAGATCCCTATACAATAAAAAAAAAATTGGTTTAAGTTTCTGCAGTGATATTGAGTTAGTTTTTACCGTTAAAAAATTATTAAATAATGCCAATTTTGTTGACATGGTTAACGAGAGCTTATATGAGACATAGTAAAACTTAGTTAAGGTCATTTCAACTTAAAAAAAAATCATTTTGATACTATTTTGGTCATTTTTCTATTTTCAAAAAAAGTTCAATTTAAATTTAAAAGAGATCTAAAATGGGTCATTTCAAAACTATATTAACATGTCATATATATCCTATTAGTCACATTAGCAAAAACTATTACTATTTAGTAATTGTATAATGACAAGGACTAATTCCTTAATGAAGTGCTATCGTAGGGATCTAAACCAAATTTTTTTTTATGTAAGGATTAAAACAAATTTGGAGCACATGCAGAAATCAAAAACTAGTATTAATCTATTTCTTAAGATAGAGAGATTAACAGTAATTTATTCATCGAAAGAAACTGCCAATTTAATATGTCAATGACCAAAAAAGTAAACTCAGTCGTTTAATTATAAAATTCAATTTAATATAGTCTTTCAATGATAAGAAAAAATATTAAACTACTAAGAGTGGGTTACCAATATGAGACTAGTAATAAGAAGTTTAGGTACTAACGATACTAGAAATCTGCCGTGTGAAAAAAATAGCATCCAGTTAATCCCTCAATTTTACATTTTGAATATGAAGATGACTTCACGTCACTTTCGATGACTGAAGAGTTAAAGTAACGCAAACGACCATTAGAGAACTAAATTAATCTCAACTTAATCTTCCCTTTGCTAACATGGTAGTTTACAAGTGAAACTTACAAAGCAAAACCCATAACAGAAATTAAAGTTTCGCTTAACTGGGAAGGCTTAAAGGATAACAAACAGTAGCTGTCGATTCTCAACACGCAGATGTGTTGACAAAGCAGCAGAGAAAGGCTCTTACCTTGAGACGAAGTTAAACCTTCTTAACTTGTCAGAATGGCGGCAAGTGATCGAAATCAGAATCACAAGACCCAACCAAAATGGTCGCGTCATCAGAACAACGCGAACAAGGGAAGGAGGTTTGAACGAATCCACCAAATCTCTGAACGCAAAAACAAAGAGAAAGAATAATTTAGGAACCAATTGACAGGCTGAAGAAATATGAATTTAATTTGGTCTGTAGAAGTTGAAACAATTCAATGTGTCCAACAGCTCCAACTACATAAATCAAAATGAACCAGCCAGTCCAATAATAATGCACGCATCATAATATGATCAAAACAAACTTACATGTGTGTGTATTACATTTTCATCTGTCCCAGAAACAACATACTTTCTTATTATCTGCATGTGTACCATCAACAGATTCAGCACCAGAAATAGTAAAATACTTATCTCTCACGTCATTAACATCAGAAGCACCTCCTTTCTTATCAGCCACCATATTGTCACCACTCAGCAAAATTCTTATCTGCTGCCACAACACCAACACTAAAAGTATTTTCTTTCTTATCAGCAGCTATATTATCTCATTAAAAACAACGAGATTCATCATATCATCTACTGCCACATCACCAACACCAAAAAATTCTCCTTGTCAACAGCTGCCATATATCATCACCACCAGAACCAGTAGAAACAATGAAATTCTTATCTGCTGCCACACCATCAACACCGGAAGCATTTTCTTTCTTATAACTACCAAATCATCACTCCCAGAAATAGTGAAATTCTTATCTGCCGCCGTATGATCAACACTTGAATCAGTTTTATTCATATTACCACTATATCATTGCCACCAGAAACCATATCTATTGCAACTATAAACATTGAAGGTTTTATCTATTGCCATATCATCGATCCCCACCAGAAACAATAACATGCGCTTGTCATTGCTCTATGTTTTGGTCAATTGATTCATCATGTATGAGATAAACTGCAGTCTTCTTCACAGTGAGTCCATCCCCCAAAACAACAACAGCCTGCACTTTATCACCGGCTTCTAGACTTGATATGATACTCTGCCAGTCTTCATCTTTAAGTGAAGTCAGGGTATCTCCCTCGTAGAGATAAGGGGTGGTCTTTGTATGATTTATGATCAACAGATTTTTAAGAATAAGACCTTCAAATGTTATGATGTCTGGGGAAGAATAAACGATGCACAATATCACTGCCTTCAAGTTATGCCCTTTCACTCGAGGGACTTCGAAAATCACAGAAGAACCTTCACCATTGAAGGTTAACCAATCAGGATTCTTGTCACCGGGGAGCAAACAATCTCCATGAACACTACCATTGGTAGTCAATTTCTGCATAATTAACATATGCTTTAGCAAAATATTAATACTGCCTAGTTTATTTAACAATTGAAGGCGTGCTTTTAATTTTGAAAAACAGGTAAAGATATATGTTTTACCTTATGAGATTAACTTATATTCTCATAAATTAAAATTCTAATTTTATAACTTAAGGAAAAATTCGATAGAAATTAAAATGGAAAAAGCCTTATATAATATCTTAATACATAAATTTTCACAATAGTGTCGATCTATTTATAAGACAGAGAGTTTAAATAAAAAACCACTGTTGAAAGTCTATGTACGATTTCTATTTATAGTTTTCAAGCTTAGGAATAATCACTAAACTGAGCTTTAGTGATATTTTCTTTCTACCTTATCATCCAGTCAAGTACACAACATAACCAAAAATTGAATAACAATTATCTATTATAAACATCATTTATGCCAAATTTTACAAAAATTGAACATCAATTACATTGTAATCAAATGACTCTTGTTTATGTACAATTTAAACATATATATTATGCTGATTTTGATATATATAAAAAATATATTAAATAATTTTAGATTGATGGGAAATTTTATAAAAAAGATCAATAAAATATAAACTTTTAATCCGACAGTAAGTTCTATAAAAATTTATACCAGTTAAAAATTATTAAGTAGCATAACAGTTGCTTAAAGTTACACAATATATATATATATATATATATATATATATATATATTAAAAAGAAAAATTGATAGACCGAAGACAAAGATCACAAACCTGTGAAATGCTCTCTCTAAGAATCTCTGTGACAGGGCAATTCATTCCCATTTGGATTAAAATGAAATTCAAGGGATTTTTGGAACCAGAAATGTCACCTTGACTGCGACAATCAACTAGAGCTGAGGTATCCATATTTGAGACATGTGACGTAGTTGGTGTTGCTTCTAGTTTCTTACAATCTGTGACATTAAAGGTATCCAAGGTTGCATCTCTTGTTGTTTGAATTTGTGAGCTGCATTCCAACCTGAGACTTTGAACCTTTGGAAGCTCTCTGATAATCGATGATATACCATGGGAACCGCTATTTGGTACAGTTAAGGAAACAAGAGATGACAGGTCCACAGATGTTTGCATTTGCGGTGAGAAATTATTTGCTGGAGAGGTCCATGACCAGATGATGGAAGGTAACACATGATGCAGTAATCCTTCAAAGCTACACAAAGAAATATAACTAGTGCTCTCTAATCTTGTTAGTGCATAGGGCACTCGTGTTATTGCAGTGTTATCTGCCATCAAGGTTGTCAAAGATTGCATCTGTCCCAAGTCCTCTTCCAATTTATCAATCATTAAACATCCAGAAAGAATGAGAGTTTTTAGAGATTTCAACTTGTACATGCTTCTTGGAAGTACACGAAGGCTTGTACAGCCTTTCAAATTGATTAGACGAACTTTTTTGAGACTTCCAACGGTACGGGAAACTGAAGACAAACTCGGACAATCTTTGAGCATTAACTTTTCAAGATTAGGTAAGTATGAAAAGTCTGGAGTGTATGTCAAGTGTTGGGAATGGCTGAGATTGAGAATTTTCAGCTTATCCAGCAACTGCAATGAAAAAATATTTTGAGGAGAAAAATTAAAGAAGAACCTTAGAAAAAATGGATTTGGATTCTCTAAAATAAAATATATTGTAAAATGATAAATTGAAAGCTTATCTACCTTTAGATTATTTGGTTGAATTCACATATAATACAAGTTATTGATTTAAGGATGAATAACTCTCATTTTAGAGAATCCTAATCCCCCCAAAAAGATGAAAAAAATTACAGTATGTCACAAAGTCTTAAATCTAAATACATTGTTTAAACTGTTTTAATACATTTGTTAATGTAAAGCATATCAAAAACTAAGTGTAATTTGTTATGAGGAGTTAATTTTCTGTTGTAATTTTGTTAGAGTTAGTTTCTCAAGACAGTTAACTTACTCCGTGCAAAGTCAAGTGTATATATACCTTGTAACTTCCATATCATTTGGTGTGAATAATCACACAATCTCCTTCACTCACTCAAACTCTCTCTTCCTTTATCTTTTCTCTTACATTTTCAGCTTAGCCCTAATGCCTTACATGGTATTAGAGATCAGTGCTTTGTCATGGCTTCCCAAAGCTCATCTCAAACCTTAGAAGCACCATCTCAAGGTTCATCTCAGTTTGTGTTGCAAAGCCTCTCTAATCTAGTTTCATTGAAGCTGGATGAAGAGAATTATCAGCCATGGAGGGAAAAAGCAGAAGCTACAATTGAAGGCCACAATATACTCAATCGTATCACTTGAGAATCAATTCCAATGAAGTTTTCAACTCAAGAAGATCATGAAAATGAAGTAGTGAGCTCAAAATATCAAAATTGGAAAAAGCAAGATGCATTGTCCAAATCTTGGCTATTGTCATCGATGAGCAAACCTTTCACTACATGTATAGTAAGTTGTGAATTCTCTCATCTTAGAAACTTTCTTCACCTCTCAAATTACTACAACAATAAGGCAATAGAAGAACAAGTTAGGAAACACGAAGAAAGAAGGTTCTATTGGTGATTACTTACTTGAAATCAAGAAGATCATTGATGCATTGATTTTTTGTTGGAGCCTTAGTGAATGATTCTGATCATATTGAAGCAATTCTTAATGGTTTGCCAAGGGGATATAATCCATTCACAACAACAATAATTTCGAGACCAATGCCTATTTTAGTTGGTGAATTCGAAGCTTTGCTCAAGGTGCAGGAGGAATTAATTGGAAAGTACCGAAGGAATGATAATATAGTGCAAGCAAATGTAGCTCAATTTCAACAACAACAAAGATTTAATCCTTGTGATCAACAATGCACGTTTCCACCTAATTCTAGAGCTCATAATTTTCGTGGTAGAGGTGGAGCTAGATCTAGAAGAGGAGGTTGATTTTCATCCTCAAATCAGCCTACATGTCAAGTGTGTGGCAAGGTTGATCATATTGCTCTTAATTGTTGGCATAGATTTGATTCTCAATATAGTGTGAATGTTGCTTCTGAGCCTTCTATGGTGCCTAATAATCTAAGGCTAGGAGCAAATCTTTCTATAAGTAACATGAGTAATGCGTTAGCCACTCCTTCAACCATTCATGATCCTAATCGATACCTGGATTCGACCTGCCATTCATCATATGACTCTAGAGATTAAGCTCGATTTGAGAAAATGATTGTTGGTAATGGATTTTCTGCTTTTTCTAATGCAATAACTCACTGCATGTTCCTCATATCTTGAAGAATCTTTTAAGTATTTCTCAGTTTGCCAAAGATAACCATGTCTTTTTTTTTTTTTTTGAATTTCACCCCGATTCTTGCTATGTCAAATGTCAAGATACCAAGGAGATAATTCTCCGAGGCACTATTGATCATGGCTTATACAATTTTCCAGTTTTTAGCCTATTATTTCTTCAGCACCTGCAGCTTTGATTTCCACAACAAAAGGAGATTTTGACTTTCATCTTTGGCACTCTAGACTTAGTTATCCTGCACCAACTGTAGTGTGCCAAACTTGGTCATCCTGCACCAATTGTTGTGTCTAGGGTGCTCAAGTCATGTAATCTTTCTTATACTATTGATCGATTCTTATGTTCATGTTGTTGCTTAAGAAAATTTCATCAACTTCATTTTTTCTTATTCCGTTTCAGTCTATAATAATCCTTTGGATCTTGTACACACTGATATTTGGGGTCCTGCCCCTATTTCTTCAATAAAAAGTGCTCGATATTATATTCATTTTATTGATGCATGCTCTAAATTTACTTGGCTTCACTTGGTGGCTAAAGCTTCTATGCTTATCAAGTTTTAGGGGGAGGCTTTTACTACTGCAGTGCAATTGATTAATGCTTTGCCTACTCCTTTGCTCAATGATATTTCCCTTACTGAATAATTGTTTCATAAAAAACCATCATATCATTCCTTCAGGACATTTGGATGCTTATGCTTTCATTATACTAGACCCTACAAAAAGCATAAGTTGGATTTTAGATCCGTTCCATATGTCTTTCTTGGCTATCGAACTTAGTATAAAGGTTATAAGTGTCTTATTTCCCATTGGTCAAGTGCTTATTAGCAGACATGTTTTGTTTAATGAAAGGAAACTTCCTTTTAAGGATTCTTCTTTTGGGTCTTCTAGTTCTAAATCCCATGTTGAAGTCTCATCCATAACTCCTATTATTGCTCTAGTGCTAAGAATGGTTTAATCAGTGCCTGTCGCATCATCGACACCTGGTGGTGGTTTGACTCCCATATCTGGAATTCAAAATGAGTTTCTTTTTTATGCTGCACCTTCACATTCCTCTCTAGTTCTTGATTCTGTGCTTGTAGTGCAGCCTGCGCCAGTTGCATCTCACATTCCTCAAAATACACATTCAATGGCTACTAGGCCAAGGCTAGAATTTACAAACCAAAGCTGTATGATGTAAGTTTGGAGCTTGCATCTGTCAAACAAGCACTCTCAATTCCTCATTAGAAACAGGCAATGGATGAAGGATATAGCACCTTATTGTGGAACAACACTTGGAAGCTTGTTGAATTGCCACTTGGGAGGAATGCTACTGGGAGTAAGTGGGTTTTGAGTTAAACACAACTCAAATGGTTTATTGCATAAATATAAGGCTTAGCCAGTTATACAGCGATTCAATTGAAGGCCAAGGTTTGATTTTACAGAATCCTTCAACCTTATGCTAAAGCCTATATCTATTAGGCCAATTTTGTCTTTAGTTGTATGTAAATCATGGTGTATAAGGCAGTTGGATGTGAACAATGTATTTTTAAATGGGGACTTACAAGAAGATGTATATATGAAACAATCTCAAGGATATGAAATTGGTGATGGTTCCTTAATGTGCAAACTTACCAAGGCTTTATATGGTCTTAAAAGCCCCAAGGGCTTTGTATCACAAAGCAGTAGCTTGGCTTTCAGCCTACCAAGTCTGATGTATCTCTCTTCACAAAAGCCACTTTCTCAGCTACCACATACACTCTTGTTTATGTGGATGATATCATCGTTACTGGAAGTTCCCCTTCTTACATCACTAAATTAATTTAGCACCTAAACTCCTCCTTTGCTCTCAAGGACATGGGCTCCCTTCATTATTTTCTCAAAATAGAGGTTTCTCACACTGCTGGTGGTGCTCTATTTCTCTCTCAGGCTAAGTATGTCAAGGATTTACTATAGATAGCTCAAATGGCTAGTTGCAAACCTTGTTCTACTCCTATTCCTTCTTCTTTAAGGCTCAATGCACATAGAAGTTCAACTTTCTCTGATCCTGCTATGTACAGACCTGTGGTTGTGAGTTTGCTGTACATAATTTTTACTAGGCCTGAGTTGGTTTATTGTACCAACAGGATGTTCCAATTTATGCAAAACCCTCTTGAGGATCACTAGCAGGTGGTGAAAAGAATATTAAGGTATCTCAGTGGCACCTCCAATTTTGGGCTGCACATTTAGAAATCTTCTGATCTGAGAATCACTTAGCTATAGAGACTCTGACTGGGGATCACATCCTCATGATAGAAAATCCACCAGTGGATTCTATGTCTATCATGGTCCTAACCTTATCTTGTGGTCCTCCAAGAAGCAACATTCAATTTCAAGATTAATAACTGAGGCAGAGTACAGAAGTTTGGCCTCCCTAGCTGCTGAGCTATTCTGGATTTGAAATTTACTTGATGAATTGAAGACTCCTCTTTTAGTAACTCCTTTGGTCTAACGTTAGTGCAATGTTACTAGCTACGAGTCCTACTCTCTACTCCAAGTCTAAACACTTTGAGTTCGATCCGTATTTTGTTCAAAATCATGGCACAAAAGGTCGAGTACACATTAGTCATATCAATGCTGACCATCAAGTGGCTGATATTTTTGACCAAGCCTATCTCCTTTTCTCTATTCAGTATGTTTACAGACGAACTTAGGAGAAGGGGGTGTGTGTTCGTATCTAACATCCTTTGTTTTTCATACATTTGACTGTGTAACTAGATATATTTCAGTCTAGTTTGGGTAAACATCTACATATCCTTGGCATGCGGAAATTTTTTGACACATAAATTTCTAAAAAGAATCATCTAACATAAAATTGAAGCACTATAAGATGAGAACTCATATTTAAATTGAGTAAATGTCATTTTTAGTCCTAACATTTTCAAATTGACATCAATTTGATTCTGAAAATATTTTTAATATCAATTTAGTCCTAATACTTTAAATTTTGATATCAATTTCATCCTTTCATCAAAGTATCAGTAGTTTTCATTATGATTCATCCTAATTGATATATTAGTGCACTACTATGTTATTTATTTATCTTCATTGTGACCAATGACAAGAGATAATTTCTACCTTAGCAACTTGAAAATAAGAAAAATAGTAGAAAATAAATAAATTAGACTGATAAAATTGATATCAAAATTTAAAATGTTAGAACTATTTTTTTTTTAGGATCAAACTGATGTCAAAATTCAATTAGAACTAAATTGTTGTCAAAAATTATTTCAAAATTCAATTAGAACTAAATTGTTGTCAAAAATTATTTCAGGATTAAACTGATGTCAACTTTAAAATATTAGGACTAAAAAAGATATGTACTCTTTTTGAATTTGTTACACCAAAATAAGATTGATTGAAACAACCCATGCAAGGGAAAAAAATCAAGCTTAGAGTTTATACCTGGCCCTTCTTCCACACTAGTTGGAGATTACTATATTTTAAGTCAACGGAAACTAAATTTCCTTGATCAAAGTTTGCAGTTGTATATGTAGAAGGACATCCATGCCAGCATAGCCACCGAAGATCTGTTGAAATGTATTTAAAGTCTCCATGAAGTTGTACACCAGCAAGTTGAAGCAATCTGAGCCTGTTCATGTACTTAAATGCTTTGGTCTTCAAACGAATTCGATTCATCCTTGGCAAATTCAAAGCAAGTCCCTCAATAGCTTTTGTTCCCTTAAAATAGAATGAACAGAAAAATAAAATCTCATGGTTAGATAATTAATGGTAGCTAAAAACCTTGTGGGGCACGTGATAGAAAAACTTGCGCCCCTTTGTCTCCCTTGGGATTTGTTTGGATAGAATGGCCGGTGGAATGGTAGGGAATAGAATAGAAAGGAAAGACATTCTCACTCCCTTATTTAGAAATATAATGGAAGGGGATTGAATAGTAAAAATTTTGACTTATTTGCTTTCACATTATTTCATTCCATTCTAATTAATTAGAAGATAAGAAAAATAAAGCTATTAGATAGAATAAAATCGGGTATATCGAGTTCTGTTCCATTATATGTAGTTATACACCTAATATCATTCCATATCATTTTATTTCATTTCATCACTTTCTATCAATCCAAATATAGCATTAATATTATATCAAAAATTTAAAAATATAAAAATCACAAATGAGATTCTTACCATTTCTTTTGATAATACATCAAGCACTTCCTTTGGATGCCATAACCTACTACGTTCCTCAGGCACCGTTGGTAAACTCTCACGAATGATTTCTCTTCCCATATCTCGTAGCAAATCATGCATTCTAAGTTTGTTCTTAATGTCAACCGTTACAATGCTCCGCTCTATAAGAACACTTATTCCAATCTCAGCAAAATATCCACAACCATTTAATATATCAATTACATTGCTTTTGTCCATTCCAACAAAGAAGAAAGCTATATCAAGGAAGATTTCCCTATCTTCATCATCATCTAAGCCATCAAAGCTTATTTTAAGCTTCTTTTGTATTTGTTTATTAGGAATGTTTTTGAGTTTCTCCAAATCACTCTTCCATTCTTTTACTCCCCTTTTAAACAAATATGACCCAAGGACCTCAAGAGCAAGTGGCAATCTCCCACAATAAGAAATAACTTCACTAGAAAGTCCAACAAATTCTTCTCTAGGAAACGGTTCTTTGAATGCATGCCAACTAAAAAGCTCAATGGATTCTTTGTCCTTCAACCCGTCCATTCTATATAACTTGTCGTTGTTAATTCCAAGCCATCTAAGAAGACTTTCATCTCTTGTTGTGATGATTATTATACTTCCTGGATAGAACCATTTATAATTTGCAGCCAAAGCATCTAGTTGTTCCAATTTGTCCACATCATCAAGTACAAGAATTATCCTTTTTTGGCCAAGTCTTCTCTCTAATATTGATTTTCCATATTCAATGTTTTGTATCTTTATTTTCATTGTTTTGTAGATATCGGAAAGAAGTTGCTCTTGTAAATGAACACTGCCATTATCTTGATCCCAAACTTCCCTGATATTTAGGAGGAAGCACCGACCCTCAAACTCATGACAAATTTTATTATAAACTGCTTTGGCAATTGTAGTTTTACCAATCCCTCCCATGCCCCATATCCCGAATAGTAGAGGATCTTTTGATTGTTGGTCCTTTAACCGTTTAATCACCTCTTGCTCACGAGGTTCTACTCCTACCGGATGGTTAGCAACAAAAAGGTCCTTCATATCTAGCATATAAGTAACATGTTCAACAATGTTCTTGGTATCCTCACTTTCGTTGCTGTAAAATATAAGCCAGAGATAAGAAGCACAATTGATTATATAGCCATCCTCCAACATGGGAAAGTATCAAGAGAAAATAGGAACTTTGAGTAAAGAAAAAAAAAAATAGTTGCATTTGAATAAATGATACTTGCAGATATGAGAGTGCATGAGCAAAACCTCAACTATTTACAAAATGCATTCAAAATAGGACGCAAAGTGTTATCCAGTAGTTTCTTAGATATAGAACTATTTTAATTGAAATAGCCAGAAATAGAAGCTTTGAATTGAAATTGCACGTGTCAACTCTCATATCACTTGCCTAAACAAACAATAAATTATTATTCCGCATGCAAGCAAGGATTTGTGCATAATTACAAAATTTCAAGGGGAAAAAATGTGTTTGGCAATTTGAAAAACTAAGTTATCATAGTGTAAAATAGAACTGGCTATATTAAACTGTCTAAAAACAAACCAGTTTTTTTTATTATATAGTGTTTGGGTTGAAACTAATTTAAAAATTAGTTTTAATATATATGTTTCCTGATACAAAATTGTTAAAAATAAAATTTTGATTAAGAATGAATAAAAACGTATAACTAAAATAAATAAAATTATTTTTAAATTTAAAATAGAGTAAAACTATATTTTAGTCACTAAAAGATTTTTGTTTTAATACTTTAATTCTTAGAAGATTAAATACATATATTTTAATCCTTGAAAGATTTTTCATTTTAACACATTTGTCCTTAAAAGATTAAATGCATATACTTTATTTTCTAAAAGATTTTAGTTTTAACACTCCGGTCCTTAAAAGATTAAAATACATACTATTTTAAGGACTAAAGTATTAAAACAAAAATCTTTTAGGAACTAAAGTGTATATATTTAATCTTTCACTAAATTATTAAAATAAAAATCTTTCAGGAATTAAAGTATAGATTTACTCTTTGAAATAAACAATAAACTTTAAAAGATTAAAATACATACTATTTTAAGGACTAAAGTATTAAAACAAGGCGCTTTCTAACATGCACCGTAGTTTGCCATGCACCACTATCACACCTACACCTTAAGTTAGATCGGAGGGTTCTTTTAAGTAAAATGCTAATTGAACAGTGGAGATTCGCTACTAACCACCTGACTACCACGTTTTTAGAAGTCTGAATTTCTAAAATAAAATATACATCAATCATATTTTTCGTACATAACCATAAAAGAAAAGTGAGGAAAATAACAAAAATGCTCAGATAACGGGTTCCACATAATCATTGTTCCAATTGAATTTTTTTTTTCAAAAAATTACCAACGTTAGCGTCTTTGCTGAAAACGCTGATAAGAAACTCTTCCTTGCTAGCTTTTTACCAGCATTTTTA
Source organism: Pterocarpus santalinus (assembly GCA_031439595.1). NCBI lineage: Eukaryota > Viridiplantae > Streptophyta > Magnoliopsida > Fabales > Fabaceae > Pterocarpus > Pterocarpus santalinus. Next base: position 24,297,200 of record CM062523.1, read on the forward strand.
GCAACACACTAGTAAATTCCTAAAAAGAAAATCTGACCAAAACCTCTTTTTTATCATAATATTTGCTGAAAGTGCTAGTAAGAAATAGCAAAATGTTGGTAAGAAAGGAGTTTCTTACTAATGCTTTCAGCAAAGACTTAGATAAGAAAGTATTTTCTTGTCATTTTTTTTAGAATACTGTTCAGTAAGTTATATATATATATATATATATATATATATATATATATATATATATATATATATATATATATATATACATATATATATATATGTAATTATAAATATATATATTGAAAGAAGTTTTAGGGACATACATGATATCACATGCATATTTCAGGGGCTCAAGTCATATAATATTTTAACTTTTAGGGACCTATTTGATGTCAAACAACTTCAAGGACTAATGTGATATCACCATGTTAGTTTTCAGGGACATATTTGATGTCAAAAGTCTTTCAAGGATTAAATTGATGTCACATAAATCTTTCAAGAGTCAAAATACATTTTATTTATTTATTTATTTAAACTTTCTTATAAGTACAAGTAGTTTTGAGAAGGAAAGTGCTTGATATATTGATTTTATTAGTATCCTCCATTATTATTATTATTATTATTATTGGAGTTATTTCTAAACTTGAAAAGTTGTGCCGTGAATTGTTCTCCTTACCCGTTCACCCTATATGTTGATATGCCCTCATTAAGCCTGTATGACTCACCCTTTATCTATTATCAAATTTCTTGATTTTTTCAATTAGTTGATGTTGTTGGTATGCTTCCAACATATTTTGGGTGGATACCATCGCTTCTAATTCCAAATTCTCCTGCTATAGGGTTATATATTTGATTATTCTAGTTATTTAAGATAAACTTGAGACGAAAGCATTATCTAGTAATGAGCATGAGTTTGAGTGAGAAATGTTTGTGCTTTTAAATGAAATGTTGATATTTGTAAAATAGCTTATCTTGTCAGGATAGCCAAGCTATATTAGATTTGATATAATCTATGTGCCGATCACGAACCCTAAGACGGGTTGTGAAAAAGTTGGTATCAGAGCATCGGTGGTTGGTCCTGTTTGCTGCAGACATGGGTAGTAATAGAACTTTGTTTATACTTCGTGTACCTAGGCACAACTTATGGACACAGAGAAATTAACACCCTCGTGTGTTTAGTTATGTGGTATCAGTTTAGTTTTGTTTTGTTTCTTTGATTCTTTGAATGTTCTTGTCATATGTCTCTCTAATTTGAGTGGTTCTCGATTTGGTGCACGTCAAATAGGTGCATTATTATTATTTTTGAAGAATATTTGAAAGTGCAAATAAATTTCTGTATTGAAAATTTTGTGTGGCATATATTAAACTATTGAATAATATGTTGCATACTATGCTATTGAAACATAAGTAATTAGCCACTTGACATGAAATGTTTTGTCCTACTAATTTGAGTAGCATGTGAAAATTTTGCAAAATAAGGACTATACTTTTTGGTTTAGATCTTGATATAGGGTTGTTAAGATATGGATATCTCAATTGAAACGATCTTAGGTTTGATTTGGTATTACTGTGACTTTTTAAAAGCTGCTCACAAAAAGTCATTGTCATATCGTTTGGTAAAATAATGTAAAAATGGCTCTCAATAAGCAGAAGCAATAAAAGTAGCGTTTGGTAAAGTTGCTCTTAATATTTAAAATAACTACAATGTTTACAAATACTAAAGAGAATAATTTCTATTGTTAATGTCATTAAATAGAGTAAGGTTATATTAGTCTTTTAAATTTTGGAGGGCACAAGCCAGCCCTAAAAAACACCCCATAAAGGCTCCCGAGAGTACTCTCTAGCTTTTAAAAGCCAGGATCAAAAGCACCTTGACTTTTTGGTTTACCAAATAGAAAAAATTGACTTATACTTTTCATAAGCCAGAGTACCTTTGCAAAGAGTACTACCAAACTAAGGCTTAAAGTTTTAACATTACTTTGGAGAGAAAAAGTTAAAAGTCTTTTATCCATGAATGCTATTGATAAGTCGTGTTTGAAAAGTCAAATTTGATATTTGAACTAATACCCAAACAAGATGAATGATGAGATCTATAATCTTTTTAATTATATGTCAATCTAGTTAATTAAAAATTCTTAAGGTTTATCCTTGGTGGTGCGGTATGGATATATTTTAAAATAATAATAATAATAATAATAATAATAATAATAATAGAGTTAAATATTTGTGTATTGTGTAATGCTTAAATGATTATTTTGTTTGAGTAGCAATTCTAGAAATTTTTTTCCCTCTTATAGCATTGTTAGTGTTATAGAAATGAGCAAATCCTAGCAGGAAATAAAAAGAAAGAAAAGAAAAAATAATAGTATTTGAATGATTTAGATGATCTGAAACTTATTCATAAATATACTTGGATATAAAGTATTTGGGAAATTATGATTTCTTTTATGGTTGTGTTATCATTGCGTTGTTTAAGTAGGGATGATTCATATTTATCCTCGGCACTAAGATGATCTAGAATTAAACTATGTGATGCAATGTCCTCATTGAGAAGTTGCAGATATAAATTTAAAGCCAATGTCATGTTCAAAAAATTTACAAAATAGAAACTAAGGAAACATGTGGTCTTTGTGAAAATATAAGCTTTGCTCTTACAATTATATTCAATGTGAAAGTTAAGTAATTCATGGCAAACTGATGTGTCCAGACGAAATTGTGGAGTACAGTTTAGCCAAAGAAGCTTTTATAAGAAGAAGAATAAGAAGAAGAAGAAGACCTGGTAATTAAGTTAGCAACTCTTACTCATATGAATTTACTTGGCAAAAAATAACAATAAAAGAGGGATTAATGTAGTTTTGTTGTTGGAGTGAGACTATCTTTCTAGCAATATTGCAAGTCAAAGTACAAGGGCCATCAAGCAATATAGTTTAATAGTGAAGCCATCATGATAAGTGCTCCAGTCTTGTACTCTAAGGCAGAGTAAACTAGTGTTTAGGCTTGGATTGCCTTAACTCCACTGTGGAAGAGGGGTTACTTATAGGGTCTAATACCATTATAGCAAGAGATCCCATCAAGGTGTAGGTTAAGAGAAGAATCCTTGACAGATCATGGATTAAGAAAATAATCTCGTTTGGGGTGTAAGTCTCAGAGTCGATGGGATAATATCTGTTCCAATGCCAAATTCATGACAATCAATAGGCTAGCCTACAGGTAGAGTCCCTGGAGGCTAGTCTGTATGGTTCATGAGACCAGCTAGGCTAAGTAGCCCAGTCTCATCGGCCCGGGGGCTAGGTCGGCTGAGGGCAAGATGGATCAATAAGAACGTCAATATATCCATGTTTTAGGCTGAAAAAGCTTGAAATTTGGGTTGAGATGAAGGTAGACATGTTTGAGTAAGAAGCAAGTAAATGAAACTGGAACTTAGAATTGTAAGAGTCAGATCAGCTATAATGAGATTAATAAATATGGGCTCTATACGAGGATGAGAAATTGTTGTTTAGCTATCAAGTTGTTAATACATATGCTTAGACTTCAAGAGTATGACTATCTTGACCTAGTATTTCATGGTTGTTGAAGACTTTAGTTAACTTCAAATTTACATTAAAAGAAAATGGTGATTACTTATGTAATGGTTGTGATATTTTACCCAATAAATAGTGAAATGCAGTTAAAAAAAAAAAACAATGAAACTTGATTATGTTGGTACTCCAGTGGATAGTGTAGTATATTACAAAATTTTTGTTAGATGTATTTTTTTCGTGAAAACTATGTTAAATATTTTAATGTGCAATGTGTTTTAGTTTATGATATGGAGATCTTAACTTTGAAATTGAGTTTGCAATTGGGACATGAGGTGCATGGTACATAAACGAGCTGAGCTGAAATAATGACCAAAATTTGTTCCTTTGGATTTGAAATAAGTCTACGTAAATGACTACAAAGTTTTGATTTAATTTAGGGAGAACCACCAAATTGAATCAATGGTCAGCCAACAAGGTGCCTTAGATCTCGCAGCTATTCCAGTAACAGCATGGAGTTATGCTAGCAGGGTGTTTCAAAATACATCAGGTTTCATGATAATAGGTGAGCAGTTAGTTGCAATGCATTATGTTAGTTTTGGTGATTTTTTTGTTAGCCACTATAGTTTGAATAGATTTATGAGCTATTATGTTTGAATAATTGTTCATGCTTTGATTGTTTTCTTGCCACATAATTCAAGTGTTGAGACTTTCAAATTATCGAAGAAAATTAAAAAAAAAAAAAAGAGAACCATCAATCTAGCCCCTGAAATATTAAAAAATTGATAATTTAGCTCCTAAAAGATATTATTTTCTCCTGTAATATTCCACTAATGATTGTGTTAATAAATTAGTCCCCAAAAGGTTAATGTGTTGACAAATTAGTCCCTTAAAAAAAATCAATTTGCAATCAAATAGTCCCTAAAACATCTTCTGTTAACACTAATAAAGCCCATTAACAATAATAGAATTCATCATTAGAGTACCACAGATTAATAAAACATCTTTTAGAGAGTAAATTGTTAATATTTTAATCTTTCAGGGACTAAATTGATGGTTCTCCCTTTAATTTAAGTATTAACGGACAAAAGTTATACTGTAAACTTTGTATATGCTGTGATTAAGGACCTAATGATAGATTTAAATAGTTTCAATAATATGTAAACATTCTAGAAAATAATTTGATGGCCTTGCTATGAATCGTCATGCATAGGCTGGTCAATTCCTAAAATAAAAATGTCACAAGAACAAAGTAAACTAGTTAAATACTAAGACCTTATATGGTGTTTCCTTATTTGTTGTTAGTCTACATTTGAAAAAAAAAATGTATATCAACAGTGTATTGTATAACTAGCCATTTTATTTAGGCTAAGAAATGGTTGCTAGTTGCTGGAAATTTGAGGTTAGAGAAAAAAAAACGAGTACCGATTGAAGTTGAAAAAAAAATAAATGGAGATGTAGTGAAACTGTAATTATTTCTAGAGAATATTTTTTGTGGGGAGGGGGTGGGAGTCGAATACAGGACATTCCAAACTCAAATGAAATGTGTAGAAGACAACCACTAGGCTATGGACTTAACCACATTTATTTAAGTGATATTGAGGCTATTTGAATTTTAACTAGTATGTGCTGTGACCATATTGTAAGAAGGAGTTATGAGGTCTAATAAGCTTGTGATCATATGACAATTGAGTGATTTGGTGGTAACAAGTAATTAAGGCAAAGTTAAACGTACAACTAATTTTTAGTTTATGCTTGAAAGACCTATATAATTTAAGATGGAAATTTCAATTGGAAATCTTGGGCACTAAATGACTGACGACTATTATTATTCACAACAGTAATATTTATCTAATGGCCATAAATGCAAACGAGTATGAAGCTTAAATTAAATTTGACTTTTCTATCTTCATAGAGCTATGTCTACATGTTAGCTAATATTTGATAAAATCTTACATTGAAAAAAAAAAAAGAACAATTCTTGTCATAACTTGATTAAAAGCATAAGCGTTTGACATACATGTTGTTTTATGAAGTTTCTAGTTCTGTTGAGCAAATCCTAGTGTAAAAGTCCTCGGTACTAGTTTTAGAACATAATTAGGGTTTGGGACAAGATTGAACACATTTACAAGGTATTATAACACCTTTTGAGGCTTTGTATGGGAGGCATTCTAGGATGTTGTTGGTTGGTTTGCACTAGAGAATTTAGATTTGTTAATCCATATTTGATTCAAGAAGCTATTGAGTAGGTCTAATTAATATGAGATCACTCAATGACTACCCTTAGTAGACAAAAATCTTATTCAAATCAGAAACGTCGATCTTTGGAGTTTGGTCCAAGAGAACATGGCTTTTACTTATGTCTCCTATGAAAGGTATTTTGAGGTTTGGTAGAAGAGGTAAACCGAGCTTGAGTTTCATTGGATCTTTTGAGATTATGGAAAGGGTAGGGTGTAACATCCTCCCAAGTATGGTACTATGCTTAAGTCATAATACCTCACCTAGGAGTTGCTACTGTCGCTTAATCAAACCTTGTCTAGCAGCAACCTTTAGCCACCTTCAACCTTACTAGTCAACTTTGCCTCGAAGGGCCTTCGTCAAAAGTTTTGAACTATCTGGAGATAACACAGAAATAAACATAGGAGTGAGAATTATAAATCCTCAGTAGGATTCGTTAAGAAATTTCATACCATGTCATCGTTATTAGCTCCAACTGCTTCGGTTTATTATAAAAAGTGAACATATTATATGAACTGTTCTGTTTTATAGTTTGAAAACCTATGGTCCAAAGTATAATTCATTTTATTTCATGCACTTGAGTCGCATTTGCAATATTTCCTTAGCATAATCATCACCGCGTAAGTAGATAGAACAGTCTCAGCATCAATAAAATATGGGATATAAATGCACTGGTATTTTTCTTTAATTTTCTTTGCTTTCTTTTCTTTGTACACCTAGGTGTTACGTATCGTCGTCCCTAGGGTGCTTGTATATGTTTTAATCTTTAGTCTTTACTACTCTTGGATAGTCTGATCTAGGAGTGAGCTCAACTTGTGACCGTCGTCACGCAGTACGGACCCGCAAGGAGACCCACGTGCCTCTAGTCTTGGAGAGATCTCATTTTGGCCACGTGCCTCTAAATTGAAAGGATCTCTCCTGGTCACGTGCCTCAAGAATAGAGGGATCTCAACTGATCACTTGCCTTCAATATAGAGAGATCTCATCTGACCACGTGCCTCCAAGGTAGAGGGATCTCATAGTTTGATACTGCCTTCACAGAGAGGGACCCAATTAATTGCCGCCCAGTGAAGGGATCCAATCTTATCTTATTTAATTGCCTTCACAAGGAGGGATCTCATAACTGCCTCCAGGTGAAGGGATCCACATTTAATATGTTCATATCATGAGTATTCATAATAGAAACTATCATAATTTCATAAAATCCTGGCGAAAATTCGGCAGTATAACGGAATGTGTCCGCTTCCCCATAAATAGTGCCAGTACTAAGAAAACCACTTGTACAGAAAAATCATGACACTTCATTCACAATTCAATTATCAAAATTCATGGGCACAATTATTACATCTAAAACATGGTTGCTGTCTCAACATTTACATTCAATCCGATTTTTCTAAATCAAGCCTCAATTTCTGTTTAACTTTTCCTGATGTTCCCAAGTTTGAGCTTAGGATCGACTTTCAAGATTGAATTACGTCCGAGTTCCAAGATTATATAAGTTTCGACTTTCAGGTACATAAGGTTAATGTTTTGATTCCCAACTTTCGGGGTTATGTTTAGAATCGGTCTTCGAGATTGATCCTGGATTGGGTTTTGGAATCACGTGTGTAAGAGTTTTAAAGCATCTTAGTTCTCGGCTTCCAATATTCGGGTATAAGGTTTTATGTTCTGGTAGACTTCCGAGTTTAAGTATTTTGGGTTTCATATTATTGACCTTAACTTTCGATTTTAAGGTGATTTATGTGCTTGTGATTCCGATTTCCGATTTTAAGCCACAATTAGTCTTCTAAAACGTCTATGAATGTGTTTCCTAAGTTCCAAGTTCTGACATTAACTATACCCGATCTATTTTTCTATTCACTAATTCCGAGTTCAACATTAGGTTTACCTGATCTAGTTTCCTATTCACTAAGTTCCGAGTTCCGATATTAACTAAACTTGATCTAGTATTCATACATGTCTCTAGCCATATTTGCACTCTTATAAGAGAAAATTCACAAAAAATAGAAATCTAGATGAAATCAAGCCAAATTTATATCAATTTAAAGCTAACAGAACAAGATTTCAAATTAAAGAAGTTGCATATCATTTGCATTAGTACAATTTGAAATATAAGCCCTGAAGCTTAACCCTACTGGACTACCCTACTCTAGCCTGGATTGAACTTAAGGTGAATTCATTGATGTACTGGGATAGTTGACAATGAATCTGACTCCGAAATTTTTATGGGATGTTCTCTCATATGTTAGCTTTCACACAACGTTGGATTCACTTAATTTGGAGTTGGGTAAGGTGAGTTATACCCTGCTCAACTCACACTGCTCAGATGAAAGTCTTGATTTCTAGGTCATACTTCAAAAATTCATAACTACCTCTATACTGATCCAATGGCCTTATATTATATATGTATGGAAAGCCCTGAATGTCTAGTTTCATACAGAAATAGATTCATGAAATTTAAATGGCCGTAGGTAGATCCGCACAGTCTGCCGTATGAACTGCTGAGGGATTTAGTCTTCCAGCCTCTCACATCTTTCTATTCTCATCCTTTTCTACTCCTTAATCGATTTTAAACATAAGAACAGTCATCAAACCAACCAAAGATCATCATATTCATTCAATAATCACATCAAGAGGTAAGAAACAAAAGCCCCAAGTTAGTCACCCATACCCAAGAAGACAAGAATAAAGTTGAATCTCTACCTTTATCTTGAAGTAACAACTAGCTAGTCTTGAGTTCCAATGAAAGATATGGATGCAAGAGGCTTGATGGAGGCTGAAAGTGGAAGAAGGAGATGAAGAGGATGAAGAAAAGGAAAGAGGGAGGCTGCTGGAGGGAGGTCAAATTCTACTTGTGCAAAAAAGGAAATAAGGCAGCAAAATATTTGGGGTAATTAGGAAAGAAGCACCCCATTGGTTAAAGGATTTTGTGGCTCAATTTCAGCCAACCTTCCCCCATTCTTTGTGGTTGTCTTGTGCCACTTTTTATGGGTTAAGTGGCTGAGTTTTCAGCCATTGATGTAGGGTTATTAAGTGTAAAATTCTATTGGTTCGGTTCCGACAATTTATTCCTTCAAATCGATAAATCAGTAGAAAATTTCTATGAAATCTTTTATGCTTCTAACCTAATTCTCTTACATCTAATCTCAATTAATTTCTAATTAATTGATCCTAAATAAATATTTAGTCAGATTTGATTAACTTCAATTATTTGATAAAAATCGAACAACTAGGCGAAAATGATAAAATTCGGTGGATGTTACATAGGGTAGGTAGCTTCTTGCTTAGCCCTCCAACCTGACCTTGTAGGAGTTCACCAAATTTTCATATTTCATATTTCAGAAATATGTTTATGACCCTTTCACATTATCCAACATCATTTGGTCGGACTTGATGAAAATCTTTGCCATAGAGAGCAACTTATGGTGATAATAGACAAACAAATGAAGCATTTACAATCCACCAGTCACAACCTAGATTGGGTCATGACATTTCTTCCATGAGTAAACCCATGTGAATGATTTTATTTACAAAGTAATATTTTATTTACTTATTTTTTAAATTTTTTATATAAGTACAAGTATCTTTATTAATATCCTCCATTATTTCAGTTGTTTTATTCCAAGTTATTTCTAAACTTGAAAATTTGTGATATGACTTGTTTTCCCTTCCTGGTCATCTTGTATGTTATGCCATCACTAAATCTATGGGATTCATCTTTTACATATTGTCATATTTGCAAGTTGTTAATTGAGTTTAGTCGCAACTTGTTTAACTAACTAATATTACTAGTATACTTTCAACATGTTTTGTGTGGATACCGTTGCTTTTGATTCCAGTCTGCCTGTGTAGGGGTATGTATTTGATTATTCTAATTATTTAAGATAAGTTACACATGCAAGCATTATCTAGTAATGAGCATGAGTTTGACATTGAAAATTTGTTATTCTTTTATACGAAATATTAATATTTGGGAAACAACTTATTTTGTGAGGCTAATCAAACTCTATTATATTTGATATACTCTGTGCACTGATCACCAACCCAAAGACCGGTCGTGACAATTTTGGATCAATTATGTACAAATGCAATATGTTAAATGAACATCTTATTTTTCAACTGATATATAAGGTTTTTTTTTTAATGGTGGTTAGGGACTTATATATTTATTTTTTGCATTATTTAACTAACTAATTTCTTAGCATTTATATTAATTCTAATCACTTTAACGAAACTTTAAATGTGTTAAAGACGAAAAAATTAATATTTTAATATTATACATTTATTATATAAATTCAAAATTATTTTAAAAATATATTTTTTATTATACAAATACTCAAGTCATTATTGTCAATGTAATAAATTAATAGTATATCTTAACTATAGTAAAATGATTACTTTAAATTTATAGAATTATTTTACATAAATACTAAATACTATGTTAAGTTTGTCTATTATAAAATAAATTCATCACATAAGCAACTAGGATCAAGTAGTACATACATAGTCATAGATTCAAACCTTATTGTCACTAATATTAAAAAAATATGTATATGTATATCTAATGATCATTACATATAGTCTTAATATTTTTTATTTTTTTCCCCTTAAAATCTTCCTTTTAAGCAGCCACATAATAAAAATGTCGCTGCATATCAAAAGTAGTCATATTTTTTTATTTTTCACGAAAACCACTTGAGACAGATATTTAGTTATTTTGGATAACTTTGAGATAGGGATTGGACTTTGAGAGCATACCAAATGGCTTAGGAAAAGAAAAATGCTTTATAGCATCAAAACTAATTTGTGGTTGCTGTATGAATGCTTCTCATTGGCTAGATTCTTCACATTTTCAAACTTGTTACATCAAAAGCCATCGCGTTTCTTTCCCTTGCCTTTACTTGTGCTTCAATTTTACCATTTGTATAATTTCGTTTCGTGCCATCTAGCATCATTGTTAGGAAAACCTACCTAGGAAACTTTAGGAGATAGAATATTAAACGAATTCTAAAGTACCATAATTGTTGGGATATTCAAATTTTTATTATTGATTTTTCTATGTTAGTTGAGAAATCAAATTTTAAATATAATTCTATTAAAATATTTAATAGGATTTAAAGATATGTAAGAGATAATAGATATTTTTGTAAACTTGAAAACTTAAAATGCCATTATTGATCTTAATTGTGTAAAGATGATTGCTTGAGGCAAGTTTTTGCATGTCATAAAAGCTACTATTAAGAAATTGCTTGAGGCATGAGAAAAAAGAAATGAAATTGTTAGTAATATCATTGTTAAGAAAGATTTGCTACTTTATCCTAAAAAGTTCCTGCCCTAGTAGAGGGATTTGCAATGTTGTATGTAAAGGTTGTATGGTAGTGGGAGGAATGTCCACAAAAGTTACACTAGTAGTGGTAGAAGTTGGTGTGTACACAAAAGTTTTAATGATAATGAGAGAGTTCTCACAAAATTGCGCTTATAGTAAGAGAGGGTTTACAATTTTTCTCATGTAGAAGTTACATTGTAATTGCAATTAGGTTTATAATAAATTTGATCTTTTCTTATTTGCAAACGTATGCAAGTTAGACTAAGTTAAGTTGAATTACGAGTAAGAATTTTATCATGCTTTTCCTAAATTTAAATATTTAAACAAATACATGAAAGAAAAAGATAGATTTTCCCCCAAAATCAACTAATTATTTTCTAAAAACATGGAAAGATATTAAATTACCAAAACATGGAAAGATATTAAATTACCTGGATTGTGGGATTACAAACCCTGAAATGCAACTAACTTCTTTGAGTACTTTCCTCCATCTCTGCTGCTCATCTTTATTCTCTAGGATTCTTTCTATGAGATCTTCAAAAGCTTGTCCAAACATGCCAGTTTGATTACACACTTCTGAGGGATTTACATCATAGAACACTGGCAGCACCTTCTGAGCTTTGTTTATGTAGTATAGCATGATGCCATCTAGCTCTTGCAAACACCATTTTGAATTAGCATAATTTGTTGACAACACAATGATAGAAATTCTAGACTTTCCAATTGCTTTCAAAAGTGAGATTGAGACTTGCTCTCCTCTTGAAAGCTCTTCATCATCCTTGAAAACATAAATGCCAGCATTTTCAAGAGATGCATAAAGATGTGAAATGAACTTGGAACGAGTGTGTTTGCCTCGAAAACTCAAGAATACATCATACATCCTTTGCTGAAATAGACCAAAAAAAAAATAGCTTACATTCATGGCAATTAGAGTTATTGTAAGTTTTGTGATGATTTGATGCAATTTTTACTGTCCATAGAGTGATCCTAGGATTGGTTTATGTTGTTTGGACTTATAGCCCCCTTAACCTACTAAAAAGAATTTTGTAATTAATATAAAGGTTTCAAACCCACAAAATGTTTGACAACCCAACTAATTTTAAAAGGGTTTTCTTAGAGTATTGATTAAGAAAGAACAAAACATTTGAAACCAATCAAGATTCATGTTTAAGATACTATGCTCGATTTATTACACATTCAAGGATGTAACTGTTATACGAAGTTCACAAGAAAGGTTGCATAAGTTTTTGAGATTTAAAAATAAAAAATATTAATCTATGTTGCAGAAACTCAAATGCACAGAACTTTCTTTAATAAAATCCAAATTTGTTTGGTTGACTCCCTAGCATGCATGCATGTACCCTTAATCAAAAGTTCTTATAATTATTAAGAAACCAAATGTCAACAACCAATTCACTATTCTTCCTTTTGCTACCTTCAACATTAGATATTTCACAAATAAAAGTCACACATCAGCAATACTTCAATCATGTCCTCATGAAATCATAACATGCTACACACCTGAGGCTTAGTAGATGATTCCTTCTGATAGATTTCTCTTCCTATGTCTTGTAGCAAAGGATGCATGCGAAGCTTGTTCTTCTTGTCAAACGTCACAAGACTTTGTTCTTCAAGCCTTTTAAGAGACTGTCCTACTATCTTGATTACATCGTTTTGGTCCATTCCAATAAAGAAATTACCCAAATAAGCTACCTCAAGAAATATTTGTTTCTCGTGATGGTTCAAGTAATCAATACTTATTTTTAGCACCTCCTGTATATCTTGAATGGGAAATCTTTTGAGCCTATCCAATACACTCTCCCACTCTTCTATACTTCTTTCAAATAATATAGAGCCAATGGCTACAAGAACTAGTGGCAATCCATCAGAATATTCAACTACATCTTTGATAATCCCAGCAAATTTTCTTTCAGGAGTTGCTTCCTTGAATGCACACCAATTAAAGAGTTCAACACATTCATTATAGTCCATTTCTTTCACTCTATATATGCAGTCAACTCCAATCGTAAAAAGTGGTTGTTTATTCCTAGTTGTAATGATTATTATACTACCACTACCAAACAATGTTTGACTTACATGCAAATCCTCCAATTCTTCGTCACTTCTCACATCGTCAAGTATAAGAAATACCTTTTTATGGGCGATATAATAAAGCTGATCTTGTAACAACGCCAAAGAATCCATTCTATTTTTCTCCAATCTATTGCTGATATTTGGAATGAATTTCTTGACCTCAAAATTGTGACTAATTTGATTGAAGAGGGCTTTAACAATTGTTGTCTTACCAATTCCTCCCATCCCCCATATCCCCAATACTAGAATGTCATTTGATTTATGATAATTTAATATTTGAATTAAATCTTGCACACGAGATTGTACTCCCACTGGATGCTCTACAACAAATAAGTCTCTTGTATCTAGCAAAGAAGCAACATGTTCAACAATACTCTCGATTGTTTCCTTTTCATTCCTGCAAAATATGAACCATAGGAGTTACACAATCAATGACATAAACATTCTTGAATGTGCACATGCATCAAAAGAACAAAGTAAAAATTGAGTGACAGAATTATGGTTGTCTAGAATCGAGAATGTTTACAAATAGTGCCGACAGTCTTATCATATAGTTTACTGAGTATCAGTATCTATGTACAATTATCATTACTCTGTATCCAACAGCATGCATGTTAAGCATTAGCTAATGTGGGTTAGCTTATTCTAGTAAGAGGATTGTTGTTTGAAGAGAAAAATGTAAAGTGATTCTCCAGAAACTATCACAATAATAGGAAAATTCTAGAGTCTTTGTAATTACCCACTAACATCACTAAGATATTATGAGTCATTACATCTACTTGAAGATTCATCCATTACTGCACTAAATATTTAGAGCCATAATATGGACCATTCTAGATGATAATGTAAGGGTCACTCTAACTCTAATATAATTTGGAGACTTTAATCTTGTATCAAGTGCACCAAGTAATAGAAATCCTTTTTTCTCTAATTTTGCCTCTTCCTCTAACTAGCGGCAGCAAGAGCTTGCTTCTAGAGAAGATTGTCGAGGAAAACAATGGTGAGTGGAGGGAAACATTTAGTGAGCTAAAAGAAACACATTGAGAGCTAAGAGATAGCAAATAGTGGCTTAAGTCAATTTTGTAACAACCTCCCAATTGTAATAATATGCTTAAGTCATAACATCATATTAGGAGTTGGTACAATTAATTAAATGGACTTTACTTCTTTTTTTTTTTCTTTTTTTGCTTTATCCCTTGTGCAAATATTACAATATTCTTTTACATTCCACCAATATAGGTGTTACCAAATCACTTTTCAAATACCAGCATGTATATACACACATATACTTGCAAATTGTCTTCAGCGGCTAGTCTAGTCCCGGTCACATTCCATTAAGTTGATTTTTGACAGGATCTTCTAGGCTATTTGGAGACGACACAGAATACACATAGGAATGGGAATTTTATATTCTCAATAGAATTTCCAGGCTACTTTGCGCCACTTTGATTTATTAGAAAAATAATTGTGTTTGGATACAAAGGATAGAAGTTCATTTAATAACTTTTAAAAAATGTATACTTCCGAAGCAGGTTAATTTTATTCACACACTTGATAGAAAAAGAAATTTTTCATAATAGTAATAATATACTAACAATTAAATAAAACTTATGCAGATGCAGATGCTACCAGCTACTAATGCAAGTGCACTTGATTTTCTTATTCTTTGTAACTTCCTTTTCTTAACACACCTAGCCATTATATATTGCCATCCCTAGAGTTTTTGTATTTTCTCATTTTTCCTCTATACTTGGTTACTTGGAGGTGAATGGCCTCTCTCACCTCTAGATGATAGCATGCTTCTCAAGTCCAAGCTTATACCAATATAGGAGTGACAGGTTTACTTTCCTTGACCCTCACACCGGTCTATTCTCCTTACATTCGATCAAGGGATGGTCCAAGTCATATGGAATCATAATTACATCTTGGACCATTTATTCTTGAATGCACATGCTTAGAAGACCTAAAATCATGATGCATGATTCATGTAGTTTTGCCGAAAATCCGGCAGCATAACAACTAAAAACAGGATACTTTCCCATATATAGAAAATATCATATCAGTCAACCAGTCTAGTAATCAGAATCATCATATCAATAAGTGAATATCAGGTCATTATGACAAGAAATTACATGAATAATTCAACCATTGGCTCTTTATAGTCCATAGAGCTTCTAAATCTTAATGATGTCAAGTTATCTCATTTTCCTTAAATCTACCATGTTTTCTAAATTACACTTTAATTCTATATTAATCCATTTTAATCTAGAAATTTAATAAATTATATCCTTATTTGTCTACTTTAAACCTTTTTGGTCACATTAAGTTTTGATATAAGTTGAGTTATTAAAGTTTTATCCATGGCTACCCTATTTTAGGACAGACTTGAGCACCTAAATTTAGAAAATCACAAAGTAATTCTCCTTATTTCTATATTTTTATTCGAGTAAAGCTAATTGAACCATCTTTTATTTCTCACAAGTTTCACTCTGATTGGGTGAGTAGAGCCCAAGCTATGATCTCCTAAAATGGACTGTCCTATTTCATCCTAACAGAGCATAAGTCAAATTTAGAAATTTACTAGGAGCAATGTATTTATGATCTAAGTCTAAAATTTTTATGACATGATCATCTATGTCTTAACTTCCTAACAAAATTAACTACATGCAATTTGAAGCTGTATGGGACGAGTTATGCCCCTAATAACACATGCTAGTCAGGCTAGTAGATAAAATTCATATGGCTATTTCAAAAATTCATAATTCTCTCATTTCAGGTCCAATAGTCTTATAATTTATATGGTTGGAAGCTCTAGAAGTCTGGTTTCATTTAAAAATAGTTCCACTAAATTTCAACCTCTGTAGCTCAAGAAGCACTATTATTATATGGATGAGTTTTTAGAGTTTCTATTCTAGCAGCTCTATTTGAGTTTTTTCTTGATTTCATGATCAAATTTCCAACCCAAATCAACAATTTTTATCTTAATTCATTAGAAAAAAGTCATATAATCATCAAACAATATTATGTGAAAGAGAACACAAGAAGCCTTAGTAGATTTCATATATCCTAAAAGTCCATTACATTCAAGAATCTTACCTCAAATCTTAAGTTTGAACTAATAATGAAGTGAGTTTGGGAGAAGATGTAGAAGTGGGATAAAAAAATGAGGATGGAGAGATGAAGTTAAGGAAGAAAATGGAAGGGAGAGGTCTGATGTAGGGGGCAAAATTTTGGGGAGAGAATTGGAAAAAATTTGTGTGCCTTGAGTCATAAAGTGGAGATGACTCATGTGCTTGTAACAGGTGGAACTCAAAATAAGTTCAATTACTCTTGAGCTCCTCATTTTTGTGGCCATCCTTTGGCCAACAAAGGGGTGTGACTGGCTAGTTTCTAGCCACATGTTTTAGAGTTTTAAACGTTATCCTATAGTATAAATTTCTACTGATTTGATTCTTATGGTACACGACACTGTAATTAAACTGATTTTTTTTAAAATTAGCAAAACATTACTAATAGTCGACATGAAATTTTTCAACAAAGCAACTTAAATTTTTCTAACCCTAACATTCACATCTCAAAACTGATTACTTGTATATTTCTAATGCAATGAAATAAATCAATTAACAAAGCTAACCAGACGCACTATTCTTCAACATGTTACAAATTTCAATTTCCTCATCTTACCCAAACAATTATGCTAGTTGGTATCATAGTATGAAAGCCTTGTTAGGTCCTCAAGTTGCTTGGGAGGTTGTAAATAAGGGTTATATCTATCCTTAAAATAAGGCTACCTTGTCATCAAATGAGAAGAAGACTTTATTAAGTTAAAGAAAAAGGATAACAAGCCCTTGCCTTCATCCATCAATATTTAGGTTATGCCATGTTTGAGAAGGTGTCCAAGGCAATAACCTCCAAACAAGGTTAGAGTATCTTCAAGAACTTTCATAAAGCAGTAGACAAAGTAATGAAGGTGCATCAACAAACTCTACATGGTGAGTTCGAATCTTTGTGTATAAAGAATCTGAATCAGTTTCGGATTTTGGCAATAAAGGGTTGGCAGTTGTGAATCAATTGAAGCATTATGGACAAAAATTGGAGGATGTTAATGTGATTCAAAAGATGCTTCATTCATTTACCACAAAATTTGATTACGCGGTTCTTGCAATTGAAGAGTCAAAGGATTTAGATGAGATGTCCATAGACTAGCTAATGCGTTTTCTTCATGCTAATGAGGAAAGAATCATGAGAAAATATGATGAACCTTGGAGTAAGTCCTCAAAGCCAAAACTTCTTTGAGAGATGATGGAGGAGAAAGAAGCCAAAAAGGACATTGACATGGAAGAAGATGTGGTCGTGACCAAGGAAAAGGAGAATAAGGCATTGATGATAATTTCAACAATGGCAAAAGAAGCCACCCACCAACTAGAGGTCATGGAAAAGAATAGGTAAAGGCAATTACCATAAGCCAAATGAAGGGAGGTACAAGAAACCCAACATTGAATGTTCTAATTATCACAAATATAGTCATTATTCTTGGGAGTGTTGAAGTAATGTTGAAGAGAAGGCTAATTTTTTTGATGATCAGCATGAAAGAGCCAGCTTTTTTGCTATCACTTAATATTGATGAAAATTATGATAAATACTCATTGTTTCTTGATAATGGAGAAAACAACCATATGTGTGGCTATAAAGAGAAGTTCATGGAGCTTGATGAGAATGTGAAAGTGGGAATGTTTCTTTTGGTGGCACTTCCAAGGTGCAAATCCATGGAAAATGTACTATTTTAATTTCTTTGAAGGATGGTACTCACAAATTGATCATCTATATTTACTACGTTCCTAAACTAAAAAGCAATCTTTTGAGTTTAGGACAACTTGTAGAAAAAAAAAGGAATGAAATTTCTTATCTATGTGATATTTAGGATTTGAATTTTAAATATATTATTTTTATACAAAATAATTTCTAACATGTTTATATTAGATACAAGATTGAGTATTAAAGAAAAGAATTAGAGATGAAATTGAAATTTTAATTTAACAGTAAAACTATAGTTTAGTCCCTAAAAAATTTTTGTTTTAACATTTTAGTCCTCAAAAGATCAATTACATACACTTGAGCCCCCAAAATTAAAGTGTTATAATGCCAAATTGTTAGGGGATTCAGGTGTATATAATTGATCTTTTGAGAACTAAAGTATTAAAACACAAATCTTTCAAGGATCAAACTGTAATTTTATTCTAATTATAATGTTTTTATCATAGTAGTCAATAGCATACGATAGTCGCGTGATCGCGGTGGAGCAAAGCGAAGCGGAGGTCGGATGCGACTAAGCTGCCAGTGCGTCACATTTTCTCATCGCGGCAAATCGCATCTGCCATCACGGTCGCTATTGCAGTCGAGGTCCAAAAATTGAACCTCCCCTCCTCTCAGTTTTCTTCAATCCGAATAGGGGGTTAGGGCTTTTCTCTCTATTCTCTTCCTCTCTATCAATCGATCTCTCTCTGCCCTCACCCCTTTTACTCTCCAACAGCGGCAAGATCGGGGCTGCGAGATCAGCGGGGTAAGATCGGCAGCAGTTTGTTCTTCTTCTCTCCCTATTTTTCTTTTTTTGCTCCCATCTATCTTCATTCTCTATTTTTTCCATATTCTATTCCTATTTTATTTGCTGTTTCTACCTTTCTATTTACTTATTTTTTTCCTTCTTTTTTTGGTTTTCCCTTAAGAGCTAGGACTTAATATTTATGCATTGGATTGATTGTGATTGTGTTTTTTAACTATAGAACGGTTTATGGTTTATGATTTATGACTTTTCATTATTGATAAGGAATGAGTTTAATTGTGAATGATTTGTTATTTTTAAACACTTATATATGTTATATAAATTCATGATATATAAAGATATATATTTCAAATAGCGGCCATCCTATTATCCGCTATCCCATGATAGCGTTTTTGGGGTCGGCCGCTCTATGCCGCTATCTACAATTGACTATTATGATTTTTATAAAGGAATTAGGAAGGTTTGTATTGGAAGGCTCTAGAAACCAAAACCATCATTCTTCTTGGGGCAACAATGAGGATGAAATAAAAATTGATAATTTCGATCAAGTTGATAAGGAGAAGATTCAAAGTGACGAAGATAAATAGGTGGATGCAGTGGCTGGCAATGGTGCCAATGATACAATTGGTGGTCAAGGTTGTTCTTAGTCAGTTGAAGTCGAAGTCAATTTGAGTAACGACAAACTTTTAGTGCTAGCACATGATTCAAGTGATAATGTTTTGGTAATGCACGACATACTTTCAGGAGAGAATATCAATCATAAAGTTAGAAACAGTTTTCGGAGGATTTGTAACGACCTTTTTCATTTAAAGTGCCTTGATTATGGGAGCTTTAATGTGATATCATAGTTAAAGAATGCGAGCGAGAGTTGGACCAAAGCAATTTCTTTTTTGTGTGGTTGGGTGGGTGGTTGAGTGTGTGAGTGCAGAAATACTTGGATGGTCTTTGGGTACCACGTGATTGTGCTCACAGTCAATAACATCACAGTATTTTAGATGAGATCCACAAGTTATGCATGGAGAGAGAGAGAGAGAGAGAGAGAGAGTGCGTGTGTGTGTGTGCGCGCGTGGGCGCTTTGCTTGGACTGTGTCTTGACTTTTTTGATGGTGTCTTTAGTGTGTATTTTGTATTGCTCTTGTAACACCCTCCTAAGCACAAGATTATCTTATAGATCATACTCGAGTCAAGTTATCACATTCGAGTGACTGTCTGACAAAGAATTTCAAATTGCTCTTTGGAAACTTTAAAATCATCTGGAGACAACATGGAATAGGGTGAGAATTATAAAATTACTCATAGGATTTCTAATTTTCATACATAGTGTCCACATCTAGTGCGTCTGGGCTGGCTTTGGTTTATTTTGAAAAAGATGAACATGCAAAGACAAATTTAATTTTACATTTCTAAAAATGTCTTGTCCAAGCAAAGTTCTATTTTTACTCATATACTTGGTCCTCTTAAAGTGTACACCAGATTAATTCAAGAATAATACCATGGATAATAACTTTAACATATAAACCGCATAGCATTAATCTCTGAAACATAACATCTGCATCTAACTTAACTTGCACTTGAATTCATACATATACATAAAATTTGCTTTTCTTTCATTCTGCACTTTACACCTTTGGGTCATGCTAGGCCATGTAATTGGGGTGTTTGCATATACTTTAATCTTAGTCTTTAATCTTTTACTTGGCACACCTAGGCGTTCACGTATCACCGGTCCCTAGGGTGCATTTACGCCTTGGGTAGCCTGGCCTCGAGGTGAGCTCGCTGTCACATCACCCGTGGACTGCCGTCACAATCGACTCACCCGCAAAGTGATTCACGTGCCTCTAGTCTTGGAGGATCTCATTCTGGTCACGTCTTGCTCTAGGTTGAAGGGATCTCTTCGGTCACGTGCCTCAGTTGAAGCGGATCTCTTCGGTCACATGCCTCAAAATTGAGGATCTCATCTCGACCACGCGCTTTCAACATGTAGGGATCCCATCCACCACGCGCTCCAGGTGTAGAGGATCTCATTAGCTTAGCTACCTTCACAGGAGGGATTCAAAGTCACCGCTTCCAAGCAAGCGGATTTCATATCTTTATCATTTAACCGCTTTCACGGGGAGGATTTCAAATAATCGCCTGTCAAGTGAAGAGATTCATATTCAGTATTTTGACATTCTTTCATTGTCAAACATATTCTAGCATAGTTATAGAGATGCTACATCACTTACCTCCTCACGATTCTCATAACATAATTATGTCATTCTTAAATATAGTGTTTCTATATACCCACTTATATTTCAATTCATCCTACATTTAAACATTCATACTCTGGGACTTCTACCAGAAATCTGAAAGATAATCTGGATCGTCTGCTTCATGAATAGGAATTTTCACTGACAAATCAATCATAGCAACATAATCAACTTAACACATATATATCAATGTCGTCGGCAATCCTCAACTCAAACTTTATGCTGTTACTAACACTGTAGAAATTATCATTTTTGGCCATTCTCAATTCCTATTCTGGTTCACTGAATCTTGTATAATCCACCTTTATCTCTATTCAACTCATTTAAATCTGAAATTTGGATATGTCATAACTCTATATGTCTACTTTCTAACCTCTTTGGTCCCATGTCATTCTGATTTATATAAATCAAGATATTCACCTTTTACTTCAGCCTGTTCAGTCACTAGCCCGAATTATACTCCTGGGAATATAAATTCACTAAAAATCGAAAATAAGCTCAATTCTTACGAAATTGGTCTCATATCAAAGCTAATAGGGTAACCTTTCATTTGCCACAAGTTTCACTCCATTTGCTTAAGTACACCTCGCGTTATAAGTCCTGAAAGTCGACCTTCCTGAACTACTCTGTTTTGGCCTGGTTTGGACATAGGGTAACTTCCTTGAATTACTGGGAACAATTGGAACCATAACAAACTTGGAATCTTATATTGGGGTATTCCTCTGTATGTAAGCTTTCTAACAAACTTAATTTCACTCAATTCGGAGTTGTATAGGGTGAGTTATACCCTCCTCATGTCACCCTGCTCGGATGAAAGTTCTGAACCCTAGGTCAAACTTCAAAAATTCGTATCTCTCTCAATATTAATCCAATAACCTTATATGATATATATATGGAAAGCGCCGAATGTCTACCTTCACCTAAAATGATTTCATCGGATTTGACCGATTAGAAGGCTACTGCACACTCCGTCGTACGGACTGCCGTGGAATTCCTCAACTAGACAGTATTCCAACTTCCACTTCTCCTAGTTTTCTTCCTCTAATCTTAATCCCAACTCAATATTTCACATTAACTCAATCATGATCCATCATAATATATCTATTAACTCATCAAATACATGAAGAAGAATACAAGTTCATGCAGCCATAGGGCAAATAATTCAAGAATAAAAGTAGAATCCTACCTCTTTGGAGTATGATTTGAGCTAGGTGCTGAAACTTGGAGTGTTAGAGCCTTACTAAGCTTGAAGAAGTAATGGAGTTGGAGAAGAGAAAAGAGAGCTGAACAAGGGAGAAAGTGGTGTAGAAATGGGGCTGAAGGAGAGAAAGAGATGAGTTTATAAGCTTGAGGAGGTAGTTAACTTGGAGGGCTTCGATTGGCTAAATTTTCTTGTGGACAAAATTTAGCTACGTCTCCTTCGAACTTGCCGCCATACATCGCTTGAAATCTGGAACTGCATTTACTCTATTTCAAGTCTAACTCGCTCCTATTACACTTTAAGCTCAACTCGTGTCGCTTTTACTTGAGCTGAGTCAAGCCTAATGTCTAACAAATGCATCACTTGCTGACTATTGAGGAAATCTTGAATCAAGGTCGAGGTCGGAAGCCATGCAAATTGACAATCATATATAATCTAGGAACTCCCTATTTGAACTTGGGAATGTCAATGCCGGATATCAAATCTGGAGTCGGATCTAACAGTGTATGACTGAAATCAACCCCAAAGATTTGAACTCATATCCATTGAGTTCAACTCAAGGCCGAACTCGCACCATTAAACTCGTAGTTCTGCAGAATTGTCATTACTGTGTTTAAACTATAACTTGTGAAGTCGAAACCACGCACACTATTTTGAGCATGAAGTATGAGGTCTAACTCTAATCTGAGTCACATTTCCAAACTCAAGTACTTAAACTCTAAGTCAAGATTCTTACATTTGATGATATCTAAAACCGTATAAATGCCTTTGAGACATGAAGTCGAATCTGGGTGAATCACGCTCATATTGTTCTGACTCAGATGTTCAACCCTAAGTTGTAGAAGCAATGAAGTCAAGTCGTAGATATAGGTAGACGAACTCGAAAATGGGAAAATATCACAAGATGAAGCTCTAAATCATGTGCAAGATGAACTGAACCCAAGAATAATCCTTCTATCTGAGCTGCAAAGATGAAATCGGAAATCGGGTTGATCAATCCTGAGGGCGAAGTCGAAACTCAGAAATCGGGATGTTACAGCTCTTCTCTCTTTAGAAAGTGTCGAACTTTCTACAAGTACCAAAAAAATTAATTTTTCTATTTATGCTTAAATTTAAGGTTTAGGATTTAGGGTTATGTCTAAACCTTAAATTTAACTTCTTACGTATTAATAACTTCCTGCTTTAAATTTGATATACTGTTTTTGATTTAATTTTTTTATTCATACTTATTAATATAATCATAGTATTCGATGGATTCCACAGTCAATACACTTTCGTTAGTATTAAAAACGTTTCCATATATAGACTCCGTTTATTTGTAATACTACAATAAAAAAAAAAGTACTTTTAAATTTTTTTTTGTAAAAGCATACTTCTAAAACTTTTTTAGTATTGTTTATTTGTACTTTTCGACAAAAAGTGGAAATAGAAAAGAAAAATTAGTTTTCTATTTTTTTGAGAAACAAATAAGGAGTTACTTCTCCTAGAACTAAAAATAGTAAAAGAGAAAAAATGTTACTCCTAAAAAATTGCAATCGCTACCTTTCCACTTTTTTTACCATTATATCCTTAACATTTTAAAAAAATTGCACTCCTTTTTTCACTCTTAATCTCATTCTCTTTTTTTGTCCTTAATTGTAATTTTATTAAAAAAATTTATATTTATCATATTTAAATAATTTAATAACTTCTAATCTTAACAAAAAGTACTTTTATAATTACATCTAAATAAATAATAATTTTTAGCTTTTACTTCTATATTTTTTTTGTTTCTACTTCTAAATAAGTATTTATCTTAAAATCTTAACTAAATATTTTCACAATTAATCTTATATTTTATATACTATAATAGTGCTATCATTTGTCATTTATCGCACGGGAATTGAACTAGTGTACTATATGTAAAGTAAAAATTTCAAGTTTGTTTGGTTTCCAAGGTTGTAAAATGTTTTAAAATAGATACAGTGACTTTTGCGAATTATATGCATATAGGTGCCTTGTTAACTTCGTAAAGAAAAAGTTCCATGTTAATTGTATAACAAAAGTCCAATTTATTATTGAGTTCATTTCAATAACCATAGTATTTGTTATGGAATTTAATTTAAATGCACTAATAATATAAAACAGTTTTACATTATCAACCAATAGAAATAATAGAAAATGTCAACTTATGCGAATAACCACCCATTACAATGAGGGACCCACCATAATTTCTCACTTTCTCCTATTTCTATTGTTGACAGTGTAAAACTGTTTTACACTATCAATACATACCAATTAAACTCTTTGTTATGATATTCAAACTATTATAATTCAAAATTATCAACTGTATGGATATGACGAAGATAAAAGTACTTTTTATATAAAACTATAACCGACAGCATAAAGTTATATTTTAAGAAACATATTTAGATAAAATATAATTTTTTGTACAAGATGATTTTTTTAAAAAAAATTATTATTCTATATTCTTTATTTTTAATTGAAAGCATAGTTAATAAAAAATTAATTTAAAGTTACCGAAAAGAAATAGCTACTAGTAATAATCCAACATGGAAAAACAGAGTTTTGTTCTATAACTTTTTATTTATTATTTATTTTTATTTTAAAAAAAAATTTAGGCTAAATGGTAATAAGAGTGAATGACTTTTAGAAAAACAAATATCACGGATTAAAAGAAGAGGTATCGCTATGTACCCAAAAAGAAAGTTAGAAGGTATGCGTCATTTTTATTTTTATAAAAAAATCTATTTTAAAATAAATTTTTCATATTTTATTTATGATATTTCTTTTTCTTTTTTTACCTCTATTGATTTAAAAAATAAAAAATAAATTATTTTGTGCTTCTATGGTTTTTAAAAGAAGCACAACAAAGCATGTATAATATGCTTCAAAAAATATTTGCAATAAAAAATGAAAGTACTTTATGAAATGGAAATTAAAATTATATTTTTTTATAATATTGCTGGGAGATTCAAATTTTCAGATTATTTTTCCATCTGAGATATATTTTGTTGCTTTAAATAATTTTGGTAGGATTATATAGTAAATAAAGAATATCTTAAAGATTTAGTTTCAACATATTCTTAGTATAAAAAATTTTATATTATAATTTAATTATACATTATTATGTTATTAAAAATATCTAATTTTTACAATAATTATTTTAAAAATTATATAAAAATAATATATAATTGATAGGTATTAATAAAAGCTTTACACTAAACTTTTATCAAAAATTAAATTCACGTGATAAATAAATTTTTAAGAAATAAAATGTATCTGAAATATTTAAACCGATAGAGAAAGCTACAAAAGGCTATGAAGAATGAAAAATCTCAGAGCATGCAAAACTATTTGGCAATTTAATTACCTGGAAACTGTCACAAAACGTGGTAAAATGCCAGCAGCTTCTGAAAGCGCGATTCTATAACTCAACGCCTTGTTTTCATTCGCTGACTTTCTCTCCATAGAAGCCAAAGCTTCTCCAAGGTGACCAGTCTGGTCGCATACTTCTGAGGGATCTACGCCATAGAACACTGGCACAACCTCCTGACCCTTGCTGCTGCGACACTCCATTATTTTCTCTAACTCTTCCAAACGCTGTCTTGATTCAGCATAATTTCTTGTGAAAACTATGATAGAAACTCTGGAGCCTTCGATTGCGCCCGATATACCTGTACTCTGGCAAAAGATATGGTCTCCTCTTCTAAGCAGTATACCGTCCACAAAAACATGTACCCCAGCATCCATCAGAGCGCCATAGAGACGTGAAATAAAAGAAGGACGAGGGTCTTGGCGTCTGAAACTAATGAACACATCATACATCCTTTTTCTGAAGGGATTATATCTAGACTGGTTTTTGGAGGAGGAAACAGTGGAAGAGATGTCGATTAGATGAAAGGAATCGAGTAACTGTGCACGTGGAGAAGACGCCTGAAGACAAGGCCAAAACCTGCACATGCTTTATGCGTAACTTTCAATATCAAGGAGAACAGCTACCACGCACTCCTGTCCATAGAAAATAGATATTTTAATAGTCCAACCACCCGGTCCACATAACATTTAATTTTAGCCTGCAGAATGACATCAAAGTTAAAATTAGAAAATAAACTATGCTTTAGTACAAGCAACATGATACAATAATTAAACAAGAAAAATTTTGCATGATGTTTACGATCGATTTGCTGGCTATTTAAAAGCTAATACAGGCAAGATGAGTCATAATTACTATTAACTTTTAGTAGTATTTAATAGCAAAAAGTATTGTTAAAGTTCTTTAGTAATATTTAAAAATATTATTAAAATATAAAAGTATTATTAAAACTTTTTAATGACGTTTTTATAAATATCATATATAGGTTATGTTACTAAAAAATTTTATTAACACTTTTATATAATTTAGTAATATTTTATGTTGTAGTGTTAATTTTGTTTTAAAATTATTTTTAAAAAATAAATTTTTTGATCCTATCTTAAGCTTTTGTCCACTAGAAGTAGTTAATTGAGAATTTTAATTTTCTTTTTTAGGATAGTTCAAGGGATACAAAGAATGTATTATTTAGTATATAACACACAAGTTATAGCACTCAAAATATAACAAATAATAATGATTCAAATTGTTGAAATGTGCAAAAACTAAGGAAAATTGTATTTAGCAATGTCCTCCAACGGAGGAAGAGAACGCAAAAGAGAGAACTCAAACTCAGAGAGAATGAGGAAGAATGATGCAAGATTGCATATGAAATCAAAATTCAAGTTCTAAAGCTAAAACTGATACAATGAGAACCTTATATACAAAAGTTCAAAAGCCAGCAACTCTAACGAGCAAACTAATTATAGATAACTAACTATGTACACATCAGTAAGTCTTCAACTAACCTAGCTTTAGACACAGAGATTGGAAAGGTGCTAGGGCCATCGGCTTGGTCAATATTTCCGCAATTTGATGATTGGTTTAAATAAGAAGTTATTTGATGATCCCAACTTGGAGTTTATCCCGAACCAGATGGCAATCTATATCAATGTGCTTCGTCTTCTCACGAAACACGAGATTATAAGCTATTATTACAATAAATGACCACTAGCTTAGTGTCAACTGTAACAACCTCTATCATATAAGTCATGCTCGAGTTATGGAGTTATATTAAAAGGTTGTCACTGTGCTAAGAAAGCTTTAAGATGTAGAAAATACAATATATGGCCATTTAATTGCACATTTTATTACTGACTAATAGATCATAAACCTCGCCGTCTCTGATATATAGAGAATAAAATAATTACACTTTAAAAAAAATTGTGACTAACATAGTATACAAAATTTGCTTCCGACTAGTCATTAGCTAGTTTCAATAATCTGTTGGTCTGGTTTGCGCCCGATTCTTGTTCAGTGAATGTCCCAGTCCTCCGCCTCGCACTTGATTTCCAACTTAGGTGCTTGGTGGTGTGAAATCTTGGTGGAACTTGATCTTGGAGTGAAGTTGATGGTTGGGGCTTGAGTTTGGGGATGAGAGGAAGTGGAAGAAGATGAAGGAAAGTGGGAAAATGAGGCTGGTCTGCACCTATTGCGGGGAGGCCAAAAATGAAAAGGGAGAAGGAAGAAAAAAATGAAAACTTATGAAGGAAGTTGGCTTTTGATTGGTGGACTTCATCTCACATTCAAACTCAACTTGGCTGCCCTCTTTTGAGCTGATTTGTGGTGCCACTTGTGAGGAGTGTTGCTGAATCTTAGCCATCCATCATAGGGTTTTCACAGTATAATTTCTATTGGTACGGTTCCGACAGTTTAAAATACCGAAATCTTATCGATTTCTTTTAAATCGGCAAGCCGATTTTAGAAAAATCCTATGAGGTTTCCTACGGTATTAATCTAATTCCATCAAGTCTAATCTTTCTAAATCACACTTAATTGGCTTTAAATGAATGTTTAACCGAATCCTAATTAATCCTAATTATCCAATGAAAACCAAACAACTCGGTTAATAACGATAAAATTTTTCGAACGTTACACCCTCCACTCACTTGGCAGCCAATTGGCGCTATCCATAGGGGTAGAAATGGCTCAACTCTCAGCCACTCAAACTAGTGGTGTTAGTGTGAAATTCTACTGATTCGATTCTGGTGGTTTGAAATATCGAATTTTCGCCAACTTTCTTCAAATCGGCAAAACTTTACTAAATAACTCTGAGAGAATTTCTATACCTCTATTCTAATTACTCCTAAACCTCATCCCTCTAATCAACATCTTATTAACTCGTAATTAATATTTAATTAACTCTTGATTGCTCTTACACAACTATTGGAACTGAATAAATAGATTAACAACGTAAATTAGATATTTTTGCAAATTTGGAGCCTTTTTGTTTTCTTTTTTCTATAATTAATGGCATTTCTGTAATCTTGAGTAAGTCTAGGGGCACCCCATGTCATTTCACACCAGACTACCTCCATGGCCCAATCGGCAAAGATTTAAAATTCTACGGTTTCACCACGTGATTCTGCTTCGTTTAAAACCCCATTCTGCTAATTCTATCGATGTGAGGACATAAAGGTCATTTTATGAAAAGTTCTAGGGTTATTGTGGAAATAATTCTTTAGGGTCAAAATATAATTTCTAAAAATTCTGGGCATCACTATAATTAACAAAAGTTTATAGGGGCACTTTTGTCATTTCTTAATTTTTAACATATGGCAGTGCTATATTTTCAACAACAGGGTTACACTACCCTATAATTCTGAGTGTGAAGATCGGTATGACATAACGCTG
The DNA here is from genome assembly GCA_031439595.1 of Pterocarpus santalinus. Lineage (NCBI taxonomy): Eukaryota > Viridiplantae > Streptophyta > Magnoliopsida > Fabales > Fabaceae > Pterocarpus > Pterocarpus santalinus. The sequence goes on from CM062523.1 coordinate 24,326,143, forward strand.
CCTGAGAAATTCCCACACTGCCTAAGAGAAATAATTCAAAATTTCCATTACGTTCTGTTTACGAAAGTGGGGATGTTACATTCTACCCACCTTAAAAAGAATTTTGTCCTCAAAATTCCAGGGCTAAGAATGGGTGAGGAGGATTTTTCTTAATCCGCAAGGGCACTTTTCTTTTTGAGGTTGCCTCTTATTTTGAGATTGCTTATTAGTAACTACAAGGTATTGCTTTAGTACATACAAAGGATCCATAAGGAGTATATTGGCTCCCAAGCCTATCCTATCTCTATGATGCCCTGAACCATCGTTTAATTCATTGGAGACTTCCCTCCTCTTCTTCACTTAGTATTCTACTACTTCCGCTTAATAGTGGCCGTTAAACTTTCTCTTGTTTGTACTCAAGTCTCGATAGCCATTAAACTTTCTGTCATTTATACTTGAGTCTCCAAATATCAATTTACGAAGATTCGCAGTTTTTAAAGACAACCAGTTGTCGCCATAATTGGCGTCAATATGCAATAATGATGATGGTTGCATCCAAGTTTTAGAAGGTGTGTACAATGTTTCTCAAGATTCTTATTTGCCCAGTTACCATTAGTTCAATCATAAATTCACCTCTGATACCACCTTTTAGAAGTATAAGCTTAGGTCTCTTCTCAAAATTATAACTAGAAGCTTTATCTTAAAATTCCTTTTCCTTATAAACTTCACTTCGTGCTCCATTACTTGTGGGAAGATCTCAGGTCACTCCGACTGTATGGTTAAAGTTATAAGATTCATGGCTCTTCTTATTACCATCCTCTTGCTCTCCTTGACTTTTAGCTATCAAGGTATATGTGATTCTGCATAGATATGGGGGTTAATAGCCGTATTTCCTTAGCGAAGCTGTAGACTCTTCCTTATCCCATTTATTTTGTATGAGATACCTTCCTAATACATCAAGAGTCCCCTTAGATTGTATGACCGCCCAAAGTACACTTTATCTTGATGATGGCCTGATCCGTTAGCGGGCTTGCCAAGAAAGTTACTTATCTTTCTTGCCATGTGTCTGACTACTATTGCATTGTGATTTCTAGTAAACTCTTCATTACTTGTGTCTTGAGTCTTCGACACCAACTCGTAGTGGTTTCCAAGGTTTTTGATCCACTTGACCACCTTTGATCAGTGATGAGTTCCCTTATGTTGAATCTAGGGTATAGGACTAGAATATTTTCATAAACTATAACTATAGGCCTTACTTTGAAATCTCTCTTCTTCTTATGGGCTATTCCATTTTTCTCATTATCTGCTAGTCGGATTTTGTGTCGTCCCTATTGAGCTTCTTAATGACTATTGTAATATCTTTTCCCCCAGAATATGATCAATTGAATTCGAGGAAAAGGATTATTGAGCTAAAAAGATTCCATCACTCTCCTATCTTCTTCAATTTGATAGTGAGGAGATTCCCTTGTTTATTATGTTGACATCCACCTTCTTCTAAACTTTAAATACCAACTTAAGGAATCTTGTGGTTACCAATACTACATTTCTATTTGATGGTCAATCCTAGTATAATATATATCAAGTTTATGATTAAACTTTACATTACTCTCACTACTGAGCCTCGTGGTTATCCCTTGTAACATCTTGCCCCTAGGATGTAATCCATTTGCTATGAGAGATGGAAATAATGGTCTGGCTACCCTGTTGAAGTTACAATATGAGGACTTCCCGGAAGGTTACCCATCTTAATATTACTCTAGTCTAAGCATGCTTAACTACGGAACTCTGATGGAATCTAGTGCGTTAGTGATGATTGCATTTAATCTGGCCCAAGGTATGGAGACTCTTCTGACTGCCTCTAATTCTGACATCGTAACCTTGCCCCATGAGGGGCATGCTTCCAAATCCTTTTTGATCTTATATTCATGCATCATTCGGTCTTGCTTAGGGGTGCATTGGGTTTGTTCCACTTATGACCGGTGCCAAGGCAACCTAGCTTGGTATTTCGTACATGATCTTATTTGCACCGTAATCTCATACTATGTAGCTTTTCTCCTTTTAATGGGCCAGTCAGAAATCCAAACTTCCTCTTTTCCTATCTCGTTCCTACTATGTTCTATTGTTCCTGCAGAAACTTATTTGTTTTCATTTGTCAAAACCTACCTTGCTGTTGCTCCCCTGGTCTATCGGGATTAATTGCATACTTTAAGCCTTTATTACTTTCGCCTGAATCTGAATACATTCCTTGTTGAGTTACTCCACCCATAGCATATATGATGGTACCTAAAGGCAATTGTTAGACTTTGCTTTTCTTCTCTGAATAGCTGTATTTCTCCACTAATAACATGTCAAATATGGCCTTATCTTATGGTTCCTATGGTGACTAAGGTTGATGGAGTTTCAACATAACCAAACCTTTCAATACCTCCTCTATCCTTCATGGATAGAGAGCATTAAGCTTGCGTCTTATATCACCTTAGTCCGAAAGTGTTCCTACTTTGGATTAATAAGGGATATGTTGTCTTTCCTTCCAAAGAAGGTTTCCAGACTCACTTTTCTAACTACATCTTTCCTTCGTATCATATATAATCGTATCTCTGTCTTGATGTAATGTGCAGTTGGAAGGATTCCTTCAAAGTTTGTTCAACTATTTCCCTTTGAAGTTGAAATTCCACTTAATGCTCCTCCAATTTGCAATCGCTACTATGTTTGTTTCCAATACTCTTGAGGGAGAAGCCACTCCAATCTCTGGACGGGGACTTAAAAAGGTCTCCCTCTACCTAACTGAAGCTTCTGCCCTCAGCTTCTTTCACTGATTCTCTGCTTCATTCGTCCACCCTACAAATTTTTTAATGAAGGATCGGGCCTTTATAATGTGGTGTTACCACAATCCAAAATAAAAACCATTGACTAAATTTGCTAGCAAGGTACCTTCAGGTAATTTCATCTATAAAGAAAATAAGGGCACCATCCATGCCACATAAGATAACCTCATCAACGGGTAATCACCTTACTCCTGTCGAGTATTAAAGTTACAAAACCAGGTAAAAAAATCCCCTAGATTCAAGCTAGAGAAGATCGTCTAGATTTAGGTAACCGCAATAAAGCTTGAAACAAGCCCCATCGAGGTGAAGAAGAATCTTACTCAACTCATCTCCAACAAAGATCATGTCCTTGATGATGGGAAATTTTCGACTACCCGGCAACACTTTACAAACAACCTTTTTTGATATAACTAGGTTTACTATGTCTATAGCAAACCGTCCGACACAATTGCTTTGATTGAATCCCCAATTCTCTGCGCTCCTTAACTTGCTTAATTGTCTACCCCTTTATGCCATCACTACTTCCGAGGAATTTCGCCCCTCATAATTATGTTTAGAAGGTTCTTAATAAGCCTGCAGGGTGTCATAAGCCTCTGCTTACACAAAACCTTATATTGAGGTGATCAGGCTTAACATTCAGTCAAAATGCAACAAATAGCCCATAACACTCCTAGCAAGACTATCATGCAAAATCTTCTATGTCCTCATCACATGATGACCTAAAGCATGGTTTATCTAGACTCTCAGAGTATGCATCAAAAGCATAATCAGTCCATCTACGAGCCTATACAGGATGAACTGCTCTGATGCTAATAAATGTAACAACCTCTATCATATAAGTCATACTCGAGTCATGGAGTTATATTAAAAGGTTATCACTGTGCTAAGAAAGCTTTAACACGTGGAAAATATATATATGGCCCTTTAACTGCACACTTTATTACTGACTAATAGATCATAAACCTCGTCGTCTCTGATATATAGAGAATAAAATAATTATACTTTAAAAGAAATTGTGGCTAACATAGTACACAAAATTTGCTTCTGACTAGTCATTAGCTAGTTTCAATAATCTATTGGTCTGGTTTGTACTAGAGTCTTGTTCAGTGAATGTCCCAGTCCTCCACCTCACACTTGATTTCCAACTTAGGTGTTTGGTGGTGTGAAATCTTGGTGGAACTTGATCTTGGAGTAAAGTTGATGGTTGGGGCTTGAGCTTGGGGATGAAAGGAAATGGAAGAAGATTAAGGAAAGTGGGAAAATGAGGCTAGTCTGCACCTATTGTGGGGAGGCCGAAAATGAAAAAGGAGAAAGAAGAAAAAAATGAAAACTTATGAAGGAAGTTGGCTTTTGATTGGTGGACTTTATCTCACATTCAAACTCAACTTGGCTGCCCTCTTTTGAGCTGATTTGTGGTGCCACTTGTGAGAAGTGTTGGCTGAATCTTGGCCATGCATCATAGGGTTTTCACGGTATAATTTCTATTGATCCAGTTCTGATAGTTTAAAATACCGAAATCTTATCGATTTCTTTTAAATCGGTAAGCCGGTTTTAGAAAAATCCTATGAGGTTTCCTATGATTCTAATGTAATTCTATCAAGTCTAATCTTTCTAAATCACACTTAATTAGCTTTAAGTGAATGCTTAACCGAATCCTAATTAATCCTAATTATCCGATGAAAACCAAACAACTCAGTTAATAACGATAAAATTTTTCGAACGTTACACCTTCCACTCACTTGGCAGCCAATTGGCGCCATCCATAGAGGTAGAAGTGGCTCAATTCTCAGCCACTCAAACTAGTGGTGTTAATGTGAAATTCTATTGATTCGATTCTGGTGATTTGAAATTCTGAATCTTCGCAAATTTTCTTCAAATCGGCTAAACTTTACTAAATAACTCTGAGAGAATTTCTATACGTTTATTCTAATTGTTCCTAAGCCTCATCCTTCTAATTAACATCTAATTAACTCCTAATTAATATTTAATCAACTCCTAATTTCCCTTACATAACTATTGGAACCGAAAAAATAGATTAACGGTGTAAATTAGACATTTTTGCAAATTTGGAGCCTTTTTGTTTTCTTTTTTCTATAATTAATGATATTTCCATAATTTTGAGCAAGTCCGGGGGCATCTCACGTCATTTTACACTAGACTGCCTCCATGGCCGAATCGGCAGAGATTTAAACTTCTACGGTTTCACCATGTGATTCTACTTCGTTTAAAACCCCATTCTGCTAATTCTACCGATATGGGGATATAATGGTCATTTTATGAAAAATTCTAGGGTTATTGTGGAAATAATTCTTTGGGGGTCAAAATATAATTTCTAAAAATTCTAGGCATCACTGCAATTAACAAAAGTTTATAGGGGCACTTTTGTTATTTCCTAATTTTTAATATATGGCAGTACCATATTTTCAATAGCAGTGTTACACTACCCTATAATTCTGAGTGTGAAGATCGATATAGCATAACACTGCCTCAGAAAAATAATTCAAAGTTTCCATTACGTTCTGCTTATGAAAGTGGGGATGTTATATCAACAAGTAAGAAGTCCTAAATTAGGTACAAGAGCCATTAAACCTCACAAGTTGCTAAGGCTAATGCTTTGCATTTGGCCTCAGATGAGGACTTAGAGATTGTTGTTTGCTTATTACTCTTCTATGATATAAGACTAGGACCAATGAAGAAGCAAAAACCACCGATGGACCTCCTAGCATCTAAGCAAGGTCCCCAGTCAAAATCAGCAAATCCTTTCAATTGAAGATCAAAAGAAGAAGGGAAGAGCAGACTTAGAGCAGGAGCATACTTCAAATACCAAAGGACTCAAGTAGCTACTTGATAATGTGTGTTGGTAAGGCAGTCAAGGAATTGACTCAACTTCCCACAGCATATGATATATTTAGCCTAGTGTTGGCCAAATAAACCAACTACCCCACCAATCTACTATATGCAAAGGAATCAGGAAATGGTGTGCCAGATTCTTTATTAAGCTTGACCATGTAGTCCATAGGAGTAGAGACTAGTTTAACTTCTAACATGCCACAATTTTCTAGCAAATCTAGTGTATATTTTCTTTAGTACAATGTGATTCCCTTAACAGACTATGCAACCTCCATTCCTAAGAAGAATTTGAGGTTACCAATGTAACATCTCAAAGGATAGTGCGCCCGATTAGCACTGTTAATTAATTTATTTCATTTCATTAGAAACGCAAGAGTAATTAGAGGTGAATTAGAGAAAATAGGGTTGGCAGAATTTGAAATTCTTATGTGGAAAATTTAATAGAATCATTAGCCTTGTGTTGCCAATTTGAGAAAAAAATTGCTTAAATTTCAGTGTATTGTATATCGAAAGAATTGAGTCAGTAGAAATTTATACTATTAAAACACTAACCTTGGTGGCTAGGATTAAGCCACATGCTCCCACATGTGGCACCACCATTAGCCTTAAAAATACACATTCAACCACAATTAACTCACACCAAACATCCACTAATCAAGTTATGCATGTCTCTTTCATCAATTATGACATAAAATACACCAAATCCCTAATATCTCCTTTCTCATTTTTGGCCCTAACCATAACTGAGCCTCTTCCTCATTTTCTTCTTCCTTTTCACCTTATCCTTCTCCCTTCTTCATGCCTTACCAACTCTTTCACTCAAGACTTGTGTTTGGCTACTTCAAACATCAAACTTAAGGTAGGATTCATGATTTTCTCCTTACTGATGTGATATGGTAGCTGTTTGAGGTTTTGTTTCCATTCATTTATTTCATGATATTTGATGATATGTTGTGGTTATACGAGTTATGGCTGAATTAGTATGTCAATATTTGGTTTAGGTTTGAAATCTAGTGAAAAGCATAAAGGGTAGCTAACCAGGATTTGCTAGAATGGAAAACACTAGGTGTGTCTGTACTGCAAAGTGTACAAATTTTCCTACAGCCATTAGAACTTAATGAAATCAACTTTAAATGAAACTAGACATTCAGAGCTTTCCAACCATATAAATTATAAGGTCATTGGATATGTGATAACTGAGATATGAATTTTTGAAGTTAACCCTAGAATTCTATTCACTATTCTGGCCAGTATAGGTTATGAAGAGCATAACTCGCCCTACACAACTTCAAATTAAGTGCAACTAATTTTGTTAAAAAGTTAACACATAGATGTTTATGCCATAAAAGGTTTATATTCAAACTCTATGTAGTTTGCTCCTAGTAATTCACCAAAATTGCCCTATGTCACTAGACTAAAATAAGGTAGGCCAACTCAATTAATTTTGAGAGCTTATAACTTGAACTCTGCCTATTCAAATGAAACGAAACTTATGAGGGATTAAATCTGGTCCTGTTAACTTTAAAATGATATAAGTTTCAACAAATCCAATAAGATTTCTATTTTTTGCAAATTTTCACATTTCAGACCCCAATTTTGCCTAACAGCAAGGTAGACCTAGGTTAAACTTCAATAACTCAATTTATACTTATCAAAACTTAATGGGACCAAAGAGATTAAAAACTAGACAAATAATGCTCAACATAGCAAAAATTCAGCATTTAATAGGTTAAGTAAAATCTATGGCATAAATAACAAAACAGGGCAAAATTGAATGATGTAAGTAAAATTGTCAAATTGATTAAGGTGTGAATGTTGCAAATCTATGGTGATACTGAAAGATTTATATATTATATTGGCTCTATTGTTGTGACTAATTGTCTGTGTAAATTGGCACTATTCATAAGAAAGTGAACCTGATCTGTTATGCTACCAAAATTCCAATAGAACTTATGCATATGATACATTATACATGTAAATACATCTGTTATCCAAGATGATTTACCCATGATTACATACTCCATAAAGACTATATAAATTCCATTTACTTGGACCAGCCCCAGAATAAAGTTAAAGGGAATCGATCGGTGGAAAAGTTGAGGAAAGTAAACTCGGCATTCCTATATAGAAATGAACTCGATCCTGATAAGCAGACTATTTACCCAGGAGCTATATGTCCAAATGCTCCCAAGGGACCAAGTATGGATGAAAGATAAGAGCAAACACCTTAGGGACAGCGATACGTAACGGCTAGGTGTGTTAAATAAGAAAATTAAGCACAATTGCATGGTTCAGTATGTGCATCTATATATGCATACTGTATGACTATTACTCTTATTATTATGTTTGTAGTTTATCTAATTCTATTCTTATATCTACTCTAGTTTATCTATCACTATTTTAATATCTACTTTAGAACAACTAAGTGATTGATAAAAGTAATCTGCTTAGAAAGAATACGTTTTTCAAACTTAATAAATGAATGGGAATATGTGTGTGTGTGTGTGTGTGTGTGCATGAGACCACTCTTTCTAAATAAACCGAAGTAGCTGATGATGACATGAATTATCTGGTAACTTAGGAATCCTATTGGAAATGAAGATTCTCATGCCTACGTGTTTCCCATGTCATTTCCAGAGGACTCAAGGGAGCTCAATGAGGATCCAATTCAAAAGAATTCAACTGTAGCTAAACTATTTGTCGAAGACACATTAATGAACACATCTTAATATTCTAGTACTAGTAAATTGTTTTATTAGCTGAAACTTCTAGTAGTCTTGCTTATGTACCTGAAAAGAACTGTATTGTAATATATCTATTTGTAAAATGCAAGAGAGGTTGTATTTTGTCAAAACTTGAGGCGGAAATTAAATCAAGGTCTGTTTAATTGATGGTAACACCTCCTAATACAATGTTATGATTTAAGCATAATATTATAACTAGGAGGATGTTACAACCAAGATCTTTTTAACAAATATACCTTATCGCCATGCCTAAAAAGTGTGGCCTTTGATCAAAGGCTACACTTTTCGCTAATAGGCCACACTTTTTGTGTTATGGCTTATACAACTGTACTTTTTTCTCTACGGCCATACCTTTCGAAGCAAAGGCTACGGTTTGGACAAAGCATGGCTTTTGACTGAAAAAGCATGGTATTTGATTTAGCAAAGGCAATGCTTTGATATGTACTTAAGGCCACACTTTTAAGGCATTGCCCATCTTGTGCACTTAAGGCCACACTTATATAGCGTTATCTATTCGCTTTGATTAAGACTATGCTTTATAAGCATGGCTATTTAGTGGCACAAAGAAAATGTATTTTAACCTGAAAGACAATGCTTTGTTTGCATTTAAGCATAATTGCCAAACACCTAACAGATGTTCAAGGCCTTGATAACAATATTCTTACAGAAATAATGCCATGATTTATTAGTCTAAATTTAAGTTTTTGAATTGATCCAACTACACCAAAGCCACCTTGACAGACCACCACCTTTAGAAATTAAGAAAAGTAGGAAGAATCAAATACCTTATCCAATAATAGAAAGACTCTAAATGCCTTTGAGTAATATATGCTAGCAAATATAAATACTAGAATGCAATAAATCTTAGAAGATATTAGTATTTTACAAACCTATAGCATTCCCAAAGTATATGAAACCAACCATGCTAAAGAGTAAGTATGTGAAATGGCTTACATCATAAAATCTTTTAAATGTATATTATAGACAACAAAATGACTTCATGCTTCAGCCCATGCTTTATTATAAAGTAAGGATGGAGATCCCCCCATCAACCTTGGTAAGTCCCAAATGTGCACAACAACCAATGAAAACAACCTGGAGTAATGCACAAGCATATATCATATAAACACTCAAAAAAGAATAAATTACAAGGAAGGATATAGGACTTTCTCATAATGGCTAACAAGTTAAACACAAACCATCTGACAACAGTAAAAGATTGAAAGACAACAACATTCAACTTAGATGACTTCATGCAAATAGATCAAATAAGTAAAGTAATATATTCTCTATTCAATGTCCATGCATTCTACACAAATTCTCAACACTATATATCAATTATAAATACTATATATCATCAATATATGTGTATGTATCCAACTATTTTTAACTTAGCAATAGTAAGTTTTATATATGTAAATAACATAGATAGCTAGTTATTGGAAAATAGTATAGTAGTATTTTCATGCATAAGAATAGAATAGGAAGCATGAAACTATAGTACCCAAAACAAAGAAGCTTAAAACTGAGTTCTAAAAATCCTTTATGTAAAATTATTGAAACATGATCAAATAAGTAAACTCTATATGTAGGTTTCTTTTTTTGGCTTAATCAGTTTTTGTTGTTCCTTTTGAATGTCGTTTGATACCCTTAATTATTAAAATCATGACTACCATGTCTTGCAAAGATAATAGGAAAATATATAAAATAAAAAAAAGTGTAATCTTTAGTGCTGTATGTTCCTACAATTTAGAAATGAGTTCATGCTAATTGACACAGCCTAAGGATATGTGATACTCCTATCATTTCAATATTAAAGCACCAAATTTGAGTATGTATACTGTGTAGTAAATTTTAATGATCAAACTTGAGTGACTAATTAATTTCCAAGAATCTCATACACAATAAACATGGAAAATATAAATGAATCAAGTATAATGAGACACCTATAGTTATCCTCAAAACCTGAAATTAAGTAAAATGCATCAAAGTGCCATTAAAGGTAGACAACACTCTTTAACCATACTAAATCACACAAGAATTTTAAAGTGATATGGTTACAAGAGGATAAAACTTCATTTTCTGGGAAGATCAATTAAATAACTTTAAAAATTGCTTAGCATAGTAAAGCTCAAATGCTTTAAAGTAACAAAGACGTTGAGCGTGCTTGCATTTTACACACTAAGCTAAATAACAATATGGAAAACTTTTTAATACTAACTTTATGCAAATAGAACATTAGGTAGAAAAATGAAATGAATTATAGTTTTGTGATGGACACATGAAAATTGAAAAGCCCTTTTTGTAACATCCGATTTTCGACTTCTGATCCCATCTAATGTTGAAAATTTCGAGTTCCGAGTTTATCTTATAATTCCGCTTCCGACCTCAGTATTATCTTCAACTTCCGATTTCGTTCCAAGGCTTACAAGGGATTTATTCCGATTTCCGACCTTATGCTCAAATAGGAACGAACGTGATATCCGAGTTCCGATATTAGGTGATTCAAAATAGACACGACGTGCGACCTCAGAGTTTAACTAAATTGGATTCCGAGTTCATTACGAAGACCTTTTCTCCTCGTTCACGAGTTCCGATATCGAGTTGGAGTGCCAGGTTCTATAAATTCTGAGTTCCGGGTACACAGAATTTATGTTTTGAACACTTATATCCGGTGTTATGCTTAAAAATCGATTCAAGGATGACCCCGACTTCCGGGTTTGAGTGTTTTGGTTTCACGTTCTGGCCCTGACTTTCGCTTTTAAGGTAGCTGTGCCTTGCGATCTCCGGATTACGACTTCATACCCAAATTCTCACTAAATGAGAAGGTAATTACGAGTTCCGACTTCGTCCGAATAGCTATGCATGAATTCCGACTTTAACAATCTCACGAGTTCCGATGTCACATTCCTATGCGCTGGCAGCGAGTTTCACTTCTTAAGCGACGTGGAGAGCATTTTTGTCACACAAGAAGGAGACATGGCTGAATTTTACCCACAAGAATTTCACCCAATCAAAGCCACATATCCTAACTACCACTTCAGAGCCTTGTGTATATATATCCTCCTCCTGCCTCTTCAGCCCCACTCTTCCCACGTTGTCTTCTCTTCCTCAATTCAACCCTCTTTTCTCTTTTCCACTCCATCCAACTCTCATTTCAGCTACCAACTCAACAAGCTTAACCTGATCATAAAGGTAGAGGTTTTCTTCTTGCTTGATTTTCTGACTCTTGGATGATTGATGGTGATTTAAATCCTTAATTTTGATATGTTGATTGATTGATTATGATGAATTATAGCTGGTTTATTGGCTGTCAATGAGATTAAAACTGAATTAGACACAAGGAAGGATGAAGATAGGAAGAATTGAGAGGTTGGAAGACTCAAAACCCTCGGCAGTCCGTACGGCGGAGTGTACGGCTCCGTCTTCTGCCGTTCAAAATTAATGAAACCATTTTTATGTGAAACTAGACATCTAGGGATTTCCACACATATATCATATGAGACCATTGGAGTAATATTGAGAGAGATATGAATTTTTGAAGTTCGACCTACGAATCAGAACATCCACCCGAGCAGTATGGGTTGAGAAGGGTGTAACTCACCCTATACAACTCCAAATCGAGTGAAACTAATTTTGTTGGAAAGCTTACACATAGGAGAACAATATCCACAGATATTCCGAGTTTTTTATCATCTCAGTTGTTCCCTGTGATTTGAAGAAGTTACCCTATGTCCAAACCGGGCCAACACAGGGCAGTTCAGGACGGCTAAGTTTTGGGGCTTGTAACTCGAGCCCTACTAAGGCAAATGAAATGGAACTTTTTGTATCTGAAAATTAGTCCTGTTAGATTTAATATGAGGCCAATTTCATATGATTTGAGCCAGTTTTCGATTTTTAGTAGATTTTTACTTCTAAGTGTGCAATTCTGGCCACCCACAGGACAGACCGGGATAAAACCCGAATATCTTGAGTTATGGTTATCCAAATCAGATGGGACCAAAGAGGTTAGAAAATAGACACATAATACTTCAACATATCCAAAATTTAGGTCCAAACGACCTAAATATAAATTATGGCATAATTTACAAGAACCGGGTTGAATACAAGCAGTGAGGCAGTAGGCATATTCTAAAGTGCAATACTTATATCCTGAATTGAGAATTGAAGCATGAATGAAATATGTTGATTTATGTATGAAATGAAGTGTTTCTCTTGACAAATTGATATGCTAAATACTGGCACTATTCATGGGAAAGCGGACACGTTCCGTTATGCTGTCGAAATTGCGGTAAAGCTTATGCATGAATTATGAGATACATGTAGAGGCATGTGCATTTTCAAGAAAGCTATGAAAGCTATGTTATGATGAACTCCAAGAACATGTTATGATGAGATTTCCATGCTACTTGGGCCAGCCCCGGATAAAAGTTAAGGGGAATAGATCGGTGGGAAGGTCGGGGAAAGTAAACCGGGCATTCCTGTATAGGAACGAGCTCGATCCTGATAAGCAGACTATTACCCAGGAGTCTAAAATGGCCAAGAACTCCCAGGGGACCAAGTGATGGAAAATGATGAAAAGTAAGAGGAAAAGTTATGAAGAATGAGATCTGCATAATTACATCAAGTGCATGGCTGCATTTAACATGTCATTGTGTACTGTTTGCAGTTTGTCCGTCGTGTTTACTTGTGGTTGTATATACACTATCTTGCCCCTTTGTCCTATGTATTAGTGTTGATGGTTTATTCTATTTCTTATGTTATTTAAGTAAAACTGAACCTTGCCTCGGACTAGACATTTTTCTCAACATTACCAAGTATATATAGTTAAGTTTAATCTCATGATTTAAGAAAATTTCATAAAACCCGAGGCAACTGAGAATAAACGCGAGGTCAGTATACACTATATGCAAACCCTACTGAGAATTTCTCCAAATTCTCACCTCGCTTCGCATTTCCGCTTCATTCTCAGACGTGGACGATGGACACGACAGCTACCCTTTTCGTTGAGATTCCAGACTTGCAGCTCCACCATGATCCGGCAGTAGGCTCATTGTATATATAGCCGGCTCTTGCCAGTTTCGCTTGTATCTATTTAGTGATAGGGATTTTACTGTCCCTTACATCATCCTGCTTTTGATCCTACCAACCCATACTTTGAGGTCCCGTTGTACGCGGCAGATCCTCCACCAGCCGCACTGCAAAGACCGTAGCCCCCGCTGACCTTGCACGCAGTCACCTCGCAGTAGTACTGCACCTCCCGCTCAGCTCCGAGAGCGACCCCTCAGAGGCCACCGGCTCATCTTCCTCCTCCTCTTGATCAATTCCTGACTACTCACCAGCTGGGCCCGGTGTGGCCAACGGCTACCTGACTGAGTAGGTCAGCCACAGGCCATATTGTACAGCATGACCCTGTTTTGGTAGTATGCGGCTTTAGGTCATACACGCAGTGATAGATTTGAAACGTCCACTAGGGACCACGTAGGATCGGATCGACTGACATGGGTCTTATGTTTCTTTTTGGTACCCGACCCCACTTATGTATCCTATTTTGAAACTTGTCTGTAAATCAAAATAGTGGTTCCCGTCTATATATATATATATATATATATATATATAGATATATATATATATAGCTATATACAGTTGATAGTATGTGTGTTATTTATGCTTACTGTGTGGTTATGACGAAATAAACTCTATCACGTTCATTGTATGACATCCCATTTCCCCCAAATGATTCGAATAAACAAAACGTAAATAGAATATTAACACAGTAACACAAACTACTTAATTTCTTGCTATGACTTAAGCATAACATTAAATAAGTAGGGTGTTACACTTTTCTAAGACACAAAAGAAAGATATAAATTTGGGTTTTGGTGCAACACTACACCACTTTGTAATGAATTTCTTCTTGCATATCTTTAATTCTTGAGTCCTTTCTAAGAATCTAGTTCTTCCTTTTTCAACATCAATAGTGTTCTTTCTTTACTTACTAATTTAAGCCTATTAATGGAGCTTTGAATAGTGTTGACTTGTCTGAATAATACTAAAATTCTTCCTTATTTTGCCTTCATAAGCAACTTTTTAGAACATTTTAAGTTTTTTTACAACAATTTGTATGTACCACCTAGTTTTATAGAGTTTTATAGAAGTACTTCGTCATAAACACTAAGTTACAGAGGATTTAGTCTAATTTAGTAATAAAGAGCAACAGATGGATGCTTAGGAAGTAGTTTGAGCTAAAGTTTCATAGAACAAGTATAAACGATAACCATTTTTCAAAGTCCATATCATAAACTCAATAAGAACTCAAATTGTCCATATTTTTAGGCTTCTTTGTAGCTGGTCATGTCCTTGATTAATCAAATGCTCAATGTTACATGTTTCCCATGAGTTTATCATTAAAATTCATAAATTTAATGAAAAAAAACAAGTGATAAACTATTATGCAAGCGTAGTCAACATTATAGTCCTTATTATCATGTTCCAACTTCCAAGGCTTCAAATTATTTAACTATTTGCTTAGTTGTATTCTAAATCTGATTCAATGGCGGATATGACACCTATTGGAGTCAACACTTGAAATTAGAGATAAAGAAGTTCTCGATATACTCTAATTAGCTTTTACAACAACAGCAGTCAAACCTGAACCCACTAGTTGCAATCTGTTACACAAATTAAACATTACCATTGTGTTGTAACGATAAAAATAAAAAATAAAAAATAGATAGAAACCTATCTTCCCTTGAATGATTGAGAATATTATCTCAATCCTAACATCAGGTAATGGCATAAAAAAATATTACCTCAACGTGGAGACTATCAACGTAAACGTCTGATATCCAAACCCCCAACATGAAGAGGCTCATCTTCACCTTCAACTGCCTATTCATAATAAAAAATCAACAACACTCAAAATGAAATTTTATCACCAATTCACAACAATTACTAATTAAAAATTACTATTACTTATGTATCTATCAATCAAAAGAGTAACAAACAAAAAGCTTAAACAAATTAAACAAAATTAGAATAGTACTGGAATGAGATCTTTAAGGTTGCTATGCTCCAATAGCTCCAGAAATAGTGATAAGCCGATGCTTAATAATGGCAATAATTATAATGATAATCAGGAGAAAAGGAAAAAATAAAGTAATAGTAACAGTATCTCTTGCTCGAATAAGGGCTTGCATTGCATAAGCTGAGAAATCTATTCATCAAGTTTTCTATGTGAATTTGAAGGAACTAAATCCATTTCCATATTCCTCTTCTCCTTTCTCTCTCGTCTTCTTGTAAATTTTTTGCGAACCCTAGATCTCACTCAATCGAGTTTCTTCTTTCTTGCTTTTAGAGAAAGAATGAGAGAGAGGATGGTGGTGGTGGTGTGGCGTGGTTTGAGAGTGAGAGAAACGAAGGCTTTGGAAGCCTCACTTTACTCCTCCGACGAGAGATAGACCTGCTAGTTGGCTACAGAAGCTACCGGAGTGGAAGTGGCGAAAGGCGGAACAACTATTGGAGACAGCGATGAGGAAATAGGAGGAATAGCTAGAGAGGCATTGAAATTCTGAATGGCACTGATGATGAGCACCGAATAATCGATGCTTGCTCATTAGGGAGGGTAGTGTTGCTGGTCACACAGGGAGCTTAGCGGCACATTCGAAGGGGAAGAAATGAATAAGGATGAATGCATACATGAGAGATTAATGTGGGAATAAGGATTTTTTGTTTCAGAATGTGCAATAACCAATTTGAGGAATAAGGATTTCTTTGATTTTTGTTTAAGAGAAGGATATATTTGTTTTTGCTTTTCTTTAAAAGTGTAGTGACGAGCTTGATAACAGTAGAGAATAATATGTTTCTTTATTTTTTGACTCAATCTAAAATTTTGTTGAATAAATAATTGGTAGAAACAATAAAATTATAGTGGAAATTTTATAGACTATGCTTTTAAAGTGTAGCCTAAATTAAAAATATTAGGCACGATGATTAAGTGTGGCCTATTAACACTATAAGCATATCTATTTTACTCTAAATAGGCAATGCTTGTCAAACGTGGCCTTTTTATTCTATGACCACACTTTGCAAGCATTGCCAAATGATGTGATCAAAGCCCACCCTTGAAAAAGCATGGTCTATGATAGTTATGGGCCACATTTTTTTAATGTGGCTAAGAAAAGTGTGGCCGTAAACCATATCTATTTTAGTGTTGATTTTAAACTTATCATCCAAGAGGGACTTCATGGAATTGATTTTTGCAAGGTCATCACCAACCAATACCAAATTATCTACATAAACGAGAATGGCTATAAACCTACTAGAAAAGTCAAGTACAAAGGTCAACTTCTTATTCTATTGTTTGCTAGCTTATATCAAGTCATATAAAGACTTCTGCAATTTGCACACAATACCAGTTTGAGAAACTTCAAGGCTAAGGGGAATTTTCATGTAAACTTCCTTATGGAAATCATCATGGAGAAAAGCAGTATTTGCATCAAGTTAGTGTAAATACCAACCTTTCACTATAGCAACGGATAAAAAAACTCACAGAGTGGTCATCTTCACCACTAAGATAAAGGTCTCCATGTAATCTATCCTACAGTTTGGGTATATCCTTTTGTAACTAACCAGGCCTTGTGCCTTTCCACACTTCCATCAACCTTGAACTTGACCTTAAAGACTTATTTACACCTAATTGTCTTCTTACCAATAAGAAGTTTGGTGAAAGCCCAAGTAGCATTTTTCTCAAGAGCTAGAAGTTCAACATTAATGGCCTACCTCTAGCAATCATGAATCACAACTTCTTGAAATGTTTTAGGTTAAAAAATAGATGAAATTGCAAGAGAAAAATGTTTATGGTTATTGGATAAATGGTGATAAGAAAGATGATGAGACAAGGGATATTTGCTTGATGTAGATAAAGGTGCTGCTGAGGAAGCAAAGGCATAATGGTATTGTTGCAAATATCCAAGAGGTTGTCAAACTCTTTCTGATCTTCTAGGTGCAGGAACTACATGAATATCAGAATTGGAAGCATTTAGGTGTATACTAGGATTACCAGCACTAGAATCAACAGGAAGTGAAAGTTTTTGGGATATGAAAATACATCAATAGGTGAAGAGTGTGTGAAAGGGTAAATATTTTGGTGTTACTAGTGTGAGATATAGGCAATGCACTACCATCACCAACAATCAGTTGATCTCTGCCATGATAAGGTGTACTAAGATGTAGTTGATCAAGGTCATTAGTGATATGGTGGTGTGCTCCAGAGTCCAAAATCTAGCCTAGATTGGCAGTAGAGGTTGAGACGTGTGCATGATGAGTAGCATGCCTAGATCTTTACTTTGGTGGATAACCATGAATCTTATAACAAACCTTAGTTGTATGGCCAGGGTTTTCCACAAAATTGGCAAGTAACACATTTAGATTTTCCAAGAAAGTTAGAACGAGTGATTTGAGAAGCGGGTTGAACTTGAGGTGCACCACAAGAAGAGGAGTGTTTCCCACGATGCATAGCATTAGCAGTAAGGATTGAAGATTGCTCAAAGTTGAACTCAGGTCTCTAAAGGTAAGTCTCGAAGTCCATTAGCATCGTATACAACTCATCAAAGGAAAGTGAGTGCTCACGAGCATGAATAGCAGTGGAAATGACTGAATCATCTTCATCAACCGAAATGTTGATGATTGCAAGTTCACCTATAGTAGATCAAATACAGCTGAGATATTCTGAAATGGTTTAAGAACTTTTGGATGACCTAGATAATCGATCCTTGAGGTGAAGAATATGGGCCTCTGGTCTTGCTTGCAAAGGCTTTGTACAAAACATCCCAACCTTACTTGGATGTTCGCACTTTGCCTAACAAAGTGATGACTTTGTGATCAACTGATGTGATTATGATGTACAAAATGAGCTAGTCTTGGTGGCGCCAATAAGCAAAGTTAGCGTGGTTTGTGGCTGGACAAGGGTTGGAGCCATCAATAAAACTAACAAGATCATAGCCTATGAAAAGTGCATTCATTTGCACTTTCCAAGCTAAGTAATTTTTGTTGTTGAGTTTAACAGGGTGTTGAACATTGAGAACAACAACTAATGTGGGAGCACTAGGATTGGGATTGGTGGAGTCAACAAAGGAAGCCATGGTGAGAGGAATTGAGGTCATTTGGCTATTGGCAACTGATACCATATAGAATTATGAAATACCAAAGGTTGTATTATTTAGATGCAGAACACGATACATATAGTGGAGTTAGTTACAGAATAATCCTAAGGATTTGAATTACAAGATGTAACAAAATTCTTGATAACTTCTCCAAAGTAATAGATTTACACAATTGAGGATAAACATTATCTACACACACTTGACTCATTCAAACTGAAACTATATCCTACACCTCTTGAACCACACTTAATGTACATGAGTTATATTCATATATATGCATTTTCAATTTAGTTGGTTTATATGATTTAATTCAGGTAATTTTCTTTGTTGAACAGAAAATTTCATTCATGAGTTATGTCTCTTTGTAAATTTTAAACAATAAAGACTAAGGTTATTGTTTCAATACTCCCTTGTAAGCAAGAAGAGATAGTAGCAACAGCGCCTCCTCAAAATCTCAGGTACTAATATAGCTCCCTATTGTTTTTAATTTAAGTGTTATTTTGCCCCCTGTAGCATCTAAAAATTGATTCTTTAATTATCTCTCTATGTCATTATAATTTGTCTTTAAATTATAATATTTTCTATCTTTCGATGAGGATAATAGTTACTGTCTAAGTCACATTTCAAAACTTTTGTGGTTACCATGATGCTAATGAGTAGTCTTAAAGCACAGTAATGATTATAAAAGACAAAAAAGAAAGGACAGTTTAGGATATTTTATTAGTTTAGTTTAACTGTTCATAGCATGGTTTAGTAGCATTAGATTTCTATGTTATTTATTTAATTTATCCTGTTATGTTAGGACAATATATTAGAAGCAGTCTCATGTGCATCTCACCATTGGGTATCATTTCTTACTCGGGCTTTAATAATTTAAGTATCAATTACATTTAAATTTTGTATGTAGTATATTAACATTCACAATTGAAAGTTATGGTTTCTGATGATCATATCTATGTTAATATAAAATAGATGCAACAATTCTTCTTCTAAATTTCTTTAAAATGAAAAGAAATGTTTAATGAGAAAATTGATGCTCTAGTAAATATCCCAAAATTATCAAGAATATGCATGGTAAACAAGTGTAACATCCCCAATTTTTGTCTAAGCTAATTAGCTCAGTGATCCTGGCTAATTAGAGAGGTTAACGATTAACTGAGTACTAATCAGCTAACCTCGATGAGCAAGAGCTTAGTAAATCGAGTCAAGTCAATAATTAATCATAACATACTAAATGTTTTAATTAAAACCTAATTTTCGAACCTCATTAATTCGTAACTTAGAAATATAATTAAGGTAATCCAATCTTATTAATTAAGTACAAGACAATTGTTCCGCCTTACCAATTGAGATAAATAAATTCTTAATACCCTAATTACATAATTCATAAGATCAATTCTTTTAGAGGAGAAATATTTTAGAAGTGTAATTAACCGAAATCGGTTAAAGAGCAATTTAACTAATCAAGTTGAATTAACAACTTAGGTAATTCTAATAGCTATGAAGATTTAAAAAATTTCTCCTAATTGATGTACCAAATCTTGGCCAAGGACAAGAGCAAAATCCAACCATCTATTTGCCTTCTCATCATGCACTCTTAGATCAAGAGTCTATGTTAGTAATATCTCTTTAGTCTTGACAAGAGAAGTACCTTCCTCCCTTAGGATTGTGACACTTGGAATGATCATATCCACCCAAGCCAATCCTAAGAGTGGTCATACTCTTAACCACTTGAGAAAACATAAAATGGTCCTTACCCAAGTGCCAAGACTCAAAGAAAACACAACTCACCCTTTTACCCCAAGGTCCCTAACTTTCTTGCTTGAAAAAGAAGTTAAACTCATCTACTTCCCTTTGCTTGTTGGACAGGCAAAACTAATCAGCCCTCCCCTCACCCATTTTGCGCCACTAGCCCCTCCCCCACTCCCTCATTTGTGATTTTCATCCTCTCACTACAAGCCCAAGCTCCCACCTCTCTCTAAACTTCATTCTAGCTCTTTTATTCTTTCAACCTTTCTTGTTCCTCTTCTCTCTTTCTCACCTTATCCAACTCTCTTTCCTATCACCATTCTCACAAGCCCTTCAAGGACCACCCTCTTTGGTTCTTGAAGAAACAAAAACAAACACTTACTTAGCCCCATCATCAAGCTCAAGAAGGAGGAGGTCATCTCCAACCATTTCTATTCTACAAGCTTTCAAGAAAATCCTTGTGGTAGTCACTCTAACCCCTCCTTCTTCTATGTTTTTCAAGCTTTAGAACTCCTAAGCTCTCCATAGCTAGGTGATTTTAAGGCTTGCTCTAAAGGCCTCATGGCCATGCTTTCATTATATGAGGTTGTTTGTGATTTTGTTCTTTTCTTGGCAAATGTCTTTGGTTGTACATTTTGTTTTATGTTGAACCCAACTTTTTAGAACTCAAAATATTGATTTTTACCAAGATCTCAAAGTTTAAAGATGGTTTGGATATATAAAATGGCCACTTGAAGCAAAGACTAAATGTTTGTACAAGAAAACTCCTTGAAAACAAAACCGTGGAAACTGGAAAACTCTGGCAGTCTGTATGGCGCGACCAATAACTTCTTCGATATAACTCCAAATGGAACGAAACCAATTTTCTGAAAGTAGACTCATAGAGCTTTTTATACATATAAAATATGTGAGATTTGGCCTTAAAACGAGAGAGATATGAATTTTCAAAGTTTGCTGTTCCCGGATAGGTTTCTGTTCGGCAGTAGGTAATAAAACGTGCATAACTCAAGCTATACAGAACATTTTTGAGTGGGACCAAGTTTGTTAGAAAGCTAAGACATAGAGGAACATCCCCATAAAACAGTTTTGTCAGATTCCTTGTGAGGAGTTCACAGTAATGTTTAAAAGTCACTAACCTGAGATGAACTTTCAAGTGCGAGCAAATGTAATAAAATATGTATAACTCAAGCTACAAAATGAATTTTTGAGTGGGGTTTCTTTTGTTTAAAAATAGACTCAGAGAAGTATAGGCATACCAAAAGTCGAAATAAAAGAGGAATAAGCTTGAGTTTTTAAAAGATGAAATTATGGTGAATTTTTGAAGCTACTGCCCCACTGTAAAAGTAAAACTGGTTAGGGTAAAAGTTAAAGGTTAATGAAGAATAAGCTTTAAGACATTAATACCCTTACATTAAGTATTGGAAAACCTTCATAATCCAACATAAAAAGTTTTAAAGAGGACAATAGATAAGATTGGCCCTAGGCCTAATAAAAGAATTTATACAAGAGGCAACCTCAATTAAAAGCCTGTACCAAATTTGCTAAGCTAAGCTCATAAGACTTTGTGTGATATGTATGCCCTTATGTGTCCACAGGATGACACTGATATGATATGATATGATGATGATGATTATGATAATGATATGATGATGATCATGATACGATATGACGATGATGAATGTGATAAAATGATGATGATGGTATGATAATGATGATATGATATGATGCTTAATGATACTGTGATGTTGGTTTCTCTGTTCGGCAAAATTTTGGGAAGCTTCGGTCTAGCCGTTATGCTGCCGAAATTTTGTAGAAATTGTGGACTTAGAAATATTTTGCATCATAAGCTTTAATAAGAAGAGATTCAATAATGGGGTGTGATCCTTCAAAAGGGAAGGTGACCTAATTTAAGTTCCCCTCACCCACGACTCACATGAGGCATGGCATGACCCAGCTAGTGTGAGTATAGGGGATAGGGCTTACATGAGGCATGACATGACCCAGCTAGTGTAAGTACCGAAATTTTATGGTGGCGACAGCCACGGTATGAGCTCATTACGACTTATGTTTAGTGGGTGAAAAGTAAAGGACTTAAGATAAGTCAAGTTAAGGAAAGAAAAGGATTTAAGAGAAAGTCAAGTTAAGAAAAGAAAGGGACTTCGGTCCGACCCAAGTAAAGAATGAAACTCTTAACATGTTCATGTATATTATGAATTGTCATATGAGTTTTTATGTATACCATGATATTGTTATCATAACAAGAATATGTACTTAAAATTGAATCCACTTCGGATAGCTATGTTTTCGAAAATCTAAGAATTGGACCGTATGCATGCTCACTGTTTTCATTATAAAACCGAAGTGGCTGGGACGATGACGATGACACCTGCGTGTCGGGTTCGAGTCCTACTGAGAAATCTTATTTCTCACTCTAGTTACTTTTCCGCATCGTCACCAGATTTTGTGGCACATCCAATGGAGTGGAGCCTGGAGCCACTGCACTACGAGCGGACGTAGGATGAGGGATGCCAGACAATGTTGATTTGGACTTGTAGTTGCCGTATATATTCCTTTTTGTGACGAATAATGTCAATTTAAGTTGTATTTAGTACTTAGGTCATGGCATGATCATGAGCTTCCTTCGATGTAATGCTGCTATATATATGTATGTATATAAATATTATGAACCTATATGGATGTAATGATTAGTTATGTAATGCAATGTATTTGTGAATTACTATTTGTTTATCTTTCTCTTGTTTTATGAGATTGGATTATGTATCTTATGCGACACGCTCCTTCTTTATCTACCTTCTCGCTCAAGGCTTTCCTTTCCAAAGCGATGACGTATTTCAAAAAAAAAATCTTACCGTATTTTTCGCGTAATTTAATTTCAAGTGAAGTTTAATTTTCCACGAGCATGAGTAACAACTAATAAAACGCCGTAATACGACTTAAGCGTAGTATGGGTTTATTAGGGTGTTACAACAAACATTACATTGAAAGTTCTGTCCATATTTTCTTGTACCACTGTACTTAGCGGCTATCTAAATTCGTTATCCACATTCTCTCTTAACCAAGATTCAAATGAATATGAGATTCAAATGAATATGAAGCTTGGATCTTTATACGTCCATAACTTCTTATTAATTTTTAGTGCCCTTTGTCTTGACGCTAATTGCATGTTTGAGTAGAATATGTGTTCTTCAATCTATTCTATTCTTATTGTCAATATGTTGTAACGTTTTTTAAGTTCTATTTGATATTTCAAGTTAGTCTTACTTCTAACCTATCTAAAGCAAGAATGACGTGGGTTACCAAACCTAAATTTGTGACAATGGTGCATCTCTTTAATCCTTTTATAGATTGTAGATAACAACCAGAACTTATTTTTTAAATATACTTATTTATGCATCTAAATAAAATTATATATTTCAATCAGAATCAAATCTCTCAAAAAATTCCAAACTAATTATTAATTGAAATGTTGTTTGTTTGTGAGTGAGATAGCCAACTCTACGTGCAACAATTATCCATGGTTAATTTTATATATATATATATATATATATATATATATATATATATATATATATATATATATATATAAATGTATTGCATTGCTCCATTTTCAGTAACTTACCATTGAAAAGGTGGAATATCTATTGACGATGTATCCATAATGCTTCAATTTTACCAGTGATTCTAAAAACGGTATCTAAGTGTTAGAAATGAACAAAACATGTTCTAATATCTGAGGTACGATATGCAAATTTAACTTTTAGCCAAAAAAAAAAAGATGAAAAAGAAGTTGAAAAATATAAACTTCATTGTACATTTAAAAATGTATTGTATAATATTATGCATAAGAGATATAATGATTTATGCAATATTCGGAAGTATTCGTATTCGGGTTATTTATGACTTTGAAAGGTTTTCCTAAAAATGGAAGTGGATTTTTTTTGGGGGGGCTTGATTCACACTAAATTCGATAGAAATCTTATGTTACAAATTATACTTTTAATAATGAATTGGTACATGGAATCAAGATATGTAATTTTTCTTTAAAATAATTTATGTTTTCAATAAGATAAGATGAGATTTCAAATTATCTCTCCAAAATTTGAATTTAAATCATCTCCTAATAAGTGGTTGGGGCTAAAGTAATAAATTTTGCATCTAAACTAATCATTTTCGCACATACAATAGCTAGAAAGGAGTCCAATTAGCTTTGGGTTATGACACAATTGGACCATAATAGCCTAATTCATGTTTTGGTATCAAACTGATATTGGGTTGCTGGCTTCCAAACTCTATAACTCTCAAACAGCTTGGAATTTGCTTTCGACCTAGATATATAAAGTTGTAGAGAATTGAATTAGTTTCTCAATTAGACTTCTATAGCTTAGGATGTTGGCAAAATGGCAAAGGTCAAGCTGGATAGCATCGAGACAGCAACAACCTTGTAACATCCACCATTTTTCGCCTAATTATTCGGTTTTATCGAATAATTGAGAATAATTAAAATTCGGTTAAGCAATTATTTAGAATCAATTGATTAGCAATTACTTGAGTTTAGATATGAGAGAATTAAGTTAGAAGTGTAGGAGGTTTCATAAAATTTTATTGGAAACCGATTTACCAATTTAAAGGAAATCGGTAAAAATTAAGGTATTTTAAACTGTCGGAACCAAACCAATAGAATTCCAATCCTTTTACCCTACCTTGGGTGGTTGATAACTCAGCCACTTAGCCCCCAAATGTGGCGCCATTTTGGCCACAACTAATGGGGAGGCTTGGCTGAATTTCAGCCTTGCAAAATCCAACAAATCACTAGCCAAGAAGCCACCTATATATATACCCCTTCAATCAGATTTTTCTACCCTTTCCTTCACCCATTCTGACCACTTTCTAGTGCCACTTCCTCCTCTCCTTTCAGCTCTCTTCCTGTCTTCTTCACACACATAACCCCAGCCAACATCAAGCTTAATCAAGTCTTGCTCATCCAAGCTTCAAAAATCCAGCAAAATCACTTAGAACAAAGGTAGGGGTTTGATACTTGCATTAATTCTATGGTCTTGGCTAGCTGAGCTTGGATTATTTTCACCATCTTTGATGTGTTAAATGAATGATTATGATGATATGTGATTGGTTTTAGGCTGTTTATGTGATTGAAACCGAATTGGAAGCAAGAAAGAATGGAAATAGGAAGAGCTGATGGGTTAGAGAACCAAAAACCCTGGCAATCCATACATCAGCGTGTACGGCTCCGCCGACAGCCAATTAAATTGGGTGAAACCATTTTTATATGAAACTAGACATCTAGCGTTTTCCATAGACATATCATATAAGGCTTTTGGATTATAATTGAGAGAGATATGAAATTTTGAATTTAGACCTAGGGTTTTGACTCTGCTTCTGGGCAGACTAGGTTGTTTAGGGTAGAACTCGCCCTATACTACTTGAAAATGAGTGAAACCAACTTTTTTATAAAGCTTACACATATAATAATGTCTCACAAAAATTGCAGAATTAGATAAGGTCCCAGTTACTCCCAGTGATCCAAGAAAATTTCCCTATGTCCAAACTGGGCCAGAACAGGGTAGTCTAGGAAGGTCAAAATTCGGGGCTTGTAACTCGAGCCCTACTAAGTCAAATTGGATGAAACCTTTTGTAAATGAAACTTTACCCTGTCAGCTTTAATATGAGTCCAATTTCATGTAATTTGAGTCAGTTTTCGATTTTTACCGGATTTTTACTTTTAGTTGCCTGATTCTGGCTAGCCATTGGGCAGGCCGGGATAAAACCTAAATATCTTGAGTTGTAGATATCAAAATTAGATGGGACCAAAGAGGTTAGAAACTAGACACATAACACTTCAACATATCCAAAATTGAGGTCTAAATGAGTTAATAGAAATTATGGCTTAATTTAGAAGAACTGAGTTGGCTGACTATGTTGAGGCAGCAACTTGGCCTTAATGAGATTCTTGTTATTATGAGTTTCATGTTGGAATATGTATGTAATGTTATGACCTTTGTGACAAATTGATGTTCTGGTATGCTGGCACTATTCATGGGGAAGCGGACATGTTTCGTTATGCTAACGAAATTTCAGTAGAACCCATGCATAAGTTATGAATTATATGTTAATGCATGTGCATTTTCAAGAGAGCTATGAAAGTTATGATAAGAATTATATCACTATGAAATTTCGTGCTACTTGGGCCAGCCCCGGATAAGAAGTTAAGAGCAATAGATTAGTGGGAAGGTTGGGGAAAGTAAACCCGGCATTCCTGTATAGGAATGAGCTCGATCCTGAAAAGCAGAATATTACCCAGGAGTCTAAATGGCCAAGAACTCGCAGGGGACCAAGAGATGAAAAAATGATATAAAGTAATGAAAAAATTTATGAAGGAAAGTTCAAGAATGAGATTCCATGAATACATGGAATGGTTATATCAAGATGTTTATAGTTGTCTATTATGTTTATTTACTGCGGTTTATTTATCTATTCTGTTTATTATTCTATGTATCATTATTAGTAATCTATTTTGTTTCCTGTGCCATCTAAAGTAAAACTGAACCTTGCCTCGGACCAGACATTTTCTTGAACTCATTAAAATGGATACTTCAGTTTGAACACATGTTTTTATGATTAAATAAAACCCGAGGCAACTGAGAATGCATGTGGCGTCAGATAACCACTATACACGAACCCTACTGAGAATTTCTTGAAATTCTCACCCCGTTTTGTATCTTCCACATCATTCTCAGATGTTGGCGATGGACTCCACAGCTACCCTCTTCATTGAGATCCCAGCTTTACAGCTTCATCATGATCCAGAGTTGGATTCCTTGTATATAGCCGGTTCGTGTAACTTCCGCCTCTACCTCTTTAGCAATAGGAACTTTGATGTCCCTTTACACCATCCTATTTTTGAGCCTGCCACCCCTTACATTGCTGTCCCACTACACATGGCGCACCCACCTCCAGCTCTTCCTGCACCTGCAGCATAGGCGACTCCGCCGATCCCCGCACTGCAGTCACCTCCGCAGGCCGTTCCCGATGTGCCGCTCAGTTCAGAGAGTGGCCCTTCCGAGGTCACCGACTTGTCACCCTCTTCCTCCTCGGGACCCAACGCAGAGTATTCTCCGGCCGGGTCTGACATGGCTAACGGCTTTCTGACAGAGTAGTTCGGGCAACAGGAGATGTTGTACAGTATGACCCTCTTTTGGACAGCACGTAGCTCTGGGTCATAGACTTGACAGTAGGATTAGCGATGAGGTTATGCAATGTCTTCGAGGACCATAGGATGTTTTGACCGATCTGGCATCATTGTCTTTTAATGCGCCCATATAGGTATTCTACTTTGATGCTTTGTACATAAACTGAAGCAAGGCTTCGATATATATATATATATATATATATATATATATATATATATATATATATATATATATATATATATATGCACGATATCTGATAATGTTATTATACTATTCCTATCTTTTGTGATATTCCGTTAAATTCGTTTCGCTTTTAGCATAGCAGCGCGCCGTTTCATCTGTTCACAAAAAAAAATGATGACGATTTAAGGAAGCACGAATCATGAAAAGCAAACAGAATGTTAACACGGTAACATAATCTACTTGATTTCATGCTATGACTTAAGCATAACATCAAATTAGTAGGGTGTTATATTTTTGGTATCAGAGCAGTTCGTCCTAACTAAGGCCTAAGGATTGGACTGACTATGCTTCGCATATTCTATACTTTTAGCTGATAATGTGCACCAGATCTTGCCTGTATGGTTGAGATATAGTTGTGCATGTGTATGAAGTGTCCTGAATCGCGAGTGAGTTATTTACTAGCATATTAGACTTAGTATTGAGCCTGATCAACTCAATAACTTTTGTTTTGTGTGCTCAGAACTTAATGGCTTCCGGAAGGCGAGGTAGACCACGTGCAGAACCTGCTCCAAAGAACCCGACTGATTTTATGCCCACAATGCGAGAAATGGCCCATGCAATGCGGGAGCAGGCCGCAGCAGCTCACCAGATGATGGAATAGCTAGGCCGGCGACCTACAGCAGGCTGTGAAGGGAACCCACGTGGCCCAGAGGCTAACCTGGACTATCTCAAATTTGTTGAGTTCAGAAAGGCAAATCCGCCCAGCTTCCGAGGGGCGTATGACCCTGATAAAACTGATGAGTGGATCAAAGCCATGGAGAAGATTTTCTCTGTCCTAGATTGCTCAGATCATCAGAAGGTGACTTTCACCACCTATATGCTCGAAGCAGACGCCGAGTTCTGGTGGAACATCGTACGAAGACTGTTTGAAGAATCTAAGACCATAGTCACTTGGATGCTGTTCAGAGATATGTTCTACCAGAAGTACTTTCCTGCTTCGGTTCGAAATGCTAAGGAACTCGAGTTTGTGCAGCTGCATCAAGGAAATCGGACAGTATCCGAATATATTGCCCGATTTGAGGAGCTATGCAAATTCTCCACAATTTATCAGAGGAACCCAGATGAAGCTTGGAAGTGCATCAAGTTTGAATGAGGGTTACGAGAGGACATTCTCACCGCAATCGGGCCAATGGAGATCAGGGATTTCCTTACGTTGGTGAACAAATGCCGGCTTGTGGAAGATTGCAACTCGAAATTAGCTGTAGCCAGGGCAACTGGTGGAAATGAAGAGGGGGTTGGCCCCACAAGGCCCAAGATTTAAGCCTAATATACAACAACAGCGAAGATTTCCGCCGGCAGGCAACAAGAGCAAGCAGCCCCAAAGGTCTTTTCCAAATCCAACTTACACAAAATGCGGTAAGAATCATGGCGATCGGCCGTGTTTGACAGGCCAGAATATCTGCTACGGATGTGGCAAGCCAGGCCACAAAATTTATGAGTGTCCAACCAGGAATCCATCACAGCCACCTCGACCCCAGCGACAAGGACGGGTCTTCACAATGAGCGCAGAAGAAGCTGATAAGTCGGAAGGACTAATCCAAGGCACCTGTGATGTGGACGGTGAGACTCTAACTGTACTCTATGATTCGGGTGCCTTACATTCGTTTATTTCCCATAACTGTGGAACTGCTTTGCAATTGCCAATTTCTGA
Organism: Pterocarpus santalinus; assembly: GCA_031439595.1. NCBI lineage: Eukaryota > Viridiplantae > Streptophyta > Magnoliopsida > Fabales > Fabaceae > Pterocarpus > Pterocarpus santalinus. The sequence goes on from CM062523.1 coordinate 24,355,573, forward strand.
ATTACCTTATGATCTATTGGTTTCTACTCCTACCAATGGGCCTGTTAGAACTAGTCAAATATGCATCAATGCTCCTCTTCGAATTGAGGGTAGGACCTTTGCCGCCAACTTGATTTGTCTCCCTCTATCTGGTCTTGATGTAATTCTGGGCATGGATTGGCTTTCTGCCAATCGAGTTGTACTCAATTGCTTTGATAAGATGGTGGTACTCCCCTCTGTCTCACTTTCTGAATCCCAAACCGCAACCCTCTTCTATCTGAACTCTTTCGGGCCAAAGAATCAAGGGTATATTCTCTTGCCAGCTAATGTGACAGAAGCTGAGCAGGAACTAGAGGAGATTCCGGTTGTCAGGGAATATCCGGATGTTTTTCTAGAAGATATTCCTGAATTCCCTCCGGAAAGAGAGATTGAATTTACTATCGAGTTGGTTCTAGGTGCGGGACCAATATCTATAGCTCCGTATCGAATGTCACCTATGGAGCTGACGAAACTAAAAAGACAGATCGAAGAGCTTTTAGAAAAAGGATTCATACGACCAAGCGCGTCATTATGGGGAGCTCCGGTCTTATTAGTCAAAAAGAAAGATGGAAGCATGCGCTTATGCGTGGATTATAGGCAACTGAACAAAGTGACAATTAAGAATAAATATCCGCTGCCAAGGATTGATGATCTCATGGACCAACTACAAGGTGCAATAGTATTCTCCAAGATCGACTTGCGTTCTGGATATCACCAAATTCGAGTTCGGGAACAAGATATCCCTAAGACAGCTTTTCGAACTCGTTATGGGCACTATGAGTATACCGTGGTGTCGTTTGGGCTGATGAACGCACCAGCAGTATTCATGGATTACATGAATCGAATATTTCGCCTATATCCGGACAAATTTGTGGTGGTCTTCATCGACGATATACTTGTCTACTCGAAGACAGAGCACGAGCATGCGGAACACTTGCAGCTAGTTCTGCAAATTTTAAGAGAAAAGAAACTCTATGCTAAATTTTCCAAATGTGAATTTTGGATGAAGGAGATAAAATTTCTCGGCCACGTAGTGTCTTCTGGAGGAATCTCTGTAGACCCCAACAAAGTAAAAGTAGTTCTGAACTAGGAAAGACCGACCACAGTCTCTGAAGTCAGGAGCTTTCTAGGCTTAGTTGGATATTACAGACGATTCATTAAGGATTTTTCTCGAATAGCCTTGCCCTTGACCAAGCTAACCAGAAAGAATGTCCCATTTGAGTGGATACCGGAGTGCAAACAAAGTTTTCAGGATTTGAAGAGGAGATTGACCACGACACCAGTGTTGGCTTTACCAGACCCTCATGGACCATTTGAGGTCTATTGCGATGCTCCCCAACAAGGGTTAGGGTGCGTGTTGATGCAAATCGAAAAGGTGGTCGCATATGCCTCTAGGCAATTGAAGCCACACGAAAGGAACTACCCGACTCACGACCTCAAATTAGCAGCAGTAGTATTTGCTCTAAAGATATGAAGACATCACCTGTATGGAGTGAAGTTCGAGGTCTTTTCGAATCATAAGAGTTTGAAGTACCTCTTTGATCAGAAGAAATTAAACATGAGGCAACAGAGATGGATGAAACTCCTTAAAGACTACGAATTTGAATTAAAATATCACCTGGATAAGGCAAACATCGTGGCAGATGCGTTGAGCAGGAAATCATTGACTGTCGCTTGGATGATGATTAAAGAGACGAAACTTATTGAAAGCTTCCAAAATCTTAATTTGGGAATTCTTACAACTCTCAAGACTCTTCAGTTATACCAAATTAAGATAACCAGTAGTTTTAAGGACTAGATTCGACAAGCGCAGCAGCAGAATGTTAACTTTCAACATACAATTAGTCTCGTGCAATCAGGGAAACTAACGGGTTTTGCCCAAGATAAAGAGGGCATCTGGCAGTGTCACAACAGAGTGTGTGTTTCTAAAAGGAACGATCTCCGAAGAAGAATCTTAGAAGAAGCACATAAAGGTGAATTCGTTGCACATCCTGGCATAACCAAGATGCATCAAGACCTCAAGAAAATGTTTTGGTGGCCGGGCATGAAGTCAGATGTAGCAAGCTTCGTGGGTAAGTATTTGGTCTGTTAGAAGGTGAAAGCGGAATATCAGAAGCCTTCTGGAATGTTACAACCCTTAGAAATCCCTAAGTGGAAGTAGGAGAGTATCTCCATGGATTTTATCATGGGTTTACCAAGGACATCAGCGGGATATGATGCTATACGGGTCATTGTGGATAGATTAACCAAATCTGCTCATTTCTTGCTCATTCGAGCAAATTATCCGCTAGAAAAACTAGCTCAACTGTGCATTCAAGAGATTATAAGATTGCATGGGACCCCTTCAACCATTATCTCTGATCGAGACCCGAGGTTTACCTCACGATTTTGGGGAGCTTTACAGAAGGCATTCGGTGCAAAGCTGTGTTTAAGCACTGCATATCACCCACAAACAGATGGCCAAACAGGAAGGATGATCCAAACCTTGGAAGATATACTACGAGCTTATATACTGGAGCAACGCAGAAATTGGGATCGATACTTACCGTTGGCCGAGTTTGCATACAACAATAGCTATTACGCTAGTATCGGCATGGCTCCTTACGAAGCATTATATGGACGAAAGTGCCAATCTCCCTTGTGCTGGTATGAGACAGGAGAATCAACTCTATTGAAGCCTGATTTAGTCGAGCAGACCATCGAGCAGATCAAGAAAATATGAAGCAAGATGCTTGCCGCTCAAAGCCACCAGAAGAGTTATGCGGATACCAGGAGGAAACCTTTGGAATTTCAGGAAGGAGACCACGTATTTCTGAAGGTTACTCCTACAACAAGGATAGGTAGAGTAGTCAAAGTCAAGAAACTAAATCCTCGTTTTATTGGCCTCTTTCAACTCCTAAAGCGAATCGGATAAGTTGCATACCAAGTCGCTTTGCCTCCACATCTATCAAACCTTCATAATGTTTTTCATGTCTCCCAACTCAGAAAGTATCAACCTGACCCTATCCACTCCCTAGAACTCGAATCAATACAGTTGAAAGAGGACCTGACCTTCTGCGTACAACTAACACGGATCATAGACAGAAGTAGCAGACAACTTCGGACAAGACCGTGCAGCTAGTAAAAGTAGCATGGGGAATAGGAGATGCAGAGGATTACACCTGGGAGCTAGAATCAAATATGAGGAAGGAGTATCCTGAACTATTCTCAGGTACTAAATTTTGAGGACAAAATTTTTTTTAGGGAGGGTGGTAATGTAACATCCACCGTTTTTCGCTTAATTATTCGGTTTTATCGAATAATTGAGAATAATTAAAATTCGGTTAAGCAATTATTTAAAATCAATTGATTAGCAATTACTTAAGTTTAGATATGAGAGAATTAAGTTAGAAGTATACGAGGTTTCATAAAATTTTATTGGAAACCAATTTACTGATTTAAAGGAAATAGTTAAAAATTACGGTATTTTAAACTGTCGAAACCGAACCAATAGAATTCCAATCCCTTTACCCTACCTTAGGTGGCTGATAACTCAGCCAGTTAGCCCCCAAATGTGGTGCCATTTTGGCCACAACTAATGGGGAGGCTTGGCTGAATTTCAGCCTTGCAAAATCCAACCAATCACAAGCCAAGAAGCCACCTATATATGTACCCCTTTAATCAGATTTTTCTGCCCTTTCCTTCACCCATTCTGACCACTTTCCAACACCATTTCCTCCTTTCCTTTCAGCTCTCTTCCTCTCTTTTTCATACACATAACTCCAGCCAACATCAAGCTTAATCAAGTCTTGCTCATCCAAGCTTCAAAAATCCAGCAAAATCACTTAGAACAAAGGTAGGGGTTTGATACTTGCATTAATTATGTGGTCTTGGTTGGCTGAGCTTGGATTATTTTCACCATCTTTGATGTGTTAAATGAATGACTATGATAATATGTGATTGGTTTTGGGCTGTTTGTGTGATTGAAACCGAATTGGAAGCAAGAAAGAATGGAAATAGGAAGAGCTGATGGGTTAGAGAACCAAAAAACCTCAGTAGTCCGTACGGCAGAGTATACAGCTCCACCTACAGCCAATTAAATTGGGTGAAACCATTTTTATATGAAACTAGATATCTAGGGCTTTCCATAGACATATCATATAAGGCTTTTGGATTAGAATTGAGAGAGATATGCATTTTTGAATTTTGACCTAGGGTTTTGACTCTAGTTCTGGGCAAACTGGGTTGTTCAGGGTAGAACTTGCCCTATACTACTTGAAAATGAGTAAAATCAACTTTGTTAGAAAGCTTTTCGAAATTAGATAAGGTCCCAGTTGCTCTCAGTGATCCAAGAAAGTTACCCTATGTCCAAACCAAGCGAGCAGGCGAGGTCTAGGAAGGTCGAGTCTGGGCTTGTAACTCGAGCCCTACTAAGTCAAATTGGATAACACTTTTTGTAAATGAAACTTTACCTGTTAGCTTTAATATGAGTCCAATTTCGTTAATTTGAGTCAATTTTCGATTTTTAGCGGATTTTTACTTTTAGTTGCCTGATTCTGGCTAGCCATTGGGCAGGCCGGGATAAAACCTAAATATCTTGAGTTGTAGATGTCAAAATAGATGGGACCAAAGAGGTTAGAAACTAGACACATAACACTTTAACATATCCAAAATTGAAGTCTAAATGAGTTAAATAGAAATTATGGCTTAATTTAGAAGAACCGAGTTGGCTGACTATGTTGAGGAGCAACTTGGCCTTAATGAGATTCTTGTTATTATGAGTTTCATGTTGGAATATGTATGTAATGTTGTGACCTTTGTGACAAATTGATATTCTGGTGTGCTAGCACTATTCATAGAAAAGCGGACATGTTCCATTATGCTGCCGAAATTTCAGTAGAACCCATGCATAAGTTATTAATTATATGTTAATGCATGTGCATTTTCAAGAGAGCTATGAAAGTTATGATAAGAATTATATCACTATGAAAGTTCCATGCTACTTGGGCCAGCCCCGGATAAGAAGTTAAGGGGAATAGATCACTGGAAAGGTCGGGGAAAGTAAACCCGACATTCCTGTATAGGAACGAGCTCGATCCTGAAAAGCAGACTATTACCCAGGAGTCTAAATGGCCAAGAACTCCCAGGGGACCAAGAGATGGAAAAATGATAGAAAATAATGAAAAAGTTTATGAAGGAAAGTTCAAGAATGAGACTGCATGATTACATGAATGCATGAATACATGGAATGGTTATATCAAGATGTTTATAGTTGTCTATTATGTTTATTTACTGCGGTTTATTTATCTATTCTGTTTATTATTCTATGTATCATTATTAGTAATCTATTTTGTTTCTTTTGCCATCTAAAATAAAACTGAACCTTTCCTCGGACCAGACATTTTCTTGAACTCATTAAAATGGATACTTCAGTTTGAACACATGTTTTTATGATTAAATAAAACCCGAGGCAACTGAGAATGCATATGACGTCAGATAACTACTATACACGAACCCTACTGAGAATTTCTTGAAATTCTCACCCCGTTTTGTATCTTCCACATCATTCTCAAATGTTGGCAATGGACTCCACAGCTACCCTCTTCATTGAGATCCCAGCTTTACAGCTTCATCATGATCCAGAGTTGGATTCCTTGTATATAGCCGGTTCGTGTAACTTCCGCCTCTACCTCTTTAGCAACAGGAACTTTGATGTCCCTTTACACCATCCTATTTTTGACCCTGCGACCCCTTACATTGCTGTCCTGCTGCACATGGCGCACCCACCTCCAACTCCTCCTGCACCTGCAGCACAGGCAGCTCCTGCTGATCCTACACCGGAGTCACCTCCGCAGGCCGTTCCCGATGTGCCGCTCAGTTCAGAGAGTGACCCTTCCAAGGCCACCGACTCGTCACCCTCTTCCTCCTCAGGACCCAGCGCAGAGTATTCTCCGGCCAGGCCTGACATGGCTAACGGCTTTTTGACAAAGTAGTTCAGGCAGCAGGAGATGTTGTACAATATGACCCTCTTTTGGACAGCACGTAGCTCTGGGTCATAAACTTGACAGTAGGATTAGCAGTAGGTTATGCAATGTCTTCTGAGGACCATAGGATGTTTTGACTGATACGGGTATCATTGTCTTTTGTGCACGACCCATGTAGGTATTGTACTTTGATACTTTGTACATAAAGCTGAGCAGTGGCTTCGATATATATATATATATATATATATATATATATATATATATATATATATGTACGTATACAGTAATGTTATTGTACTATTCCTATCTTTTGTGATATTCTGTTAAATTCGTTTCGCTTTTAGCATAGCAGCCCACTGTTTCGTCTGCTCACAAAAAAAAAATGATGACGATTTAAGGAAGCATGAATCATGAAAGGCAAATAGAGTGTTAACACGGTAACACAATCTACTTGATTTCATGCTATGACTTAAGCATAACATCAAATTAGTAGGGTGTTACAAACCTTCTTAAGCTTTCCATAACATCTTTATTTGTCTTTATCGGGTCTTTATAAAGAGAGATACGAATTTTCAACTGCAGTGCTTTCCAGAAATTATCTCAAATAAGCTCCAAAAATCTTCTATTTATATTCAAAAAATGCATCTCTTGTAAAATTGAATAAAATAAGCTTCTAAGCCATCAATTCACCTAAAGTTTATCAATTTAAAATTAATTCCAATAGTTTTACATAAGTCCAAGTACCATATGCAAATGGATTAATTTCTCATGTCAAATGAAGCATTAAATGAGTGTATATTATACACTCATCACTATTTAACACAATGTCAAGGGTATAAACTAATAAATAACTCTCAAACAATGCAATTAAAGTTTTATTCTTAATTAACTGCATACCTTGTTTGGATTCAAATATCGAGCTACTTCCCCTACACTTAGGGTAAAGGCCTTTAGCCTATGGTCTTTGGGTAGGGTTTACCCTTTCCTGCTGAGGCCATTCCCTTGAGAAATTTCCAAGTTTCCCATAGGTATAGTAGACTCTCGTGTGCTGCAAACATGGTTTGATCCCATGGTTCTTCCTATATTTAGGGTAGTTGGCAGCTACTCCTTTATTTTAGGGTGCTTTTCTTTGGTTTTAGTTTTCTTGGAATCTAGTGTTATTCTCTTGCTCTTGTCATTTTCTCATTTCCTTTTAAACATGTTTTGCCCTGCAGTCATGTTCCTTTACTTCAATTGCGAGAACTCCGTATCTTTTTTATTCCTTATATTCATTGGAAGATACTTTTCTAGGAAAATACTTTTCCTAGGTGAGCGGAGTTCCTTGACCTTACAGTAGAGTCTTGCCGCTGTGCCACTAGTACTCAGCCTCTCTCACTAGCATATAAGTAGCATATATGACCCTATGCTCGTTAATGCATGCCATGGTCTTATAGATCTTTTCCATCTGTACCTGTCATCCCTTAGCAATTGCTAGGTTGAAATCTCCTTTGCAGAATGGAGGTTGTGCCTTCTTGAACTCTGCTCCATAGAACTATGGCTTTGCTCTAGGATTATCTCCATTGTTGACTCCATTTTTGTTGCCATTGGCTCTATTGTTCTTTTCAAGGTGCTGTAAGACTTGAGCAATGACCACAACTTGCTCCGTAATTATAGTAATCATATCCTCTAGGGCATCCCTACCTCCGTTTCCATTTTCCAGATTCGGTGTAACAGCTCTTTGTCTAGGTGGCATGATATTCTGCATACATACATCGTTAGTCAAATAGTGAGTTGGTTAGGCTCAATACCATTTTGTAGTAGCCAGAAACATATATCACACATAGACGGAAGTATACATGTAAACTATTCCTAAAATATCCATGTGTATTGAGTGCAAATTTAATTGCTCAAAATCATGATTCGTGATTCAACAATCAAAGCAAAATAAATTATCTTACTTTATTCAAGCTCTTTGATGATATGTTAGATAGAGATCATGTTACCAAGTGGCCTCAAAAACTTAAAAGGGGGTGAATTAAATTCTAAAGTTTATCTAATTCTTTTCACAAAAGTCTCTTTCTCTTAAATTTTATTTGAGAATAAGTGATTGACTATTTGGAAATCAATGCAAGTTCTAATTTACTTCAACAATAAATAGAATGGATTTAACTTACATTTAAGTAAAAAGATAAGGGCAGAGAAAGTGCAAACTCATATTTATCCTGGTTCGGTCACCCTTTGTGGCCTACATCCAGTCCCTAAGCAATTCACTCAGGATTTTTCACTATATCCAATCCTTCAAGGTTTTAAAAACCTTTATAACACTTGAGCACTCACAATTTTGGGATCCCACACCCTAGTATTTGAGTCACTCAACACAAAAAGGGATACCTCACCCTTTTTCTCACTTGAGGGATACCACACCCTTTTAAAATTATGAGGAAGTAAGGAAAGAATTGATCACTCTCTCAAAGAGGAAATGTTGCAACTTGAAGCACTATAAAGCTTTCCAATGATAACTCTCTTTGGCCAAAAAAGATTGAGTTAGAAATTAAGGAATTGAAAATAATGGTTAAGAGTGTTTAATCGTTGAGTGTTCTACATAAAAAATTTGTTATGAGTGGGTATTTATAGGCTTCAATGTTTGTTCTAGCCATTTGGAAAAATTAGCAAACAGACATGACCTTTGAGAACTAGCCATTTTTGCAGTTAGGGCTCGTGCTAATCGATTACAGCCTCCGATAATCGATTACCATGGCAAAACAACTAAGTTTCTGAGCAAGTCTTTGACGGTGGTAATCGATTAAAGCATGTGGTAATCTATTACAAGTGAAACCCAGAACTTGTAATCAATTACAGTCTGATAGTAATCTATTACATGCTTTAAAGACTTTTTGAAAATTTTAACGAACTTAATCGATTGAGAACATTATGTAATCGATTATACCTTTTTAAAGCAAGTATTTTCTCACTTTAAATTTATAGACTAACTTTAAGGCAAACTATTTATGAATTCAAAATATATTTTCAGAAATCAATATCCAAATGGATATAGTCAAAAACAATCTTAGAGTTTAAAAAACTTGGCCATGAGAATCATTGAAAGAAAAGCTTTTAATAAGAAGAACCTACGTCTTGGGAATCTATATACCATTTAGTCTTGGACTTGGTTTTCTTCAAGTAATTTCATGATGCATCTGTTCATCTCCCTTTTGGTATCATCAAAACCTACAATAAAAGTATTCATAGATCACACTAAGGACATTCCATAGGATGCTAAGGCAACCACCTCTAACCTTTGGAAACACAAGGAAGTGACTTTGATGGGCATGTATTGTCCACACTGTGCATGATCTCCAAGTGGAAGCTACCATCTTCCATTTTGGCACAAAAGCAGAAAATATAGAAGAAACTTATTAAGTTGTTCTTTGGCATGCAAGACGACTTTCACTTTAGGGGTGAAGACTCATCTAATGGCAAAGAAATTGCTCTTTTCGGAACAATCTTAATGCAACCTTCTCCGCTTTCATCACACTATCCCTGAACCACATCTAGGATTTATTGCAAAATGAAAAAAAAAATGTTGTTGGTTGGGGATGATTTACAATAACACTTGTTGGGAATACTAACTAACATTGGTGATAGCATGAGTGCAAGGTTATACATTAAGGAGAGAGAAAGTGTGTTGGTCAAGTAGTTACTGAGAGAGAATAGCAGTTATTTGATTATGCAATGGAAACAATAACTCTCTTGGAATGTGGGATAGCACACTTTCTATATTTATTCTTTAATCCCTATGTTAAGAAGAAGAGTAAGTGAGTATGAAATAAATCCATCTTCTAACTTATATGAAAATTACAAATAAAAAAAATGAATCATCAATTTTCATATGGTGCTTAATTTCTATTTTACTATTTTTTATTATAAAACACGAATATTTAATTAAGTTAAAATAAAATATTTTAGAATATATAATAACAAGTAATAAATTCAAATATATAATAAATAAAATCTAAATAAAAATATCTATAAATAATATTAAAAATAAAAAAATAGCATAATAAAAGCACTGTATTAATAAAATTTACACATTAATTAAATATAAAATATAATTTAATATAAAGATAAAATAAAATTTTTATCATTAGTATTATATTCATTAAAATTTTTATAAATATAATATTTATTGTGTTTAAGAAATTTATTTTAATATAAGTTATTAAATAATTTATTTTAAATTTTGTAACTAAATACCGTTATTATTTGAGAATTTGAATAGATAAATATACTTTACTGTTAGAAAAGCATATTAAAAAAGCAATGTTGCAATGAGCTCTACTATACAATAATAATAATAATAATAGTGATCAAAAGGAGTTAAAATAGACTAGTCCCTTTATATAAAATTATAGATTATGGATTATAGATGTAGATATAAATATAGATATAAGATGTGTTTATTTAAGATTTGTTGATAGAAAATCACTTTTTTTACTAAAAAATTATTTTTGACATATTTAAACAAATTTTTAAAAATGTTTAAAATATTAAAAAAATTAATTTTCAGATTTTTAGTAAACAGTGAAAATAAAAATTGTCAAAAAATTTGTTTTAGCTATATAAAAATTTTAATTTTATAATTATTTTTTATAAAAATTGAAACAAATACTCCATAGATATTAAATTATAAATATTGATCAGATGGTAGGATGATTGGTAGTCAGGCTTGAAACTAAAAAAAATAATTAATCTACCTATCCTATACTTCAACCTCATTTTAAATTAAATCTTTATAATTTAAAATTTTTTAATAAGATTTGTATATTACCAATAAAGATGTTGGTGTAAAATAATTTTATACTATCAACTAATAGAAATAGTGAAAAATACTAACACATATAAATAATTATCCATTATATTGAAGAACCCATCATGACTTTTTACTTTCTAGAGATTTTTATTTATTAAAAATATAAAATTATTTTACACTATCAATATATATTAATTAAACTCTAACATTTTTTAATAAGATTTGTATATTATTCCCAATAAAAATGTTGGTGTAATGATATTACGACTTAAAAAAAACACCCCAATTCAATTCCTGAAAAATACGCTACTTGAAAAGGAATCAACCCTTTTGCCAACATCAGGTTTGTATATTAAATAACTTCCTCAATTCTCATGTCCCCTTCCTACGTGGTCATAGAGACATTGCCTTCTGCCATCATTTGACTCTTGAGTGTTCGACCAGCCCTCGCTGCCTCTCTTCCTTGGCCCCCTCGCCACTGTTCCGCCAGTGTCCCCTCAGCTCCCATTCGAAACAACAAAGCACCGGCCCTCTATTATCAGGTTTCTTTTGAATCTTTTGACACATGCGTGGTTCTGTTGAGTATTTATAAGATTAAGTATCCATTTTGCTCTCGAACTCTAAGTATTTGTGTAATACGGAATCAGTAGCTTCTATGATTGAGTATTCTCTCATTTTTTTATGATTTTATCTTTTATTTCTTCTAAATTTTGGTGAGTTTTATTCGTTTAATCCGCCAATCATGCTGGGAGGAGTTGGGATGAAATTTTTCTGCTCACTACTAAAATTATAACGACCCACCACCCACACATGGTGCTTTGTTTATTTATTTATTTATTGCAGAATTTTTGCGACTTGAGTGCTTCTTTTTGGTTGCTTGGTACAAAATGAAGGGATGTTTGTTCTGTTCTTAAATTTTCGTTCTTATTCTTTTTTGTTTGGGTGATTGACCTGTATTGCCTATATCCAATCCTTTGATTTTTCAAATTGCGGCTTTGGGTTAATATTTGAATTTTTTGCTTTGGTTCTTTATTGTTTTTCTGTCTATTTAAATGAGTAATTAGATTTTTATCATGTGAAGTTTGTGAAATTTTTATATGTAAGGTACCCGTACCCCGTTCTTTACAAAATTTCCTCACCCCATACCTGTATCCATATCCACTCCCAGTTAGTACAATACCCATACTTGTGCAACATAGCTAAAAGTTAAAGATTACATGTGGATTGCTATGGCTGCTTTGGTGATCTTTTATGCCAATCAAAATAATGGTTATTATATAATAAAAGTTTGTAGGAGGAACTAATAGCAATCATAGTTTAGGTGATTTTGGAGGAAATGACGAATTGATGATAACACGTCGGTTCAATCTTCTGATACAAACAAGTCTGCAGTACCCTACTTGATTCCTTACTTAGATAAGGCTAATTCATGATTCAGGACTAATCACAAGCGTAGCCCCTTTCTAGTAGATTTCAGTTCAAGTCATAAATTGAATATAATAAAGCAGGAGTAGGATTTGTTTGTAGCAAGTCATCACTCATCACTACAATTAATGAGATCAAATTGGAAAAAGTAATCTATCTTCATATCAATAAAATTCTTCTTTTATTCCCGAAAAAAAAGGAAAATTGCAAAAGTAAGAAACTAGTCAAAAATTTGAAGAACTGTCATAAATCATAATGTACTTAATACTGCAGATTTTTGGTTAAGTATGTGAGAAAAATAGATACTTTCTGGTATCAAAACCGGAAATGAAGTGAACTAAACCCCATAGACATCCTGGCTCAAGTAATTTTGGTCACCAAAACATCCATCTTTGATGAGATGGCAGGCCAGGCATAATATATTGACACTTTACAAAGCAATTTTCTTAACTAAACTCTGCAGCTAACAAAAAGATGGGGAAAAAGAGAGAGAGAGAGAGGGAGAGCGAGATGAAAAATTCCATTTATGTCAATATGTTGTATATGATTACTGGAAAAATGCTCTTTATCCACTGCTTGATTGAACCAGTGAAAACAGTGAGGCATGCGGGAATGTTCAAATACAATTAACTAGCTTTCCTTAAATTTCTTAGGCATTCTTATTGGTAGGAAAGATTATGTGTGTGGAATGTGGATTGCAAATAGCTTGTTGCTTGATTTGTAATATATTTATGCCAAGTGTATTTAGTATTTGGTTTTGCCGTATCAGGGCAGAACTTTACTGATTCAGTAGTGCTACAATCTACCCAGTGAAAGGCATCATATTTGTTCGTGGTGATTCTCAGGTGACATAAATGTGACTCACATTGAATTCTGAAATGATGAATGCTTTATTTAGCTCTGAATGTGCTGCTAGCTGTGATGTAAGACATCATTTTGTTTTGTTTTGCTCAACCTTAGGCAGCTACTAACACTTGTAAGAATATGGGATAAGAATGGTAATTTGTGATAGAAGATACACAATATGTGCATTTGAGGCATCTTTTATCTCAGCTTAACACCAGTATGTTACGCTATAGGGTTGGAGCTAGGCCAGAAGTTTTAAGTTCAAATAAATACCATGAATGCACAATAATCAAAGCGCTCGATTTAAGTTTTTAAAAAGTGTAAGCTTAATATTTTAACTTCCAAAAAAGTACTGAAATAACTTTTTAAAAAATAATAAACTAGATAGTTAAATAGAACAAAAAATTAAAAATGTAACTTTTGATGTCAAAAAAGTTAAAAAAAGTCCTAAGCAAAGTGATTCATACAGGCCATAAAATGTTTCTTTAATGAACTTAATACTTTTACAGACGTATTAATGCTATTCAGATGTTTGGCATATGCACTTGAAACCAATTTTGGGTTTAAGATTTATTTTAAATGATAAACTTGAATTGACATGCATGTGTAGGCTAGCCCATTTAATGGGTGGTTTCAAGCTTTTTTGAATAAATTGGGTAGGCTAGGTCCAACCATGTAATACTTAGGTCAGATTTAGCTTTTCCATTTTTTGGACTGGCCGCAATCCCATTTAGGGGGCCAACCCTGATCCACATGGCCCTATGGGATTTTTATCATTGTGGGATTTTTGGCCCTATCCTATTGGGCTAAGGCTGACCCATATTGAGAGTTCTGGCATGCTGTGGATAAAATTTGTGATAGATCTATTTGTTGTTGGGTGACCGATTCGTTGGTCTGCTCTATCTATGGACTAACGTTAGTCCTCTTCTTCCTCCTCTTAAAATTTCCATCTTGTCCTTTTTTAATGTTGAATGTTTCATTCTAACCCTTAGGGGCGTTTGGTAGATGGAATGAATTTTTATTGCTAGGAATAGGATTTCCAGGAATGCTATTTCCGGAAATAACTTTCTCAGGTATGATAGTTTAGAAGTGTTTGGTATATAAATTGAATTCTCTGGAATATTTGATAAATTTTCAAAAATATCCTTGACGGAAGTGTTGGCAACTAGCCGGCCGGTAGCTGGCGGTGGCTAGCGGCAAATGGCAGTGGATGGCGGCGGCGACGAACGGTGGCCGGTGGCTTTGAGTGGTAATAGGGGTATTTTGGTTGTTTCATAATGGCCAACATTCCCTTCCCATGGGAATATTGGATTCCTATAGGGGTAAGTGGTAATGTTTTCGAGGTGAAATTCATTCTCAGAAATGTAATATTCCTTAGAATATTGCTTCAAACCTTTTATCAAACATGAGAATATTTTCACATTTCCGAGAAAATAAAAAGATGCATGCATACCAAACGCCCTCTTAAGAGCTCTGGAAGGTGTGCCCCGGCCGAGGTTCTTCAAGCTCTTCCGCTTTGCCTCCATCAGGGGGAAAACCTCCAACCCCACTGCTGATAGAGACCTCGTCATGAACAATCTGTGGCGACTGCCATCACTCACGTCCTTCGCAACAACTATGTCTTCTCGTCAATGAGCGGCATGCAAGACCTTGTCTTGTGTCACAAAGCGTCAGTGAAGAAGGTTTGCGACGTGGTCGGTGGTCAGCATACCGAATGCTTGGAAACGCCTTCTGTTGGAACCGTACGGACTAAGTCAGTTTTGGACCACCACTAACTTGTCTTTTTTTTTTTTCAATTTTTTTTTCCAGTTCTGGTTTCTGGGTCGTTCTTTTTTTTTTTTTTCTGGAAAAGCTTATATCGTGATTTTGTGGGGATGGCGGTGGAGAGTGAGCGTGTGCAGTTTCAGCTAAGGGCGTTGGACCAATGTTGGTGAAGCTACATGGCAATGTTGGGTGTCCACAAATGAGGGCCTGTAGTTTGTTGGTGGCAAACGTGGGTGCTCAGTTTCAAATGAGGGTACTGCACAATTTGTGGGTGGCAGATGGTGGTGAGGTGGGCAGCCGCTGACGGTCGTCTTTGTCGCCAGCAAAGCTACATGGCGACTGGGCAAAGAGGGAGGGGGAGGGGACATTGTTCGCAAGGAAGGATGTAGAATGGGTACATTTGGAAGATCGTAAATTTATTTAATCTTGAAAATTTAATTTATTTATTTGATCTATTAAATCTGATCCATTCACTTATTTTTAGTATTAAATCTAATGGTGATAGATGGATGGACTAACGTTAGTCCCAAACATGAAGGGACTAGCGAATCGTTCACCTTGTTGTTGATCCCTGGAGTCGCAAACTTATTTTTAAATTGAAAAAGAACAGTTTTTTCAATTTTTTTTCCTCAACCAATTTAAGTTGGTAAATGAAATTTTTTATGTTCAATTGACTTACTTGTCGTGGGTGCCCTTGGATAGCAATCAGGCTTATTGAATCCATCCGCTGGTGCTGTAGGTGTTTATCGCACTTGAGTCGGAGTCTCAGTCACAGAATTAAATAGGTCATTTTCTTTTCAATTCATGCTTACCTTACCCTTCTGTCATCTTTGTTTTACTTTTATGGACTGAACTGAATATTTGTATGAATAAGATGTTATTTATTATTAAACGCCCCTTACTTTAAGCTGCATATGATTGCAGGGCTTGGTCTCTACCAGCAAGAACAATGCCTCATAAAACCCGACCTATGACAGCACTATTGGTTTTTACTGCACTGAACGCAGTTTTGTGTACAACTATTACTCCGGTTTATGACTTTGTTTGCTTTCTTCCGTACTGGGAAAGAAGGGTGAGAAATTTGCTCTATTTTCTTAATTTTGAAAAAAGTTTATATAATCTATGTTCTATTAGATAAAGAAAGTCTACTTTTTCCTCTTAATCATCTGGTTCTGTATATCAAAGAAAATTATGTGAGATTTTGCTAGTTTTGTTTAGAGCATTTTGTTATTGCCCTGTGTTTCATAGATTAGATCTCAATTTTATTACTTGTTGAACTTGGTTATATACTATTTTATCAAAAAAACCAAAACAAAAAAAAAAAAAAAAAGAAAAACTTGGTTATCTGCTATGATGAAGAGGGAGGTAAAGTTTAAGAGCGTAATTGACTATTTTCATGAAACAGCACATCCTTAGAGACATATATTCTACTCTACCATTGGCATCCAAACACCTATGACCCCTATGGGGTAGCCAAGAAAAATACATTCAGATGATTTGTATTGGAGTTTTGTCAATTGTATGGCTGAAGGAGAGGATAATAGGAGCATCCAAAGACACGAAAGAAAGAGTAGTGAGGTTTGTGTTTGAAAAGTATTTCATATGTTGATGGTTTAAGTAGGGAAGAAGGAGCTATTCTGTTTATGATATAGGTTGCAGTGGCAAAGGCTTCAGAGTTCATCCCTAAAACTTAGGTAAAGAGGCTTGAACAAAGAGGGTTAATCCAAGTTCAAGTGACATGCCTGTGTTTCCTCTCAACTGTTCCATTTTAATGGTGAGTACGCAGACAAATGACCCTATATGAGATGCCATGAGTTTGAAAATAGTTAGTGAATGCACGAAATTCACCACTGCAATCTGATTGAACAAATTTAAGGGAATATCCTAGTTGAAGTTCAGCAGAAGAATTGAATTTCAAAAACGCAAAAAAAGCCTCAGACTTAGCTTTTAGAAAATATACCAAGTAATAGAAAATGCATCAGTGAAGGCTATATATAATGCCTATATCCTTGAGTAGTGACTGTAGGGGTCAGTCCCCATAGATCTGTAAAATCAAGTTCAAGTGGGAATCGATAAACCATAGTTAAAGATTGTGAGGGTAACTGATGAGATTTACCCAAATAGCAAGCTTTACAAAAATCCATAGCTGTTTTATTACTGAAAGGCATATTACAATGTTTCATGATGGAAACTACAACATGCTTTGATGCCACAACTCATATTGAAAGGTTAGGGCATCCAACAGTTTTTTAGTATTTACATTGCAATTGGAAAACCTAGGAAACACATTAGAATTACAAGAAGAACTAGAATGTTGGTGTACATGAGAACTATATGCAGAACTAACAGAGTTTACAGAAGATGCAGAGGATGGAACTTCTGAGAGATACTGAAGTTTGAACTGAGTGAACTGTTATAACCCATCCTTGCCTAAGTGACACTGTAAAAGGACTTCACATTTTGCCTGTGAATTTCATGGAGCAATTGGATGAAATTCAAAACAAACAGAGTTATCCCTAGCCAATTCACTTATACTAAATTTTTTTTGGTGATTTGAGGAACACATGACAGATCATGTAGTGTAAGTGATTGTGAGGGATATGTTGAAGAAATAACATTTGGGTAACCAACATGAGATATGGGCAGAACTTGTCCATTGCCTACATGAGGCTGCTCAACTCCATGATAGGGCAAGGAGTGCATTAAGTTGCCAAAATCAGGAGTGACATTGCTTGATGTGCCTGAATCAGGATACCAGGCCATATCCACTAGTTTCAGGAGTTGCAACCGTGGCAAAAGGATGTGCCGTGTGCATTCCTTTACTTGTTAGTGGCTTTCAGATAATTGAGCATATCTGAATTGGCTATTTGGCTAATCATATAGAAACTTTCCTTGTTAACAGCTTTTGATAATTGATCTTGAATTGACCTTAATGATATGTTGGAATTTACCTTGTGGCCTATTTAACTAGTGGCTGGACATAAGTAACTTAACTAAGATGTCTCCTTATCTGTCCAACATTTTGAAAGCTTGCGTTAGGATCATCAAATTTATCATTTTTTCCAATCATACTATAGTTCAGAGTAAACATGAACCAATGACTATAAGTTGTAATAGCTATGACTAAGACCCGTTTATGTTAAAAGTCAATGTCACAAAGTTGGCAGAGCAGAAGATAGCTCTGTGCTTCTGCCATTGTTACGATTTACGAGTATATTGGTAGTATTTTCTTCAACCTAGCTGCTGTCTCCATTTTTACAGGAGAAAATTTGCTTTCTGAAAATCTTTTCCACAAATTGAAAGTTATCCTTTTGAAGTTTATTGAATTTATAGCTGAAGTATACTTTATCCATGTAGCCTATGTTTGATAAGCATTCTTTTATTGGCTTTTTGGAAATGGTCAAAACCTCAAGCAATTCAGTATGTGGGAGTTTTTTCTGCAATTGATTTGTTAATTAGGCTATATGACTTATTATTAACCCAATGTTTATTGTTTACAGAGGGAAAGGCGTCGCCAGGAGCGTGAAGCTGCTATAGCTAACAGTTCAAAATAACCATTCCATAACAGGGTCTACTTGGACGACCTTTTTGGCTAGGATTTTTCTTGCTGTCTCTTCATCTCATGATGGAAATTTTTTCTCTTGGAATCTTGCAATGTAGAATATCTTGTAATAGAAGTCTGAAAACTTGGACCTAATTGGGCGCCTTCTTTGCCCGTCTTTGAAAGTATCCTTATTAGAGCTTTACATTGGTCTCAACCAAACAATCAGTCCTATCATATTTAGATAGATTTTCCCCTTTTGTTTTTTTTGTTTTTCCTTTCAATTTACTTTGGCTATTGATTTGGATAAATTTAGAGCTGTCTTCTGGTGGAAAATTCAGGTCGGTAAGCTTGAGTTATCAAGGGCCTCTGTAATTTTTTGGCTACATGTCAAGGAAATTTTTATTTCACGCGGAAGAGGAAACTGAATCTCTTAGTCTTGTAAAAGAGAAAATGAATGGGTTATTTAATAGAATATTTGCGAAATACGGTACAATTAAAAGTATGGTCAAGAAATGTAAAGCAACATGTTAAAATTTTACCTGGAAGACATCACACAATCGGTCAAATCTTTTTCCCTCTTGTTGAGTCCTTGCTTTGATATGTCAAATGCTTTGTTTAACCGTTGCACAGAAAATTCTTAGACTGCTATGCTCCAGGAGTAATCATCTACGTGGTCCAAGTCATTGAGCAGTGGGATGAATGCATCATGCATTTTATGCTTCTGAGATGAATTCAGAAAATGGAACTTCCCAAATGCCAATAAGACGGGCGGTGAAGTTGTCAACTTGTTGATCTGAGTTAGTGTTCTCATTTTCCAGCAGCTCTACAACTTTGTCAATCATAATGGGGTGCTCACCAAACAAACTGTGTGTTTGGGAGAGAGCTTCCACTTTAGCTGTTCATGGTTGGCCTATTATGTGGGGGCCAGGTTTAAGGAAAACACTTGGGATGTGTGTGGTTTGAGGGTGAAAATAGGAGGAAAAATTTCATAAATGATTTTATATATGGAGTTTATCATCGAAATTTTACACCCCCCCCCCCCCATTTTTATCTCCAAATTAAACATACCCTTAGGGGTAAACTCTATAACCTTTATCCCTCACTATATAGCCTCAGCCTGTCATACAATAACAAGGAAGATAGCTGCAATTTGAGTAGCACATCAAGAAACCATTTGAATGGACCGGCCTGAATTTGTTCCTTTTGTAGAGGGGACAAATTTTGATTTTATCTGGATTAGATTTGTGGGTTTACGATAGTGTTTCAACCTCATCTTTTTAGTTGATCTCATCATAACTTGTCTTAAACTTCCTGGTAGAATGTTGAAATATAACCCTGCAAATAAAACATCGTAGTTACATAATAGGATAGAAATTTAATTATGCTAATAGAATGACTCAATCTTATGTATGCAAACAACCACGCTATTTTCAATGTATAGCTAAATAAGAGTAAATTTAGTATGTATGAAGATAAGCAGTTGTTGATTTGTTGTAGCCTTTAATTAAAAAAGGTTAAAATAAATCTAATTGTTCATATGTTACAATTGATGAGTATTCCTATTATTTTAGTTCTAAATGCATAATCTCTTGACACATGATGTACAAGACAAAAAAACTTAAGTTCTGCACGTAGTTAATAACACTTGTATATGTGATGGCAATTTGTATTGCAGTTGCACATAATAATTTGAATTCGCTAGTACTTAGCAGTTTAGGACTTACCGTAAATCCTGAACATAGCATATATGAAGTAAGTAAGATTTACGTGCACATATGGAGATATTTCCTAGAAAAAAAGAGATTAAACAACTGCCTTTCAAGCTAAGACTGAGAGTAAAAGTACACAGACTAAGATAAGTCATTCTCATCATGCATACCACAACTTCAAAATCCAATATTATAATTAGTCAATTTTCAAACAATTTTGACTATGGTTCTCGTGCTAAGGAAACATCAAACAATATCGTCTCAATTTAAATTGATTTTCTTGGCTCCATTTGAAGGAATCAAGAGGGAGTGAATTGGTTTAATATTATTCAATAACAAAAAATTCAGTACAATTAAATCATCAAATTCAGAATAAAAAACTTGAAATTAGTCAACAAAATGATGCAAAAAATAAAATAGACAAGGGAGAAGGAGAAGATTACACAAATAATTTTTATATTGGTTCAGCCACAATATATAACCTATGTCTAATCCCCAATTACTTAAAAAAATTTCTTTACTATAAAACTTTTACTTACAAGAATTTTGATAAATTTTCCTCTACCCAATTCCCAAGTAGAGTATTTTGTGGTTTGTTTCTCATAAAAATACCATCAAATCTCTCTCTATTTAGAGTATACCCATGATTTCTTTGTTACAAAGACATTGCAAAACCTCTATCTATCTCAATCAAAATAGGGGAACAAAGTATGAATGCTCTTATAATTGATCTACAATTGGTTTCACACAATATTCTCTGTCTAGAATAGATATACAAGTGAAAGAACAAAGGTTATGATGAGCAAGGTAATATTCTCACAACTTCTTCTTCATGGAGGTTCTTCTTTTCCTCTCAAATCTTCAAAGTTTTATATAAATGATGAACTACTAAAGTCTCCTAGTCATTCGAGAAGATTTTGACTTAAGTTTGGTTCAAAAGATTTGCCTAATTCCATTTTCTAGTTATTGCTTATTCTGATGAGTAATTGTTGTTTTATGTCTAAAAATGTATGGTTTAGTTGCAGTTTCTCTTTGTTTGCATAACCAAACAAGATTGTTGCTATATACTGTAGCATCCTTAATTTGCTTCCCTAAACTTGCCTTCTTGAGTAAAATAATATATTAGAATATCTCCAACATCACATTAATTTTATGATAGATACATACAATAAGAAAAGATTAATTTCAATGAGACAAATAAAAAAACTATTAAACATAATATTTCCTTTCAATACAAAAAACGAATCAACAATTATTCCATCAATATACATCATCAAAACTCAATATCTAACACCATTCCTTTCATAACTTTCCACTTTTTCTACAATATATTTTGTCTTCAAATCTCGCATCATCTATTGGTTAAATGTTTCGATCCAAGAAACAAATAAAATTCAACAGCAAGTTCCAGCTATTTCCAATTTTCCGCCCGCATTTTGAATGCTCCAATCTTTGCATATTCCACTATATATCAACAGCCCACTCATGAAATCCAAGTATCCGACCTATTATGTAGCCAATTAACATAAAACCATCAAGCTCCTAATCACACCTATTCATTCCGATCATTATATCTCCAAACTAAATCCAAGCCAAAAACCAACCCCAATTCGTCCGAATACACCAACCAAAAAGTTAAAAACCCTCCACCAAAAATGAAACTTGCACCAAATTTCATCATATTCCTCCCTTATTAGAATGAGACATCTTGCTAACCTTTCACAAAGGAACATGACCAAAAAATAAATAAACAAACCTTTCACAAAGGAACAAAAATTAAAACTTGAAACTCTACATTAATCTTGCAACCAATATGGCCGCATAGCACACCATGGTATAAATTACTAGGTATATTATGTGGTGTTTTCCACTATGATCAATTTCCTTCCTCGCAAGGGTGGAGCCTTGTCTGTGTGAAGAGGGCCGTGAACCCCCCTAAAATTATTAGTTTCTTTGTAAATTTCTTATTTTTTTTTATTTGGTCTCCTCTAAAATTTTTTATTTAATTAGCTTTTATAATCTCTTTACTTAACTAGATGTTTACATACACTATATATATATATATATATATATATATATATATATATATATTTCTCTTAATCCGTAATGAACACGTTTCCCTTTTTCCTTTAAGAGTTCCTTTTTGTCCTTTAAGTTCATTTGGCCATTGATTGGAATCATGTCCTAATCCTAAATGACTTGTTTTCTCTTTGTCCTTTAAGTTCTTTTGGCCATTGTTTGGAATCACGTCGTAATCTGTAATGACTTGGTTTCTCTTTGTCCTTTAAATTCTTCTGGTCATTGATTGGAATCATGTCTTAATCCGAAATGACTTGGTTTCTAAGAGAAATATATATATATATTATGATTTTTATTTAAATTTTTTATAAGAACAAAAATTATAAGAAATATATTATTCTCTATAAAAAATTACCTAATAAAATTGATCCCTTCCAACAAATTGGTCTAGCACCATCCCTGCATCCTTGAAGACAAATTGGAGCAGTGGAAGTTAAAAAAGCGTTTGTCCGTCCTGGCGTGAAGAGAGGCAGCTTCAGTCCGTTTTTGTTGATGATGTAAAGAGAGGGAGCTTCAATCTAGATGATGTGAGCTATGAAAGAGTGGGAACAAATGACTTTCGAAAGCGGGAGCAAATCACCTTCGGGGCTCCAGCTTTTATTTTTTGTTTAAAACTTTGTTTTATAATGTTATTAACATTTTTTTTTACCCCAACGTAACTTCCATACTCATTTCACCCATTCCTCCATAGGTGTTCACCATATATGTCGATAATTGTTATGTTCAAATAACAATTCTAGATAGAGCAATGACTATATATCACACATGATAATTCATATGCGAAGTATTTTGGCTATATATGCCAGACTTGAAATAAATTGTTAGTCTTATGCAAACAAGTGTTGCAACATTAAAAAAACAATGCTTATAAGCATAATAAGAAGCTTTGTTCTCATAAATTATTATCAAATGGAGTTGTACGAACACAAGCGCAAGGTTTTCAATATTTATGCTAAAGGCCGTATAATAATCATCAAAAGCTTGAGAATCCACTGGTATTATCAAGATTTCTTAACTATATGAAAGTTTTGCTTTTCATTTAATAGCTTGCACGAGTATTCTCACAGACGCCTAATTGCTAGTGACAATAAACTTATATATGACCATCTTACATATGCATATACTAAAATCATAAAAGGTCCTACCCAATCCAGGGGGTGTATGAATTGATCACAAATATTACTTTAAATATGCTCAAAGAACTATGGGAGATTTAACTCTGAATTTAGCTGGTGGCAGTATTACATTGAGAACTTGTCACACATGAAAACTTTTCATATTGAAAAGTCTTGTAGTTTTCAGCAAATTTTCATAAGATTTTGACTATTATGTCATAAATGGTCATGCCTAACAATAAAGTTATGAAAAATATTTAGATTAAATTCCTTATATCTATTACATCTAATTCTCAAATCAAATGATAATATATAGACATTTTTCTTTAAATAAGTCTGCACTTTTAATTTTTAGATCACTTATTTTGAAGGGAAAAAAAAGTCTATATATCATTATTTCATTTAGAAATTGAATAGAATAAATATAAGGAACTTGATTTGATTTTTGTTCTAAAGTTATTTGGGTAGTAAACTTTTTGTTTACAATAGTATGAGCTTTAATTACACTCAATATAATAAAGACCGAGGTAAAAGTGGTTAATCTTTAGACTAATTAATGAAACCTTTTTAACTTGGTAGCAAACAAAGTATCATGTGTAATAAAATGGTATTACTCCTAGGAAAATATAATAGCTCTACTAGAGACTTAAGTTATTCATTTACTAAAAAATACCACAATAGTTACTCCACATCTGGTGAAATATAGTCACATTTTTTACCATGTCCATATACTCATCATATATATTGGGTGTCATATTCACTTCTTGGACTGGAATAAAAATAGTTGGGCATGGTTAAATGTACGATAGGTACATGATCAATTGCTCGATAAAAGATAGATCGGGGATGTCTTCTCATGAGAGGAATTCAAACCACTACATTAATAATCATTTACTTAGACATCTGTCATGTTTATGGCCTTACGACAACCTCTACAGCGGCCAAAAGTATACCTTTGTGGCTTCTATCAGTAACTTATTATTTTTTGGCCATAATAAGATATAAGATTAATTTAAAATATCCGTGAAGCCTTATTTCCGATGTTACTACCACAAAAGTATAATTGAGGTATGAAAAAAAAAAAAAGGTTGTTTTCGCTCACAAATATTTTTTTCATGATTTCATGGATCTTCTAGATACCTTTGGATTTTAGTATTGGTTTAAAGGTCAAGTTCTTCTTTAAGTATACCAAAATTTAAATAGAAATAATGACCAAGAAAAATTAATAATTTTGTGCAATTTTGTAGGGATACTTAAATTTATCATTTTCTGTAATTTGAAAATTAATTAATCATATTAGATAATTTGTATTGTATTTTATTATGAGAAACAAATCAAATAAAAGGTCAAATATGTTGATTAAGAAAATTTTACAATAAAATATCCATGGATAAAATGCAAAGGTAGTTTCATTTATATGAAGAAAGCCATGAAAAATATTAAGTCAAATTAAAATCATTGAAAAAATGAAAACAAAACTTTTCTCTTAATAGCATCTCCTAGTTAGCGCTCAATCCATTACTCAGACAGTAGAGCCATATGCTAGTAACGTGTTATAAAATACAGATAAAAAATTCATAGACATCTACTATCTACTACTTTTAATAATCCAGACTCATAACATAAAATGTTAATCCATGTGTCATTTTTTCATGAGTTTGTTACTTATTATTTATTTTGTTTATTACAAATTTAAATAAATTCATGAATTAATTAATAATAACATATTACCTTGATTCTCTCCTCCAATTAATATCCTTAAATGATACTTTACTAAAATATCTCTCTATCCTTTTATTACATATATTTAACTCGAAAAAAAAGTCAATTCATTTTACTTTTACTTTGCAATGTAGTGGTACTACAATTCAAATTTCAATTTTAAATAGTGTAAAAAAGTTAATTAATGAAATATACACATCCCTTTTTTGTAGTTAAAATTGTGCTTATGATCATCACTTTCAACGCATTTTTTAAAACCATATTCTTTTTATATTTTAATTTTAAAAATATCTCATATAGAATAATCCCTATTTAGCATCGTTGTGTATAAACCTAGCATCTAGAATCCTTATCTAATGCTTCAACCTGGCTTTTCTTCCCATAGAAAATTGGTCTTTCTCTCTCTTCTATTCTCTAACGCTGTCAAGAACTTATTTCGGAAAATTATTTGAGGATTTCAAATCCCATGTCCTACGGTTGGAATTACAACAATATCACACTGCTCTCCCTTCTATTCTCTCAATGCGACGTGGTTTCTGATCTTGTGGGATCAAATTATGTCGATTGCTGTTCAGATTCATGCCTATTTTCATTATTTTTTCTCAATGGAATAAAACAAGTAATAATACTCTTTCAGATTTTACCTATTTTACTCATTTTTCTTGGATTTATTTTCCCTGGATTAACAAAATAGGTAATGATTACTATTCAGATCCTTGTATTAATTTACTTATCTCGTAAATGGGGGAGGAAATGGATTGCAAATGGAGTGTAATGAGAGGATTTTTGATATAATCTGATCAAATCAGGTATAATTTGTCTTAAATAATTGAACTAATAAATATGATGAATTATTTCCCTTCTTATTTTCAATCTATAAATTGTATTCACTTCTCTTCATTTGATTCCTGCCAATTTACCTAAATTTTCCTTCAGTAGCTTTTGTTCTTATTGTTTTAACTTTCATCACCAACTTTGATTTTTGTACTTTTTCTTTGCTCATTCACTACGATGGCAAATCATATCGATCCATTGGAAAAAATTACTCCCGTTAGTGAGTGTTGGAGAGTTAAAATCTGAGTCATACGGCTATGGACTCTCTCAAGCTTCAACAATCCACAAAGCATTAACTCCATTGAAATGATTTTCATGGATGAGTTTGTAAGTTTGTCATAAGCTCTGTTTTTGCTATTTTTTTCTTTAGTATTATTACTGTCCTATATTGTTTGTAATTATTTATAAGAATGTTTTGGAGTTCCACTTTCAAACGGGCAGCATGCAATGTGTTAAGGGTGAGAAGGAGTGAAGTTGTTCCTGGGTTCTATTAGGACTAATTTCATGTCTTTATGTTTTTTGTTTTTTTTGGGTTAATAAAATGTCTACCATTCATAATTCATATTTCAAAGTATTTTTCTTTTTACCCCATGCATCGCATGGGTCAAACGACTAGCAGAAGAAATATAGTGAAGATAGTGTCATTGGTCAAGACCGAAGGTGTGTACACATACAAGACACGAAGGAGTTTTTATGATCCATGGATTAAGTATATAAAAATCATATCAAATCTTAAGATACAAGCTTTTTTGTAGTTAAGTTCCACTTAGATATAAGTTTTTTTGGTATAATCAAACCATAATTAAATTAAACTTAGATAATAATATTTTAAGAGAATATCCTTTCATATAAAAATTGCATATAAATTATATTATGTACACATCTCTATCATTAATTTTCTAATTTTTTATTTAATTCTCTTCACTTTATAAAATGACCTAACCAATATTAGAGATCAATTTTCTATATATATGAGAAAATTATCATCCAATTTTTTATAATAAATTTTTAAACATTAATTTTCTGCTAATAATAATATTCATAACAATTGTAACACTGTATTGGATATTCTCGAGTTGATGTGGATCAACCTGATACTTGGGTCGATTTTCCAACAACATCGTACGGATACGCAGGCTGTCCGAACGTGGTGGCGTGGGAGCAAGCGAAACGTGTGACGGTGTGAGACAAAGTTTGAATCCGTCGAGACTTGCATATTGCTGCAGCAGCTGCAATGAGGCACGCTCGTGTGCGGGGGCGTGCAGGTTAATTGGATTTATGTGGAATTTGGAACATTGATATCATATGATCCGTACATATCATCTGATCCACACAGGACAACAGCAAAGGAAGATGCATCGTTCAGATTCGAGATTTGTCTGCCATGTCACATGTGTTCACTACGCCTTCCCCCACTCTCATGTGCGCTTGTCCATATTTCACTCGCCTCTTTGCGGTCTTGCTTCTGATTCTCTCTCGCCATCTTATCCTACTTTTTCTTTTAATATATTATTAATTTAAATTTTTAATATTATTATATAATATAGTATTAAAAATATTCACAACTCTTATATAATTATTTTAAAATTATATGAATAATATTATATAATTAATTTATAATAAAAGTTAAGCAATGTTTTTTGTTCTTTTAAATATTGTAAATTTTGATCTTGATCTCTATTAAAAATATTTTTTAATTTAGATCCAAATATTTTTAAAAAAATTAACTTTAAGCCTTTTAAAAATTTCATTTTGATACAGATTCAAATGTTTTTTTATAAATGTTTGAATTTAAATAAAAAATTATTTTTTATAGATCTCAAAATCAAAATTTATAATATTTTTTAAAATAAAAAATATATTTAAATCTAAAAGTTATTATAATATATTAACTAAACCAAACTTACGAAAAGATCGAGTCAACACTAATTTAAGTAAAACATTCACCCATTTATATATGACTTAAAAATCAAAGATTATTACATAATTTAATTAACCAAGTCATTTATGAGCCATTTGACTGGTATAATACCTCTTTTATGATCTCAACGATTACGAACTTAACTATTAGAAGTACCTATATATTTTTTCACTCATTCAATGACACTGAAATGGCCAACACCGATTATCAGGTCGACCCAAAATTTAGACGAAAACATTAACATTAATTTTTTATTTTTTTTTTGTAATCTTCACCTCTTTTTACGTGTGAAACGGAGCTTAATTATTATATATAAAATAATGTTCCAAAGCAATTGAAATTGACACACTTTATTGTTTTTTACTCATTGTTTGTTATGATTTTAATTTGATTTTTGATGTCATGTTAATAATTTATTTATAAATATTTTTACAAGCAATCAACAAGTTCGAGATGAATATTTTTCAACCTAAATTATATTATATATAAAAAAAAAATGCCATGAAGATAAATTTTTACCCTCTCACAACAATGCATTTGGCTTAATGTTATGTTCGACTTCTTGTTATGTGTCTTTTTATTTCAGTTATACCTTTTCTTTTATCCAAATTAATATTTTTTTTATTTTTTTAACATAAGAACAATTTAAGATCAAATATCGTCTTCAATTGAGACCAAGTCCTTTTTATACGATTTTAAGAATATTCTTCTCATACTAAATTAGTATATTTAAAAGAATTAATTTTTTTTCTGATTTGATATAAAATTGAAACCTAAGTAGTTAAAATGTTAAATACAATATTTCCTGGAGTTAAAATTTAGGATTTGAAAAGTGCAAATAACTTCTTAAATACTGTAGTTTGTGTAAAAAAGATCATTTATTAAGCAACCTTCAAATATTATACATTTATCAAATGATTTATACATAAAAATTAGTGAAGAAAATCTATATGAATGAAAAATAATTAAATAATAAAAAGTATTTTAATTTATAATAATACCTCAATATAAAGAAAATCATCATTAAGAAAATAGTTGATAAACTAAATTATAATTTGTGACTTTTTACTAATTTTTAATATCATATACAAATCAAGCAATGATTTAATTTTTATTTAATTGAGAGTGTTTTTCAGTTTTAAATACAAAGGTGTAAACTTTATTCCAGTTTTTTTCTTTAAATATATGTCGCAGCTGTTGTCACGCTTCAACATACAATATCTCACTTATATTATAACCTTCTTTTTTTTTTTGGGTCAACAACTTATAATATAGGTGGCATCTAATTTGGTCCGCAGTATTTTCTAGACTATTACATGGTCCATTATTATAAACCGTTAGATTCGGTTTAATGACAATCCTATGGCTAAGAACAAATGTCTGACTATATAGACCCTATTTATTATGGTGCATGTCATGCTTTTGCAAGTTCCCTATCTCAACCTTTGTAACATCCTAATAAACCCATACTACGCTTAAGTCGTATTACGGCGTTTTATTAGTTGTTACTTATGCTTGTGGAAAATTAAACTTCACTTGAAATTAAGTTACGCAGAAAATACGGTAAAAATTATTTTTTTTTGAAATACGTCGTCAATTTGGAAAGTAAAGCCTTGAACGAGAAGATAGATAGAGAAAGAGCGTGTCGCATAAAATAAATACCCAAATATCATAAAACAAGAGAAAGGTAAATAAATAGAAATTCACAAATACATTGCATTAATTACTAATCATTACATCCATATGAGTTCATAATATATATATATATATATATATATATATATATATATATATATATATATATAAACATTACATTGAAGAAAGCTCATGGTCGTGCCATGACCCAAGTACTAGGTACTAACTACCGACTTCAATGACAAAGCTTCTCTCAAAAAGAATCTGCGAAGATGTAGAGTGACGGTCGCTATGAGTCCCAAAATAGTTTCGTCTGGCATCCCATGTCGTACGTCCACTCGTAGTGCAGTGGCTCCAGGCTCCACTCCATTGGATGTGTCAACAAAATCTGGTGACGATGCGGAAGAGTAACTAGAGTGAGAAATAAGAATTTCAAGAGACTCGAACCCGACACGGAGGTGTCATCGTCATCGTCCCAGCCACTTCGGTTTTATAATGAAAACAGTGAGCATGCATAAGATTCAGTTCTTAGGTTTTCGAAAACATGAATATCCGAAGTGGATTCAATTTTTAACATAATCTCTAATCATTTATATCATAACATACATAAGCACAAATATAATTACGTGAAACATGCATGACTGTACTATAAGCTTCTCTTAACTTTTTCTCTTTAAGGGTTTGGACCGAAGTCCCTTTTCTTTTCTTAACTTCACTTATCTTAAGTCCTTTTCTTTCCACCCACTAAACATAAGTGGTAATGAGCTCATACCGTGGCCGTCGCCACCATAAAATTTCGGTACTTACACTAGCTGGGTCATGCCATGCCTCATGTGAGTCGTGGGTGAGGGGAAACTTAAATTAGGTCACCTTCCCTTTTGAAGGATCATACCTTTAGTTCATTATCTTCTTATTAAAGCTTATGATGCAAAGTTAGTCTGATTCTTTTTCCACATTTGGGCGTTACGTATCGCTGTCCCCAAATGTGTTTTCTTTATCGATCACCTCTGGGCGTTACGTATCGCCGTCCCCAGGGTGTTCGTATTTATTAATCCTTTCATGTATGTCAGTACGCATCATACTATCAACATATCATGTTCGTATCAACATATCATGTTCGTATCAACATCATTCACTATCATATCATCATCATACTATTGTCATTCTTATCATCATCGGACCACTATCATAATCATCATCATATCATATCATATCATCAGCATCATGTCATTTGTCATCATATTGACACATAGAGGCATACATATCACACAAAGTCTTATGAGCTTAGCTTAGTAAACTTGGGTACAAGCTTTTAACTGATTTGCTTCTTGCATAAATTCTTTTATTAGGCCTAGAGCCAATCTTGTCTACTATCCTCTTTGAAACTTTTTAAGTTGAATTATGAGGGTTTTCTAATACTTAATGTAAGGGTATTAATGTCTTAAAGCTTATTCTTCATTAACCTTTAACTTTTACCCTAACCAATTTTACTTTTACAGTGGGGCAGTAACTTCAAAAACTCACCATAATTTCATCTTTTATTCTTTTATTTCGAATTTTGGTATGCTTACACTTCTCTGAGTTTGTTTTCAAACAAAAGAAACCCCACTCAAAAATTCATTTTGTAGCTTGAGTTATGCATATTTTATTCTGACTGTTTAGATTTGAAAGTTCATCTCGGGTCAGTGACTTTTAACATTTACTGTGAACTCCTCATAAGGAATCTGACAAAACTGTTTTATGGGGATGTTCCTCTATGTCTTAGCTTTCTAACAAAATTGGTCCCACTCAAAAATGTTATGTATAGCTTGACTTATGCACGTTTTATTACCTACTGCCCGGACAGAAACCCATCCAGGAACAGCAGACTTTAAAAATTCATATCTCTCTCATTTTAAAACCAAATCTCACATATTTTATATGTATGAAAAGCTATTTGAGTCTACTTTCACAGAAAATTAGTTTCATTGCATTTTGAGTTTTGTAGCAATAAATATACAGCACGCTTTACAGGCTGCCAGAATTCCAGATTTACTAGTTTTTAAGTTTTTCACTTCAAGCTTATGGAGAAATTGTTATATCACTTTAAAACACCATTTTCATGTTTTATCTCAACATTATCATCAATGTTTTAGTTACCAAATCAGTATTTTGAAACAAAATAAAGCAAGACACATAAAACCATTATGCCACAAGATTTTCTTTCAAAACAACACTTTTCAACAAGACAAAAAAGCTCATAGAACAAGGAATGGTCATGAGACCTTGAAGCAAGTCCTAAAACCACCTAGCTATGAAGAGCTTAGGGGTTCTAGTTCTTGAAAAATATATGGAGAGGAAGGGTTAGAGTCACTACCACAAGGATTCTCTTGAAGGCTTGAAGAATGAAAATGGTTGGAGATGGCCTTCTTCCTCCTTGAGCTTGATAATGGGGCTAAGTAAGTGTTTGTTTTGCTTCCTCAAGAACCAAAGAGGGTGGTTCTTGAAGGGCTTGTGAGGGTGGTGATGGAAATGAGATGAGAAGTAGTAGGGAGATTGGAAGAACAATAAGGAAGATTGGAAGAACAAGAGAGTAGGAATGTGTCTTGGAGAGAGGAGAGAGCTTTGTGTCTTGAGAGAGGAATTGAAAAATGAAGTGAGGGGGGGAAAGAGAGGCTGAATGGCGCAAGAATGAGAGGGAGAGAGTGATGTGATTTTGCTTCTTTTGCAAGCAAGGAGGCTAGGAACCATGGGGTAAAAGAGTGGGTTGTGTTTTCCTTGAGTCTTGGTGTTTGGGTAAAAGGCTTTGTAGTGTTTTTGTCAATTGGTTAAAAGCATGAGCTATCTTAAGATTGGCATTGAATGATTGTGATCACTCCAAGTGTCACAATCTTGATGAAGGAGAGTACAACTCTTGTCATGACTTAAGGGATCTACTAACATGGACTCTTGATCTAGTGGTGTATGATGAGAAGGCAATTGAATGGTTAGATGTGGCTCTTGCTTTGACCAAACTTTTAAAGAATAATTAAAGGGAAGTTTCTACATCTTTATAATTGTTATACTTATCTAAATGTTAATTAATTCAATTGGTTTAATTATGCCATTAACACATTTTTATCGAAAAGGATTTTTCCTCGTTAATTATGTAAAGAATATATGAGGGTTAATGTGATTAAGGTGTGATACTTATGTGCTCTTAGTTAATTAGGCTAGATCACCTTGATTTTATGTTCTAATTCATGAATTAATAAGGATTGGGCAATTAGGCTTTTAAGTATAATCTTTAATACAATATGCTTCAATTGTTGAATTTTCTAATTAATCGTTGACTTGCACTTATCTTATTGACTTGCCTTTAATTTACTAAGCCCTTGCTCTCGAGATTAATCGATTAATTTTTCAATTAATCGTTAACCTCTCTAATTAGCCGGATCACAGAGCTAATTAGCTTAGACAAAAATTGGGGATGTTACAACCTTCAATGCCATTCTTAGTTGCACAACCACCATCAGCACCAACTCCATCCAATGCCAACGACCCAAACTCTGAAATAGAGGAGGTTCTAGCACTTGTGAGCGCCATAAAGAGGAAGATATATGAGTTCTAAGAAATCTAATGGGAACAAAAAGAGTTTGACATAAAGTTTTACCATTGGAAGCAGTTGGTCAAGGAGCACTTGTTCCCCTGTATAGACCTTGCAATTTGCCATTAGTGGGGTGGAAAGTCTAGATTTTCTTTTAAAAAAAAATGGTGCAAGTGGAGTGTATGAAATCCACATGCTTTGAATCATTGGAAGCTAGAATTTTTGCATTGTGTTCAACAATTTTGTTTTTCCTTTTTATTTTTTTACCTTAAAAGATATCAATCGTTGTATGCTTAGTTGGTGTTCTACTTTGTTTGCTTATTGTAATGCTTAGATCTAGTGGGAATGAAGTTTCATGCGCTGATTGCACGATTTCTAAAACACATCAAAACGTGTGTTGATGTTAAATTTGCTTATGTTTACTCTTTCCAAATTGTGCAATTATGATGTTGAGAGCAGTGCTTAGTGGTGGCATTTTTTATGTTAGAGAGTAGTGCTTAGTGGTGATGTTTCTCCAGGCATTGGATGGGATTGGTGGCTCTAAGGTGGAGAATGGCAGTTTGGTCTTCTGAAGGTCTAGCGAGTGGAGAGATGGGGAAACTTGCAAAACTTGACATACACCATAATAAATAGTGTCCATATAGGTATGCATTTGATCTTAACCATAAGATTGTTATTAAACAAAATCTACTGGTTTTTAATGGTGGACCATGTAATGGTCCAGAAAATGATAGAGACCAAATTAGACACCAACTATAGTATAACCATTTGAATTGTAAACTATGCCATTACATTACACTGCATGTGCAAGAATTTTTCATTTTTTGTTTCATTCCAGGTATACACGTGTTGGTTTCATCCCCTTCAGTGACATGTGTCCTATTTTCCTCTCCCTTAATCAACCGTATATTGTCTAACAGCATCTTTAATCTGAAAAATAAGAATCTTCTCCCTTAATGCAATTATGTGACCCCAGTGTTCAGTGATCATATACCTACGATTGGAATATTTTCTTTTTTGGTGGAAGATAACTTTTCATTCTAACTAGAAAGCTCATACGATCAAAACAAACTAGAGGGATAACACTCGTGGGGCATTCTCCTAGCCATATTTATACATGCAAAATTTGCCAATTTATGAGATATACCCCGTTTCCCTCTCGTTTAATGCGTGAACCAACAACATGTGAACATACTGTTGGAATATTTTATAGACTTACATAAATCAATATCACATTTAATTTTGGATGTGGATTAAATAGATGTCAAAATTAATTAGGGCTGATTATTAACTCCAAATGTTGTAATTGGTAGCTAGTGTTATTAGGCCCAATTAGCTTTACACATTGCTCATAAGTGGGTATTGTTATAGTTTTCTGTGTATGGTCTTTGTTATAATGGATAGGTTTAACTCATCATTTTACTAACACAAAGCAGAGGCCTTTTCTCCTAACCAACAACTATAAATAGATGCCTATTGTCCCATTGAAATAGAGCTCATATTTAGTTCTAGTGCTAAAATAGGAGGAGTTCTTTATCCCTTTGACCTACATTGGCTTATTTCTCCCTTCTCTCTCTCTTTCCCTATTTTAGATCTGAAGATCGAAGAACCTAGAAAACCCAATTCCTCAATCCAATTCAGGTAATCATGAGACACTCAAATCTTGCTCATGATTCTTGTTAATTTGCATGCTATAATAAGAGTTAATCAAAACCCTAGGCCTCTAAAATTCCAACACATACTCCTCCAAATAGTCTCTAATTATCGAGTGGAAGTAGGTTGGCCTATTTGCATTTTGTTGGAGAGCGTTTGCCATTTCTAAGCAATCTGTCTTAGCTTCCAACCTTTGGAAGCATGAGAAATTGTTAGATATTCGTGGAGTGCCACATGGATATACTTACAGTTAATAATACAATGACATTTTAAGATAGAACCCATCACTAACATACACTTTTATCTAAAATATGGTTCTATTATTGGCTATAAGTATAATTAACGCGGTGCTCCAGGAGCATCCAAAAAGTTCTCCTAGAAGCACATGTCCCTTACTAGATTGAGTCCCCGTCTTCTTTAATAATTCTTTTATTTGGGTAATGATATTTTATTCTTATATATAGGTTATTACTTTTCATCCTTTAATCATTATTCTTATATATATTTGCCCTAATAAATAAAAGTAGATCTATTATTATTAATATTTATAATTTATAATCTATAATTAATGAATGATTAATTGGTGATGGATGCCTAGAATCAAGACTTAAGATTAATGGGAGTATTATCTACTAGTTTGTAGCTAGGGATGTCAAAAACTCGCACTCGCTGATACTGCTGTAATACCCAACAGGCGGGTATGGGGAAGATTTTGCCTCATGTAATGGGGACGGGAATTTTAAATATCCGCATGTTAAACGGGGCGGGGGCGGGGATCACTATCCCAATACCTGCAGGTACCCGCCATAAAATTACTATTTTATTCTCAAATTATTAACTTAGTTAAACTAATATTATTATTATTTAAATTAATTAGACTAAGGTTTAAATTTATAAGTTAGATTTATTTGTACTTATTATATATTACACTAATGATTAGATTATTATTATGTGTTTATTTTTATTTTAAGTATTTTTAGTTGTTAGAATTTAGATTGTAGAATTAGAGTATTGTACTTATTTTTTGCTTATTTTATGTGTTTATTTTTATTTTAAGTATATTAAATTGTTAGAATTTGAATTGTTAAATTAGATTATTATTTATGGTTATTTTAAGTATTTTATAATATTGAATTTTTTATTTAATTTAAATTTTTAAGACTTTTAATATTTTAACGGGTATCCATGGGTATCCACGGGTATCCGTAAACCCGCGGGTAAGGAAAAAACGGGTATCCGCACGGATATGAGCGAGGGACAGGGGCGGATATTTACTCACGGGGCGGGGGACGGGGGCCTATCCCCACCCGCCTCGCCTGCTGACATCCCTATTTGTAGCCCATAATTTGAAAATTTTATAAGAGAATATTAATTAATAATGAATAGCATTTCTTTTGCTTTTTTTTTTCCTTTAAAAAAAAACTACAAGAAGTAGGAGGAAGGAAGGGTTAAAGTGCATATAAAGCAAAGAAATTGTGCCCATGTAGAAAAGAAGAGATGCTCAGCTGGTGATCAAAGAAATTCAAGAACAAACCACAAACCTCTCCTACAATGGGTCACTTTTGAATGATATCTTTTCATTTAGTGAGTAGTTTACTAGTTTTGAGAATAGCCATATTTGGTCACACCAGGTAAAGATTGGGTCAACACTAGTTCAAGCAGATTGTTCACCTACCTATATATAATTTAATGATTGAAGATCATTACAAAATCTTATTAATTACATCATTTATGAGTTGCTTATTGTTATGTTGTCTCTCCTTAATAGGCTTAATGGTTGTGAGCCTAATCACTATAAGTAGCTCCATTCAAACTTGCTCAGATATGTTCATTTCTCATCTAAACTTAACACTTTTGCTCTTATTAACATGAGTGCTAGGGTGTCTTTTGTAGGCATCATCCTTGGTGAATTCGAGGAGACTTCCAAAGGTCCAATGCTCATGTAGACTGTAAAATTCTCGATTTTGCTGCATTTATAGCTTTGCGTTACAAATTAAATAAATAATACTATGTAAAATTATTTAGGAAAAAGATATATTTAGATTAAGATTAACATCATTTAGAGACCATGAAATTTTAAATAAAAAGCTAACAGAAGAATTATTTACCAAAATGCAATTAATAAAAAATTAAATAGAGGAATAAAATAAGATAATAATAGATTAAATTGCACAATTAAAGATCTTATCAGGGATAAAAATTTAGTAAATTATATTCTCAGGTAAAACATTTAGAAACAGTTTCGAATTTCTACCAAAACCTCTTAAAGCTTCCATAACTGTTTAGTTTAAGGATTCCGTACATAATAGAGTACCCGTGTCATGTCATAAGGTACTAATGAGTGACATAAAGTGATAACTATCACTTCCAATCTTTTAATTAAAGGATTGGATCAAGTTACAAGTCTTGTTTTTAATCTAAGGTTAGACTTTAAACACCCACTAACACTAATACTCCTCAAACACTCCAACTCTCTCTAAACCAAGATTAAGAAAACTGGATCGGACATAGAACCGATCAAGACACTGGTTCAAAGGTTTAGAGGTCCAACCGGTTCAATCAGGGGTTCAATTAGAGTATAATAAAAAATATATAAATCTTTATTATTTTTTGAAAATTAAAAGAAATACCAAAAAGCATAATTAAAAGACAAGTTAAACCAATAAATATTAGATTAGATTATACCCAAAAAAAAAAAATCCCACGTCCCACTTTAATGTGTGCTACAGATGAGCACAACACAGCAAGTTAAAGGCTTAAAGCCCATGAAACCAAAAATAAAAAATGCCATCCCTTTATTTCCCAACATCTTATCTCTTTGAATTAATGAAATCTAAACCTCTAATCAAAATTTAGGATTCATTGCAACAGGCCTTCACATCTCGCTACTCCCAACTTACTCAATATCTCATCAAGCTCACCAACCAACTCCTTCAACCTTGCCTTGCCTTGTTCTTCCCTCAACTTCGATGACGTCGCATGTTCCATCTCACTAAACTTCCTATCTCTATCAGCCTTCAACAACATAACCTTTCTTCGCATCCTCATCGTGCTCGCGAACAACATCATCTTGGTGCTTGTCGAACTCGTCGCGTCGCTTGATGGCCTCCTGTGTGAGCACTTTCAGGCGTTGGATGAGACCTGCAATTCGGACCGAGCATTATTGATAACAGTGCAGTGGTGGAGGCTTCATAGATTTGCAGTAGCGGAGGTCAAAAATGAAGATGGGGCTATGGTGATATTGGCAAGCGACGGTTATGGGGGTGGCTGTGAGGAATTTTTTGCTGAACCGCCGACCGTTTGACCTGCTCTCAATTCAAGCGGTTCAACAGTTTTGGGTCAATTTTTCTGGTTTGATGTTGATTTTTAAATTTTTCGGTTTCAAAAGCTACCCGGACTGGATGACGATCCGATTCTCAATTTAATCAATCCAACCGGACCAAAGTGGTGGAGGCTTCATAGATTTGCAGTGGCAGAGGTCAAAAATGAAGATGGGGTTGTGGTGGTGGTGGCAAGCAGTGTTTATGGGGATGGCTATGAGGAATTTTTTATTGAACCGCCGATCATTTAACCCACTCCCAATTCAAGCAGTTCAGTGGTTTTTGACCGATTTTCCCAGTTTGATGCCGATTTTTAAATTTTTCAGTTTCAGAAGCTACCCGAATTGGATGAGGGTCCGGTTCCCGATTCAATTGGTCCAACCAGCCGGTCCGGTCTGGTTTTCTTAACAGTGCTCTAAACATAACACTAACCCAAACATACTCTCCCTCACCTTCTCCAAAAAGAAACCCACGGCTACCCCCTAAAACCCTCACCGTTTTTTCTCTTCCACCTCCATAAACACTACATCTCACCCTCAACCCCCAAGCTCTCTTCTTCTTCTTCTTCTTATTTTCTCTCATTCCCCTCCCTCTAAGGTGAAAATCTGCTCTTCCTTTTCCCTTGAAGGCCGCAATTGGCTTACCTAGAGGATGTAAGAGATCCTTTTCTGGATTGGTGGATCTTAAAAGGTGTAGCTCAAAATCTTGAAGGAATTTTCAAGGTTGGAAGTAGAGGTAAGGATCTCTGACACCTTTATGTTGTTATCGATGAAGAAATATGTGATTTGGGGCTTGGATTACTATTCAAGGTTTCAAAGAGTTGAACATAGTGATATGTTTAAAGCTAAGACTTAGTTTATGTTAGCTTAGGTGAGTGATCTAAAATGGTTTTTGTGAGGTGGAACCCTTAGAGAGCAATTAATTAAGTTATGCCATAAACTAGCTAGAATAGGACTTTTAGGGTTAAGACTTGAATCCCCAAGATTTAATGTGAGATTGAGGTCCTTATGAGTTTGAATAATTTAGTTGTCCCTAAAAATAAGTGCAATTGCAATCCCAAACTTGTAGATCATTATCTAGAGCCTTGTTACAAAAAGATGTAGTTAAATCCTACACTAGCAACGTAGAAAGATGGAGAATTAATTATCTTACTAGTGGAATAAATGGAAACTAATTTCACCCCTTAAAATACATGATGTATGGAGTCTAAAATTGTCTTTGAGTAGCTGGTTTGGTGAAAGAATAAGTAGAAACAATTTTAGACCTAACCTAGTTCTGTTAAGCCATTAGAAGGGTGAATTTCGGTTCCTACCCCTCGATAGATAGCAAAAGTATTTTTAGACTTGATTATTTGAGTTATATAGATCT
Source organism: Pterocarpus santalinus (assembly GCA_031439595.1). Classification (NCBI taxonomy): domain Eukaryota; kingdom Viridiplantae; phylum Streptophyta; class Magnoliopsida; order Fabales; family Fabaceae; genus Pterocarpus; species Pterocarpus santalinus. The sequence continues at coordinate 24,394,843 of CM062523.1, forward strand.
TAGAAATATCCTTGAATGGTTTAAATTAGTTTCAGATGAATTATTGGAGAATTAGGTGTTAACTACTCAAGTTTCCTAGCCACCAAAGCTATTTTTGGCCTTACACTTGGAGGTTTTAATTGAGTATTTAGAGTTATTATGGTAAATTTAAGTGCCTTAGACGGCCAAATAGATCCCTCCAATTGTAGAGGTAGATCCCATTATTAGCCAGAGCCTGATTTAGATAGTACTATCTAATGATGGTCACAGAGTGAGTTCATATCCTAAGACAGTCTATCCAAGGGCATGTAATAATAAGCACACATGCTAAACGAAGTCCTAATGACAAAGAATAAAGTGCATAAGCATTCATCCACAAGATTTGTGATGATCATGAAGTGATAATTTAATGTGTTATCAATGCTATTATGTTTTAGAGTCTCGAATTAAGTGATTGAATAAAATGAACCCACTTCGGAGTTTATGATTTCAAACTTGCTAAAAGAAATCTTTATTCTTTTTAAGCATGTTCACTGATTTTATTAAATAAACTGAAGTGGTTGAGGTAATGATGATGTCAGTTGTATGTTTAGTTAGGAATCCCTACCGAGAAATATTTTATTTCTCATCTCTATGCGTGTTCCGATGTCATCTTCAGACGAAACTGATGGCATCCGTGGTGGTCTCCGTGGAGGTGCTAGAGTGGACCTGACACTTTCATCCTACCTTGGACTCATTGGTTTTGGTAGCTGCAATAGTTCTAGACTTTCTATTTTCCCTAGCGGTCTGTTGGGCATATCTGTAGGAGCTGACCATGATAGACTCACTCCTTTGGGATACGTATATTTTGTTTAGCTTGGCCTGCAGCTTTGCTAATTTGACTTGGTTTTGTGTACAATCTTGATACTGATATATAAATATGTATGTCTAGTACTTTTATATCTAAATATATGAATTGCTCAATTGTCCATGTAAATTATATTACCTCTTTATTTTTTATTATTATTATTATGCAAACTAATTACGGATTTTAATTCTATATGCCGTGACGATATTATCAATTATATGTGCTAGAAGGCTCAGTTTTTAGAAATTATATTTTTTAGAAAAAATTATACCCTATTTTTGTTAACCGACATATTTTGTAACTGCAATTTTCTACTAGTTAAGTTGTAATGGCTAATAAATACTGCAATGCAACTTAAGTATAGTGTAGTTTTATTAGAGCGTTGCATAGACTAAAATAAGCACCACCAACTATCCAATCGACCTAGAATGTAGGCAATAGATATGCTTGCCAAGTATGCTAAAAAGTGTAGTTTTGAAATTCGGATTAAGGAGCCCTTGAATCTATTGATCTAATTATTTTCTTGGAAGTTATTATTGAATAAATTCAATCTTCTCATAAAAAAGAAAATTAAATCAAATATTATTAGTTATTTACTATTTAGTGTCAAAATATTCTTCAATATTAACCTCTAAAACATATTAAAAAGGTCCAATTATATGATGTTATTTTGGTAACAAATTATTTTTTATAATATAATCGCTTATTTTTCAAAAGTTATCTGAGAAAACTTTTGGTCATAGGCTATTTTAAACCCAAAATAAGCTTTTGATTATAAATTCTGCAAACTCTACCCTGCAATAATGGAAAGCATATTACCTACTTGAATACCACATTTAGACACCTATTTTCATTACCAAAGTTACCAAACCAAATTGTTTGATGCATAAAACACAAAGAGTCATGTAGGTGTCTTACAAATATGATAATTAATGTATCAAACATAAAACTCCAAAAGAGTCATGTGGGTGTCCCACAAATACGATAACTAAAGCAACGAAAGAAACAAGCCACTGCTTGGTCTAAACATACACTTGATCTAAATATTTGGGGGTATTTTCTTCTCCAATTTCCTCCTATTCGCCCTCGTCTTAAAAATCCACTGGACTCCAAATCTCATCGCCAAAAACTTCCTTGAATGGCCCAGGGTATGTTAGATCTATAACTAGGTATAACACCTTTACCGACATCATTCTTCAAATTGCTTTCTTTGGTTTTCCACTCAGCCTCCTTCGCTTGAGATGATTCATTCTCATTCTTTAGGTATTCATTTAATTTTTTGACAGTTTCTTTAAGGCATTTTTCAATGTTTCAATTTCCCTTTCCAGAGATTTATGCATTTGCTCAAAAGTCTCCACTTTGTCTTTTAAAACAATGTTCTCTATAGTAATGAATTCCATCTTTTGTAATAGTTCTTCTTTTTCTTTTGCAAATGCTTTTTTCTAGTTTTGCTATGTGTTTTTCCATATTCTCTACTTCCAATTCTACCATTCTAGCTACACTCGTTGTTTGTAAGGAATGGAGTTCAATCCAAAGATTTAGCACTCGAGCACCAACTGGGCAAAGCATATTTATGTCATGTGGTAGTGCTATTTGAGAATTAAGCAGCACCTCGCTTTTCAATCTCTTGTCCCACATTGAAATAGGGATGGCATTCGTAGAGCCATCAAATTCCTTCATTACATTTACAATCATGTTTGGATCTATCAAGGGAAAAATAGTGTCCTAAGTCTCCCTATATTCTATGCCTTGTGCTCGAGTGACTAGTTTGTTTAGGCGACCTGGGTGGCACATTGAAACAATTGGATCGAATATCCTTAGTAGCATTACACCCTAGTTTGTTTTTTGGCACATTTTCTGGCTTGTTTTCCAAAGTGTTTTCTTGATCATCCACCCAATAACAGTTGTGCTTGCTATGGCTTCTCACTTTTTCCCATGATTAGTTTCTTCTTTTGTAGTATTCACAGTGCTAGAACCACCAGGCAGAAGTTCGCAATTTTTCATGGATTTTCGAAGTTCCTTTGCTAACATTGAAGGCTCCATTTCCCGTGCAACACATGAACATTAATCTCATTTTAACTAGACTGAAGCACGGAATTAAAATAGTAAAGTAATCAATAAGTAGTAGAAATAATGAAAAAAAATGTAAGACCCCAATTGTAACTTACCATAATGGCTTGCTAGCATTTTAGGATTGCCTTCTGCATTTATAATAAGACCTTCACAATTTAATCTTTGAACTTTACACCAATGCTCTGTCTCTATACATTCTTTAAAAGCCAAAGATTTAAGCTTAGATTTAGATAACAAGGATTTTGAGTCCAATATAAAGGAAACCTATAGTTAAATTGTTCGCCAAGAAAAAGGGCTGAATTCCTAGTCGAGGAAAAATTTTTAAAAAGCATTCTTTATAGTTCTTATAGGAATAGTGCATGGGGATGAGAATCCTTTGAGAGGAAAAACTTTGAAAAAATGCCCACCAAATGGCTCTTAGGGAAATTCGAGGCATGTAAAAGGAATAAAAAAAGCTTTTTCACCAAAGGTTCTATTTCTAAGAAATGGCACAAAATCTCAAAAGCTCGAATAAATCCTGATGAGTTAGGTTCTTGTAATTGTAATTGTAATGGTGCCACATTTATGGAATTAAGTACGTCACATTCGAAATCAAAAAAATGGAATCCTAAGCCTCACTCTTAACAGTTGTGTCTCATACATATAGCACCAATTTTTTTCTTTTGCTGAGTTAGGACACATGTATACCCTTTCCTTTGGGTCACAAGGGAGGCATAATATATCTTATTTAAAAAGGTTTCCATGTGCAGAAAGTACAATGTTTTTTGTAACACCCTCCCGAGTACGGTACTATGCTTAAGTCATAATACCCCACATAGGAGTTGTTACTGTCACTTAATCGGACCTTGTCTGGCAGCAACCTTCGGCCACCGTCGATCTTATTAGTCAACTCCGCCTTGGAGGACCTTCTTCGGGACTTCTGAACTATCTGGAGATAACACGGGAATAACATAGGGGTGAGAATTATAAATTCTTAGTAGGATTCATTAAACTAACATATGCTGTGTCATTGTTGTCATCTCCAATTTGCTTCGGTTTATTATGAAAAAGGTGAACATGCTATACAAACTGTTTAATTTTATAGTTCAAAAATATACTTTCCAAAGCAAAGTTCATTTTACTCATACACTTGGCAATTTGGGAGAGCCCATACAAAACAAATTTTATGAATTATATTAGGAATAGTAACTGAAACATAATAAAATACAATAGCATCAATATACTGGGGACATAGCATCTGCACATAACTTTACTTGTACTTAAATTCTCGCATATACATAAAGTTTACTTTTCTTTCTTTTGCTTCCTGTTCATCATAAAATCTTTACATGCCACATCCCAGAGTATGATCGCCATGTCATACTCTATCAGAGCGTGATCGCCATGTCACGTTCCTTAGGAATATGAGACCTTCATTCGGTACTTACACTAGCTGGGTCATGCCATGCCTCATGTAAGCGGGGTGCTTGCCTATGCTTTAATCTTTAGTCTTGAATCTTTAGTCTTTAGCCTTTACTACCCTTGGGTAGCCTGGCCTTGGAGTGAGCTCGTCAGCTCGACTCGTGACCGTCGTCACACCGACTCATCCACAAGGGGACCCATGTGCCTCTAGGTCGGAGGGACTTAGTTGGCTATCTGCCTCCAACATAGAGGGACCCAAAAGTTTTAGCTGCCTTCATATGGAGGGATTTAAAGTACAACTGCCTCCAAGTGAAGGGACCCACATCTTATCTTATTTAACTGCCTTCACAAGGAGGGATCTCGTAACTGCCTTTAGATGAAGGGACCCACATTCAATATATTCATATCATACTTAAATCATCCTTGCATATATGAATCTTATGAGCATAGCACATAAATGTTTATCACATTCATATAATTCACATATTTCTGCCGGAATTTCAGCAGCATAACGGATCAAGTTCACTTCTCCGTGAATAGTACCAATATACCAGAACATCAATTTATCACAAAGGTCACAACATAAGATGCATATTTCAGCATGATACTCGTAATAACAACAATTCCATTAAGGCCAAGTTTCTGCCTTAGCATACCCAGACAACCCAGTTCTTCTAAATCCAGACATAATTTCAATTTAACTCATTTGGACCTCAATTTTGGGTATGTTAAAGTGTTATGTGTCTATTTTCTAACTTCTTTAGTCCCATCTAATTTTGATATCTATAGCTTAAGATATTTAGGTTTTATCCTGGCCTGCCTAGTGGTTGGCCAGAATCGACACCTAAAAGTAAAAATCCACTATAAATCGAAAACTGACTCAAATTACACGAAATTGGACTCATATCAAAGCTAACAGGATAAAGTTTTCATCTACAAAAAGTTCCATTCCATTTGACTTAGTAGGGCTTGAGTTATAAGCCCCGAATTCTGACCTTCCTAAACTGCCTTGTTCTAGCCCGGTTTGAACATAGGGCAAATTTCTTGGATCACTGGGAGCAACTGGGACCTTATGTAACTTTGAAATTTTTATGGGACATTCTTCTATATATAAGCTTTCTAAAAAAGTTCGTTTCATTCATTTCCAAGTAGTATAGGGCGAGTTCTATCCTGAATAACCCAGTCTACCCAGAATCAAAGTCAAAAACCTAGGTTGAAATTCAAAAATTCATATCTCTCCCAATACTAATCCAAAAGCCTTATATATGTATGGAAAGCCCTAGATGTCTAGTTTCATATAAAAATGGTTCCATCAAATTTAATCGGCTGTAGGCGGAGCCGTACACTCCGCCGTATGGACTGCCGAGGGATTCTAGGTTTTCAGCTTCTCACATCTTCATCCTTTCACCCTTTGCTTACCTCCTCAACGAATTTAACACCAATAAGAGCCAACAAACCAGCCAAATAACATCATAATCATTCAATTATCTCGTCAAGAATTGAGTAAATAGAGTCACCAACAGCTACCCATAATCAAAAAACCAAGATAGAATTGGAATCCTACCTTTATTTTGAAGCAACAACTAGCTAGTCTTGAGTTCTAGGGATGCAAGAAGCTTGAGGGAGGCTGAAAGTGGAAGAAGGAGATGAAGAAGATGAAGAAAAGAGGGGAGGAAGGCAGCTGGGAGAGGGAGCTCGAAAATTGGGTGGAGAAAGAAGGAGAAAAAATCTGATGTAATGATGAGGTGGTTGGCTTCTTGCAAGGTGATTGGTGGGGGCACAAGAGGCTGAAATTCAGCCAAGCCTCCTCCCTTCTTGTGGCCTCATTTGCACCACTTTTAGGGGTTAAGTGGCTGAGTTCTCAGCCACTTAAAGTAGGGTTAATGAGTTGAAATTTTATTGGTTCAGTTCCGATAGTTTAAAATACCGTAATCTTATCGATTTCCTTTAAATCGGTAAATCGATTTTGAAGAAATTTGTGAAGTTTTATATGTTTCTATTCTAATTATTTCTAATCCTGATATCTCTAATTAGCACTTAATTAGCTCCTAATTAATCTTTAACTAATTTCTAATTAGTTTTACTTATCCAATAAAATCAAATGAATCAATTAAAGGTGTAAATTAATCGTTTTGCAAGTTGATGGCCTTTCTGTTTTCTGTTTTTCATGACCAATGGCATCTTCGTAATTATGGGCAAGTCTAGGGGTATCCCATGTCATTTCACATATGGATACCTCCATGGCTTAATCGGTCGAGGTTTAGGTTTCTACGTTTTCGCTACGCAATCCTGCTTCGTTTAAAACCTTATTTTACAAATCCTGTTGATATAGGGACCTAAATGTTATTTTCTAAAATGTTCAGGGGCAAGGCTGTAAATAATATATAAGGACCTAAAAGTCATTTTCTAAAAAGTTTAGGGGCAAGATTGTAAATAATAAAAATTTATTTTTATTACTTCCTATTACGTTATATGGGGATGTTATATTTTTGAAATGTTCAATCTGCTCTACTTTTATGTATAAAGATGACACTTCCTTGACACTAGGATCAGTCCAACTAAATAGGTCAACCTGTGATTAAACATCCAAATCCATCCGTTCCCACCTATGGTTAATAAAATCTATTATTAGAATTTGTTCTAATTTATGTATAAGAAAATTATAATACTAACATCAAACATGCCATGACCTGCTCTTAGTTATTACTAATAATACCAAATATATTATTGAAATCTCACTTATGGTTGGATGTCAAGTCCCACTCTTAGTTTTATTTCTATTAAAATTAGAGCAAATTACACTGACCTCCTCTAAGGTTCAGTGTAATTACACTCGACACCCCTCTGTTTGCAAATAATACATTGACCAAAGTGAATTAGAGGGGTGCCAAGTGTAATTACACTGAACTTTAGGGGAGGTTAGTGTAATTCACCTTAAAATTATAATGATGAAAATAAAAATAAAATCAAACATGCCACTAAATAATTACAACAACAAATTTAAAGCCCATGTTGGTAGCAATGCCATCTTATCTTCAAATTTTAACCCAAAAAAGAAGAAGAAGTAATTTTAGCTTCCTTTCATGTCACTATAAGATTAGGAAGGAAGCAATGATATGACAAATAGAAACATGAATTTAAACTATAACTATCTGGTACCTGGGACACTAGCAGAGGTAGATGGCCTAAATATAGTGGTGGTAAACTAACTGTAATCTTTGGTGGTACACCGGTGAAGAAGGGGTCTCTTTGGAGGGAGCAAATGAGTAAATATAAAATGAAGAAGAATGAAAAAGAAAGGTGTTGACTTAAAAAGAAAAGAGTAGGAATGTCAAAGATTCATGATTGATCCTATGGTGCATATTAGAAAACCATGTATTATCATGTGGTTGGAAAATAGCTTTAACAATGCTCATTTCCCCCTAGGAAAATGATCCAATGGTAAATACAGCTAATGGCATTTGAAACAACATGCCTGTAAATGAAATGTTAGAGAACCCATTGGTATATTAACACATGTCCCGTTACTTTTTGCTTCATTGAACCCACGACTTCTTAAAATGAATCTGGACATAGAAATTAATTTGAAAAGAAAATTAAGATTATAAGACTTAATAAAAGCAACTAAATTTTTTTTGACAATTCTATAAAACTTTCTTAAAGATGAATGGATGTTATCTTTAATCAAATATAGCTCATTAAGATGATTTCATCGATTAAGAGCTAGGGGGCTTGTGGACTAGACCCCTTATAATGACCAGAATGATTTGAACAGTTTCTAACATAACAGACCTTATAATTGGACTTGATGACCATATGAATGCCAAACGGCACACATAAATGCCGTAAGTGTGCTATCCATCTGTTTGGACGCCTAAAAGACCTCATAGAATCTTCTTCCGCTATAAAAACTCAAAACTAGTGGAAAGGAGGACAAAATATACAAAATAAATCACACAGCAAATAATCATTTTTTTACCAATACCAAGATCGGTCGGAAATCGTAAAGTTTCTCATTTTGAAGGAACAATCTTGAACGTCAAGTAGGAGCACATGCATGCATGCATAAACATATATGGCATGCTGAAGTTAGTCCGGATTCCTTTCCTTGTCTCATTTCTATGCATATTGAAGACACTGAACTTGAGAAAATTTCTTTTAGTCACATGGTAGGTTAGTAACGGAGTTTGAATACCTTAAAGATTGTGTGTGCATCCAATTGCTCCAAAGGCAACTTGATTTGACCTTATTTTATATCAAACTTAACTAGTTTTGAAAAGTTGTATATAAGAAAGAGTTTGATTAAAATGGACATGAAAGGAGAGACACATCAAAGTCAAATTTCGGTTCTTTCTAAGTTGAAGCATTTGCGATAATTGAAAATTATAGATGTGTACATCCCTTGGGTAACCTTGCACGATATTTCTTAACAATTTCTTGTTTAAATTGGGTATTTTCATCCGATATTTTAGCCACCTTCTTAAGTAATATCACAACATCCTTATCACCTAACCCTATCATAGGAAAAATTGAATTTTATTTAAAATTCATTTATCAGACAACACTTTATTAATTCTTAAAGTGAGTGAAATTTTGCACCCCTTGTACAACTAGGAGAATCCTCATTTTCACCTTTTTACAAATAATATCCTTATCACCATCATAATCACCGGGCGATTTGTCTTTCCTTGCCATTTTTTAACCAAAAACCTTTCTATCATTGATAGTCACATGGCCTAAATCATTACCATCAAATGGTGTCCCTAACTTATTCAAGTCCAATTCATTCCAAAGCTTGTTTAGGATGACGCATACACATACACACAATGCATGCATGCATGCACGAACATATGGCAAGTCAAAGTCAGTGTAGACTACTTTTCTAGTCTTATTTCTATGCATATTGAAGATTTTGAGCTTGAGAAAACTTTTCCTAGACTCATGGAAGGTTGGTATAACAGTTTCCACCATATTTTTATTTAAGCTTAACTAGTTTCGAAGAGCTATATATAAGAAAGATCTTAATTATGAAGAAGGTGGGAGGAGAGACAAATCAAAGTCAATTTGCAGTCCTTTTCTGATCGGAAGCATTTGCATCAATTAGCAGTTCTTTTTGATCGAAAAATTTCGAATTTAAAACAAAATATTTTTTTAATTGAATTTGGAATTTTCAAATTCAGCTTTGCTGAAATCGGAAATTTCGATTTTATTAGATCTCATTTCAGTGTAAATTCCTCCCAATTCCCATATTTTGATATATTTTTCACCCAAATGTCATATTAAAAAAAAAACACCTTGGGAATTCAGTCTAAAGTATTAAAAATTCTATTCAATATATAAACTCTTATTCAACTATATTATTAGTTGCTTTGTCAATCTCATATAAGCTTATGTACTGCTTTATTGGATCTTTAGTCATGTGAAATATATATATTCCAAGTACATAATAAATAACAACGATAATAAAAGACTTTTAAGAAAATTGTAGCAATTGACGAATCTTCTTATCATATGCCTTACATTTTATTTTATTTTATTTTTAAAATATTAATTTTGATGTATTATCAGTATAAAAGAGTTTTACACCATCATCCAATCATATAATTCTATTTGTAAAGCTTTTAAGATAACAAGTGGTTAAGTCAAACACTTTTGTAATATAGTAATATATGCTTGAATATTTGTGTAAATTTTTTTTATATTAAAAGTGTATCAAAATTAAATTTTATTTTTAATTTAGTTTCAAAATTTTTTAACTAAAGCATGACAAGAGATGCTTCATTAATAAAGTAATCATAGTTAACTTTGAGCAATAGATTATTACTGTCAGATGCAAATGCAATCAGCTAAATTTCTCTAAAGAAACTTATCTGAAAAGTAAACTTCCAAAGATTACCAATGTTCAGATGATTAACACTAAGGAGGGTACTCTGCTCCTTAGCAAATGGACTCTTCAAACGGCTTACGGGAGCAAGCTTTTGAGTAGGATCGAACAACGAACAATTGGAATAGAAATATGATTTCTATTAATCAACTATGAGTTCATACAAAGCTTTGAAGATTGATAAGGAAACTAAAGAAGTAACATAAAACTCAAAAAGAAACTAACAAAGAGAAATAAAAGTTGATAATTAAAATAACATGATGTGTATTGATCTGAGTGATGCTTTTCTTCTGTGTAAACATGAGCTTTTATAGCTCTCCTAAAATCTCGCCACTTTCTCAAGTCATGCACATAATGGCCTTCTACTGAGTTTTCATGTACCCACATTTCAGGTCATGGCAACCAGTATTGCTGCTTCATCATGTCTCCGATCTCTAACTACCTTTTCTTTCTTAACCACTAGGCTTGTTTACTTCTTCTGGCCCAATTTCACCGTTCAGCTAATATAGCACCTTTAAGCCAAGAATTACTCCTTAGCTGATCAATATTTATCTTAGACCTAATTGTTTTCATTGGCCCATTTCAGCCTTCATCCTATCCCAATTTTAGGTCATTTGTTGGCCCATAATTAGCTCCATTGTGGTGCCAACAATTATTTTTGTGAAAAATTTTGGAGTTGAGTATTAAATTTGAAGTTTTAGGTCGATTGCTGCATTTTTTGGAATCCGCAAGAAGGAAAATTGTAATTCTCTCTATTTCTTTTAATAATTAAACAAAGAATTCGTTAAAAAATAAAATCAAACAAAGAATAATAACTCTTTTCATTCATTTTCTTTCATTGCCTTCCATTCATTTAAAATCTTTCAAATATAACACTGGTCTAATAAAATGTACCCTCACAATTCTTTATTCAAAATTTATCTGACTTTTACTATATATTTTTTGTTGCAGTAAAGCAGGTTGAAGTCGTTTTCTATTTTAAGTTTCAATCTATATCTTTCGCAGCTCAAATAAAAGCAAGAAAATAGAAATTAAAAAAAATCATTGTTTGTTAATTCCAAATGTGGATCATTTATGTTCATTTAATAAATCATTTAATTAGATTAGGTAAAAATTAATTATCCATGAATAGTTGAAAATTGAATAAAGTTAGTTAAACTGATGTTATAAGAGGCGACATATTTATTGCAAGAATTGAATTATCTCGCTTGAAAGGTTTAACTTTGATCCTTTTTTTTTTTTTTTTGGTTTGCTTAAACCTGTTTTTTACAGAAAAGATTGTTGAACATATTAGTCGTTAATTTTTTTAATATCTGCTATATATTTTTTTTCCAAATTAATCTGTCAATGACTAATGCCTAATGCAGTTGATTTTTTTTATTCATAAATTGATATTTTTCATGAAGATAATATTAAGAGCTTTTTAATTTTAAAAAACAAATATATTTGTCATTAATTTTTTTAAGAATGAAATTAAGGATTTAATATTTTGATAAAGTATATAGAGTTTAATTTTAATATGTTGCCAATATTAAATATTTTATATTTTAATAGCATACTTGTAAAGATCTGAGATATTCTTCATCATTAAAAAATGAGTTTCCAACACCTTATCCACCCACCGATAGATGGGATTTGTTAATAGAAGAAATTGGAAAACTCTCTACGAAGGAGGAGTTTTCTTCATGTGTTTTACAAGAATTGTACAACGGAAGCCATCAAGGCTTCTAAATTCTAATGTCAAAAGCTAAGTCTGAATTGGGGGCTAAAAGACCAAATTCAGGTTGGGAAATAGCAATTGAAAATGAGATCGAATTCAGCATAGACCCTGACCAAGAACCTAGTCAAGAAAACTAATGTTTGACCAAGAATAAGGTTATCATAAATCCTAAGGGACTGATCACCCCTTAGTCGAGATACATGGAACCTAGGTTCAGTACCTCAGGAATAATGGCAAAAAAAATTCGAGTTAACAAATGACTCAGATAAATACTGTATGACCCTTAAGTAGTTCACTTAAGCGGAACACTTAATCCAGATTTATCACCTCGGAAAGGTCCAGGTTTTCACCTAGGACCAAGTTCACTTAAGTGGAACACTTATTCCAAGTTTACCAATTCAGAAAATCCAATTCAGTCAGAACCAATTCAGAAAATCCAATTGGGTTAGAACTAATTCGGAAAGTCCAATTCAGTCAAAACCAGTTCGGAAAAATCCAATTCAGTCCGAACCAATTCAGAAAGTCCAATTCGGTCAGAACCAATTCGGAAAATGCAATTCGGTCACAACCAACTCAAAAAATCCAATTTGGTCATAACCAGTTCGGAATAGCCAGGTTTTCTATATAACTTTGAATTAATTCATTAATTCTTTAAGTGAGTTGACAAGCCAATTGAAATGTTGCTAATATTCCCTTCAAGTTATTTAACTTAGATGAAAAGAAAAATAAAATGCACATATAGTTGGCAAAGTTAGTTTCATCAATAAACCCAGAAACTAGGAAATGTCAATTACCTAAAGCCCATCGCAGAGAGCTTGAAGCCGGAGGTTGTAATCTTTAGGCCAAAATGAGAGCATTGCTATATACTAGTTCAAAGGCTCTATGCACTAGAGAGCCTAAAAGGTTGCCTACAAAAGGCTAAAGTCGGAAACCACCCAAGAACCAACCATGATCAAGTAAAGAAATGAGTTCCAGGGGATCTTATGTTTACATTTCGCTTTCCTATCCCAAAAGTTTGGACTAGGCGAAGAAAGAACTATGATCCTAACCAATGAGCTCATCAGTCATAGGAGCTTGATCCCTTCAAAATTCAAGCAATGTTTGACTACACATAATGAAAGATTGAAGGTAACGAGCCTGACCACAAAGATGAACTCGAAAAAATGAGTTTAGTGCCTCTCAACAAAGATCTCAATGGGCTCATAAAGCTCGAGGAAAAAGATTTTGGAGCTTTGATAAACATAGCTGTTGAATAAAATCTACGTCAAAGCAGCCCCATGGAAGCAAAGCTTGGAACTCATATCAAGCTCTCCTCGACAACCCTCCTCAAAACATGCGAGGATCAAAGGAATATGAACCTCAGCTCCTGACCTACATATTGTTCCAAATTTGATAGTTCACATCTTTTCCTCTAAAAGGAAAACAATCATGGACCTAGGAGTAATGAATAATGGGGGCTTCAAGATAAAACATAATGACCTAGCTCTATTTACAATAGTCACTATTGTCTTACATGCAACCCCTGATAAGACATGAGCTAGCAAACACGCTACATCAGCTTTGGCATAATTGTGCATGACTACAAATAAGCATGTTTTCCTGCTAGACGTATCTTAATCTCAGCAGTAGAGTTGATCAAATGATTGGGGGCACCAATTAACCATGCAAGCCAGAACACTCAATGAAGGCCACATAAACACAACTGATGTTGGATGATTCAATGCATGCCTCACAGACGATTACAACAAGGTCATAATCTGAGGTTTTAAGTTTGGAACCGACTTATGCTTAGAGTTCGGATAAAAACCCAACTTCTGAAATCATCATAATCCGAGCTCTTAACCTCAGAACTAAGTTGGGAGTTTATTGAGTTATGTTTGGAGTCTGGATAACAATTCGACTCCAAAATGTATAATTCAGGGTCTTAACCTTAGAATCAAGTTATTGCTAGAGTTTGGGTAATAATTCAACTCCTAATATCATCAGAACTTGTAGTCCAAAGTCCTAATCTTGGAACTTTGTTAAGCTTAAAGATTGGATAACAACTGACTCTTGATATCATTAGAACTCGTAATCCGAGGTCTTAACGTCAAATCCGAGTTGGGGGCTCTGTTACGGGCTAGCCTATAGGTCCAATAGTCATGGATAGGATGACGGCACCTAAGGCCTAAGTCAGAAGTCTTGACCCTTATATATACTCTACATCCATTAAATGGTCCTATCTTATTACTAAAGGAGATATCTTAAGGTGGTTATAGGGAATCATAACTGAAGGAGAATCCCATGAAAAGAGGAGATAATCTCTTCTATTCAAACCTCCAAATCTCTCTATAAATAGCCTTCTAAATAGATGATTCAAGTATGCTCTCTTTACTATTTACATCGTATCTCTTGACCTATGCTAACTTAAGCATCGAAGTCCTCGTAGGTACACCCCCACCGACCGGGAGCGAAGATCAATGGTAGCTTCGTGTTTCTTACCCTACCTATGCCCGAGACCAGGTAATCTTTATTTAATTTCCTAGTTTTGAATAGGTATTTTTACATAACTATATATAATTTAATAATTATGTAAAAATATTTTATAATAATACATTAGAATTAAATCTTTAAAATTATTCGTGATAACGTCACACAAAATAATGTATAATATTAAAATTTTCGAAAATTTTTATGCTGTAAGTTTTATCCCTTTTATTTTATTTTATTTTTATTCACATTTTATCCTTTTTAATTTATGCGTATCAAATGTGCTTTGGACTTTAAATAAAAAATAATACCGCACTCCGGGGGAAAAAACAAAAAGTGGCACTGATTGTGTTTTCCTAATTAATATATACAGCCACAAATGCACAGACACAGTGTAGGGGACTTGCAGAGCAGAATAGAACCCTCTGTCCCTCTGATTTCGATTTTGAATTTATTATAATTTAAAGGGCTCTAAAGCTTGTTCTTCTCCTCCTTGTCATTCTCATTCATTCACTCTCATTACTAATCCCATTCACCAAGACAGACATTGGATTGGGATTTTGGATTTGTTGTATGAGGTGGAGAGCAGCAGATCTCTTGTGATGATGGAGAGCAGCAGCAGCAGCCACATTGTTCACAATGGCCTGACCTCCTCCGCCTCCTTCAAAGTTCGGACCAAGAAGCCCTCCGACGACCTCATCACACTCCTCCACGGCTCCGATCCAGTCCGCGTCGAGCTCACCCGCCTCGAGAATGAACTCCGAGGTCCCTTTCCCAAATAATGCCCACCCCTTTCTTTTCTTTCTCTTTTTACCCGGAAAAAAAAAACAAAAATGTTTGTATTTTTGGCAACATCTTATTTTATTTTTCTGGTTTATAAGAATGTGGGCTATTTGAAGAATGCATAAGCATTGTGCATTGAAAATTTGAAATTGGCCGACTTTTTCCCGTAGGCAATGTATTTATTTTTGTTTAGTGTAAAATTTGAATGTTTATGTGAATTTGATTAGTTTTAGTTTATTATCTCTCTCTCTCTCTTTTCCTTTTTTTTTTTTCTCCCAAAGATGGATTCGAGGAATTTTCAGCTTGCTGACTTGGGTATTGTGTCACTTGCAGAGAAAGATAGAGAGTTGGGTGAGGCTCTTGTAGAAATTAAGTCCTTGAGGAACTCGGAGCGTCTTAAAGAAAAGGGGGTTGAAGAGGTATACTTCTTTTGTTTTTTTTTTTAGTATAAAATATTTTTTTTTTCGTGGGTCTTAGATTCTGTAAATGACACGTGGTGATAATATGCTTTGTGATTATTTTTGAGAAAAATGTTATTAGCAACTAATGTTGATATCAGGGTCCAGACTAAATCTTTTTTAACTTTGGGTGATTGCTTTTTTCTGAACAAGAATGCTGCAATGACAGGTAGGTTTTGTTTCCTTGTATCCGTTTCATGTGGTTCATATGTCATTTTGCACCTTCTATCTGAGTTACTAATTTAATCTGAATTTCCATATTTTTATGATTTTTCCTCTTAAATTGACACCAAAAATGGTGTCTTTTTTATAAACTCCATTAACCATCAATTAGGTTTTTGGTGTCTTTTTTGTAAACTCCATGAACCATCAATTAGGAACTTGTGCTTATTCTTCATTATGGGCAGAGTGCAGGAATCCATTAGTCATTAGAGAACAATAAGTCCCTTGGTGATTTGTTTGCTCTCATTAGTCATCTACTTAATGTAATGTCTACTTGTCTACTAAATATACTGGAATCTATGTTATAGTCACAGCAATGAAATTTTAATCTCTTTGAGCTTGGATAATAATTGATTAAGGATTTAATTTTGATGCATTATTGTCATTGTAAAAGATTTTTATATAGTCATCTAATTATGTATTGTCACCTCATTAAAAATGTTTGACTTTTACAATAACTACCCAAAAGTCACACCTATGTTGAGATGTGATTGGTTGATAGTGTAAAATATTTTATATTGATAGTGTATTAAAATTAATCTCATTTATTAATAGAACAAATTATTATTAAATATTCAGTAGCTATGATAATACACAAGGAAACGGTATAATTATTTTATGTCATTAAGGCTCAAACTCAAAGCAAGGAGGAGGAATATCCACTTATTACCAATATCAAGTAGGTGACAACCGGTATGATTATTTGTGTGACAAGTGTGATTTGTGAATGGTTTGTGGTTGCTTGACGGCTTGATGCTTATGCACCCAACTGTTTAGCTGCAAGTTCCAGCATTTTGATATTTTTTTATTTTATTTTATTTTTTTAATTATTTGTTGCATTTTCATTAAAAGGAACCTAGATATTATGTGGTATGATCCACTATTCCATCCAAGCAGTCAACTACTGCATTCAGTTTTTCTATGCTTTGTAGTCTGTTGTCAACAATCATTTGACAATGTTCTCATCTGTCTATAATTCTATGCATTTAGTAATTCTTTTCCTTGCAGTATAAATGTTAGCTTACAATCTTTTTGCTATATAATGTCTCGTACATGAAGAAGTTATCAGTGTTATGCTTGAAAATTTCAACGTTCAATGTGATGGCAGCTGGTAATTTCATGGGTTTAATCATTTCAGCTAGCAGATGAACTGAACAAGGTGGATGAAAAGCTTAAAGCAACTGAAGCTCTTCTGGAAATTAAGGTAGTATTTTTAATTGCAACATTATTGCCTTGTTGGAGTTATTTCATTTTCACTTCTCAAAATCATTATTTTTGGGGTTACTTAGTTCTGCATTATGTTTCACAGAACCTTGAAATAAAAAAAATCAATGAGGAGAAAAAGGCGGCATTGGCTGCACAATTTGCTGCTGAGGCCACACTTAGAAGGGTCCATGCTGCTCAGAAAGATGATGAAATGCCTCCTATTGAAGCCATTATTACGCCACTTGAGGCAGAGCTCAAGCTGGCTAGAATGGAGGTATATTTTGGTGGTTAAGTTTTGCATGAGGCGTGGTCATTCTGGTATGCTTACATTGTCATTCTTTCTCACTCCTGCATACTGTGTAGTGCAAACTCGGCAGTGAAAATTCTAAATATGCATGGAATTGGCTTTTGGCTTGGGGTAGATGCAAGTTTATTCAATTATTCCCTATCTTCTGGATGTATTATTTCTTGACGAGAATCAAAGGTAAAGGGGTCACCATTTTAGTTATCCTTGATGTCTTTATTTTCTAGGTGGCAAAGTTGCAGGATGACAATAGAGCACTAGATAGGCTGACTAAATCAAAGGAGGCTGCACTTCTCGAGGTTGAGAGGACTGTTCAGATTGCTTTGGCAAAAGCATCCTTGGTTGATGATCTGCAAAACAAAAACCAAGAGCTAATGAAACAAATTGAAATATGTCAGGTTTGTTGTCCTTTTTTAATTGTGCTTATGCATGTGTCCGGAAGGAACATATATTATATATAATCAATCAGTGGAATCCATGGTTTAGACTAGTCTTTTAATCTATGCTCTCATTACAGGAGGAGAACAAAATACTGGACAAAATGCATAGACAAAAGGTTGCTGAAGTTGAAAAGCTAACCCAAACTGTTCGTGAGCTTGAAGAGGCTGTCTTGGCTGGCGGTGCTGCTGCTAATGCCGTCCGTGATTACCAGCGAAAAGTGCAAGAGATGAATGTAATAATTGCCATTATTGAGATAGTCTTAACTGTTTTGTTTTGCTGAGTTAGCTGTAGATTCTCTGAGCTACTTCTATATTCTAACCTTCAAGGTTTCCATAGGAAGAGAGGAAAATTTTGGAGCGGGAAGTAGCTCGTGCTAAAGTTACTGCAAACAGGGTTGCCACTGTAGTTGCAAATGAGTGGAAAGATGCTAATGACAAAGTGATGCCTGTAAAGCAGTGGTTAGAAGAAAGAAAATTTTTTCAGGCATGTAGCCAGCTTAGAAATTGCTTTTCCTTTATCTTTCACAAGTTATTTGCATGTTTCTGATAGCTGATATTTGGAAAGTATTCCAATCTGCTGATGTGTGCAAGAGAAATGTTTTCTAAATATATTATTTTACTTTGATTCTTCTAATGAATGTGATAGGACACAGGTAAGTAAACAGGTCTCCATTAGGAGGAAGAGAGAAGAAGAGGGGGGGGGGTGGAATGGGCCTAGTCAAGTTGGGCTGATTGCATAGCACTCACTAATATTGTGCTGCACGTACTGATGGGTTGTTAGAAGGTAGTTAAGTGTAGTGAGTTAAATAAATAAGAGGGAAGGTGAGGAGGGGAGGACAGTTAGGAGATCAGTTGGAATTGTTAGGGAGACTGGAGTGACTCTCAAATAGCCCTCTACATGTTGCATTTCTGGTTCTTTGATCACAATGGTCAAGAACCATTCTTGATTACACTTGATTCTTTCATAACCTTATCCTTTATTTTGAACCAGTTCCGTCAAGATGTGATAGGCCTTTAGTCCGCGTGTATGGTAGAAGGGCTAGGAGGGGGAGAGTTGGGCCACATAATAGTGGGCTGCAAGGGCCAGAAAGGGCTAAAGACACATTACAATTTATGAAGGAGGGAAGATGGAGAATGAAAAGGGAGTCAATTAGAGGAGACAGAGGATGGGGAGCAAATGGGGACAATTGTCATCAGGTCAATGGGGAGGAAAGATACCAGGAAATGCATCAATTGGTTGAGGCATTTTTATTTTTGTGTTTTTTTAAATTTTTTTTTTTATTTTTGGGTTGCGCACGGGGGAGGGGGTGGAGGTGTAGCATCATTTTTGGAAAGGAATTGGCTTTGGCCATTGGGAAGGCAGAGGCTGTTATAGTCTATGATTGTTATCTTTCCTTTTTCTTTTGTGTTGTTCTTAGACTATATCTTTGCTGCTTTGGTTTTTCTGATATTTCTTGTAATTGGATCTTGCTCCTGAAGGTGTTTTTCCACACTTTCCTATGGCAAAGTTCCAGTTTATATCAGGATGAAACTAGCCCTCTTGGCTATCATTGCACAAGAAGGCTAGTTTCACATATTAGTGGTCCACATAATAGGTATGGCAATTCGGTCATCTCACATTTCCATGACCTGCCTCACTCTTGTTTAGGCAATTTTTTCTAACTTGGGCATGGTGGGACTTAAGAGAGTTTGAGTGAATTGCTTGAGAGAAAATTACTTTCAGCACTAATATTAATATATATAATCACATTAACCATTATACAAAGGGAATTCCATAAATTAGGATTCAAATATCATTTAACTATCTAATCTAGTCTAAGCTAATCTTAATACAATAGATATGATAGGATTATATACAAGATAAACAAATTAGCCCATATCAACAGTCCCCCTCAAGCTAGTGGATGTATGTCAGAAGCATCAAGCTTGTTACACATGTAACATAGTAGTCAATCGCTCGCGATAGCGATACGATCGCGGTGGAACGAAGGTCGGACGCGACTAAGCCACTGGTGCATCGCGTTTTCTCGTCGTGTCAAATCACGACCGGTATCGCGGGCCGTCGCGGCCACTATTGCAGTCGAGGTCCAAAAACCGGCCATTCAGGGCGGTCAAGGTCCTGTTTTCTTCAATCTGAACGTGGGGTTAGGGCTTCTTCTCTTTGTTCTCTTCCTTCCTATCAATCGGTCTCTCTCTCCCTTCACCCCTCTTACTCCGGTGATCCTCCAACCTCTGGGGCGACAAGATCGGTGGTTGCGAGACTGACGGTGGCGAGATTGGTGGCGGCGTTATGAGTTTCCAGCGGCAGCATCTTGCTCTTCCTGTCTCTCTATTTTTTCTTTTTTTCTTGTTTTCCTCCCATCTCTCTTCGTTCTCTGTTTCTTCCATTTTCTATCCCTATTTTATTTACTGTTTCTGGCCTTTTATTTACTTATTTTTTCCCTTCTATTTTCTGTTTTCCCTTAGGACTTAATATTTATGCATGATTTATGACTTTTCATTATTGACGAAGAATGAGTTTAATTGTGGATGATTTCTTATTTTTGAATATTTATATATGTTATATATATAGCAGTCATCCCGCTATCCGCTATAGCATTTTCGGGGTTAGCCGCTCCGCACCGCTATCCGCAATTGACTGCTATGATATGTAAGTTACCCTAGTGCCTTAGAAAAACTTAGTGAAGATATTAGCCAATTGATCATAAGAGTTCACAAAGGATGTGGTGACTTCTCCAGAAACAATCTTTTCCTGAATGAAATGACAGTGAATTTCTATATGCTTGATATGCTCCAAAAATACTAGATTGGAGGCGGTGTGCAAGGCTGCTTAGTTTTCACAAGTGAGCTTCAAGGTTCCTATCTCACAAATTTCAACTCTTGAATCAATTGTTTTACCCAAATAAGTTCACATACCATGAGAGCCATAGCTGAATACTTGCTTTTGCATTGGATCTTAATACATCATTCTACTTTTCGCTTTTCCACAAGATAAGATTACCACCAATAAGAACACTATCTTGTTGTCGATCTCCTATCATTGAGAGGTACTGCCCAATCAGCACATGAATAAGCAATAATATCTGGATGGCCCTTATTTCCATACACCAATGGCTATCTCGAGGAGAGTTAAAAAATTGACTCACAACGCTAAAATAGTGAGATAACTTAGTTTCGTAACTAATTGTTGATACTTTCTTGGATCCGAATAGAGCTCCCCTTGATCTGGTATAGGCTTAACATTTGGGTCCATCAGAATGTCAATTGGTCTACAATCTAACATTGCAATTTCTTCCAAAATATCATGAGCATATTTCCTTTGGGTGATGGTGATTCCGGTTCTTTATTGAACCACTTTATTCCGAAGGTAACAGCGGGACCAGCCCAAGTTCTTAGTCTAGAAATGGAGAAATAGGTGTTGTTTTAAGCCCTTGATTCCTTCACAATCTTCGCCTAAAAAAAAAAAAATCATCTACATAGACAACTAGATAGATGCACAAACCAGAGGGAGGATGTTTATAAAACACCAAATGATCTGCTTCACTATGGATCATCCAAATTGCTATAAGACCTTGTTGAATCTCTCAAATCAGGCTCGAGGAGACTTAAGATGACTTGTGCAATCAACACACTAGGCCAGAATCCCCCAAGCATCAAACCTAGGTCATTGCTCCATCTAAACCTCCTCTTCCCAATCACCATGTAAGAAGGAATTCTTGATATCCAATTGGTATAAGGGTCAACTTTTCATGGCAGCCATGTACAAGAAAAGACGAAGAAAGGCCATCTTAACCATAGGAGACAAGGGATCACCATAATCGAGACCAAGCATTTGGGTGTAGCCTCTAGCTACAAGACATACTTTCAAACAATCCACCCATCGATCAGGGCCAACCTTAACAGGAAAGACCTATCAACAACCAACTTTAGTAGACTTCCTCGAAGGGGATGAAAAAAGAGTCCATGTACTTGGAATCCCAAGCTGTCATCTCATCAATCATTGCCTGTCGCCATCTTGGATGGGCAAGACATAAATAGACGACAAGATAGTTTTAAAAAAATAAAGGCACAATAGGTTGAAGACAAATGATGATAACTAAGGAAATTGAAATGGGGCGAGGATTACGAGTAGAGCTGTTACCTTTATGAAGGGCTATAGGTAAGTTAGTGGAAGGATCAAACAGGTCCAGTGCAGGAGGAGATGATGAAGTACATGATGAATCACCATGATTTATAGGAACCTTTGCTTCATGAATGGTAGATTGTGCTTGATGCTAATAAGTGATAATTGGGCATAGTGGGGGGATTGATCGGTGGAGGAGAACAGTATAAAGAATGTCACTAGGGAATAGAATGGAATGAGATACTTCATTCTTTAAAATCGATAACGGCATGTGATTTATCAAAAATCCTGCAGTGAGAACATCACCCCAAAATTTTAAAGAAGTATTAGCTTGTAATAAAAGGGTCTGAATTGTCTCAATGATGTGATGTTGTTTTCCTTCAGCAACTCCATTTTGTTGACGGTGTGGGTGGGATGATTGATGAACCATGCGATAAAGTTATTAAAAGATGCAGAAAAATATTCTTTTGCATCATCACTGCTTAAAGTGCGAATAAGATGTCCAAACTAAGTTTGAATTTATTTGCAAAAATTTTGAAATATACTAAACAACTTAGAACGATCTTTCATTAAAAAGATCCAAGTAATTCTTGAAAAATCATCAATAAAAGCAACAAAGTACCTCTATCCTAAAATAGTATCGACATGTCTAGGACCATAGATGAACAATATCAAAAGGGGACTTTGCATTATGACTAATTTTGCTTGGAAAAGAGGCTTGGACATGTTTTCCTAACTGACACGAATCACATTCTGCAGATTGTAGATGAGAGAGATGCAGGATCATTTTCTTCAATTTATGGAAACTTTGATGACCTAGATGATAGTGGAGAAACTAGGAGACTCTATGGTAGCACATATGGTAGAGGAAGAAGGTTGGAGGTAATAGTGGCCACGTGATTCAATTCTTGTTCCAATCGTCTGCCCAGTGCTTTGGTCCTGCATAAGAAAAGATTTAGAATAAATATTACGGAATTGTTCAAAGTGTTAGTAAATTGGCTAATAGAAACCAAAGTAAAAGGACAATCAGGTATTTAAAGGACATAATTTAAAGATCGAGATGGGAGAGGTGTAGCTTGGCCAATGCCAGTGGCTTTTGCTTTGGAACCATTGGCAAGAATAATATGGTACAGTCCGGAGAGAGGATAGTTTTGAGAAAAGGGAAGGATTACTAGCTATATGATTAGAAGCACTTGAATCCAAAATCCAGGACCAATGGATGAAGATTGTGAGAGACAAACCATAGAATTACTAGTATAAGCTACAACAGTTGAAGATGAGGCTTGCTGGGTAGCCAATAGTTGGAGGTACCCTTATACTCATAATTTGACAAGATATTCTGGTGATCACCTCCAGATTCACTCCTCCTTTCAACATCCTAAGCTTGAGACTGAATGACATTTGTAGACCTCTTGGTAGGCCAATTAGAGAATAACACCAATACTTAGTATGTCCATCGTGGTTGCAATGGGAACAATGAGGGTGGCCACAACCCTTGCTTCACTACCACCACCACCACTACAACTATGGCCCTATCCTCCGCACTTAGCTAAGTTAGAGACAAAAGTTGAGGATTCTAAACTTGTTTGAGAACCAAAGGTGGGTGATGCCTTGGGTGGTGGAACTCACAATAAACAATCAATGAATTCTTCCACCAAAGGGGTGTTTGGATTCATCAAGACTAGGTTCCAAACATCCTTGTGAAGACCATTGAGGACAAAGACCTTATACATGTTATCAAACTTGTCCAATACCTTCTCAAGTGTATCACTGGTCATAATCATCTTGATTTGGTCAATGGTGGTCTGTGCTATATTGAGATATTAGGATAAATCATGATCCGTCATCTAAAGAGTGGCCAAGTCATGAGCTGAGTCGTACAACTGTTGTATATTTTTGTCATAGCCACTCTTAGCCTTCTTCTAGATATCATAAAATGACTTAGAGGAGCAATGATGGACCAACAACTTAGGATTGATGGACTGCCATAATAAGGACACCAACTGATAATTGGCTCTCCGCCATTCTTCTCTTATGCTAGCATCAATGTCACTAGGCTTCTTTGTTAAATGATTTGATAGTCCTTGAACTAAAAACCAAACATCAACAACAGCATACTAGTGCAAATAGTTCTTACTATTCCACTTCTCGGACATTGTGGTGGGTGTACTTGAGAAGGCGAAGGAGATGAGGCTCTTTTTGGTTGATTTAAAGAGAATTGTGGCCATAGAGGAGCTATCAGTGGTAGAAGACATACTATGGATGAAGAACATGCGCAAAGCAGCAAAAAGCTGAATGGAGACACCAATATAGTAGGTGACAAAGATGCATGACAGAAATATTGCTCAAAATCATCAAGTGATCCCAGATTCGGGTTCGGGGTCACCGGTGACCACGGCATGCAAGCGATGGCTGAAAAGATGGGTAGATGCGCCGCCACATGCAACGGCAATGGAGGAGATGGGCAGAGGTGAAGTGGCACGTGAGAGTGCATGGGACATCGGATTGAGATGCTGTCACTAGATCTGGGCTAAGTGGAGGAAGGCGATTACAGGGGTGGTGTTGCCAATTAGAAACTTGCCGGAGAAATTTTCCGATTATGGCAAATTGGCATATGGCGGCGGCAGTTGACATTGGTGGGTGATGACTGTATTGATGAGAAGTTGCTAGAGGGATGACAGGTGACAAATCGGATTGACAACATAGTTGGCCGAAAAAATTTCACCAAAGGATAGTGGGTCATCTTGACACATGGTTTCTTTCTAGGCTTTGGATTACCAACTTGAGAGAGTTTGAGTGGATTGCTCGAGAGAGTTACTCTCAAGACTTATATATATACACACACACAATGGGAATCCTATAAATTAGGATTCAAATCTCTAATTTAATCTCTAGTTTCAGGTAATTATCTAATCTAATCTTAATACAATAGATATGATAGATTTTATATAAGATGAGCAAATCAGCCCATATCAACAGTGGGTAACAATATAGATTGTATATAACTCCCTACTTTAACCTGCCTCTAATTCACCCTCAATTGTTGACAAAACCTTGGGGAAAAACAAAATTTAAAATTGCCCAAATTGTTGACAAAATTTGTTTGTTATATATACATGTTTATGCATTTGGGCAGCGTTGGGCAAGATTGAAAAATACCTACTTATATGTGGGACAGGGATGGGGAAGAAACAACCTGGGTTCTAATTGACATATACTTGGCTGAAAGAGTTAAAAAAACTTGTATATTTGTCTCAATTGCCTTTCTCACTTTTATAACTGGTGATGAACTTGATTCCACAATTTAAAATCTGATAATTTCTTATTTGATGTACTAAAACTCTGTTGGCTTGAGAACAACTCAATATAGGATGCCTCTGAAAAAGCTCATTATTCAAATTTGTTGTGGATACCCGAGTTTGAACTTTTGAGCAATTGATATCCGTTAACATGATAAAGTGCTCTCCTGCTTTCGGTGAATTTGATGGCACCGAAATTAGAATGGAGTTGTAGTGGTTCTATCCAAAACTTACTTTTGCATTATTTTGTAGGGCGAAATGCAACAACTACGAGATAAACTGGCTGTAGCTGAGCGTACTGCAAAAGCTGAAGCGCAACTAAAGGTACCTAATATTTTCTGTTATTCTAAAGTCTTGTTTATGCTTAAAAAGCCCTTCTCAAATCCCAATTACTTTATTGATTACACAGGAGAAATATCAATTGCGATTTAAAGTTTTGGAAGAAAGGATTAAAATGTCTAATGGCAATTCCAAAATCGCTGCATCAGATGGAAGAAAAATAGCTAGTGGGCCTTCACGGCGCCAGTCTTTAGGTGGAGCTGAGAGTCTCTCTGGAACTTACTCTAATGGATATCTATCAAAGAAAAGCTCAAGTTCAAAATCAGGGTCTCTACGATTGAATAGTGCTAGTTTGTTACTTAAGCATGCCAAACTCTCATCTAGATCATTTGATGGTGGGAGTAGATCCCTTGAGAAAGAGAGGCCAACTTCTGTTGCAAATGGGAAAGATAACATGCCAGCTAACACTACTGATCAAACCAGCGCTACTGAGAAAATTACCACAGATGAGGAGAGTGCAAATGGCAATCCAATTGAAAAATGCAGAGCAGGAAATGAAGACTATGTTTCAGGAATGCTGTATGACATGTTGCAAAAAGAAGTTACATTTCTGAGGAAAGCTTGTCATGAAAAAGATCAGACCCTTAAAGACAAGGATGATGCAATAGAGGTCTGACATCTGATTCTTTAGTTAAGATGGCAGATTCAATTCTCCCTCTTCCTCTCTCTCACTCTTCCTCCCCCCTAACTTGATTTATTGCTTTTTGGAATGTGCAGATGTTGGCAAAGAAGGTTGATACATTGAACAAAGCTATGGAAGTTGAAGCCAAAAAAATGCGTAGGGAAGTAGCTGCAAAGGAAAAGGAAGTTTCTGCTATGCGGGTTAGCAAGGAACATGATCATAGGGCACGACGAGCTAGTGCTCCTAGGGGGGCTGTAAATAGTTCTCAGCCAGTTTCTGGCAGGTCAATTTTCTTTCTTTCTATCTTCTATGTTTATTATTATTGGTATCTTTTATTCTTCATTGTTAATCCAGAATTATGGTTTTCTGATTTGAAGATCAC
Organism: Pterocarpus santalinus; assembly: GCA_031439595.1. NCBI lineage: Eukaryota > Viridiplantae > Streptophyta > Magnoliopsida > Fabales > Fabaceae > Pterocarpus > Pterocarpus santalinus. Next base: position 24,421,394 of record CM062523.1, read on the forward strand.
AACCGAATCTATTTTAATGCTAGAACATGGTTGTAACAGTTACAGGTTATCTTGGATTTTTTTCCTTTAAAATGCAGAGTAGATGAGTAGGTTACCATTCATTGCTAATGGAAAAAGTCAACAGTTTAGACTTTATAGATACAAGCAACTTTGTGCAATCAATGGTTTTGTGAAAACTAACTCCCTTGAGTTCTCATCAGTTGTTACGAGTAAAGCGCGACATTTACCTCAGATTATCTTAATGACAAATGTATGATACCGATGTGGACTACAAGTTTGAATGAGGATCTGACATTCTGTTTTGTCGTCTTTGTTGCCAGTATTTATGTTTTTTTTGGTTGGCAATATTTGATGTAAGAACCACTTTTGACTATGATGAAAGAGTGGCTGGTACCATAAAAGTATTGTTCCCAGTTGAGCATTTGTTCGTTGAAATATAGGATTAGGGTGTTACCTTTATTAAAAACGTGCCCTTTAGTGTTTTTTGGAATTTGGTCCTTTTGGACATCACCTTTTTGCTAATGTTTCATTATTCCTTGGAGTAAACTCATGGACAATGTTTTCCATTGCATGTTTCAGGAGTGCACGTAACTTTTAAACAATTTCATTTAGCTGTGATCCTGTGCAATGCAAGAGTGACCTGACAAAAGGTATATATCTTTTGAATTCTTCTCCCCGTGCTGAGTAGGATTGTTGGTTTATAATTTTTCTATTCACTTTTCTTCGTGTCCTCCATTTTTAGCTGTCTAGCTGTCTCGGCCAGGGGTAGTGTGTAAAGAAGGGACCTTATGTTTTCCCGGGAAGCATGTCTTGTATATTTTTTTGTATACCATGTTACTATCTTCGGAAAGAAAATTAGAAGTAATGGTTCCATGAGATTTATGGAAGATGAAATATCTGAATATAGCTTCCTTCATTTATTTTTTGTTTGTAATAAGTTTCTTTCAAAATTCAAACAATGTGCTTTAAGTAACCTTCGTGCTGCACCTGATCTAGATCGATACAGGCTAAACTAGGGTGAATTTTTGCTTATTTTTACCAAATTTTCATAAGAACATGATAATAATTCCATGAAATATACTTGTTTACCATTGATCACTCGGATTCTAGGTGAACTTTTACAGCGTTCTTCGATGGAAGTACTAAATGTTGGGAGTTTGAAATGCGAGAATCAATTATCTAATTAACTGTTTGGATAATAATTTATTAAACTTGAACAAGGTATTTCTAAATCGAAAGGAGTTCAAATTATGTTTTATTTCTGAGTCGCGGGCTCAAATTATGTAACACCCAAATTAATCACGTAAGTGTAATTAATAGAAAAGGCTGCATCATTGGAATGGTCATTATCATTAAATCTACCATTGAAATATGTTATCATCAAATTTAATTCTAACCAATGGAAGTATAATGGTATTAATGTAACTATATAAGGGTTTTGTTAACCAGTGCAGTGGGCATTGGTTAAGATTTTAATAGTGGGAAGTTTTCAAGTTTTTAATGTATTGAAAACTTCATTCTCTTTTCAATCAAAACTTTCTCCACTTGTTAGTAAAACCCATATAATTATTCTAGTATAACTTTCATCGTCAGCGATTTGTGTGGCTATAGAAAATTTATTTTTGGGATTAAATGCTTTATAAATTTTGTTATACTCAAATTAATTATGAAAGTAAGCTATTATAAGTGGTCTAGTGAGTAAGGGATTGGGTATTATGTATGAGGTCAATGATTTGAGCTTCATTGCCGTTAATATACCAGAAAAAAAAAATTTGTGAAAGTGTAATTATTAATTAACATAAGGTTGAAAAGTTGGAACGGTCCACAATCATTAAATCCACCAATGAAATATGCTTTCATAAATCCACTGTTAGAAAGAAAGATTAATTTTGATGTACAGATAATGCAAGAATTTTATATAATTATTCAGTAATATATTTCTATTTATAGAATTTTTAAAATAGCAGACAATTGAGTTAAAGATTTTTGTTAATATTGTAATACATAATTTGATGTGTGTATAAAACTCTTATATTGACAGTATATTAAAATTAAATTAAAAAAGAAATATGCTACCATAAATTCAGTTTCGGAAGTATAATGGTATTGATATTCATTCCATTATCAATTTCATATTCTATAATCTTTTTATTTTCCTTCTTTTTTTGATCCATCATATTCTATAATCTTTGGCCACTGGACATTTCTTTTTTGGTTTCTTTGGGGATTAAATGCTATATAAATGTACTACTTTAAGAAATGATCAAAATTTAATCTTGGTTATATCAATTGGGAGGTTCGCAGATTAATTAACTGAGCCTTTGTTTTGATCTAACTCATTTGTACGTACTACACATCTTTTCCGCAGTCGTATTTATTTGCAAGTGCCTTCAAAATCCACTCTAAAGACTCAAGGACTTTTCTCCATGAAGAAATTATTCTGGTTTCATACTTTCCTCATTTGATATTGCATGCCTAAAGTTGAAGACTATCTTTGTCTAGAACTGTGATTCACTAGGGGAGAGAGGGAGCGAGGGAAGTTACATGCTACTGATACAATTAAATTGTTAGTATTTAAGTTAATTTGTTTCTAGTTTTTGTTGTAAATACTTACTATAGAAACTTATATATATATGGCCAAAATATTTTTTGCTGAATTATTTAAATTTGATTTGAATACTATATGAGCCATACTATGAAGTCATAGGAGATAGTAATTGTGTAGAAATTAACACAAGACTCACATTATAGTGAATCGGTTTGATTTTATACCTAGAAGGTCGACCGTGGAAGCAATCTACTACGCAAATTGATGGGGGCAACTAAAACACTTGCATATGGTTTCCATGGATTTTGAAATGGCACACGACAGGGTCCCAATAGAGGCATTGTGTGAGTTCTTGTAGAAGAAGAGAGTTTATATTGCCTATATTTGACCAAACATAAGATATAAAAGGTATGTGTAATGGAATCATGCCAAGTGTAAGGATGCAAGATGAGCTACAAAACACTTCCAAATAACTATAAAACTGCACTAATGGTTGACTTTTAGCCTATATCTCTTTACCTACGCATTGGATGTGCTTACTTCACACATCTAAGAGCCTAAGCCTCGTGATCGAGGGTTTAGCACAGCGGTAAAATGCTATCTTAGAATTTAAGCTCAAAAAGAGATGTGTTAATGCTAACTCAAAGGTGAAATTTGGAGGTCATGCCATCGATAAGTCATGCAACTTATTTACATTGGATCTATTAACTAACATGATGAGGAAATAAATAGATATGTAAACTATACTATAGGTTCAAGTTGGGTGAATGAAATGAAGGAGTGTTTCGAGTTTTATTTGTAAAAGATTATAGTTTTTTTTTCTCCTTTTTATTTCGGAGTTGCATATTCTACATCTTCATGTTCTACTACTAAAAAACTTAGATAATGAAGCAAAAAAATAGCTCCCCTATTTCCGTTTCTCAGCATTTGCCTTGTTTGATTGCAGCTCTATCTTCATGAAGGATATGAGGGGAGTATCTCCCAACGTCACGGTACTACCTGCTGATAACCGCAAAACATAGAAATCAACTATATAATATTTACAGTAAACCTAATCAATTGTATTCGGATGGCTTTCGTAATAGCATTACTCTAATTGGTCACCGAACCATGTTATACAATTATGAGAAATATAAAATACATTTTTTAGAGGGTAAAATTTTTTATATTTTATACAAGTTTTTCGATTTGATCATCTGACCCATATTCAGGCCACTAACCTAGTGATTAGGCCTTCTACTGGAACCAACTAGCGATTCAAAAATATTAAATAAAGAGATCAGAAGGGAGAGAGAGAGAGAGAGAAGAGGGGATACTCTTGGAGGCGAATGTTCTTTTAATTATCTTTAAGGTCTCAAACATGAAATTGTTCCTTTCCACATTATCTTCTCTCATTGCATGTCAGCACTCAGGAAGGACAGTGTAAATGGGATTCTTTTTAAAAGTACTTTTATACTCTCAAATCAGAAGAGTCGAAGCCATTAAGAGTGGTACTGGTGACTGACTTGAATAATTTATAAAAAATTATAAATTCAAATCTTAATATCTCCTAAAAAAAAGAAGTCAATCTCCTTTCCTTCGGTACATGTCAACCAACACAATGTAAACAAGATTATATTGTGACAAATAATACTTGTAAGTGATCTCCTACTAATTTTTTTAATAAAAAAATTACTAACAGTAAGAGAAGAAAATTACATAAAAAAAAAAAGACAATTACAAAGAGAATGTAAGGCAAGCCTACTAAAATTATATAAAAGTTATGCAGTGCAAGTTTAGGCCGAAGGACTAATTTAATCTTTTATCTCTATTTTTATCATTTAATATCTCATTTTTCATATTTTAATATACATTTACATTTTCATTTTAAATCATATACTAATTCGATCTTTCATCACACTATCATCAATTATATTAAGAGAAGTAATGATATATCACTACTTTGAATCTCATATAATGTCATTTATATGTCACAACACGATGTCTTCAGTGACACCTCATCACTTTCGTTAAGTCTTGTAGCAAAATCGAAATAAACTAAAATCACTATGAAAAACAAAATCAGTTTACACAAACTGCAAAGACTAAATTAAAGGAAAAAACAAATAGAAAACCAATTTCAAGAAATGAAATAAACACAAAAACAGAGTTGTCTATTTTGCTTTAGAAGATATTACGTAGTGTTACTTCCATTTAACTCAGAAAGAGGATACTAGCCTATTACCACTTTGCTTTTCTAGCGTTAGAAAAATGGTGACCTTTTCTTGAAAAAGTTAGCATTTCAACCAATAGAGGGGATAAAATCGCAACCACAATTTATGCAGTAATTTGCACGCTTAAATGTGAATTTTCTAACATAAATAGAGTATTAGGGCCAACAATGAAATCTGGAGTAAACCTCCAAATTATACCTTAACTAAATAAGCATCAGATATATTAGTTTCCCTGATATGAAAACTCCCAACAGAATCCTTAACAATTTAAAATGTCAATCATATATATCCTTAGCCAATGTACACATTAGTCCCAAAAAACGATTAATATGACTGATATTTGTAATTCTTAAGGACTATATTAGAATTTTCATTTGAACTAATGTGTCTGACGCTGTTTAAGTCAAGGATGAATTTGAAAATTTACTTTAAGCTCAGGGATGCTCAACTCCTATTTAACTAACTAATAATAGTTGCATGCGAAAGTGTAGAAGCAATCCTCACATATGCTAATTCCCTCAGTCAAGCAAATCCGAAAGTGCAGTTTTCCTAAATGCATCAACTTGAACCAACTGGTCAGCCAAAGCTTTGTTTGGAAATATGTTATCAGCTTTCATCCTCTCCCTGATCCCATATGCTGGCATCTTGGCGTTTATGTATGCTTGTATTAGAACTTGAAACTGACTTAGACGAGAAATGTAGCCAGCTTGCCTCATTCTATGGAAAATCTTTTCGGAATTATGGATGTCACCCCTCTTTGCATACTGCTCCAAAATAGCCATGAAAGTGGTAAACATTGGCTTCATTTGGTTCTGCTGGATTGCCTTCTGCAAAAGAGAATCTGCCTTCTCCACTTCCCCTGCTTGCACATAAAGTTTGACAAGTCCATCCCAGGTCGATGGGCCTATTTTGCAACCACTATCTGCCATTCGCTTAATAAGACCCTTACCCTTCAATAGCATCTTATGATTGACATAAACCTTCAGGAGTCCTGAGTAGTTCTTGGAAGAAAGTTTCCATTTCTTTGACATCATCTCAAAAACTGCCTCTGCTTCTTCAATATTCTTTAGCTTTCCCCAAGCTTCAATTGCAGCCAAGCAGTCCTCAATTCGAGGCTTTGACTCACAGTGCTTCCAAATTCTCTCTACTTCATCAGCCTTTCCCAGGTTTGCATAAAGGCGGAGCAAAGTTGGGCTTAGCCACTGATGCTCTGTCAAGTTTTCACCTTCAATCTCCTTCAATACAGCTTCAGCTCTATCTGTAAGTCCAGCAGAGGTGTAATGCCTGGCCAAGGCTGCCTGTATTTGGGTGTCTGGTTCAATGCCTTCTGCCTTCATTGTCTCAACAATTTGATCCATTCCAGAAATATCATTGGACTGACCTTTTGTGTCTATTAAAATTTTATAGGTAAACAGAGAAGGTTTGACATTCTCTTTTTCCATCAACAATAACACATCTGCTATTTTCTTCTTGTCAATCCTCTTATACATAAGAAGCAACTGGTTACAAGCAAATGCTGTAACAGGAAGATTCAAGTCCTTCATTTTATTGAATATTTCCTCTGCTTTCTTCAAATTGTTATGACTAACACAGTTAGCCAGTAAAGTTCGGTATAATAACTCCCCTCTAAAAGACTCTGGAATACTCTCAATGAATTTCTCTGCCTTTGAGAGACCACGCAATTTAGCAATCAAATCAAGTCGAGAAGCATAATCTTTCTCCATGAATTCAAGCTTCTTGTTTGACTCTAGCCACTCCAAGAGCTACAATGCCAACAAAAAATAATACAATAAAGTTACACAATAAAAAATCACATTGTAAAACTAGAAGCTCAAACAAGGTGAATATACATTAACAATGTCAATTAACAAAATAAGGAAATATATAGTCTTTACACACATAGAATACATTTATAGATATTTTTATTTTATTTTCAGGATGAAATTTCATAGAAAAATAAATTCATAGAAGACAATAAATCAAATAACCAAGGAAAAGAAGTGCCCAAAAAAGATGCCCCAACTCCCAAGAAATTATAAGAATGAAGGAAGGAAAAGAACACCAGACAAAAGGAGGAGCAATAGCATGATCCTTCTCGCAAAGAAGCAATAATGGTTGAAAGAGCACTAGATGACTGTTCAGATAAGCCCAAAATCCAATTTTAAGGCAGTTGAAAATTGATCTGGTAAACTAAATTAAAATATAAGTAATTAGATATTTAACATTGCCCTGAGTATCAATCCACTGGCAGGCATAGGAAATGTTTTCAAGCAGGAAACTGCTAAATGAGAAAGATAGAAAGATAAACAGTCAGAGGATAATACTGAAAGCCAGCATTATTTTGCTAAGACAGAGTGTCATATTAACAATATTACTAACAGTATACTAACATACAAACACCAAATGTCAACAAAAATGAAGCAATGTTTACTTAATCAGCATAGTACTTATAAAAATTGAATTGTATAAATTGGAACAAGATATAAGTCTGATCCATTTACCTGCAAAGCCCTCCCATACATTTTACGCTTACGGAGATTAACCAAGGCCAACGAGATCTCTTGCCTGCTAAGTTCTTTCCCATCTTCAATCCACTTATCCAAAGCAGAATGAACAGACAACCCCGGAGCATTTATAATTGCCATGAATAGTTCTGACTGAGCCTTCCTACCTTGTGATTTTTTCTCTGTAGGATCAACCTCACTATCTGATAACTCCAGCTCATTGTGTGGTTTCTCAACATCCTCCTCATCATTGGCTAGGTCCATCTCAGCTTCATCATTATTTCCATGTGTCTCCTGCTCAGACAACCCTTCTTCCAAATCATCATCATCCTTCGTGCTACTTGTGTCAGCTTGTGACGAAAGTTCACGTCTGCTCACAGTAAAGCTCAGGGAACTATAACCAGTGTGGTAAAATGTCTTTGTTGACAGAACTCTGCTACATGTTATTTGAGAAGACTCATGGATACCAGTTTCATCTTCCCCACAAGCAGTTGGCAGTAGCTTGACACAAGAAGCGCGAGATGCTCCTAAATTAAATCCTTGGCTCCTACAAACAAGGCACGATAAACAGTCAGCACAAACTCTTACAGGTGTTAAAGCATGAGCAAATGCAAAGTGTGAAACTAAGACAAAACCAACAGTCTCTCTAACTTGTAAACAGGATTTCAATGTGGAGTTACATGGATCAATCAGTGCAGTTTCTATTTGGTTTCTATTTTCATTTCCTGTTTTTATAGCTTTAATTACAAAATTCAATCTGTATCCTGTTTTCAGGATTTTGTAAAAGAATTAGTGAAAACAAGAAACTGAATTTTCTTGTTTTATTTTTTTTTTTAACAGAAAAAGAAGTATTATTAGCAAAGAAGAGAATGTAAAAATTGAATTTTCTTGTTTTCATCGTTTGCTTCACAAAATCACAAAAACAGGAAACAGAGAGCACAAAAAAAAAAAAGGTAACACTTTTATAAATAAAACTGAAAATAGAATATAAAAAACAGAAACCAAACATACTCTTAAAAGTCTTAATAGTGACTACTTATATGTGACTACTTATATACGTAACTTTACCCCCTATATTATTAGCCTTATTGCAACTACAACCCCTAATTAATGAAATGCGGCACATTGCACCTTCATTTAACATGAATTATTGCAATATTCATTTTTCGTTAAAATTAATTTTCTATTTTAAAGTAAATAACATAAATTGCCAATATCATCCCACACATTGTTTCTTCCTCCTACAGTCACACCACAGGTTGTCAAGTTCTCATCTTTACAAGTTGCTCACAAAGAAGAAGCAATTCTAGGTGTATAAGCAATACATAATAGCAACAATTAAACTAAGATATAGCGTTTACACGCGTGAAATGTAATGTTGCATTTTGCTGTATAAACTCTTGCTATGAATTTAAAAAACTCAAATCCCCCCCCCCCCAAAAAAAAAAAAAAAAAAACTTAACCGGACTGAAAACACGTAAATTTTCCGTGAAGAAAAGAGAAGAACCAGAAGGGTTACGAGGGAGCAAGTAGTGACAGTGAGTTAGGAAATGGGGAACGTTGGATTTGGGAGGAATTCGGAGGGAAAGAGAGTTTACCTGAGACGAAGCGAAGCTCGACGAAGAGCCCACATGGTGACTGAAGGGAAGGGGAAAACGAACTGAAGATGTGGTAATTGGAAATGGAAAAGGTGAAGAAGCTGCAAGCTTAAACCCTAGAACTTTAAAACCCTCTCTCGATCTTATACGTAAAACTTATATTGGGTTGGGCACAGCGTGGCACGTCTACTTCGCTGTCCAGCATTTCTCACCCTCTCCCACCCTGAGATTTTTCCGAAAGAGTTATTATTATTCGGTTTAATTATCCTGGACATATTTATAATTTCTCTTAATTTTTAATTAAGTTTATATAATTTAAAAATTTATAATTAAATACCTATAATAGAAAATAATTTATAATTGAGTCTCTAATCACATTCACTATTCCAAAAATATCATAGAAACTGACATGACAAATTATGTAGGCTTTTTGACCAGAGTGTGTCACTTTTTGAAACAAAATACCAAACAGTGGCTGTTTACAAACAATTCGCTGTCTGAGGTACTTTGGGCCATGTATGCAGAACATGGCGCAAAACGATACTGCACCACCATGGTCTTCGGCCTGACACGGATGGGACAGCGGAAGCACGCGGTGGTTGGCACACGTTCAGGTCGCGCCACTCCTCGACGTGACGTGACAGAAGAAAGACACCAGCAGGATGGCGGTGGTTGGAGTTGCGCCATCCATGGGGCTCTGCCACGTGTCTCCCTTCACCCCTATATAACTGTTGCTCCCCATTCGTTCACCGTCCTAACTTCTGTTCCTCCCTCCTTTACTTGCACTTCCTCCATCTTCCTCAATTCTGTAGCACGTTGTTCTTTTCCAATTGTAAGTAATGTAATTTTACTTTTTAAATTTCTTTTTATCATTTTATTTTTTGTAGACAGATTTTATAAGAATAATTTTAATTTTATTTATGAGTTTTAGATTTTAATTAATTCATTCAGTTTATATTTTACTGTGAGTTTATTACTTATTTAAAACTTTTAAGAAAATTACAATAGTTTCTAATTTTTTTTTTGAGTTAAACTTTAAAAAATTTTATTAGGATATTTCGAAGCTTGTTAGAATATTTATTGAAAAAATATTAGAATGGTAATTAGGGTGGTAATTAACTTATTGTGTTAAAAAATATTTAATTTTTTTTATTTCAAGATTAGAATTTTGAAAAAATTATTAGACTAGACATAATATTTATAGACATGTGTAAAAAGTAATTTTTAATTTATATTAATGAAGAAATAAAGTACTAAAAAAACTAAATAAAAATAATTATATTACTATTATGTATAGAAAAGTATATAAACAATTTAATAATTAATTTTTTTTAACAGATGGCATCCAGCTCTTCTTCTTCTTCATCACGTGTCATACGGCCCAGGCCAGAAGATGTATCACTATTGACAATGCAAGAAACACACATTTCACAATATATTTGGAATGGACATCTTGATCGGGTGTTAGTTATTAGAGGAAAATCTTCTGTTCGTAATAGGGACGAGCAAATTCTTGTGCAAATTATTGCATACTTGGAGCAAACAGGATTTCTTGAAATTGCAAATTTTGAATTTTTTCAAATTGAACACATGTTGATATCTGCTCTAGTGGAGCGTTGGAGGCCGGAGACACATACATTTCATTTGCCTCCAGGGGAATGCACAATTACGCTGCAAGATGTTGCTATTCAAACCGGCCTTCGTATTGATGGAATGCAAGTTGTTGGCAATACTTCAGGGCTGTGGCAACCTATTATCCAGCAATTACTAGGCGTAACTCCCTCGTAGAGCGCTTTTCATGGTCATCGACTAAAAATGGGGTGGTTAAATACACACTTTAGCGATATAAATGACCATATTGACAATGAGGTCCAAGTTCAACAGTTCGCTCGAGCATATATTTTGCGGTTGATGGGGTCAGTCCTATTTTCAGATCATTCTAGAAACTTGGTGCCTTTAAGACTTCTTCCATTTTTAGAGGATTTCGTTGTGCTGGACAATATAGCTGGGGATCAGCTGTGCTCTCTTATTTATATCGCGAGTTGTGCAAGTGTATAGATTATAATCGGCGTGAGATTGGAGGCATGGCTATGTTGGTTCAGCTATGGGCATGGGACAGATTCCCATCAATATCCCCAACTCCTTAGTAGAGATCGCCCATGCCCCACTTGGTGCTCGGTATGACTTTTTTCCTTTTTATTTTTGTAATAAGTTTTCTGTTTAAATAATGATTGCATGTTTATAATATTTGGTTTAATATGTAAAATAACAGATGGATAGGTGGCATGACTTTTGTGGCTATACGACAAGACTTGCCATATTATCATCGCAAACTTGATCGTTTAAAGCGAAAAGATGTAAGAACATCTTATTAATGCATCTATAATTTTGACTGTATACAACTTTTAATGTTTATTATTATTAATTTACAGATTGTATGGGAACCTTATCTTGAATTTTATGGGTCACTTCAGCATATATGTCTTGAAGGCTCTCACATTTGGAGAGCTGTTGTGCCCCTTATATTTTTTCATATCGTAGAGTGGCATCAACCAGATCGAGTGATACGTCAATTTGGCTTACAACAAAGTATTCCAAACCCACCACGTCAGCCTGAACAACTTCACGATCTTACTTTGCGTGGTAAAGAAAGTGATAATTGGATGCTTCTATATGCTTCTGTTATCCAAATATGGAATGATAGGGTACAATATTTGGTAAGTAGCGATCAGCAGATGGGGTTATTAAGTGAGAATGATCCCTACATGAGATGGTATTCAAGGCACACTCGTTGCTGGATCAGTAGGGATGGTGCATGCAAAGGGCAAATAGTAAGTATTATTTCTTTTGTATTAATTAAATTAATTTTGTTATTGTTAATGGTGTATCATATTTATGTATATAATATTTTTGTCACTTTGAACAACACAACCAGTTGGAGTGAATGCATCATTTATCCTCTATCAACGACTCAACCTTTTCGATGGAGGATGTTAGAGACGTAACAGTAGAGTTATTGCAACAATTTGAGGAATTAGATAGGGTCACTGAACCTGCAGGACCCCGTATTCAACAACAACCTATTCGACAACCTGATGTGAATGTGGCAATACCTCTGACTTGGGTTGAAGGTCAGGGACTTCAACGGCGTAGAAGGCGAGAGGCAACACAAATTCATACCCTTCCTCCACTGCCTGATCGTGGTTATGGTCAATATTATGTTCCATCGGCATCATCAGCCAGTCCGATGGATTCAGGCAGTGAAAGAAGTTATTATTGGCCACCTCAGCATCAAAAAACAACAGGAGCATCCTCTTCCCATGCTGCATATCACTCATATTATCCAGACGAGGCATACGTTTCTTCTACACCAAGCCCATCAAAATTTACACCCCCTGCGTATATGCCACCAGAGTTCATGCACCTATGGAGTTTATGGATTTCTTATCACAAGAAACCCTTTAAACTCCACGTGGTGTGAATGTTGTTTCTCCACAAGGTATTGACTTGAATGAAGAATTTTTATCTGTAGTTAGCCTTGAGGACGATGAGGCTGATGTGAGAAGAAACCCACATCGTAGAGCGAAAGATAGGTGACATGGTTGTATATTGTCGCCTAACTCTCCTCATGATTGATTATGGACATATCTGCTTGTTTATTAAAGATGGGTTATTTATGTAAATGTTTAAAAAAATGTATTTAATTTTCTTATTAAATATGCATTTAATTTTTTTATTAATTTTTTACTTAAATTAAGGGTATAGATTAATCTTAACTTTTTTTTATTTTTTTATTTATTAAACATTTATTTATTAAATATGCATCATCCACAGTAAAAGTTAATACTAATATAATAAATTAATCTTAAGTTGAGTATAGTTTACTTAACTAAACTAACGGTAAATTAGAGAATGATACAAAATAAACAAGGGTATAATGGCAAGAAAATAATTGACAACTGCATCAAAGTTTTTGTTCTTAAAATTAAAACGAAATTACACAAGTGGACTTAGGATAAATTTGCATAGATATTAAAAATCTGGACTATCTATGGGAGCTTTGACTTCCAGTGAAACGAGGGCAAAGACGTCGGTTATGACCTTCCCTTTTACATATTCCACAACGTTGCCTTCACTGTGATTCTCTCAAATCCATCTCATTCCTTATACATGTGGACTTTGGCCTACCTTTAGCATGAACGGTTGATGGATTTGGAACCAATGTCCAACCAGATGTAGCTGTGATGCAATCCTCATTGCCAATTGGCCACCATTGTCCGCTATACGCATTGACAATATTTTGAATAGAGTAAACAAGATTAACTAAATTGTAGAAGTCTATACTCACAGCAGCACAGGCAGCAATGGCGTGAGAGCATGGATATTTATATGCCTGAAATTTGCCACACTGGCAAGTACCTCTCCTTAAGTTCATGGCCCACGTATGACCACCACTTTGTGTCACAGGGTTGAATGCCTCTTCAACCTCAAACCTTGTGGTCTCTATATCATATCTGCGAACTTGGTGGGAACAAGCATCCTCTTGATTCTTCTTAATAACATCGATTAACTTCTTGCAAAACCTATTTCCAGCGCCTAGCTCCGCCCTAGCCTCTGCACCTCTTTAGACAAAATACTCGACCATCCTTCCGTATGTACACTTAACCAATGCAATTATTGGCAAATTTCTAGCACCTTTTAAGACTTTATTCACAGCCTCTAATAAGTTTGTTGTCATATGGCCATATCTACGTCCTTCTACCTCATATGCTTGACCCATTTCTCCTTCGGTATGCTATCGATCCATCCTTGAATTTCAGGACTAGTTTGACGAAATTTTTCTAAATTCCTATCAAATCGGTGCATGCAAGCCGTATACCCTATATTATCACAAATAAAATGTTATCTTTGAAAGAAACAAAATTCATAGATATAATATTAAAATTATGAAAATTTACTTCTTACCAAGTTTCAATAGATCTTGCTTTAATTTTGTATTCTTGAACTTGTGGTTGAAATTGCTAGCAATGTGGCGAATACAGTACACATGATATGCAGATGGAGGTTGCCAACCGAGGTTTTCATTTGCCACAACTCCTTTTATACTTGCATGCCTATCAGAGATAAGACACAGACCTTGTTTTCTTGTCACATATTGTCAGATGTTTCCCAAGAACCATGACCAAGCATCTAAAGTTTCTCCTTCAACAATAGCAAAAGCAATCGGTAAAACGCAATTGTTGCCATCTTGTGTAGTGGCAATTAAGAGTGTACCACGATACTTTCCATATAGAAATGTGCCATCAACTTGTATAATGGGTTTGCAAAAATTAAAAGCATCGCAACATTGCTTAAATGTCCAAAATACTCGATGAAATGTGCGAAATCGAGTGTCTACTTGATCATTGACAATAAATTCGGTTGTCTCTATTTTGTACACGTAGTCTGGTGCAAACATCTGCATATTTGCAAGCCATCCAGGAAGCATTGCAAATGATTCATCCCAATCACCAAACACTTTTGTTATTGCTTTTTGCTTTGCCTTCCAAGCCTTCCGGTATGATACTTGAAATCCATATTGACTGCTAATTCTTTCTCTGATCAAGGAAATTGGAATTGATGGTTCCAATTTAATCAACCCTATCATAAATTAAGCAATCAAGCTTTTATCAATAATAAAAGTTAACAACCATAAAATATATAATTTATATATTGTTTAGTGCCGTACCTAATATATTTGCGCGGATAAAATTTGAATCCAATTTGCAATGATCTTGAGATAGCATAGGATTAAGACAAATGCGACGACCACCCCATTTAGTAATTTGCCACTTGTTCGTCTTTTTTTCCTAAAATTGCCCTAATTCGCCAGGGACAACCTTCTTTGTGTCTTATGCATTTTGTGTAGAAAATTGTCGGTGTTGATTCAACCACAATATATGTTTGATGGATTTTCATAGAGTAATGCCTAACAGCCATTTGTATAGCTTCTTTGCTATCAAATTGTAAACCAACGTATAGCTCATCTCCAATACGCTAGGAACCAGGCATATCCAACCCAGAAAATTCCTCCATCTCTTGATTCGGGTGATTCCAATTGATATAATTATAATGTGGAGATGCACTCCAAAATGGAGATTCCATCAAATGTGTTACACCTATAAAAATATCATCAAATCATTAAAAAAGTTCTATTTAAATTATAGTATATACAAATACTTAATTAAAAACTTACCTTCTTGTCGCGAAATTTGCTCTCTAATATACAACGAGGATGCAACAGGAGAAACTGCAATAGCCAAAGAATCTAATTTAGCCTCAGATTCAGAAGAATCACCATCAGGAATTTCACTTTCATCATCTTCATTTTCATCTGAGGATAGATTTCTAATGTAATCTTCATCATTATCTTCATCTTCATTGTCAAATGCAATAATAGAGTGATCTCTACGAGCAATAGGCATCAATGAACTACCTGCAACATCAATCTCGACATATAATTCGAGCACCGTCAAAGAAGACTGTTGCTCAAAGGTGCTAATCATGCAATCAACATCATCATCATCAACTATCTCAAGAGCAGTATATGTACTACTTTCTCGAGCAATTGGAAATCTATAAGTGAGACTGGAAATTGTTTGATGGGGCTGAAGCTTTAATTTAGCGGCAATTTTTTTCTTTAATGCATTATAACTGACACCTTTCTTTATTCTAATTAATCTTTTATCACCTTCAAAAGTACATCCTTGCGATTCATCAAATTTTCTACCATTCCAGTATATAAATACATTAAAAGTACTCATTTTCTTGAAATAACTAAAAAGAAAATACTACTATAAATTAATTTGACAAAAAAATAGAACCTAAAAAAATTCAAAGATTTAGAGTAATATAGGCTAAAATTGAGAAATAAAAATAATTAAACACTGCAAAGAAAAATAAAAAAATTTAAACAAAATAAAGCTTTAGAAATTTAAAACACTGCAAACAAAACAAACAGCCGTGGATTTCAAATCGAAAATTTTAAAAGTACATAAAAGCTGGAAAATTCAAAATCTCAAACAAAAATAAAGATGGCAAAGTGATAATGGTTGCACGAAATAAACGAAATAAGCTCAGGGGGTATATATAGGCGAGGATTGAGCAATTGGACACTATTGGCACGTGAGACGAGGAGAAGTTGGCGCAACTTGAACCAGCGCCAACCGTCACATGTATCGAGTGGCGCAACTCCAACCACCGCCATCGCAGGAGCTGTCAATCAGGTCTGAAGGTGGTGCAACCTGAACCTGCGCCAGCCATCCTGTCAGTCACTGTTGATGTTAGCGCATTGTCAAGTTGCGCCATGTTTGCCTAAATCCACCCCAAACAGCAAAATTGTTTGTAAACAGCCACTGTTTGATATTTTGTTTCAAAAGGTGGCACAGTCTGGTCAAAAAGCCAATTATGTAGCCTCACTAATATATGTCATCATGCCCGTTTTCTTCTAGTAAATAAAAATTAATATTTCTCCAAAAACCCATATTGATCCCCACCAAACAAAAAAATTGTTGTCCACCATGCCAACATCATTCCCCTTCTCTCTCCATTGAAGCTTTCCATGGAACATTCAGTCCATTTTGCAATAAAAAACGCCAGTTTGAAGTCATGCAGTTCTAGAAGAAAGTATTGCTATTGTGGAGATGAACTATTGGCCCAAATCTCAAATACAATCATGAATCCTAGAAGGAGGTTCATTACTTGTCCTAACTACTAGGTTTGACACTTGAAATATTGTAGATTGTATTATGATTCTCTATATGCAACGACAGTTGGTTTTTTCTTTTTTTTTTTCTTTTTTGAGTGTAGAAGCCAACAAAATATAAGATTTTCTAGTGGATTGATGATCTAGTTGATGAAGCAGTTACAATATTGTTTGCACACCAGGAAAAGAAAATAAAAAAGTTAGCTTTTAATATTGGAAGGCTAAAGGCTGATAATAGAAGATTGGAGCTAATATTGGAAGATTGGAGGCTGACATTGTTCAATTGAAGACTAATTATTAGAAGATAAAAAAATATTAGATGTTTTTGTTCATTTATTTTGTAACTACTATGATTGTAGTGTTATATTGTGATGTTGCAAACTCAAAAAAAAAAAAAAAAGGAACCAATGACATCTTTGAAATTTTACAATAGGATATCTGGAAAAAATAAAAAAAAGAAGCAAATAATTGTAGTGTTAGGATTTAAGATTTAGGAAGAAATTCTCGTTATTCCATAATTTTGATTTTGATTTTGGACTTATGAAATTTCTTTGATTATTATGTTATAATTTATTTGATTTTAATTAATTTTGTAATTAAATCCTTTTGAACATATTTTAAAATTTAATTATGAGAAGGACAGAATTGCAAATAAAATATTTATGACATCTAAACTTATGAATTAGCAATATTTTGGTTACTTGGCATTTTATAAGTGGTCCATGTAGGAAGGATACTGAAACCCTTACAATTCCTTAGGCACCAGAGCAACCACCCTTTTTTCCCTTCTTTCATTCAACTCTCTCAGCCCTCCTTTTCTCTTCTCAATTCTTCTTCTCCTTCCTCTTCTTCCATTTTTTTTTTCTTTTTCTACATTCAACTATCAATCTCTTCTAATTTGTCACAAAATCTTGACGCCCATTAGCTTTCAAAGGTCGAGGTAATTCTAAATCTTTTTCTTAGGAAGTTTTTTTCTTCAAAGCTTGTGAGTAGTAAAAATAGTGACATGAGTGAATGTTTGGAGATTTTGTGTAAAAGTCTAATAAGTTAGGAGGTTGAACACTAAGTTATGTTGGGTTAGCTAAACTTTGAGATCCACTCTAAATTCTTAAGAACCCTAGATCTTAAAATCTGGGTATTTTACCCAATAGTTTTACTAATTGTTAATCTATCTCTAAATAAAATGCTTAAAGTTATTTATTTATGGAATGTGAGTTTTACACTTTACGAGATCTAGTGGATAACTCTAATCCCTTTGAAAACAGTAGTGAGTTAATAGTTAAGAGCAAATTTCATAGGAGAGTATGAATCCTTAGGGTTAGTTTTTGGTATGGTTCTTTGTTTAAATTATTTAAGCCTATTAAATATATTTGCTTCTGATTAGATTCTTTGGATACTTTAACGGTTACTCTTCTTAGAGCTACTTGGGAGCAATTGGATTGGTTTTTTGTATGAATGAGATATATGAATAGGTTTCTACTTATAACATATTAAAAAGGTATAGAATAGATGAACTATGATTTCAATCGATTTCTTTTAGTGATTGAAATATAGTTAAGTTGTTTCCTTTTATTTTAAAACACTCGTGTATCTTTTAGTTTCTCCTTCTTGTCCGCTACACTTATATGTCGTTAATAAGTCTGTGTGACTCACCCTTTTATATATTAACATACATGCAGGTTGATCAATTGACGGATATTGTTGGCGCTCCACTATAGTGTGGGTGGATATTGTCATTTCTGATTCTAGAGTCTGCAGCTATAGGTTCTGTATGACTTGATCTAGTTGTTTAAAATAAACTGGAGATGTAAGATTCTTTGGTAATAATCATCAGCTAAGGTTACGGATTAGATATGTTTTTATATGAGATGTTATCGTTTGTGGAATAGATTATATTGTCAGGCTAGCCAGACTATATTAAATTTGATATAATCTGAGCACCGGTCATGAATCCTAAGATGGATCATGACATATATGGAAGGGCTTAGGTGTTCTATAAAAGTGAATATAGTGTATGATTTTTATGAAAATATAGGGCATGTCTTGCTCTTATGTATTTAGAGCTGAGAATGTTTTACAAAGTGGATAATTCAAATGTTTTGCTTTCATGGATTTGTTCTGTAATGTGATATTTTTTGTATGAAATGAAATGAAATGATATAGCCACTTATTAGTCAAATTTGTCAATATTTCACCTATATATAATTATTTGGTTATGCAACACAATACATAAATGGACAAATGGAATTAGGAAATAATGGATCCCATATGATAAATTTACTAATATTCAAAAGAGAGTATGTTTATCAGTAGGTACACAATATTTAATAACATAGTTAATATCCCACCTATATATCTATTAGTCACAAAAAGATAGCTAACAAAATGGTCCAACACATAGTGGCCACATGACAACAAAATACATTGGAATGCAAAAAGTTACAACTCATATCCAACAATTTTCTAAAGTCATTGAATAAAAAATCTTCCTTTCCAAGGTTATCACTGGATGCTTGGTGTAGAGTTAGTGAGATCGATTATCTCAATCTTTCCTAGGTTTTTTTTTCTTTTGTTGTGGTTTGCTTGATTCTTCCACTAGTTCTATATCTGAATACCATTGGAAGGGATGTACTTTGTTGTGAGTCCTCTCCTTGTATTGCAGGGACTTAAACTCCTTCATTTGTTCCAGCATCTTTCCCTTTTCCTTTTTCTTTCATTGGTGCAAGGATGTTGTAGTCCCTGTAATGCAAAATAATGTACAAAGCATTTAATGAAAAATAAGTGCAAACCCTAAACCTGTAATGAAAATAACTCACATACTAGCTTCAAATCCATTACCATTTGGTGCAGATCCAATAATGGTAGCTAGAGCAAATGAAACAATAAGGTCTGATACCTTACGGTGTGGACGTGCATCAGCTAAAGGTGTACGATTTGTTACAACAACATCTTCCCACTCTTGTCTCTTTTCCTCTTCCTTTTCTAGATCCATCAATAGATACAAATCCAACAACAGCAGCAGCATGAGATATTGATCCAATAGCAATAACAGTAATAGCAGCTGTAGATCCAATGACACCAGGAGCAGGTGCAACTCCAACAATAGTAGCAGCTGCATTGGGTGTAGATGTAGGTATAGGTACAACTCCAGTTCCTAAAATTGAAAATATTAGTAAAACATATATACAATGATTAGCTAAGGGTAGTGCATATGAAATCTCATCATATCAAAATAAAGCACAAGGGCAAAAAATAGAGCATTAATATATATCAAAGCGTAAGTTTCACATTCCATAAACTATAATACATAATGTAATGAAGTGTAATAATGACGCATGGCTACCCCATGGCCTTCATAATACCGGCACAAATACAATAGAGTTCCAACATATCATAAAAATAGATGAGGAAAATAGAAACTAGAGCAAACTACTAACCTAACACCATCATAGTCATAGCAGCGGATGTCCACAAACTCATCCCTCAGCCCTCCAAGCGTCGTGACCCAAAGTGACTGCATCCCCTAGCTCCTTGCCTTTGGGAACGAAGGGTGTACAAATAATGTGTGGGTGCTTACTGAGCACCACCACACGGGGAGCATGATTGGACTCAGCTGCCGGTGGGGTACGACTGGTAGCAGCAATGTTTTGAAGATGGCTTATAGCCGTGGAAGCATCCATAGAGGGGTCCTCCTCATGCATGGGGCTGGCACCTAGGTGGTACTTGAGAATCGGGGGTAAGACTGCCATTAGGACCGGGGTAGTAGTCAAACTCAACTCGATAATTGGGATGGCAAGTTGGGGCAACCTCTCCACAGAATGCAGTCTAAGAGACTCAGGCTTCATCTCGATATTCGATAAAGGAGACAGTGGAAAGTCCCAAGGAGCTAATGGCTGAGCAGGGGGTGCTTCGGGAATGATGGCAGGGACTAGCGGAAGATCTAGCTCTGCTAACTTGTGCATACGACCAAGGTGGAAGTATATATGGACAATCGTGGCAGTCATTGCTATGATTGCATTTGCGTCTGCATCATAGAACCACTCATACTCTAGTGGATCCATGATCCACTCCACCAAGTGCGTCGTTAAGATTTGGTGATGATACGAAAAATAAATAAAGGTGAGAAATAATATTTCTCAGTAGGACTCTAACTTGATGCAATATGTCTTCATTATCATTCTAGCCATTACAGGTTTGCCCAAAAAATTAGTGAGCATGCATGTGGTCTAATTATTGGGATTTTTGAAAAAATAATTATTCGAAGTGGGTTCCGTTTTAAATATACGTTCTTATCATGGCAATTACATTACTATAGACATAAAGAGGATATATAAATAGAGACATCATGCATAAACATCTTGACATTTTCTTTTCTTAGGTTGGATCGAAGCCCCTTTCTTTCATTAAACTTTGACTTTATCATGAATCTTTTATTTACCATCCTCTTAATTTGAATGGTAATAAGCTCATATTGTGGCTATCGTCACTATAAATTCCTGGAACCTTTGTTGGAGAGGGGGGAAAATATCCTTCACCTTCTATTATCGAAGGATCACCTAAAGCTTAAGGATCACTTTCCTTTGTGAAGGATCATCTCCTCTTATCTTGTCTTTGAAGGTCACTTTCCCTTTTGAAGGATCACACCCTTAGTTCTATCTTATCTTGATTAATGCATATGATGCTAAAATTATGCTAAGTCCATAATTTTTACGGAAATCCAGTAGCAAAACGGCTAGACCGAAGCTTCCCCAAAATTTGCCAAACAAAGAATTTCAATTCTCAATCATAATTATGCATCTAACAACATCATAATCATCACAATCAGCATAGTCATGATCATCATCATTATCATCATACTTGCACATAGAGACATGATTCACAAGTAAAATCTTATAAACTTAGCTTAGTAATTTAGGTGTAAGCTTTTAATTAGATTTTCATCTTGTGCCAATCTTTTATCATTCTTGAAGGCAAGTTTTTGCTACTTCTCTTTTAAATCTTTGTATTTGAATTATGAAGTCTCAATGCTTTAAGTTAAGGGTCTTTGGGGTCCTTAAATTTGTTTTTCACTTTACCTTAACCGAATTTATATTTTCACTATAGGTAGTAACATAAAAATTTTACCATAATTTTATCTTTTATTGTTTTAAATTGATTTTTTTTAGGATTATTGTTGACTTTTCTCTAATTACTGAGCTTTTGCTTGAGATTAGTTGATTAATCCTTGACTAATCACTAATTTCTCTATTTAGTTAGTGACATTAAGCTAATTAGCTTAGGCAGAATTGGGGATGTTACAGTGTCCATATTCCTTGCACTTTCTACATATAACATATGTATTTGTCCTCTTTAATTTGGTTTGATATCGATCCTTGGCAAGTTCCCTTCTATTGAGCTTTTTTAGTCTACCAAGTTTCTTTCTATTTAGTCAAGGAATGATAGCATCAAAGTTCATTTTTGGCCACATGTTTTCCCGATTTATTGGATATACCACATGGCCATAACAAGCTAAATAAGCTTCTAGGGTGTAATAGTTACTGATAAAATCCTCTAGATTTGTCCCATTACAAAATATGGCATCACAAGCATGTTCATAAGGCAAACTTGTGAGGTCGTAGAACCTACAACTACAACTTCCACTATGTAAGTCAACCACAAATTTCTCATGAATATGCCTATTGCTGTGTGCCACTTCAAACTTCGATTCATAGCCTATTTAGAGGTTCGATTTCTAGACTTCATCACCTCACCATCTAACCTCTTCTTTGGCTTCTGCAGGATTTTCCCTATGTACTTCTTACTCATTTTTTTTTTCAGTAAACCTCTCCATCCAATAACACCTAATCCACTCGAACATTGTAAGGATAGGTTGGTCTCTTGTTTTAAGAATCCTAGCATTGAATGCTTCAAAGATATTGTTCATCAACATATCACTTTTTGAATAAAAACTAAAATGTGATTTTGTCCATACATTAGAAAGCAGTGTAGCTAATTTCTCATAATACTTTGCCTTTCTGCTTTCTAATTACTTCAGTTTCTTATCCCATTCTTCTGCAAATGTTGCTTTTGCTATAAAAAGGATTAAATCTCTCAAAAGAGTCCCTCTTCCATAGACCTTTTTGCAATTGGCATATAAATGCCTAAGATAGAATCTATGTTCCACCTTTTGTAACATCCCCAATTTCATGTCGTGCTAAATTATCTTAGTAACCCTGAGTAATTAGGCACTTAATGAGAAATTTTGAGATTAAGGCTTAATTAAGGGGTTGACTCAGATGAGAAAAGTCAAGAGAATGCTTAATCAAGATTAGATAATCTCTAATTAAGCAAGTCAGAGCCCCTATAGTTTACTTAAGCACTAATCATCCTTAATTAGCCTAATTGGGTTTAATTAAGGTTAATTAAGCTTAATCACAAGATTTATTTTTGCTAATCAAGTTCTTGTGTGTTAATCACTAATCCTTGCTTAATCATCTTAATTAAGTTGTATGAGCATTTAATCACATGATTAAATTCAAATTTAGTCAACTAGACAATAAAGTAAAGAGTGATGTCATAAAAGCATAAAGCATTAGACAAGAGTGCTTTATGTAAGAGTTTGGCCATGTTTTGTCTCCCTGTCATCCACTTTGTCCCCTTAATCACTAATTAACACAAAATTAAGCAAAATATCTCACTCTCCCTCCCTTAATGAAGACGCCATCTTCTCTCTCTCCCTCCCTCATTCATTTTCATTTTCACTCATCCTATTCTCTCTCTTCAAGCCAAATTCTCTAACTTCTCTCTAAACACTTCTTCATCTTCTTCATCTTCCTCTTCCTTTCTCCACCATCACCACCCTAAACCACTCACTTAGCCCTTCAAAGACCTCATCTTTGGGTCTTTGGAGACAAGATCAAAACACTACAACCTCCATTTCCACAAGATTTCAAGAGCTTCTCCTTCCTTCTTGCAAAACCGCCACCTTCATCATCAAGAGGAGTCATCATCTTCATCTTCCATTTCTCTTGTTTTGCGCCATCTTCAAGAAAGGTAGTGATCTTCATCTTTTTCATTTTGTTTACTCAAGAAAGCTTGGAGCTTGGTTC
This sequence comes from Pterocarpus santalinus, assembly GCA_031439595.1. NCBI lineage: Eukaryota > Viridiplantae > Streptophyta > Magnoliopsida > Fabales > Fabaceae > Pterocarpus > Pterocarpus santalinus. The sequence goes on from CM062523.1 coordinate 24,445,089, forward strand.
TTTCATGACCAAGATTTCTAAGTGAAAGCTTGAGAAGATCCTTCATGCTCTTCAAGAGCCAAAGTTTTCATTTTTAGTAAAATATGTTCTTGATGTTCTTCATGTGTTCTTAAGTTTCCTCTTTTGGAAAAATATATTTTTGATGTTCTTCATGTGTTCTTAAGTTTCCTCTTTTGGAAAAATATGTTCTTGATGTTCTTCATGTGTTCTTAAGTTTCCTCTTTTGTTGGTAGCTTGCTTAAAGTTGTTCTTTCCTTTTTATGATGAGTTGATGATTAGAAAAGCTCCACCTTTTTATGTTCCCATGATTTGATGAGACTTTGAACATTCTAAAAGCTTAAAACTTTAAAAAGTTTGCTTCTTGACACACTTAAAGTGGCACAAGTTTTAGTGCCATCATAAAGTTTTCTTTTGTTTTGTTTTGAAGACGAGAATGCATGTAAAAGTCTAAGCTTTTTGGCATAATAAGCCTTTTTGAGTTAGAAAATGATATCTTGTCACTTTATGTCTTAGAAATCAACCTTAAAGAAAAGACCTTTTATAAAGTTTCAAACTTTAATAAAAAATGAGACCTTTAAGTCATAAAAGTGTTGTTTTATAACAATTAATTCATAAAGTTTCAATCTTGAACCAAAACAATGCTTAAAGGTGAGAGCTTCTATAAAAATTAAGACTTTTTAACCTTAAAGTTAATATTTCATGTCACTAGTTGATAAAGTAGGGACCTTTTTATGTAAAGATAACTTTAAGTCATAAAGTTGAGGCCTTAATGGTCTTAGAATGATTAAATGAGTCAACTTTTATAAAGAACAAGACTTTTAGTGGTAAAGCTAGTAACTTGCATCGTTATTTCATAAAGATCTAATCTTTAAGATAAAAGCTTGAAGCTTTGTAACTTGGTTAAGTTAAAATTCACCCTCGGTGTTTAGTGAACATGGTGTTGTTGGGTTCATGATGTGGTTATGTGTTGTCATGACCCAAGATTAGAAGGATCTCGAACTCCTTAGGAACAGAAGTATGATTAGGGCCTCTGAACATACCATGAACCTAGGAATCACTAAGTGCACTATACCGAGGAAAGGAAACAATCACTTAACGTAATTAAATTTGAATAAGTGTTCCATAAGACATGAATTCAAGTAAAGAATAATTTCATGCAAGAGCTAAGTAACTAAAAGACCATATACATATGTCTTAACTGCGTGATACTCTCATAGGTAACCATGGAAAATCATGTGATGATTCATAATATTCTTCACAAAGAATAACACAACTATAAACCCCTTTAGGGTATGAATGTGTGATGCCATACGACATGATGAATGACAAGTTGGGTTGAGCTTTGTCTCATGATTAGGTGATGAGTGTGATGATATGGTGAACTATTGGTTGAATGTTGATGATTGGCATTTTGGGGAAGCTCCGGTCTAGTCGTTATCTTAGGATTTAGTCAAAATTATGGACTTAGTCATATCATTGCATGTATCTAGTCAAAGAAGTGTTATGCATGTAAAGTATAAAGATAAGAAAAGAATCAATGGGACATGACCCTTCAATCACTTCGGTAAGCGAAGTGAGAGATGACGATCCACAAAGACATAAGGAACCTCTATGAGGGAGGCAAGGGTGACATGGAGGACCCTCCAACTTAGAGGTAATCAATATCAGCTTAGTCTGATTTGGTTAGTATTGTGTGACGACGGTCACGGAATGAGTTCATGTCCAAAAGCAGTCTATTTCAAAGAAAAGTAAAGAATGTTAAGCACGTGCTAAAAAGGAAAGTTAATTCAAAAGTATAACCATGGTTAAATTGATGATGATGTATGTCCTTGCATGTACTTATGTTGCCCATTTGCATTATGAATGTTTACTCTATCTTTCAGTATGTATGTTAGATTATGATGATGTAATATGATGTCAAGTTTCAAAGCAACCCGCTTCGGGGTCTAAGTTTTCAAAACCATTAAAAATTGAACTTATATCTGTCCACTATTTTTATAATTAAACTCGAAGTGGCTGGGACGATGACGATGACACTGTGTTTGTCTAGTCGCGGTCCTACTGAGAAATTTAGTATTTCTCATTCCTACGTTTCCCGTGTCGTCTTCAGAGGATGTCGACGTCGGGCACGGTGGTGATCTACATTGAGTACCCGGTGTGGCATTGGCGCTTTGACCCGATGCTGAACGCCTCTGTCTTTGTCGGCGCAAAGAATGAGGGTCTACATCTTCCACAATCACCAGTTTCAGACTCCCGTGATGAGCCCATTTTTCCGGCCGCATCAGCCATTTGGCGAGGTTACTATGGATGACATCCGCCCCTACTTTCAGCCACCGAGATACCTCACCGATGATGATGAGACTGACTCGGATACCCGTTTGACTCCGACTGTTTCACTGGATTCCGACCCCTTGGAGCCATCTTATCCGAGCTTCATGTGGAGACCGATCCGTCTGAGCCCCTCTATCCGACTCATTCTAGGGGATCTCACCGTTCGGGTTCATTGCAGCCTTCGGTGATTCGTCTATCTTCTGATTCTTCTGCTTCATTTGCTGGCCCAGCTTCACCCCCGGTTCGCGGGCGTGGGTTCATTCGTACCCGTGCTATGCCCCGTGGGCGAGGACGTGCTCGAGGAGGGGGACGTGGCGGTACTTCTCCCGGTGGATATGGGAACGGTTTCCTCCTGCCAGATGCTTGATGTGGCGACTGCATGCGAAGCCGAGCACGAGGATAGCCCCTTTTGGTTGTAGTTATAGGGTTATCATTCTGTTGTATGGCATGCTTGGGTAGTAGGATTTTCTGATGTATTTCCTTTTATAATGTATTGGTAGGCCTTTGTGTAGGGCCGACGATAGATATCGGACCCATTATTATCTTATGTATGACTCTGGTATGACTATTATTGTATTATCATGGATGGCCGTGGAATGAATGGTACCTTTATCTAAAATTGTGGTTACTCTTATGGTTTCTATGCTTGTTAAATGCGATGTATGTATGGGATAGTGGTGTTGCTTTATATGTTCACGATGTGCTCATGGCTCTCGATTTCAAAAATGATTCACTTGTTCTGTAGAAAAAAATTTACCCCTATTTTCGGTACAAAGTAATTTCTAAAAGATAATGTTAGTTCCACGAGCAAAAGTAACAACTAGTAATTCCACAATATGACTTAAGCATAGAATGGAACTATTAAGGTGTTACACCTTTGGCATCATCTCCTCAAAAACTTGAACAAAACCCTATAAATATATCATAGATAGTATATCAGTATGCAATAAATACTTATTTTACTTAATTAGTATCTAGGTCCCTATAGTTTGTAAAAATTGTAATCAGGTCCTTATAATTTAATTACAAAATTCAATCAAGTCCCTATAGTTTTATTACAGATTCAATCAAGTCCCTATAGTTTTATCACAAAATTCAATGAAGTCCTTATAGTTTTGCTAAGAAATTCAATCAAGTCTTTATCTTATATTAGCACCTAATCTAATATGCTGTCACCAAGTTACTGTAATTACTTTATAACTTCAATCTGATACATGCAATCAAGTCCTTATAGTTTTATTACAAATTCAATCAAGTCCCCATAGTTTAATCACAAAATTCAATCAAGTCCCTATAGTTTTACTAAAAATTCAATCAAGTCCACAAATTTCTAATATCAATAGCCAATCTGATATGCATTCACATATCTTATGTGCATTCAATTTTAATGCAGGGCCTAATTACAACAATATGATATATGCAATCACTTAAAATTAAAGAATTTGATGAAATAACTTCAAAATTAAACTAAATTAAATATCAAATATAATATAATACATATTCAAGTACAATAACTTAAACATAAACTAAAAATAACTTATTGTTTGTTAGTCAAATATCAATACCCATCTCCTGTTAAGTATTTCTTACAAAAGCAAGTCTAAAAGCCAGCCCCATCGGTCCTCAGTTTATACCTCAACAGCAGGAATAATGAGTGGGAAACAGTTGTCATTTGGGTTTCTACCAATAGCAGCCAAAAATTGCTGGTCATATTCCCTTTTCAAACGACATCTATCTAGACCAATTGTTGGCCTAAAAGTAACCCAAAACCCTCTTTTAACAATGTCTAAGAACATATACAGTCTCATGAATCTTAGTTAATGAGTAAGTGATGGCCTATCAACTTTCACTTGAAGACTAGATCTTGGCTTTGTCCTCCTAACTTCCTCATAATAATCCCATATCTACCAAGGGACTTGTCCACTGTGCGCCGGTCATGGCCTAGGATGGGTCATGGGAAAGTTGGTATCAGAGTCTAGGTTTCCCTATGTACCATGGAGCAAGTGTCTTTTAGTGGGATCACGATTATGCAAATGGAAGCTGACCTATTTTCACAAGGCGTGATGCTACCAGAGGTCTTTAGGATTGTCATTCTTGTGTTTATACGTCAAGTTATATGCACTTCAGTGCTCTCGCATCTTGAAATTCAATCAGGTTTTGACTTTAATAATTCTTCCCTTAGGTGAAATGCCGCCTAGAACTCGCACTCGTGTTATAAAGACGGAAGTCCATGAGGCTTTTGTTGTTGAATCTGATCAGGCCCCTTCTCCTCCATCTAAAGGGAGATGCAAGGTCAAGGAAGGGGTCGTGGAAGACTGGCTAGACAAGCAGAGGAGCCTGTTCTAGATGATGAGCCAGTTAATTTAGCAGCTGAAATGAGGGAAGTCCATGAAACTCTTAACATTCTAGTAGAACTCTTAGCCCAGCAAAGGAGGGGGAGCCACAACCCCATGTTGAGCCAGCCCCACTTGTTAGGGGGCATTATTAGCCTCATGCGAGGGTAGAGGTGCAGATTGAATCCTTCCTCAAATTGATCCCCCTGAGCTTCTCCAGGAATCTTCTGATGGATGATCCACAATAGTTCATTGACCGTACTAACAAGGTCCTTAGAGCCCTTAGATGTTCGAGTGAACGAGCGATGAAATTGTTAGCTTACAACCTGAATAGGCATGCAGAACAATAGTATGCAACCCTTCTTGGAAAAAGGGATGCTTCTAGCTTACCTCCCCTTACTTGGGAGGAATTCACTGAGATTTGCATGATGAGGTTCCTCCCTATCTATAAAGGAGAGAAGTATATTGCTGATTTTAAGAGACTGAGGCAAACCCCTGGGATGTCTGTAGCAGAATATGAGGAGCAATTCATTAATTTATCCCAATATACAGATCATCTAGAATCAAATGAGACCGTGAAGGCTAGGAGATTCGTTCGAGCCTTAGCTAACCCCTTATTCTCCAACCTACCTCCTATGATTGGAAGAATGTCATATATTGAGATCATGGACGTTGTCTACAGTCTTGAGATTAGGAGAGAAGGGCGGAGAGTTGCCAAGGAGTTAGGTAAGAAGCAAAAGATGAACGGAACCTTTTCTGGTGGATCTAGTTCTGGAAGAGCCCGGGTTATCAGGGCTGACGTCAGGCACCATCAGGCAGGGCTAATTCTTTTGGCCTTGTTTCGATGAGTGTATTTGCCTCAGGATCCTAGGCTGATAGTGTGTCGTATTCAGGCATGCTCGGGACATTCGAATTTTTCGAGGCAATCGTGTCATTTTTGTGGAAACTACCACTTAGGCCATGTCATCTAGCCACTAGAGCTTGTTTTGGGTGCGAACAGTTAGGACACCTCAAGAAGGATTGTCTCGACTCTAGGGGAGCTTTTAGATAGAGTTTTGCACATCTCGCAGCACCCGCATTATCCTACTCAGCTTTATCTCCAAGCGGTCCATCTGGGCCCATAAGTAGAGGATCAAGCAGGGGAGCTAGTAGTAGAGGTCTTAGTGGCATAGGATAGGGGAGAGGCTAACTTAGAGTTTTTGCCTTGACAAGACGAGACGCTCAAGCTTCAAATGTTGTGGTGGTAGGTACTTTGCATGTCTATTCTTGCAAGGCTTAAGTGTTGTTTGACTCGGGCTCTACTCACTCATATGTGTCCCTATATTTTGCCTTTTGCTTTGGCAGGCAACTGGTGATAATAGACCACCTGTTTTGGTTAGCACCCGAATGAGGGAACCCTTAATTGTCCAACTAATATCCCTATCATGCATAGTTAGTGTTAATGGAGTGGATACACTGGTCGATTTAACGCTATTGGAGATTATGGACTTTGATGCCATCTTGGGCATGGATTGGTTATCTTCATGCCATGCCACAGTGGATTGCTACTCCAAGCAGTGAAGTTTGAGGTTCTAGATGGACCATCTTTTGTATTCTGGGGAGATAGCTGCTTGACCCCTACCAGTTTAATCTCTTTTATAGGTTCCATGCTCTTAATGAATAAGGGGAATGAAGATTATCTTGCAATGTTTCGGGATGTTAAGCTTGTAATGTCGAGTCTTGACTAGGTGGTCAGGGAGTTCCTAGAGAAATTACCGGGAATGTCTCCCGATAGAAAGATTGAGTTTTGCATAGATCTAGCTCTAGATGTCCAACCTGCATCCATTCCTCCTTATTGTATGGCTCTAGCTGAATTATGGGAATTAAAGGTTCAATTGCAAGATATGCTAGAGAAGGGCTTTATTCGCCTAAGCATGTTACCATGGGTTGCTCCAGTGCTCTTTATAAAGAAAAAGGATAGGACAATGCAGTTATGTGTGGATTATAGACAACTTAACCAATTAACTGTTCGAAATAATTATCCATTATCCAGAATTGATAACTTGTTTGATCAACTCCAAAGGGCATCATGCTTATCTAAGATTGATCTCCGTTCTGGGTGTCACCAGCTGAGAATTCGGGAAGAAGATGTTCCCAAGACCACATTCCAAACTCGTTATGGACATTACGAGTTCTTAGTGATGTCTTTCAAGTTAATCAATGCTCCAACTACTTTCATGGATTTAATGAACTGTGTGTTCAAGCCCTTCCTAGATCACTTCCTGATTGTCTTTACTGACGACATCTCGGTATATTCCAAGAGCAGGGAAGAACATGAGTATCACCTAAGAATTGTCATGCAAACCTTGAGAAATCACTAGCTCTATGCTAAGTTTTCTAAATGTGAGTTTTGGTTAGATCAAGTGACCTTACAAGGTCACATGGTATCTAAATAGGGGATTATGGTGGATCCTAGGAAGGTGGAGGCTATTCAGAAGTGGCTAAGGCCCACAAACATGACAGAATTCTGTAGCCTCTTGGGTTTGGTGTAACACCTTACTAGACAAAATATTATGCTTAAGTCATAATATGTTACCTAATAAGTTATTATGTGTAGCTGTCTAATTAAATTCTCTCTCTCTTTTTTTTTTCACTGTCAATTACCCATACAGAGTTAACTATTCACTTAATAAATTTCCGTTTGACTGCGGAATAAGTATTAGACAATAGTTGTAGCAGAAATAAAGTAAAATAAATAAAACTATGGAATAGATGGAATTACTGAAACTACATCAGGTACGCAGGTACATAAACATCTATTTTCAAAGTTGTCAAAAGATACATAAAACAGTATAGAGTAATAAAATGAGGCCGCTAAGACAAAATAATTGGCCTATCGCTATAATCAGAACCCTAACTAGTCCCCACTAGACATTTCATGTATCAACCATCTACATATAACGTCCACTAAACTATCGCCTATTGCCCAAAAATGCCAATACGGGGCCATCCTATATATATCCTACTACTGCACTGCATAGGCACTCTAGGTGGATTCCGAGGAAAGGAATCCATTCACCATACCGGCATCAGCAGGAGTATAGTCCACACTCAGGGCAGAAGACGAGGAAGACGAACTTGCCGCCTCTGACGAATCCTCCTCTGACATAGAGGTAGAGGGGATTTGCTATGTGGTGAGGCTGGCGGAGCCATGGGAGCTGCAGTTGCTACCGGTGCTACTGTTGTTGCTGCTGCTGCTGGAAGAGGCGGGAATGGATGTGCCATGTGGAGAGGGATGGCTATATAAGGGACGGCAGGGTCGAATAGTGGATGCATGAGCAGTACAGCAAAATCTCTCTGGAAGAACAAATAAAGGCGAAACTGACACCTACCAGATATATATATATATATATATATATATATATATATATATATATATATATATATATAGTCTAAGAATGGATCAAGGTGGATATGGAGTTCGGGGAACTCAATGAATAGGACGCCGGTGGTCACGTTCTCCGTGATTTGAGAATGACGTGGAAACATATAGTAGGGTGAGAAATAAAGATTTCTCAGTAGGAATCCTAAATTTATATATATCTATCATCGCTATCATTTTCAGTTGTTTCAGTTTTCTGTAATTTAAAATAGTGCGTTATGATAGTAATATTCAATTTAAATTCTTATTATAGAAACCTACACTGAAACATATTTAATTTTGGATTGGAATAAGGAACATATAGTTAACAGATATACTAATGCCACTAAGACAGTAACTATAAATAAACAATAATATATCAAGAGAAATAAACAGATAACTATGACAACCAATTAAGAGTTATCATACAGTGTATATGTTAATGTGCAACTGGGAATGCATCTTATCTTTTAAGGCTTTCGCCTATTAAAACTTACTTTCCATCCTTGGTCCCTTGGGAGTTATTGGCCATATACTCCTGGGTAATAGTCCGCTTTTCAGGACCTAGCTCGTTCTTATACAGGATTGCCGGGTTTACTTTCCCCAACCTCCCAACTGATCTATTTCCCTTAAACTTATTCAATGGCTGGCCCAAGTAATATGGAATCCTTGGTAATATTTATGAATTGCATGCACAACTAACTTTACTCTTTCAAATCTTTCAAACATCATGTGTTCATGCCATGGTAATTCACATAACATATGAATTTCTGGCCGAAATTTTAGCAGCATAACGGATCAAGTCTACTTCCCTATGAATAGTGCCAGACAACTAGTACAATTATTTAAACTTGCAATTCAGTATGGATCAGCAATTATATATACATAATATCATTCATCAAATTCAATTCCAACATCAATAGGGTTTTCGGTTTTCTTCCTCTTATTCTGCTCAATCTTAGTATAATCTACCCTTAGTCCAATTCAACTCATTTAAACCTAAATTTTGGATATGTCATAGCTCTATGTGTCTAGTTTCCAACCCTTTTAGTCCCATCTCATTTTGATTTGTATAACTCAAGTTGTTAGTAATTTACTTTAGACTGCCCTGTTCTAAGCCAGAATTGTACCCTTTTAAATGAAAATTCACTAAAAATATAAATCTAGGTGAAATCATACAAAATTTATATCAAATTAAAGCTAACAGAACAAGCTTTCAAATGAAACAAGTTTCATTCATTTTCATGAGTATATTTTGAAATATGAGCCCCGTAACTTGACCCTACTGGACTACCCTATTCCAGCCCGATTTAAGCGTAAGGTGAATTCATTGATGTGCTAGGAATAATTGGCAATGAATCTGACTTTGAAATTTTTATGAGATGTTTTTTCATATGTTAGCTTTCAAACAACGCTGGGTTCACTTAATTTGGAGTTGTGTAGATGAGTTACACCCTTCTCAATTCATACTGCCTAGATAAGAATCTAGATTTCTAGGTCAAATTTAAAAAATTCATAACTAACTCTGTACTAATCCAATGGCCATATATTTTATATGTATGGAAAGCTCTGAATTTCTAGTTTCATATAAAAATAGATTCATCAAATTTAAACAGCTGTAGGAGGAGTTGTACACTCTATCGTATGAACTATCGAGAGAAACCCTAATAGCTTCTTGGATTTTCTCTATCTTTCAAGTTCTTTCATACCAATTCCAACTCTAATCACAATATACAAGCTCAAATAATCATAATCCATCATCATCACTCCAAATCACATTAGTATCATGAAGAGAACAAGGTCCCCACACAGTCACAAATCCAGAAAAACAAGAAGAGAAGTTTGATTCCTACCTTGTCTAGTTGAAATTTTGTTGATTTGCTGTCTTAGATGGAAGCAACTCTTGATGAGACTTGAAGAGGGGATGAAGATGGAGTGAAGATGAGAGTGAGGAGAAGAGAAATGATGGGAGCTTCAGCAGCTAGGGTGGCCGAAATTTCAAAGAGAGAAGGAAAGAAAAAGGTGAAGATTTTTGAAGCAAGCTTCAATTTGATTGGTGGATTTCATCTTGCCTTCAAATTTGGTTTGGCTTCCCATTCTCCATGGCTGATCAAGGCACCACATAAGGAGGTGGTTTGGCTAAATCTTAGCTATTCATCCTAGGATACTCATAAAAAATTTCTATTGGTCTGGTTCCGACAGTTTAAAATACCAAAATCATACCAATTTTCCTTTAAATCGGTAAACCGATTTTTAGAAAAGTCCCATGAAGTTTCCTATAGTTCTAATCTAATTCCATTATACCTAATCATTCCATACCACATTAATTAGACTCAAGTGAATACTAAATCAAATCCTAATTAATCACAATTTACTCGATAAAAACCAAATAACTCAATTAATAACGATGAGATTTTTTTTGGACGTTATATTTGGCAGGTTACTATCGAAGATTTGTTAAAGATTTCTCTAAGATCTCTTCCCCTTTGACCAAGTTGACCTAAAAGGGAGTACCATTTCAATGGTTTGATGTCTATGAAGAAAGTTTCCAAAGACTCAAACTTTGTTTGACCTCAGCTCCTGTGGTCGTTTTACCTTCAAGTTTTGGGGGGTACTCAATGTACTGTGATACATCCCGAGTAGGACTCGGGTGTGTTCTTATGCAACACGACCGAGTCATTGCTATGCTTCAAGGCAATTCAAAATGCATGAGCAGAATTACCCCACCCATGATTTGGAAATAGCAGTTGTTATCTTTGTATTAAAGATTTGGAGGCATTACCTTTATAGCAAAAGATGTGAGATTTACACTAACTATAAGAGCCTAAAGTACATTTTCCAATAGAAGGACTTAAACCTATAGCAATGAAGGTGGATGGAACTACTCAAGAATTATGATTGTACTATCTTATACCATCCAGGTAAGGCCAAGGTGGTGGCAGATGCATTGGGTAGGAAGTTCATGGGTAGTTTGGCACATATAGCTCCTATGAGGACACCATTAATGGAAAAGATTCATGGGTTAGAAGTTAAGGGTGTGCACTTTGAGCTTGGAGGCTTCAGGCTGCTTCTGGCTCATATTCAAGCTCAATCTTCCTTGATTGAGCAGATCAAGGTTGTCCAGTATGAAGATCCAAAGTTGCATAAACTAATGGAGGAAGTCTGCAATGGGAAGGAATTTGAGTTCTCTCTTGATCAAGCAGGTGCATTGAGGTGTGGTAGCCATTTATATGTGCATGATGTGGACAACTTGAGAAAGACTCTCTTGGGGGAAGCCCACAATTCTAGATATACGGTTTATCCGGGTTCCACTAAGATCTACCAAGATTTGAAACTATTGTTTTGGTCGGAAGGCATGAAGAGGGATATAGGGGACTTTGTGTCATGCTACTTGGTATGTCAGCAAGTTAAAGCCAAACATCAAAGACCTGCCAGGTTACTACAACAAATTGAAATACCTAAGTGGAAATGGGAGAGAATTACCATGGACTTTATGATCGGGTTGCTTCGCAGCTCTAGGGTTTTGACTCCATTTAGGTAATAGTAGATAGAATAACCAAGTTAGCTCATTTCCTTTTGGTCAAAACTACCTATAATGCTTCCTGTTATGCTAAACTTTATGTCGATGAGATCATTCGACTTCACCGGGTTCCAATGTCCATTATCTCGGATCGAGTACCTCAATTCACTTCTCATTTTTGGAAGGCCTTCCAAAAGGCCTTAGGGACCCGATTAGATCTCAGTATGGTGTTTCACCCTCAGACAGATGGGCAATCAAAAAAGACCATTTAGATATTGGAGGATATGCTAAGATCCTGCATTCTGGACTTTGGTGGCAATTGGGATAGCTACTTGCCCTTAGTCAAATTTTCCTATAATAACAATTATCAAGCCAATATCTAGATGGCACCATTTGAAGCCCTTTACGGAAGACGTTGGAGGTCTCTTATTCGATGGTTTGAGATTGGCGAGGTCAAGCTTTTGGGACTAGATCTGATTCAAGATTATTCAATGGAGAAGGTTCGGTTGATTAGAGAGTGATTATTAGCAGCCCAGAGTAGGCAAAAAGCCTTTGCTGACCATCGGAGACAAGATCTAGAATTCTTCATAGGTGACCTTGTGTTCCTTCGTGTGTCCCCTATGAAGGTTGTGATGAGGTTTGGGAAGAAAGACAAGCTCATCCCTCATTACATTGGCTCTTTTGAGATTTTAGATAAGGTAGGCCTAGTGGCATACGATTTGGCCCTACCACCTAAACTATCTATGATTCATCTGGTGTTCCATGTATCTATGTTGTGGAAATACATTCCCAACCCATCACATGTGCTCGCTCTACAAACTATCCAGCTAGATGAGGATTTAACATATGAGGAAGATCCTATAGCAATAGTTGACCGTCAAGTAAAGAAGCTACGTTCAAAGAAGTGGCCTCAGTAAAGGTAATTTGGAAGAACTACTCAAGAGAGAAAGTGACTTGATAAGCTGAAGAAGTAATGCAAGCAAAGTATCCCCACGTATTTGATTCTTAAGGTAATTCTTGCTTTGTTTAGAATTCAAGGATGAATTCTTTTGAGTGAGGACGAATGTAATACCCTAATGCAGGTTGTAGCTGTCTGTCATTATTGAATCATGAAAATTCTAACTTTGAATCCTATGCCTCCTTGGAGGGCTATAAGATCAAGACATTTTTATAAGATAAAAATTCTCGATAATAGTTGCTTAGGCATCAATGAGTTAAAAAATGATTTTAAATGAATTTTAGAGGATGGGTAATCCCTCCCTTTTTAACCCAAGTGTTTGTAAAAATGCAAGTTTTTAAAAATATTATACTAGAATCCAACAATTGAATTTTGATTCTTGAGGATTTTGATTTATTTGATATTTTTATTGAATCCAAATGTGGCTATTCCGTTATTAATATTTATGTTTTGAAGTTAATAAAGAGTAAAGTTAAAGAGGAAATTAACTTAAGGTAAATAAGTGTGTGTAATACACTAAGTCTAGGTGACATTTAAACTAGGGAACTAAAATTTGGCAGTGTAATTGATTACCTGTGGGCTAGTAATTCATTACAATCCTCTCTGTATGCCATGGACTAAAATTTTTCATCGTGATAATTGATTATCAGGAGTGGTAATTGATTATCACGGCACTATATATAGCCCAGAGACGCATCCTTCTCTCCCATTTCGCCATTTTCCTTCTCTCTCAACCATTTCAAACTTTCTCCCCTCTCTCTAAGACACTCTCCTTCATTAACCATTCCTTCCATTTCACATTTTTCATATTAAAATCACTCCAACGACAAACATACGCTCCCTTTAACACTAAATCGTCATCAAATCATTCTCCTTTTTTTTCAAACTCCACCCTCGTTGAGTTTGAGCTTGGAGGAGGAGAAGAATCAAGAAAACCTCATTATCATCTTCCTCCTCATTCCTTTTTAAAGGTAATCTTTAATGTTTTCCTTTCTTTTCCTAAGAAATTCTTATAAACCCTAGGTTAGTAAAAATTAGGAGTTTTGTGGTTTAAGGGTAATTAGCATTAACCATTTAAATTTATGGCTAATAATTGATTGAATTATCATATTGTGATGGTAGATTGTCCCGAGGATTATATTCTTAGCTCTGTGACTCCGGAGGATTAAAACCTTATGCTTAGTGGGCATATTGTGAGTAGATAAGGCATCCTTAGCTTAATTTATATTTCAAATTGTTCCATTATATTGAATTCTGATAATTTATGAAGTTTGAGCATCCCTTTTAATAATGGTATTGTTTCCAAGAACTTTACACACGAGTTGATGAATTGGATTTTGGCAAATTATGTTAAAGATAAGGCATAGTAGATAAGAAAAAAGATATAGGAAAGTCTAAACAGGATTTGTATGCTAACAACAGTAGATGTTAGCCTTGGTGCACTTTGGATTATTAATTACACAGCCATACACAATATGAAGCGTGATGGAAATTACACAACCACTTAAGAAGTGGTGTATGACCGATTACGGGATCACACGAAGGAAAGGCCATCTAAGTGTGATCCTGACAGATTATCCTGTGTTAGATAGTTTCCTACGAGTTTTAAGAACTTTAATTTCATTCTATATTGAGATTTATTTGACACTTATGTGCATTGACTCATGCGGGTTAGGGGCATCCTGTCTCTCACTGAGTTGTATAAACTTACTCCGTTGCTTTTCTTTCTTTTCAGATACAGATGTGAACTTGGAAGTTGACCTTCCCGCTTCTCAGCTTTGATCCTTGACTTCTCTGGTGAACCCTCCTAGATAAGGGTTTTATCAAGTTTTAGGTTATTTGTGTACTTTTAGAACGATTTAGCTCCATAGCACTACAGGCAGAGTCCAACCCTTGCTGGATTATGATGATGTCTGTGTTGCAGTTGGTGTACTGAAATTGTTGGACTTACATAGAGACGAAACTATGTATTTGAATTACAGTTGTTTGAAAAGATATTTATATTTGTGTATCTATCTGATTGACTATGTTTTGAATATTATTTATGTTGTGTGCTGAGGGGTGCATTTTAAGAATGTCTGGATCCTCGATGGATAAGTGTGATTGTTTATTTGTGCAGGTAGAGGACTTGTATTTGGAAATCATCCTAAATACAAAAGGGGACTCTGCCCAATTTTCGTGAAAATTATGTAATAAAGGCTTGCTAGGAGACTTGTCCCCTATGCGCCGATCACGGCCCAGGATGGGTCGTGACAGCTACTAAATAATTATTAATCTAATCTTTTCTAATTATGGTTAATAGTTGAATTAGCATGTGTCACATGTCTCCTTATGAAATTTATTTTAATTATTTTTTTTATTATCAATCTTATCAACTAAGTAAATATCACTATCTAAACCGGCTTTTTAAGTACGCATACTAGTTGGAAGCAAAACACAATATAGTGAATAACCTCATCATACATAATATAATAGTGAGTCTAATAGTCTACAGGTCATCCCCTAAGGGGTCATATGTATGCAATCTTCCAAAAGTAAAGTCTAAAGCCTAGGATGTCAAATACATATATAGTCATCCAACAAAATAAAGGCTACTCTGCTTGATCCATACCCAGATCGATGGACAACAGAGGGATCTATTTATCCATCAAACAGAGACAAAACTATCAACATAAAAGAAATCTACATCATATGGCGAGATAGAATAAGGGAGAGATGTCCTGTAGCGCGAGGACTGCATGACCGGTGAGTGGGTCAATCACAATGGTCACCTCCACCTCTAATATGATCATAATGCTAGCCATCTGAAAGCACAAAGGAAATACATAATGAGAACTGAATCTTAGTAAGGGACAGTGCTTCCAGAGGTCTACCGAGCACCCAAATGCTCACAGGTTTGTACAGGTAGGATAAAAATAAAAATAACAAACATAATACAATTATATCACATAAATACAGCAGATAAATAAGTTGACAATAAATAAATGAATAAGTAAGAAAAAGGACAATAGATAAATGGATGGACAATAAATAAATAAATAAATGGCATACCTTGTAAATATAAGATAAAATAATATGTCATAGTAAATAGTCAAATGAGAAATATAGATGCTATGCATGATGCATTTTTCTTCCTTTGTTGGCCTTTTCGCTTATCTTTTCTTATCATTTTCCTTTTTAATGCTCAGTAGGAAGGAAACTGGTGGCCCCATCTCATCTCTTGCCACAATCTACTGAGATCTCTCTACTAGGACGTCCTCTAATCCCAGATCAAAAACCATGGATACTGGCCCCATGTTCAAGCTAAACCATCTACTCCAAATAAAGTGGTGAACATCCCACCAATCTACTACAAGGTGGTGCCAAGACATTCACCATATATTTCATAAAGATTCTATTCATTTAATGCATGTTTACACTATATATATATATATATACACGATGCATTTCAAACATAAGCTCATACATCAACAACATATGAAAGTGTGGTTCACATGTATTTGAATACACACATATGATCATGAATGTTCATGTAGATTTATGATACACATACAAGCCCATATAAAATAAGCAAGGCATTGAGAAGTAGCAAATGTATTTAACTTCTATGAGCAATTTGGGCCAAATTTTATGACTCATTTAATTTTTTTTATGCATTACCAATTTGGGCCAATATTATACCAGTAGTACTCTAGAATTATCTTCCATGGGCTTAAAACACTTTATGTGTCAAAGTAAACACTAGGGTATGGATTTTCATACTTGGGCCAGAAAAACCGCAACCTACACAGTAATCAGTGCAGAAAATAATTATAATTAAAATAGTAAATTATCTCTAAAATTCATAAAAATTTGCCAATTGGTCCTTTGGAATGTTAATAGTATTCTATAAAAATTTTGTGTCAATTCCTTAAGAACAAGTGTGGTAATAAAATCTTACAACTTAGATAGGTTAGATTCCTATTTTTAGCTAGGTAATTCCAGTTTCAAAAATTTAATTAATATAGTCAAAAATTTCTAAAAATTCTAGAAAAATTCTCAGTTAGATTTTTAGGTGTTATTTACATGCAGTAAAATTTGAAGTCAAAATTCGCAGAATTACTATACTAACAAAAATGGAAAATTTTGATGTTTCTAGAAATACATCCTGTGTTCCAAAACAAAGCAGATCTGCTATGAATTTTTAAAAATAGTAAACCTTCACTAAAAATTATGAAAATTTATAAGCAAGTTCATTAACATTTATATCCAACATATAAAATTTTTAGACCGAACTGATGAGAACTTCTATGATGAAAAAAATTGCATAATCATAGTAGTATAGAGAACAGGATAATTTTCAGCAGCATACTTTATCAAAGGATCAAGCAATAAGCACATAATCGCCATCAAACACACACACAAACCAAACATTTTTGCACATACACGTGCTAGAAACAGAGTATAAGAAATCAAACAAGCAAGGTCAAGAAGCACATTAACCTAAAATCCTACCCTTAACAAAGATAGTTTAGCCTCATCATAAGACTACCCCAAATAACCCCTTATAAATTTACAAACCATCACTCCTCTTCACCACAAATCTTCTCACCAAATTTAGATCAATTTACACTCTCAAATATGGCACAAAGTAGAATAAAATTTTCGCAATAAGCAAGCTTCAGCGGCAGTCACAAGGAGGGGGGTTGAGCCAAAATTAATCAAAACCAACATCAACAAGAGCAAGGATTAGAATTAACAAAAAATATAAGATCCCTAGGAGAGTTAAACAAAAGAAAAACCCTTACCTTGAAGGATGATGGAAGAGCTCAAAAATGGTTTGGGGATGGTGATGATGATGAATTCAAAGCTTGAAAGGAACAAGAAAGTGGAACAAATCAAGATCACTCAAATGTATGGCTCACAAAGTTTTCCTTCTTCCTAAAGATGGAGAAGAAGGGTTATGTGGACACTCACACACCCAAACACACTTGTTTTCTCTCCTTTCCTTTTGCTGCCATTGTGTGTTCTGCTGAGGGGAGTGGGGTGAATGACTCCTAATACAATTGCACACTCAATCTCACACATGCATATACCAACTATACTATTCATGCCCTATTTTAATTATTTTCTTCCAAACTTGGTCACCAAGTTTAAGGCTGATGTGGACAAATGTCCCAGATCAAAGGATGACATATTTTCTGATTATATCTCTCTTATATTTTAATTAGCCATTTTTCTTATAATTTTAAGCAGTTAACTTGTGATAATTAAGTTAGATTTATTTAATTAACATGCCCTAACTTTTAATTGCCTACAAAATTATATTTAGTCCTTCTAATTATTCTAAACATGCCTCTAAATTTTCAGAAATTTTCTCGATCACTTGCCTATTTTTAAATTATTTTTATTAATCATACAATTTACTAATTAACACTCAAAAATCATAGAAAATTCAAACAAGCTTTGAAAATTTTTATTTTTATTTTATAAGCTAATATAACCCTAATTATCTGTCCAAAAAATTTCATTATTTTTCGAAAATTATTCCTATTTCTAAATTATTATCGAGTTTCGGGTATAAATAGTTCAATTAATAATTGCTTAATTACCTAGAAAAATTACAATAAATTTCCTGGTGTCAATTAACCTTATTTAGGGTTAAACTTGCTAGAAAAATTACTAATATGGATTTTCTGTAATTATTTTAAAATTTTCATTCTTTATATTAATATTAAAGCACAAATAATTTCATATCTAAGCATAATAAATCATATTATTAAGCTAACGATTATAGGGGATGTTACAGTTAACAGGGCAAAACCCCAAACAAAACAAACTACACTAATTTGGGGTAAGCTACCCTATACCCATCCTCCACAAGAACCGACAAGGAGCACAGAGGAGGCTCCAAAAAATAATTCACCCCAAGTTGGAGAGATTGACCAAGGTTGGCAAAAAGATCTCCAGATCTGTTGGCTTCATTGTAGGTGTGTGAAATACGCACTTCCCAATCACGATTGATAAGCTTGAGAATTTTATGAACCACCATCTCATACAGATGCTTCCTATCCAGTTCTCCTTGGACAAGACGCAATGCACATATAGAGTCCACTTCAAGAATGACTCGCTGAAGGTCCATACTCCGAGCCATTTGTAGGACACGAACCATTCCCCACAATTCCGCAATAGTGACCAGGCAAGAACCAAAGAAAATAGCAAAGGCCCGAACAAAATTTCCACTATCATCCCCAATAATACCACCACAAGCCATCGTTTGGTTAGGATAAACAGATCCATCACTATTAAGCTTAGACTAACCCATAGAAGGAGCCTGCTACGCCATGTAAATGGTGTCCCAAGACCTACAATCAGAAGAAGTAGCACACCTAGTCTACGCTTCCTGGATGCTAGTGAACTGGGCCCAAAACCTATGCCACAGCTAATTAGAAGAGGGAGTGACATGCTCAACAGGCTCTTTGTTGCGTATTCCCTACAAATAGTGAATTGCTATACCAAAAATAGTCTTTTACTCAAAACCTCAATAGTGAAAAGAATTTCTCAAGTTGAGAAGCAACCATTGCCCAATGTTTGATGAAAAGAATTGAGCATAATCTTGAGGTGGAATCAACTACAACCAAGAATCTCCAATCATCGAGCAATCTCTTAATGCATGGAGAGTGCATTCATTCACCATAGAGTTGCACTTGCTAAATATAGGATCCATGAATAAGTGACGATCAAGCCTATGTGCATTAGTCAGAAGCGCGTCGTTAACTAGCAACCAAAGAAACAATTTCACCTTTTACGTCCTTTCCAATGCCAAATGAGCTGAAATAGTGGATCATGCACCCCTCTCAAGACACCCATCTTGGATTTAAAGGTCGAGGAGATGGAAAAGTTTCCATCATGACTCGAACCCTAGCAGACTATATCATTATCCTTATCAGGAGATAGAGGAACCAAACTAACAACAATTTGAAAGAAGCGAGGGGGAATAAAAGCTTTCAACATATCCCAGTCCTACTCACCCAAACTAGAAACTACGTGAGAAAGCTTTAAGTTCCTTAACTCCTCAGCCATCCCTTCACTCATCGCATCTTCCGAGTATCCAACTTGAGGAATCCAACTACCATGCCACAAATTTAGGATGTGTTTGTTTCTGCTTTAAAAAATAATTTTGAAACTTAAATTTTATATATAGCTGAAAAGCTGAAAAAGCTGAAAATTGATTTTTTTTTCAAAAGCTATTCTTTTCATAGAAGTTGAAAACATATTTTTTTTGAGATTTTGACTTTTTTTAAAAAAATTCAAATATATGAAAATTGATTTTTTTGGATGAAAAATGTGATTTTGTTTCGCAAAAAAATCCCAAACAAACACACCCTAATAGAAGTACCATCACCAATCCTCTAATGGAGATTATTACAAATAGAATCCCACACATTGCAAATACTGTGCCACAAGTTTGAACCCCTCGACCTCCACTGCACAATCGGAATCAAATTTGAGCCACACTTATATAAATGTCTTAGCACCTACACTCAGAGATCATCCTGGTTCAATATTAAATTCCAAGCCAGCTTACTCAAGAAGGCCGTATTCACTTGTTGAGCAGGCTGAAAGCCAAGGACACCCATGTCCTTGGGTAAGCAAACCCTCTCCCAAGAACAAAGATGAATTTTCTTATTACCCTCCATTGATCCCCATAAGAACTTGCAACTCAATTTATCAATGGTAGTGCACACTGCCGCAAGCACCAAATCAAATTACATGACATAAGACGGAATAGCTTCCACCACTGATTTACAAAACATAGCTCACTCAGCTAATGAGAGAGATAAAGCCTTTTAATCACAAAGCCTTTGCATAAGCCTTTTTGTCAAGAAATTAAAGGATCTAGGAGGCACTCTCCTATGATGTAGGGGAACTCATAAATATTTGCCAAGATCCCCAGTAAGAGAGAAGTCAAAAGCATCCACAATTTTTGTGGCTCTAAAAAAATGCACATTTCTAGAGAAGAGAATCTTTGTTTTATCCTTGCTAATCTTCTGGCCAGAAGTCTCATAGAAAACTATTAAACAAGAGGATATACACTCAACTTGATCCATAATAGCCTTAGCAAAGATAAAGAGATCATTAGCAAAGCATAAATGGGTGAGATGAGGCCTTATTTGGAAAGAGTAATAGGCTTCCATGCACCATTAGCCACTATAGTGTCAATAAGATGAGTAAGCCGCTCCATACATATCACAAATAAATAAGGAGAAGCAGGTCCCCCTAGTGGATATCATGAGCATGCTTACATTTCTTAGTGTGTTCCCCATTCCATAGAACATTCATAGAAATTGACAAAATACAACACTAAATCAGATAAGTAAGATGATCATCAACACCTATGGTGCACAGCGAGTCAATAATAAAATCCTTAGAAAGTCTATCATGAGCTATCTTAAGGTCAATTTTGATAGCCATAAACCCTTTCCTTCTCATTGATTTCCTCATCTTATCACTAACCTCTTGTGCAATAATTAAATTATTAGATCCATTCCTCCCCTTAATGAAAGCACGCTAAATAGGAGAAAGAACCACAAACAACACCTTCCAGAGTCTATTGGCAACAATCTTGATTAGCACCTTATAAACAACATTATGTAAACTGATTGGCCAAAGTTGTTTCACATTTTCTGGATGATCCACCTTGGGAATAAGGGTAATGAAGGTCTGATTTACTTCCTCCATCCGCTTAGGATGCTGAAAAATATTAAACACCAAATCACAAAAAGACGTACCCATAATGGACTACTTTCTTTGGAAAAACAAAGCATAGAGCCCATTTGGGCCTAAAGACTTTAAACCACCCATGGAAAAAGGAGTCTGTTGGATCTCATCTTGAGTGATAGGTGCTCCAACCTCATTCCAAAGATTCAGAGAAACTGTAGGGAAACCACTCTCAAAAGGAAAGGTCGATGGAAAGATTCACCTTAACCATGCTTTTTAAATTATCAACCTCATGCAACCTACTCCCATTCTCATCTTTCAAAGCCACAATTCTATTTCTCTTTCACCAAACGATAGTGGGAACATGGAAGTAACTAGTATTTCTATCTCCTTGAGTAATCTAGTGATATCTTGCTTTTTGAGCCTAGAGGGATTCTTCCTCATCCAAAACTTGCTCATACTCAACCCATAATTAACATTGAGGGTCCTCCAAGAACTGGTTTTGTTCAACGGAGAGGGCTCTCTAGATACCTTCCAATCTACATAACAAACACTTCTTTTTCTTATAAATATTCCCAAACACATGTTTATTCCAATAACCAGTAGACTGAGAAAGCCAATCAACATTCTTAAGAGCTATCAAAATTCCAATTATCAGCAACCAACACCAAATCCATTGTGGTCAAGCCATGCCACCAAAAACTTAAAGGACTTAGGCTTTGAACATGTGAACTCAAGCAACTAAACTTGATCCATAGAAGGCAATGGTTAGACCCAAAGAATGGAAGATGTGTAATAGACATTTCAGGAAAAGAAGTAAACCAATTAGAATTACCAAGGACCCTATCCAGTCTTTCCTTTAGTGTATTCCTCTTCCAAGTGTAAAAAGGTCCAGAGAACCCACATCAATCAACTCACAAAAAGATGCACAATATCTAAAAGCACCATTTTTTTCGACAATCTCTTGCACCGTGAACCTCATGATCAAACATTACAGTATTTAAATCCCCAGCTGCGCACTAAGGGCTAGAAATCAATGGGCTAAGATGCTTTAGTGCTTCCCAAAGACTAGCTCTCAGCGAGTTCTGAGGTCTACCATAACACGAGGTGCAGAACCACGTCAACTTAAGAAGGGATTTTACATGCAAGTGAATAAACTACTTGTCTTTTTCCAAGACTTTAATAAAACATTAAGACTTATCCCACAAGCACCAAATCCCCACTGCAAAACACTTAGCCTTAGAAATACAACAGCCATCAAATTTAAGTTTCCTCATCACCTTATTTGCATGCTGACTGTTAATCCTAGTTTCTAGTAAAATAAGAAAGGATACCTGATATTGGCCACAAAGATCTTTCACAAAAGCAAATAAGTTCCCTGCACCACAACAATTCCAGACAAGAATATTGGATAAATAATCCATAGAAAACTAAGAAAAAGGAAAGTAGGACACATGCACTGCCAAACTCAAGTCAATGAGATCCACCTCCTTCACAAAATCCACTTTATCTACCTAACCCTCAGTATTGACAAGATGGCTTGCAACTTGACCACCTTCATCATTCCTTTCATTATCAAGCCTAACCTCATGAGGAGGTTTATCTTTAAACTCTAAAGCCCGTGCTACCTCTTGAAAATTCGACAAAGACCTTGAAGAATAATCATCTAGAAAGACTAGTGATGCAGAAGCAATATCATCTCTATCCATGATTGCTTCTATCTTCTTCTTAAGAGTAGAGTCCTTTGAGATTTTCTGTACGCTGACTTTGGATTGTTTGAGGAATCATGCTGCTGCTTCCTTTTTTCGTGTTATATACCCACCATGCCCTTTCTGGGCCACACGCTTCTTCACCCCAGTAGTTGCCCTCACCTCAAAGTTAGCCCTAGAAGCACCCTTATTCTAACAGCAATTTGCATGCTCTCCTGAAGAAGTCTCACCTACTAGCCCACTTTTCAATTTCTAGAGGAGTTTTTACATGTTTAACCCTCACTCCATGCAACTTACTATTCACATGACCCACACTTCCTCTTTTTTTAGTCATGTGTATGTCTTGTACATTATTTTGCATGGGAGTACTGGCTTCCTTATCATGCAAAATAGCATGTTGATGATTCTCCAAAATAATAGCGAGATCGTCAAACCGATTACCTTTCACAATTTTTCCAAAATCTTTGGCTTTAATTGTGGGATCTTTTTTTGATTTTGGCTTTTCAAGTCACCACTAGCCAATCACCATGCACTTTTTTCGGGATTCCCTCTACATTGACCTTCTCTAAACTAGGGTTCTACACTGGCGTCGCCGCAACAACCAATGCCTTGCCCTTACCGAAGGTATCATTCTTGTCAATCACTTGAATTCCTTCATGACAGTCACAGCTATAGTGCCCGTAACAGCCACACTTAGCACAAATAATGTGTAACTCTTTGTATTTAATCTTTAACTAGGAGCCATCCACTCTAACTCTTGCTACTACTGATTTATATAAATCTATTTCTACACATATATGGGCAAACTTCCCCCTTACCCTATGTAAAGTGTGCAAATTTGCCTTTATCGGACTCCTCACCACATGAGTCAATACATGAATAATCTTTTCCCAATAATAAGAAAGATTAAGGCATGGAAACCTAACCTACACCGTAGTCTTGTTGATTTTGGCCTTTGATGCAACAAACCAGGGGGTGCAAAACTGAATGGCCAACTAATGATCAAATTGGCCAAGTAATGATCAAATTGCATCCATGGACCCCTTTTAATCACCTTATTTCTATAATCATCTAAATCAAACTTGATAGGAAAAAAGCCATACCCAAGATCCATAAATTGAAAACCCGCCAAAGGCTTCCATAGCTTTTGTAGTCTCTCTCTCTCATGAAGCCTAAGTCCTTCCCTAGCAGCTTAACCACAAGCGCCCCTTGAAAGGGTTGACTGGCCGCTTCTAGCACCTTCGGGTCCAAGGAAAAAGATGGCTGAAGTTTGTACCCTTGAAGATACTCTATATATGCCACTATTTGCCCACAAGCTTTTCTTTGAAAGAAGGAGTTTGTGTAGCTTTCTATAGTTCACAATGCATGTTAGGAGGCCTCCTTCCTCCACCATCCTACTCACCCATGCTCTCACAGTTCACTCTCTATGAATTAATTTATGGACTATTGTCATTTTATATACTTGTCGTCTCTCCTCTCTAATAAAATTTGCTTAAAATATTTTTCTTTCTTCCATAATAAAACTAATTATTTCTTTATTGTAACTCCTAATATTACTTAAATCCTTAAAATTCTTTTAATTATTTATTACTACTCTAATTTTTTTTTTGTGACAACTAACCATTTTATGAATTTATATAAGTATAATTATTTAATAAAAATTTAAACCTTAAGTATCAAGTAAACATGATTTCAAATCTTTTTGAAGAATCCTTAAAAAAAATGATAAATTCTTGTGTTAAGATTATTAAGAACAATTATTTTGAATTCAAAATTTGACATATTAATAAAATTTTATCAAATTTCCTTTTATATATATATTATACTACAATATAAAAGTATAAAAATTAGTGTATCTTAAAAAATATGAAGTAAAGTTTGAATTCAACATATAAAGTAGTTTATTATCATGATAATAAATATAGGTTGCATATAAATTATTTATTTTTTTAATTAAAAAAATTTAATCTAATGCATTTTACAAGAAATTGTGAAGTTGAACAATTTTGATAATTTAACTATGAAAATATGGAAGGGTGACTTATGGAAGTTAGTAAGTAGAATTCTTGAGTGCGAGTGGCAATAGAAGAAAAAGTGTCACTCTCCCACTTTGAATATTTAATTCTTCAAAAAGTGTTAGTACGCAAAGAACATAGAGATATGAAGAAAAAAAATCATAGAAGTTTGTTTTGGAAAATTGATTCATAAATTATCTTTGATAATTGATCACATGATTATTGAAAATAGTAATCCTCCTAAAGACTTTAGTACCAATTCCTGCAAACATTCCCTTCCTATAACTCAAGAAAAAAGTGAATCTATCATTGTGCTTCCTATTGACAATTTTAGAGTTCAGGTGTTATGGTGTTTAGAATTTTTTTTATTTAAAAGAAATCTAGAGCTAAGGATAAATGTTCCATCTTTAGATAAGTCTTCATATTTAACAAGTATTGCAAAACCGAGGCAAGGAAAAAGGAGCCAGAGAAGATTGAAACTTGCCCTAAGGGAAAGGGGCCAAGGTAAGGGAACACATAATTTTTATCTCCTTCAATCTCACTACGATGAATATACTCCTGTCACTGTCAAAAGAGAGACCATACTAAAGGAAGTATACAATATTCGGTTGCTCCGATTGCCACACAATACATGGAAACAACAAGTCCCCCTTAGAGCTAATAGGAACACATTGTGTGAATTCCATAGGAATTGTGGTCACACCATCGAAGATTGCACCATTCTAAGGGATCAAATTCGGTGCCTAGTCAGCAAGGATTGTTGGGTAAGTACATACCTCGATGGAGAAAAAGCTACAACAAAGATAAGGATACAAGAAAGAATATGCGAAGGAGCCATATCTAAGGAAGACAAACACCCGAGATGAGTGATGAAGAGAAGCTCAGAAATCGGCAACTACTAGAGGTTCAAGGTGTGATTAATTGTACTGCAGAAGGATTTGCCAAAGGAGAAGAAACAAGCTCGATGAGGAAAAGACACCTCCAAGCCATTATGGCTGTGGAATCAAATCCCCCTCAACCACCCAAAACACCAAACCCAGTAATCTCGTTCTTTAATCTCAATTTTAAGGGAATTGATCAAATCTGCATGATCCCATGGTTAGTTCTATGGTTGCAAGAAATTATATAATTCGAAAGGTGCTAGTTGACCTGGGAAGCTCGGTCGATATCCTACACTCTTCCATCTTATAGAAAATACAAATACCTGAATCCAGTCTTAGTCCATACTATGGAGATTTGGTGCAATATCAGAACCATAGATGTTTGGTACTTGGTAATTGATGCCGGAGCCTTGTACCATATGATACCAGGGAGACCATCTTTGAATATCTTGGGAGTTGTAGTGTCAACTTTGCACTTGGCAATAAAGTTCCCGATTTCACCTATTGAAGTTGGAGTCATACATGCTGACTAGAAGGAAGCTCGATAATGCTATAATGAGTCATTGAAGAAAATAGGAAAGGAACTAGGAAAAGGAGGAACACAGGAAGTCCATATGGTTGAAATTGACCACTTTAGGAAAATGAACATGAAGGATCTGGATCCTAGAGAAAAAGGAAAGGCGAGACTTGAGCCTAATGATGAGTTTCCGAAGATTCAAATTGGAGAAGTGCCCGAGAAGACAAGAGCTACCGAAATCCATGAAAGCTGAACTTAAGAAGAAATGCAGAACATTTTGCATGGGCACCCAAGGATATGCTTGGAATTGACCTGAGGGTCATTTGCCACAAACGAGCAACGGATCCAAAGGTCTGACCTGTGTCGTAGAAGAAGAGGAAATTAGAAATAGAAAAACAAATGGCTATAATGCAGGAAATGGCAAAGTTGTTGAAACCTGGA
Source organism: Pterocarpus santalinus (assembly GCA_031439595.1). NCBI lineage: Eukaryota > Viridiplantae > Streptophyta > Magnoliopsida > Fabales > Fabaceae > Pterocarpus > Pterocarpus santalinus. Next base: position 24,471,894 of record CM062523.1, read on the forward strand.
TTCATAAAGGAAATACACTTCATGACCTGGTTAGCTAATGTAGTTATGGTCCCCAAGGCTTCAGGGAAATGGCAGATGTGTGTGGACTTCACAATTCTAAATAAGGCGTGCCTAAATGATGCCCATCCACAACCAAGTATTGACATGCTAGTTGATGGAGCCTTGGAGGTGAAGTTTCTCAGCTTCGTGGATGCTTATTATGGTTACAACCAAATGAAAATGCATCCCATGGATGGCGAAAAATCAGCCTTTATAATGAAAAATGCAACTTGCTACTACAAAGTAATACCATTTTGATTGAAAAATGCTAGAGCCACTTATCAGAGACTCATGAACAAAGTCTTCATTGATTAGATTGGAAGAATCATAGAGTCAACGATTAGAAGAATCATAGAGGTTAAGGTGGGTGATATGGCTGCTAAGACTATAGGAGCTGGAGACCATTGCAAGGACCTACGAGAGATCTTTGCCGAGATAAGGAAGTTCAACATACACCTAAACCTGAAAAAAATATGCATTTGGAGTCTGAGGAGAAAAATTCCTCGGATTCTTGCTCACTAACCGAAGAATTAAGGTGAATCTAGAGAAATGCCGAGCAATATTGGAGATAAGGAGTTCGAGCATCCTCAAGAAGGTGTAGCAATTGATAGGGCACATAGCCATGTTATCCAGGTTCTTGGCAAGGTCGGCCGAAAGAGCACACATATTTTTCCGCCTTTTGAAGACTTTTGAAAAAGCAAGTAGACTTCAAATGAATAGAGGAATGTGAAAGAGCTTTCCAAGATTTGAAAAAGTTCTTGGTTGATGTAACATCCGAATGAAAATTTTATCATTAATAACTGAGTTGTTCGGTTTTCATCGACTAAGTGGGTTTAATTGGAATGCGATTAAGCATCTAATTAAAGCCAATTAAGTGTGATTTAGAAGTGATTAGACTTGATAGAATTAGATTAGGAACATAGGAAACCTCACAGGATTTTTCTAAAACCGGTTTACCAATTTAAGAGAAACTGGTAAGACTACCGTAATTTAAACTGTCGAAACCGGATCAATAGAAATTATACTTGAGAACCCTAGGATGGATGGCCAAGATTTAGCCAACTTACCCATGCAAGTGGTGCCATCTTAGCCCTCCAAATGGGCTGCCAAACCAAGTTACATAACCTATTCAATCCACTAATCACATGTAACTTACTTGAGAAGTTTTTAAATTTTTCCTTTTCTACCTTTGCATATTTTTGGCCCTTATCTATACTGACCCCTCTCTATTTTTCTCCATCATCTCATCTCATCTCATCTCATATCATCTTCCTTTCCGACAAACCTTCAAGCCATCATCAGATTTCTTCAACTCCAACCACAAATTCAACAAGAATCATACCTAGCAAAGGTAGGAATCCTACTTCTCTTCTTATTTTCCTTGGTTTGGAGTTGTGTGTGGGTTTTGTCTACCATATGATGCTGATGTTATATGAAATGATGATGGTTTATGGCTAATTTTGCATGTGTGCCATGACTAGAATTGAAATTTGTATGAAAGGACTTTGAGAGAAGAGAAAACTCAAGAAGCTATTAAGGTTCTTCCTTGGTAGTCCGTATGACAGAGTATACGGCTCTGCCTGCAACTATTCAAATCTCATGAATCTATTTTTATATGAAACTAGACATTCAGAGCTTTCTATACATATATAATATAAGGCCATTGGATTAGTATAGAGGTAGATATGAAGTTTTGAAGATTGACCTAGAGATCAGGATCTTCATCCGGGCAGTGTAAGTTGAGAAGGGTGTAACTCACCCTACACACCTCCAAATTGAGTGAATCCAACACTGTTTAAAAGCTAACATATGAGGGAATATCCCAATAAAATTTCAGATTCAGATTCGTTGCCATCTTTCCCCAGTACATGAATGAATTCATCTTAAGTTCAACCCAGGCTAAAATAGGGTAGTCCAGTGAAGTCAAGTTTCAAAGCTTATATCTCGAATTATACTTATTCAAATGATGTGAAACTTATTTCATTTGAAATTTTGTTCTGTTAGCTTTACATAAATTTCGTATAATTTCACCTGGATTTCTATTTTTAGTGAATTTTCCCTTATAAGAATGCAATTTTGGCTAGAAGTAGGACAAGTCTGGGATAAGACACAAACAACTTGAGTTAATGTCGGAAGTCGAGACTTAGTAAATAGAGAGCTAGGTCGATACACTTAAAAATTGACCTCTAAACTTAGTAAATAAGAGACTAGGTCAGGGATCTTTGAGGTTAAATTCGGAACTTAGTAAAATAGAAAGTTAGATCAGGAATATTTAAGGTTGAACTCGAAAAGTTATACTTAAGGTTGAACTCGGGAGAGTGTACTTAAGGTTGAACTCAGAACTTAGTGAATAGGAAATTACAATCGAATATAGTCAATATCAGAAACTTAGAATTTAGGAAACACTCATAAAGTTCTAGAAAAGACCAATCTTGTGTTTAGGTCGGAGATCGGGACCATAGGCACACAAAATCCTTATATATGAAATTCCAAAACTCGACCTAGAATCAATCTCGGAGATTGAACCTAACCCCAGAGGTCGGAAATTATATAACCTCGGAACTCAAAATTCATTTAACCTTGGAAATTGAACTCAGGAACCTTAATAGAAATTAAAAGCTTGTAAGATAGATTGATGCTTAAGATTCTAAATCTTGCACTTACTGATATTATTCTTGGTATGAATATGATGTTGTGTATTGAGTTTGCTGTGTGATTAAACTTCTCTGGTTGTCTAGCACTATTCATGGGTAGCGGACATGATCCGTTATACTGCCGAGTTTTGGCAAAGACTGCAATTAACATGAATTTACAAGTTATGCATGCATTGGTCAAAGCATGAGATAAGTAATGTTACCCTTATAAGAATGAGGAAGGATTTTCATGTGACTTAGGCCAGCCCCTAAACAAATTTAAGGGGAATAGATCAGTGGAAAAGTCGGGGAAAGCAAACCTGACGACCCTGTATAGGAACGAACTCGATCCTAAAAAGCGGACTATTACCCAGGAGTCTTATGGCCAATATACTCCTAGGGGACCAAGTATGGAAAAATATGAGTTAAAGTCAAGTGCATTGTCATTTCTACATATCCATAGTTTCTGTTACTATATTTTGAGTTAATTGCACTATTATATGCTATATATGTACTTTTGTTTGCTTTACAGCTGCCACTTAATTATGTCAAAATATATGTCTTGTTGCTTATTTTTTTGTCTTATTTGCCTTTATCTCTTTAAGTAAAACCAAGATGTGTTTCGGGTTATGATTTCTATAATTAATTGAGTAAGACATCATGTTGATGCAACGTTTTCTTTTAATTAAAATCCGAAACACCTGAGAATGGCGGCGATGACAGTTATATATACTTAGGACTTCCTACTGAGAAATCTTTATTTCTCACCCTACTATACATTTTTGCGTCATCCTATTTATTGAGTTTCCAGAGCTCCACATCCATCTCGATTCGTTCATAGACTCTGTGTACATATCCGGTAGATGCCAATTTCGCCTTTATTTCTTTTTCTAGAGAGATTTTGCTGTACCCTTTATACATCCGCTCTTTGACCCTGCCGTCCCTTACATCGCCATCCCTCTCCACGTGGCTCATCCCTTTCCACCTCCACCCACACTAGCAGCAGCACCAATTGTGGCGCTGCCAGTCGCTCCACCGCAGTTGATCCTATTTGCCTCCATGTCTAAGGAGGATCCATCGGAGGCAGCGAGCTCGTCATCATCATCTTCTGCCTCAAGTATAGACTATACCCCTGCTAATGCCAATATGGTGATTGGATTCCTTTCTTCGGAACCATTTAGTTGGAGCACCCGCCGTAGCAGCAGTAGACATATAGGATGACCTTCTTTTGGCGGTTTAGGTCATAGACATATGGGTAGGAGTTATTAGTTATACATGCAATGTCCCATAGGGACCAGTTAGGGTGCTGTTCATATAGACAGGCCGATTTATTTCGTGTTAGCGGCCTCATTTTTTCTACCTTGTATTGTATTTTATTTCTTTTGACAACTTTGAAAAGAAATGTATATGTATTTGTGTATATATATATATATATGTGTGTGTGTGTGTGTGTGTGTGTGATGCAGTTTGGTTATTTCGAAATCTTGTTTGTGTTACTTTATTTCCGGTACAATGACTGATTAGTGTTTATCTCGCTACCAAACCAAAATTGATTAAAGTAAATAGATAATTCTTAGTTCATCACACGTAATAACTTATTAGGTAATATACTATGACTTAAGCATAGTATTTTGTCTGGTAAGGTGTTACAGTTGAACCCCCGATGTTGAGCAAGCCCAAGGATGAAGAACTCTTTTACATATACTTATCAATAACTGAGAAAGCTATAAACTTGGTACCGGTAAGAGAAAAGGAAAAACAATAGAATCTGGTGTATTATGCCAGCAAGGCACTATAAGGAGCCAAGCTTAGATATCAGAAAAATTGAGAAGCTAGCATTTGCTTTGGTTGTCAATGCTAAGAGGCTATGACCCTATTTTCAAGGCCACTATACTATCATCATGACTGAGCACCCTATCCAGCAAGATCTTGCCAGAATGATGATAGCCTGGTTAGTAGAACTTTCTGAGTTCAGCTTGGAGTATAGACCTTAGGGACTAATAAAAGCCAAAGTACTTGCTAATTTCATTATGGAACTATCACCACCCATCACTAGTGAAGAAGAGAAATGGACATGGAGATTATATATGTACAGATCATCCAATAATAAAGGAAATAGAGCTGGAATAATTCTAGAAGACCAGAATGGAATGTCCATTGAACAATCTATGAGATTTATGTTTAAAACCAGTAACAATCAGGCTGAATATGAAGCCTTATTAGCTGGTTTAAAACTAGCCAAGGAATTAAGAGTTTTGAGACTAGTTATCAAAGGAGACTCTTTGCTCATAATTGGCCAAGCCAAAGGAGAATTTCAGGCCAAAGAACCCTAGGTGCAATAATATTTAGCTAGGGTAAAGAAACTTATTCGAGAATTTGAAGAATGTACCATGGAATACATTTGGAGGGAACACAATGCCCAAGCTGAGTTATTGTCAAAGCTGACGAGCATAAGAACAGTGGTGAATAATAGATTGGTTATCTAGGAGGTATCGATGAGCCGAGCATATTTATGGTATCCCCACTATGTATGCTCTATGGAGTAGGAATAGGGTTGGCAACACCCCATCATGGAGTATTTGACTATTTGAAAGCTACTAAAAGAGAAAAAGAAGCCAAGGAAATGAAGCAAGGCGAGCTCTATTGCCGAGGATATTCTCAGTCGCTATCAAAATGTATAAATAAAGAATGTGCCCAAGCAGTGTAGAAGAAATGCATGAGAGCATATGTGAAACAACGCCAAAAGTAGAGCCTTAACGACCAAGATACTTCAGGGCAGCTATTTTTGGTCTACTATAAAATAGGACTATTTGAGATTTGTAAGAAAATATGACAAATGTCAAAGATATAGAAAGCAGAAGCACACGCCTTCTAAGGAATTGTATTACTCAGAGGTTAGTTAGTTGTTTAACAAGTGGGGAATAGCCGAGACAATTGAAATATTTGGTAGTAGCAATTGACTACTTTACCAAGTAGATTAAGGCTAAGCCCTTGCCTACAATCACCATGGAGAAAGTGAGGAAGTTTGTATGGAAGAGGATAATATGCAGATATAAAATACCTTGCCAACTGATCAGCGATCACGAAAACCGGTTTATGAACTGAAGATTTGAAGACTTCTGCAAGAGTTAGGAATTGTTTAACTTTTCTCATCAGTGGAGCACCCATAGACAATGGGTTGTTGAAGGCTGCCAATAAAATTGTTTTGGCAGGATTATAGAAGAGATTGGAATAGGCTAAAAGCCTATGGGCTGATGAGTTAAATGTTGTGCTATAGTCCTACCACATTATGCCCCACTCGTCGACTCAAGAAACACCTTACAGATTGGTGTACATAGCTGTTGAAGTAATACCCATTAAACTCTCAAAACCAAGTATGAGGATAATAACTATGACGAAGGAGTACAATGAGGATGTTCAGAGATTCGAGTTGGACTTAGTGGAGGAAGAAAGGGAAAGGGCAAAGATAAAGGAGGAGGCCGTCAAGCAACAAATGGTGAGGAAATATAGCAAGAAGGTCCATTGGCAAGAGTTTTCTTAAGACCTAGTCTTAAGAAAAGTGGAACTCATCAGGAAGCCTCAAGGAGAAGGAAAGTTGCCACCAAATTAGGAAGGACCTTATCGGGTCATTCGGAAGATAGAAAAAGGAGCTTACAAGATAGTCGAACTGGGAGGAAGAGAACTACTGAGGACCTAGAATGTGTCCTTGCTCCAAAAGTGCTTTAGATATAAATCTTTAAATTATGTAGGTGGGTGCACTTTTTTTCCTCTTACGCATTTTTTCCCATAAGGGTTTTTTCATCCATAAGAGGTTTTAATTAGGCATGACGTACATAAGTCGAGTATGTGCAAGCCTTGGTGGTAAGAATAAAAGTGACTATTTCCCGAACAACTCATCATTCTAAACTTTTTAATTCAATAAAGTTTATTTGAATTATTTGAACATTTTATTATGAAATCATGTTTGGAAAAGAAGACACAAGAGTTACTCGAATAAGAGTAACAAATGGAAATAATGGAAATAATTCCAATGAAGGATTTGATAACTCCCTTTGATAAGTTATATTTTTAGTTAGTTTTGTTTACTTTAGGATAAGTTATTTAGTTTAGCTTTTATTTTATTTTATTTTAGTAAATAGTTTAGATTAGTTAGTATTTTTAGTTTCTATTATTTTCTTATATTTTTGGATACTTATTTTGGGTTTACTTGATTATTGTTAGGTATAAGCGGGCTTGGAAGAAGTTTGAAGCAGCCAAAGGAAAAATTCAGACTCAGCATTTTCCGCTATAGTGCACTACCACAGAAGAAAAAAAGGCCAAAGTTTCTCGTTGAGCTATAGCACAACCTTGCGCACTATAGCATGTTGCCGTTTTGACAATCGCTCAAATTTTGTGTTATGCTGTAGTGCAACGTAGTGCGCTACAGCATGGTCATGTTTATACAAAGTCTGTAAAGTTTGAATGTTGCGTTATAGCACAGCATTGTAGTTGCGCTATAGCACAACCCTTGCACTACAGCGCAACCTTGTCTGTTTTATTAGCTCGTGCTGAATTTTTGAAAAAGGGATCCGTATATTATAAAAGGCAACACTTCAGATCATAAACAAATCCATAGACACACTTACATACCTCCCAAGACAATAAACTTCTTCCAGAGAGATTGAAGATGAAGATTCAAGGATTCTAAAGCTCAAACTCATTACAAAGAGATCCATATTCTTCCAAATCTCTTGTATCTAGCCTACATTCTTTATAGAATTTTGTTCTTTTATCTTTGCATCTCTGTATCCTTTTGTTGTTTACTTTTCTTCAATCATGAACTAATTTTCTTTTGCTGGGACGTTGATGGGCCATTTTTGTATGACGATTTTACTTATGGATTAATGTTAATCTTGTTTCTACCTCAATTGCTTAGTGTTTTTATTTGTGCTTAATGCCTTTAATTGCTCAATCAGTACTTAATTGATTTGAGGATTTACAATAACATGAGAGAGGTTTGTGAATAAAGCCTTTTAACATAAACACCGTGGGCTGAGTGAAAACTAGAGATAAACAAATGCAGCTCATGCAATCAACATAGGAATTCATAGAGCTTCAACCTTTACCTAGATTAGTTTGTGCTAAGAGATTAGAAAATCAGTTTTGGATAAAGCGTATTGCTTAATCTCGAGAAAGGCTAGGAATAAATTAAAGGGAACTGACCATGAGTCAATCAGGATAGGAACTGATTAATAGAAATTCATAGTAAATGCGTCTATAATAAGTGAAATTAATTAGCCCTAGCATTCATTCCATTAGCATCAGTCTTTGTTATTATTTTGCATGTTTATTTTAATTAAAATTTTATCTTAATTTTCTGCATCTGTGAATTCATTTTGTCCAAATAGTCATCCCTTAAACTATCCAGTATTTGATCTATTCTCATGGGAATGATACTTTGCTTATCACTTTATTACTTGTACGACTCGGTACACTTGTCGGAGCCACATTAGGACTTAAACCCTTCGTTTGTAGGTGAAGACCTATTGGAAAATTAAATAGAAATAAGTCTAGAGAGGGACTTATAGTCCTCGCTTACAAGTGAGGATCTCTTGAAAAATTAAATGAAAATTAAGTCCTGGAAAGGACTTAAGCTCATCCCTTCACCCTTGAAAAATTGGATGGAAGCAAGTCTAGGAAAAGACTCAAACTCCTTACCTCTCCTGTAGGCTAGGATCTCAAAAAACTAAGTGGTAATTAAATCCACAAAAGGATAATAGAAATAAACCCAAAGGAAAGCTCATAGCCCACAGGAACTACTCGAAATTTAAATTGAAAATAAGGCCAGAAAAAAGTTCATAATAAACTTGTGGGGAGAACACCCCTCGAAGCTTTAATATTTGAGTACGTGATGTCTAAGTTACACAATCCAAGGAAAGGATTTTAGAAAAGAAGTTGATGGTTATTATGTTAAGCATGAGAGAAGTTGCTTGCTTATTAACAAATTCAGAATTAGAAGGAATACTTAGCGCAAAAAGGAAATGCATTGGAAAATAAAAACTACTAGCTAGTCGAGGATAACTTGGAAGTACCAACTTGGAAAGGATGGAATAAAATTGACTAAAATCAAATGAAATGTACGGAAAACGTATCCAAAATTTACAAAAAAGTAACAATATTGTTCAACTACAGGAAGAAAAATATATAAAGTTAGGAAATGGCTGGAAGGTCATCCACTTGCTCTTTGTCCTAGTCTCCAAGAGGAATGACATCCACAGCAGACTTTGATTGATCATCCGCAGCAGCGTTGGCTCCAAGGAGGGCTTATCCACCAACTACCCATCTCAAACCTCCTTAAAATAGCTGCAAGAGGAAACGTCCATGTGGGCATAGAGAAATGTGACTTGCTAAGGGCTTCGTCAAAAACCTTAGCATCTTACTTGGCTACCTCCCCTTTAATGCCTTTAGCATACTGAATCTTAGTCTCGAGCATGTCTTTGAGCTCAGCCATTTCAATGGTATAGAAGCCCTCATGCTTCTTGAATTTTTTCTTTGATGAGAAGACCTTATCTTGGAGTTTCTTCTCCTGGGCCTCCCACTTTTTTTCCTTAGTCAAACACTTGTCCTCAACCTTTTTAACCTTCTCCCCCAAAGATCGAATCTCCCTAGTGTGAGCCTCTCTCAACTTTATGATCTTTTCCTTGAGCTCGAAGATGGTTTTTACCCTGCAATACTCCTTGAGCTCCAGACGGCAAGCCATCACGCAAGAGTAAAGACTAGCTGCTTGAATCCACTAAAGCATCCCCATGGCTCCGGCAACATCAAACATATTAAGATCAAAAGAGGACTTGAGGAGTTCGTCCCTGTTTTGTTGAATTGGGAACCAGGGCTCCAAAGGGAGAAGGGCATAGCATCTGTGAGGAAATCATTGAGGAGGTAGGAGGGCTCGAAAGGATCGGAGAGGACCTTTTTTAGTCGAGGGGGTGCATCTTGGTGGTTGGAGGAGTGGATTGCATGTTAAAGTGGTCTCTAAGTGAACTACTTCAGTAGGAGCTCTTTTATTTCCCTACTTCATGATGAAAGGTGAGCTGTCGGGCGCCATCTCAGAGCTATCTTTGGAGGGCTTGGAACCTACCCCTATAGCACCATCCTGTGCAGCCTAAGATTGGCGATGTGTGAAGGTAGCCTGGAGAGGTTCCTTAGATAGCTTGGTGGTCATTTCTCTTGCAAAAGGAAAGAAACCACAAAGAAAGAGTTAGGAAAACAATTATAATGAAAATAGCAAGGAAAGAAAATCTTTGAGGAACTTACTAAGGTGTTTGAGCCCCTTGGCCCTATTAGTGTCCCACTTTAACAAATTGGTGCAAGAAAGCACCTTTTTCTCACTTGTTAAGTGCACATAAAGAAAATCAAGCACAACTTGGTCGTAGGAGGAGAGTTAACACTGAGAACCTTTTTTGGCAATCTATTCCAATAAAAGGGGAACTTCGCATGACATTTTTTATCCAAGAAAAAGGGAAACTTATGCTCGGAAGCTAAGATCTTGAAGAATTGATCTTTGAACTACTTAAAATTCCAGGTGAAAAGCTCGAAGATTTTCTTCTTAGGCTAACCACTAAGGGAGATCCATTTCCTTTTCCTTTTCTCAATGTCCTTCACTTGAAACAATGAAAAAAGCACTCCAATGGTCAGAAAGGAATCTAAGAACTTCATGAGATACTTGAAAGAGTGGATAGCTGTTCGGATCACGTTGGGATGGGGCTATGTTTATAAAATTGAGGCAGTCAATCTCAAAATCGATGAAAAGTAAGCTAAGACCTAGAGTGGTAAAAAAGACGTCATATACAAAAAAGAAATTTCGTTCTAAGTCATTAGAGGCCTTATTTACATGGCAAACTCAGTTGCTGGGCTTACAGGGCAAGCATATTATTAGGTGCTTTTCCTTGAAATGGGTTATCCTAGATCCCTTGAGGAAGTGATCAAGGATATGTTGATAAGTGTATAAGGAATAAGCATTCTTGACCTTATCGGTCACCTAGAAATAGAAATCCAACTTTCCTTTCTTTTGCATGAAGGGCTTAGCAAAACTTTCTTGGGGGCTTTTTCCCATATTTAATAGAAGAATCAGGGGCTAAAATAAAAAATGAAAAAACAAAAGGAGAAATAAGTAAATGGAGGAAAGAGAAAAGGAGACCAATCGGGTATCAGCTTGGGGTTTTCAACGGGAAATCACAAAAAATGTGAAGAATGAAAAGGAAAGAGAAGAAGAAGAAATGAAGCACTTACTATATAGTCTTTAGAGAAGGAAGAAGTAGTGAGCAGAATGCTAGAATTGGAACAAGTCTTGGAAATAGGAGAAAGGTTTCAGGAAGTAATAGAGAAACTGAGAGGAAAATAGAGGAATTCAGAGTTTGAGGGAATATGGGAATGAATTTGAAGGAATGGGACTTAAAACCCACTCTTAGAGTATTAGAAATGATCCAACAAATTAAAAAGTTTCCTACCATTAAAAACAAATCCCCACCATTTAACGAATCAATGGTTGTGGGCTTGATTTGACGGCCGAAATTCAAAGCAGAAATTATAATGATAACTCTGTAGTAACGACATGATAATGGGTGCTTCATGATGTGACATATGTACACGAACGTTTTCCGATAGCCCACACAGGAGTTGAAGCATTTCCAGAACATTGTCAATAATATGAGCTCGGAATGTAAGCTCGAAAGAAAAGTCAAAAGGCTTTAAGCTCGGCCATAGAGCTCGGGAATAGGAATTTGGAATATAAGCTCTGATCGTTATTAATAATAACAACTAAACTTGGGGGCTGTGGACTGAATAAATTTACTGGGCCGTAGAGCTTGGCCCTGAAGAGCTTAGCAAGAGCCCTTGTAGAAGGAATTTCCTCCAGATAAGCTCAAATTGAACAGCACATGAAAGTAGTTAACTTGTTAAGGGTAGTTATTGAGCATAGGGGATTCCCTTGAGAATAGGAGGATAAGAAACCATCGTGTTGGGGGGGCACGAATTCAGATTTGGAATACAAGAAAGGGCTCGTGGAGAGCCAAAGGTAAGTAACTAATCCTTTTTACTCATACTTGAGTGGAACAGAGTTTTGACTTAAGCGTCGGAGTTCCTTGTAGGTTTCCCACTAGAGATGCACACAAAGAGCTCATACTTGCAGAGAAAAGAAGGTTAGCACACATACAAACAAATTGGTCATTGTCATTTTTTACTGTAAATAAATTCATTGGTGCCATTTCACTACTAGAATAGTAGATGTTGTTTGATCAAGAATTTGCTAAAGGTAGATATTTATAATCATTTATAGCAGATTCTACAAGACAAGAATGAATTAGCGAAGTAAATAGAGGTGGTACTTATTTTGTTGAAAGTAGCAGAAATCATTCTTGCAGCTGGTACATGCCTAAACCGATTTATGCATGAAGCTAGTGTGTAAGATATAGCTGAATAAGATTTTTGCTTGTTTTCTATTTGTTTGCCTAGTACATCAACCATGGCTTAGTTTTCCTTCTTAGTTTCCATTGTGGTATAGTAAATCTTTGGACTATATGACACCTTGATTTTTAGTAGACTTTGCAAATAGAGCAAGAATTACTTGTTTGGTTGACTCTTATTCTTTGAATGTGTCAATCTAATTGCGCATGAACCTAATATACAACAACCCTTTTGCTTACTTAATATTTCTTCACTATCTGTACTTGGGAAAAGAAAATGTTGCTTAGTTTTTCTTCATGCCGTCATTCTCTAAGCTGTAGTATTATATCACAAACTAATTAACCTTTGCACGTGTTGGTGCATGCATTGCAGCACGAAATTTTATATTACATTAATAATTGAAAGACATGTTACGGCTGCTTGCTGGAAAACAAGATTCGTACAAAAAGCTGGCCACAAAACTGGTAGGCTGCATTTGGTATATTATTTATTAAGATTGTGAGTAATATAGATTACTATTTAAAAAGATTGTCACATTTTAAATTACTAGTAATGTTAAATGCAATATTTGGTATGCATAGATAATCTAAATGACAATTTATATTATCTTGTTTGATATATCAAAAAGATTATTAGGTAATATATGTATTAAATTAATATAATTATAATAATAATAATAATAATAATAAATATTTTATTATTATTATTATTAGGAGTTATAATAATATTAATAATTAATAATAATTATTAAGAATAAGAAAATTTAATTATTAATTATGATTATAATAGTTAATTTTATTAATAATTATTATTAAAAATAATAAATATTATTACTAATTATTATTAAATAATAATAATTAATATTATTTTTAATTTATATTATTTAATAATAATGAATTATTAATATAATTAATATTTAATTATAATAATAATTATTATATATAATTAATCATGATAATATTAATAATAATAATAATTACAATAATTAACAATTATTATTAATAATAATAAAGGCTGGATTGTCACATTGGTAATAATCCACATTACCAGCTTTCAAAAAAGCAATCCACATTGCCACATTAGTGGTAATTCACATTACTTTAGAAATTTAGATTGCTAGTTATATTACCTAGTCCAATAGGATAATATTTGTGGGCCCAAGCAATTTAATAAAAAATTATCAGTAATTCAGATGGATTACCTCATACCAAACTCCACCTTATGGTATTCCAACTAATAACATCAATAGACCCTCGAAATCAAATAACTAATTACATTGCTGTGTAAAAAGTCTCCAAGTCTCCTATGAGGATTAGTTGCGAGATTAAAGTTATTTCAATATTCAATTATAAGGGTAATAAATATTTTTTATAGTCCGTTATGTGTGAAAATTTTATGAATGGATGTATTAACTTCAAAAGTATTTTTAAAGTAATGTATTTTGATTGGATTATATGAAAGAAAAATGCTTTTATATAATAAATTACTAAAAAGTATGAAATAATTTGTTTATACCATACAATATTTTATACTTAGGATTAATTTAGCAAAAGCATCGTAATTTTAACGTGATTAGCTTCTAATCAATAGTTTCAACAATAATGCTTTTTGAAAAAAAAAGGCATTTTTAGTATAAATAAAATAAATTAAAAATTATAGTCAATTTTATCTATATTGATCATGTCAGATATATTGTGAAATAAGATATATTCTGAAACATGCACTACGAGAAATAAATACTTAATCACTTAAACCTAAAATCCTATCTGTCGTGGATTCATGACATTATTTTTATTTATGTCCATTAATAAATATTCTCTCACATATTTTTGTTTTGAGTAAAGCCCCAATATCATTTCTATAAAAAAATAGTATCAGATAAATTAGTCCCTATAAAACATGCTTTATGGTCCCTCACCATAAAAATATAGGGTAAGTTAATTCCCCTTCAAAATTTTTTTAGCATTTATAAAGCAAATTAGTCCTTCAAAATTTATAAATAGTTTAAATTGATCCTTGATAAAAAAATAAAATAGGACAAATAAATTCTTTAAGGATAATAGAATAGGACTAACTTATCCTTTATTTTTAATGATAAGAGACTGCAAGCATAGTTAATTAACTTGAACTAATGATCGACTTAATCAAGGTATTAGGTCACTGATTCAATCAATGGATTATTGATCAAACCAGTTGAATTGAATTGAATTAAATAAATATATAAAAATATAATATAATTTTAATAAATATATAATATATACTATTATTGACATATTACAACATAACAAATTATATGACTTTGTGATAGTGGAATATGCACCCATTATCTTTGGACAGAGTTCGTATCAGATTTGATCGGTTCAAATACATATGCAATCCAAATAAAAAACTAAGGGTTTGTTTGAAAGTGTTTTTTGTTTTTTAGTTTTGTAAAACTGTTTTAAAAAACAAGTTTAAGTTCAATTTTAAAAAATAAAAGAACAAAAAAATCTGTTTGATAATTTTGTTTTGAAAACAATTTTTTAGTGGTAAAAAATAGAAAATCTGTTTGGATAATTGTTTTTAGAAACAAGTTTTAAAAGTAATAAAACAAGAACTTGTTTGGCAAATTTTTTTAAAAAGTTGCAAACATATAATAGCATAATTGAATGTAATAATAATTTTGATACATAATATGATCATAAAGTCTCAACAAATATCTTAATACAACTTAATACATTTTTATATTCATAAATCTATTTATATACTATGCATTATGTTCTTGTTGCCACATCCAATTTGCAATTTGGTCACGTTGCCTTGCCATTTCCCTTGTAGCTTCATCAATTAATCTTGCTGTGTTGTTATTATTGAAATTCACCTCCAAATCTGTGTTACCATTTTGAGTTTCAATTTCAGAAGGATCCATATTCTCCCATTCTCTAAATAATCTATCACGCATTCCCCACCTACGCACATAATTATGAATTGCACAACAAGCTATAACAATAAGGCATTGTCTTGAAGGCTTGTATGGTGACATTAGCTTTAAAATAGGGAATCTTGCCTTCAGTACTCCAAAACAACGTTCAATTGTCATCCTCAAAGACGAATGCCTAAAATTAAACAATTCCTTAGCAGTTCTAGCTTGTCTACCTCGACCATAAAACTCTTGTGCATAGTATCGTTCACCTCTATAAGGTGGAAGAAAACCTCCAGTACACGGATAACCAGAATCCACTAGATAAAATAAACCTAAATCAATGAGCAAACATTAATTTGGCAAGTATATAAATTAACAATATCATTACATAATAATGAATAATTATTCTATTAGATAAAGATATATCACCTTCAGGAGGCCAAGGAAAGTCTGCATTTTGATTAGTAAGTGCATCCAAAAAAACTTTTGAATCATGAGCACTACCTTCCCAACCTGAATACATATATGTGAATAGCATATTGAAGTTACATATGCACATAACATTTTGTGTGATAGTTGTTTTTCTACTTCTACATGATGTCTGCTTATCAGCTGGAACCCATGCACTTATATGTGTTCCATCAATTGCTCTTATACAATTTTGACACAAACATACATGTAAGAAACATATCAATTTGACAAAAGAAAATAATACAATGCACCATATAACATAAAACAAGTGGCAAAATAGAACTAACCTTGAACCATGGGTAATATTTTGGATTATTTTTTATATGATCAGGCAGCTCTATGGAATCTTGTCTTATGATTTCTTTACCTAAACGACAAATTGCTCTTAAAATATTCTTGAAATAGTGAGAAACAGTTTGAGTGGAATGTTGAAATCGATTTGCTACTACTCTGTGACGCACATTATGTCCAATGATAAATAAAAACATTGCCACTTGTTCTTCTAAGAACACTTCTCTCGAGTCTTCTAGATAATTTTTACTCCTCAGTTCATTGCATAAATTAATATAACATGCCTTCTCCATATGTAATAATTTGTAGCAAACTATTCCAGATTCCTTCAAAAGTTCACTAACAAATTCTTGACAGCTTAGTGCAGATATTCTAACAGGAACTTTATTGTAAAATTTATACTCATAATCACCAATAAGATTAAGTATCAATAATTCAACAAATTTAGAATCATCACTAGAATCAGATGAGGATGAAGACCTTTCAAAAGTATCTGTTGAGATACTATCACTGCCTGAAGGATAATTATTTATTTCCATCACAATAAAACCTGCCATTAAACATATATGCATTTAAATAAGTAATTTTAAAGCAGCTCAAAGGACAAACCAACAATAAAATAAATACGTAGTCATACATAAGTACAAACTAACAACACAAGTCATACATAAATGTGAAGCTAAAGTACAAACCAACAACAAAAGTCATACATAAGTACAAAGCCAAAGTATAAAATAGTCATACAAGTCTATCAATCCATGCCTTTCTCCTATCCTTGGTCATGTTTAAAAAGGCCTCTCTATAATCAAGATCTTTAAATTTCTCCACTGCCTTCATGTAGGAGTCATCTGAGATATTTTCCATCTCATTAAGTTCAATTACACATTTAGCTATAGTGTATTCAGATGATGTAGTTGTAGAACTAGTGGCTTCCATACTCCTAGTCCTATACTTTTCAGCTCTAGCCAATGAAGCTTCAGCCTTCAATTTAGATGCCTCTACAAATGCTTCTGCTTTCAACTTAGATGATTCAATCCATGCTTGAAGTGCATCTCCCACTTGAAGGTTCTTATACTCTTTCCTTGCCTTGCGATCTTGAACTTTAATTGTCCTTTTACCACTACGGGTGACTTTCTCTAATATTGGGCTATCATTTTCCTCCTCCTCCTCATCATTATCTAAATTTATATGAATCCCACCGTGCAAGTATTCATTTTCCAGCTCATTTTCATCATCTGTATTAGGTGGATCTTGAGTGGACGAATGATGAAGTACCTTAGTTGCACTACTTTTATTAAAAATCACTCCCAATAATTTGTAATGCTCCAATCCTTTCCTCTTAAATGGTGTAGCATCAGGGTGTGCCTATAAGGAAAATAAATAAATAATATATCCTAAATCTAAAAAATATATAAATAAATATATATAACAATAAAAATGTTGAGAGCTATTTATTGTGTACCCGAAGGTAGGTTGACCAAACTTCCTCTGTAGCAGTAACAGTATTAGTTTCTGCATCCCATTCAAATCCAGTTTGTCGTAGCAAATGAGAAAATGTAGCATGTTGTTGCCTTAACCTATTAAACTTTTGCTTAATTTGTTTCATGTCAAATGCACGTCCAGTTCTTGTGTTCAGTGTTTGCAACATCGCTTGCCATACTTTAGGTGTAAATATATTATTTCTCATATTCCCTTTGTTAATCTCTTCAACCATTATGTCTATATAAGTTTTTACCACTAATGGGGACCAAAGTGAAGAATTCTCTTTCCTGTCATGTTCCATCTACAATAGTAATTCAACAACTTTAGTAAAAAAAGTTTAACAAAATAGTCCACATAAACACAAAACAGTCAATATAATCCAAGCCAAATAACCAAACAGTCCAAACCAAATTACTTGCAACTTCATCAGTCCAAACCTATGACTCCTAATGAGAAAAATACACCAAGCACAAATACGAAACACACGAAATAATCCAAACCAAAATTACTAAATCAGCTAAACCAAATTATCAAATAAGTTAATAATAGTCTAAACCAGTCTAAATCAAGTTATCAATCCAAACCGAATTAGTTTAGCACAATCCAAACCAAATTACTAAATTAACTAATATCAGTCCAGCACAATCCAAACTAAATTACCAATTTAAGGAAGATTATCAATAAGCTAATATCAGTTTAATACAGTCCAAACCAAATCACCAATTCAAACCAAATTACAAAAATCAGCTAATATCAGTCCATCACAGTATAAACCAATCCAAAACAAATTACTACTAATGTCAATATAAACATGAAAACAGCACTAACGAAAAAAAACCATAACCCAAATCATAAAAATAACTTTGAGCAACAATCATGGGACCAATAGGACAGACAACTAACGAGAAAGAAGGAAAGGGAGGCTGGGGGAGAAAGAAGGAAAGAAATAAATGGTGGCTGGGGCGGCGGGTATTGAACAGAAAAAGGAAAGAGTGGTTGGGCCGGTGGTGGAGAAAGAAGGGAAGAAAGGAAGGGTGGCTGTCACGGCGGATCTGAACGGACAAATGAAAGGGTTGGCTCGAGTGGGAACGGAGAAGGAAGGGAAGAAAGGAGTGGCAGCTTCGATGGCTTCGATGGCAGATCCCGAACGGAGAAAGGCAACGATGGCTGCGGTTGACGGCAGAGAAGGAAGAGAAGAAAGAATGAGTGGCTGGGGGGGAAGACCAAAGGCAAGATAGAATGGGTGGCGGACGAGGGAAGACATTGACAGTAAGAAAGGGGAAAGGGGAAGAGAGAATGGTGGCGGTGGGGGGGAGCCATCGACAATAACAAAAAGGAGAGGGGGAAGGGAAAGGGGATGGTGGCGGTGGGGGCTAGCAGTAAGGAAAAGGGGAAAGGGGAAACGGAGATTGCAACAGAAAGGGAAAAGCGAAAAGGGAAAAGGGAAAAAGGAAGAACAGTAAAGGGGAAAGGGAAAAGGGAAAAGGAAGAACGGTAAAGGGGAAAGGGAAAAGGGCGGTACCTTGCAGAATCTCCAGCTCCAAATGAACAAGTTGACACAAGTTTCTTTCGGGATGGGTTTCAATTTTTGCAGATATGAGAGATATTACAAAACAATAAAAATCAACTTAACTACAAGTTTGCCACCGCGTGTTTTGTTGTTTTACAGAACAATAAATCAAAAAACATGTCAAAGATGTTTCCTGTTTTCTATTTTTAAAAACCAAATTATAAAATTTTCCTTTTCAAACGCGTTTTTCTGTTTTTTTGTTTTTAAAAACTGAAAACAATTTTTAAAAAACGTTGTCGAACAGGCCCTAAATCAGACAAATGAATGGTTCACTGGCTTTCGGTTCGACCTAGCCGGTTTGGTCCGATTTTGGTAACTATGACGGCGAGATCATTTTCCATTTTTCTACCCTTACCTTCAATTTGAAGGCGCTGTTTAGATGACTGTGGGGGATTCCTCTTTTGTTTTTCTTTTGGGTTTTGCTTTCTTGTACTACTAGTATGCCACGTACTGAGGGAGAAATAGGAAATATCTCCGTGAGCGCCTTTCCACGTTTGCTTCCTCCTCTCCCTTTTTAAGGCCCACGACGCAACCCGACAGAAGCTCCTCCATCATCCAAGCGAACCCAAAGCCACATAGTGCAGAATCGAGGGTTTCTCCTTCGCGCTTATTATCCCTACCTGCTAATATTACAAACACCAAAATCACTCTTAACCCAATGAATCAATTATCTTCCGTTTGAAATTTCGATACCTCCCAGGTTCCCTTCCTTTTCTCTTCTTTCTCTTTGGCGATTTTTCAGTTGTGCGGTGCGCATCTGAGACCATGAAATTTTGATGCACGTATCATTTAGAATATGTTGATACATTTAATCTTTACTTTTTCCATTTTTCGCTTGATTGATTACCGATGACACCGACGTAACAAAATTTAATGTTTATTTTTCTTTTTATCGTAATTTTTATTTTCGCTTAAAAAATTGAAGCCGTGCTGGATTTTTTTTTTTTTTAACATTTTTTTATTGTTACTGCGAAGAGGATAGTTTCCTTTTGTTATTGAAACGATAACAGTTTTGTTTCTTTTTATTTATTTGTATTTTATTTTTGTTGCTTTGATGTTAGAACAATGAAACTTGAAAATTGATATTATCATAATACAATATGCCTTTGGTAGATGAGCTACTTGGTTGAAGTGATTGAAATGAATTTGTTCCTTAGTTCA
The DNA here is from genome assembly GCA_031439595.1 of Pterocarpus santalinus. Taxonomy (NCBI): domain Eukaryota; kingdom Viridiplantae; phylum Streptophyta; class Magnoliopsida; order Fabales; family Fabaceae; genus Pterocarpus; species Pterocarpus santalinus. The sequence goes on from CM062523.1 coordinate 24,491,881, forward strand.
ATAAGCACTATAACGAGGCCTTATTTTCTGTCTGTTTTGGAATTTGAGCGTTACTCTTTTTGCCTTGTATTTATTGTTTGATTCATTGAGGTTATTTGCATTCTAATTTGTGTTGTTGCTATCTCAGGCTTGGCATGATGGACTCAAACTTACCTACTCTGCCTCATGACAATTCTGATGCAAAAAATGCATTTCGCAAACCTTCTGGTGATGCAGCCAATAGGAATTATCGGCGCCGATCGCCTGTTGATGGATCACCTTCACCTGATGGTTAGGATCTTTTATTCTCTTGTACTTATTTCTTTTAGAAGTTACAATGGTATTGTGGTGAATGGTTGTAACGTTAAGAGGCCAAGTATATTTGCATCCAGTATAGGCGTTTGAAATTGCTTAGTATCAACCGCATTGTGTTGTTCATGCATGGTTCTTCTTGTGCTGGAAAGTAGATAGGTATTGATGCTGTTAATCTGTTATGCCTTATTGCTTCATACAAACTGGGTTCTGAGAAAATCAAAGAATCTATTTTATTTAAGCTGCCTCTGTAATGAGTAGTGGAGCTTACTTTAACAATCCTAGTTGTACACCTGTATTTATCAATTCCCAAGGCTAATTTAAGGGAATGATAGATGCAAGGCTGGTTTACCACGTCTGTCCACTCTGGATGTGGGAAACTTGTACCATGTTGTGTGCTTGCAAAAATAGCGCCATCATGCTTGCTCACAATTCAGTTTTGCATTTGTGCACAAAACACATGGAACTGAACCTATCTTTGTTTGAGAGCGTGTTTTGCAGAACAAGCTGCAGATGCTTCAAGTCCCCTTTGTGGGTCAACCTGCTGACATCCCTATTAAGCCTCTCTTGCTAGATTTATCACACTCTGAGACAAGCTCAAAGTGTAGGATCTCACTTCTCTGCGCTCCCAGTAGAGGCAACACCCTGGCCTCCTCCCTCCCCACAAAAGAATTGAGAGGGGCTAGTCAGACAACTTCCAAATACACCACACGGCATCAAGATCAGGCATCTGGGAAGTGAACCCTCCTGAATTGAGGGGGCATGTTAGAATGAGCTGAACTATAATTCAGCCCACGTGTTGTGTATTAGTGGCAGAATAGTTAAACAGTTAGTTATTCTTCTGGTTATAGCTGTTAGAGTTAGTTGTTCTACTTTAGGTTACATTTATATAAAGATTATATCAGATAAATCTCTGATAATATCATCATGACATAGTTTCACTGTCTCCCTAGTCTCAAAATTCTCTGACACTTTCTCACACTTTCCCACGCTTTATCACACTTTCTTTAGCTCTCTCTCTCTCTCTCTCTCTGTGTCTCTCTCTCTGTCTCTCTCTATTAGTAGGTTTTTATGATGGATGTCCTGTGATGCGATCAGCCATGGACTACTTTGGTGCAATTACATTTCTTTGAAAGTGATCTGTTTATGCTTGGTGTTAGAACATATGAGAATAGCTCATATTACCCTAATCATGTCTTAGAATATCATAGAGTATCTTAGATGATATCTTAGGATTAGTTTTCATATTTTGTTTTATTTCATGATTTGTTTCCGTGTTTAATTAGGATTAAGAGTTTGGTATTATTATAAATAGGGATTAGTCTTTGTCTATTATCAACACAATACATCATATCAATCAATAAAATTTCATACTTTTCACTTCCTTATTCTCTCTTTTGCTTCCTTCCCTGCCTAAAACCCAATGCCCTAATCTCAACACAGTATTAGAGCGGTAAAGTTGTCCATGACTTGTCCCGTATTCTCTCTTCACCCTCTTCTTTTGTCATTTGTTTATTCTAGGCTGATCTGGCTTTGCTGATGAATTTCTGGTGTTATTCTGGCTAGTTTTTGAACAACTCCTGTTAGAATCTAGTAAGATGGTTCAGGTTTGATGTACTTAGGCTATTTCTTGGCTTTACTTGTGGTGGTTATCTCTGGATTTTTAGTAATTATTTTGGCTATTGTTTGGCTCTTTTCCAATGCCATTAGAACGAGAAGTTGCAAGGTTTTTGTGATGTTTGTTCTCTTCCCTGAAGAAGATCATTCTAACAGTCCTAGTTCTGGCCTGTATTGGGCAGTTGCAATTTTGGTCTGTATTAAGCAATCCCAATTCTGGCCCGTATCCAGCTATCCTAGGCACTCTAGTCCATTATCTGGTAGTTCTATGCACTCTGGCCTGGCCTCTTTTAATTGCAACTTTTCTTTCCATCGGCGATCATTCCAGTGGTAACTTATATTTGTGATTCACACGGGCCGTTCAATTTAAGCTCCTAGTTTTTAATTGGTCTCTTAATTTTTCTTGTTATATGAGGCTTACAAATGCTCTTGTTGAACTTGGAGGACTTATTGTCTATGATTCTCTACCTGAAAATCTTTGCTGATGGTCACTTCAGTATTTGTTGCCTTGCCATTCATGTTTTATGGTGCCTTTATATTTTCTTATTGTGAAGGGTTCATTTGTAACAACTAACAATTAAGCTTTAGCTCGAGAGGGAGTTTTAGAATATATGAGAATATTTTATGTTATCCTTACCATATCTTAGAATTTCATAGAGTAGCTCAGATGATCTCTTGGGATTAGTTTTCGTATTTTATATTGTTCCTCATTCCCAATTCCCAATTTGTTTCCTTATTTAATTAGGATTAGGATTCTAGTATTGTTATAGATAGAGATTAGTCTGTGTCTTTTCAACACAATACATCATATCAATCAATATATAGTGATAAAAGAAATCAATATCAATTTCATACTATTCTCTCCCTTATTCTCTTTTTCTTCCTTTCTTGCCTATAACTCATAATTTCAACACTTGGCTCTGTGATACTGATAATAGTGTTACCAAATTTAGTGGCAAGCTATTCTATATGGATTAGGGCTTGAATATTTAAAGCAAAAGAGGAAAAAAGTGTAGTGCTTGAATAAAGAAAAATATACTCTGCCATATGTGCAGGTAGTCCCCAGCATGAACACAGTTCAAGTCCGAATCCATTGAGGGAAGATTCTGTACGAGCTTCTCAACACCATTCAAGGAAATATGATAGCAGGGAACAAGAACGACAACACTATGGCAGAAGCAGTGATTCTTCTAAACATTCTGATGGACAGTCATCCAGGAGGTCCTATGGTCACTCTAGGCATGACAAACATGCAGATGAAGATAGATATCGTGAGAGGCTATATGCTCGTTCTGTACATGAGTCAAAAGGTGACCATTCAAGAGAAGAGAGTGACAGTAGGTCAAAAGACCATCAGCGAACTGTGGACAAGTATTCACGTGACAGATATGATCGGTCAAACTATAGAAGCAAGGAGAAAGATAGAGAAACATATGTGGAGCATCAGAAATATAGAGATAAGGATTCTTCATATGACAGATCTGGATCTGGCAGGAGGCATGCACCATATGATGAGGTCGAGAGGGAGAGGAGTACAAGAGAACGGGATGGTCGAGATGAAAGAAGAGGTTCCCACAGAAGTTATGGTGATTACAGAAGTGACCGAGCAGTCTCCTATTCAGAGTCAAGGAGCCAAAGAGATGACTCAGGTTCACAAAGAGACAGTGGTAAATATCGTCTAAAAGAAGTTTATAAGAGTGAACAGAAGGAGCTGGATGGTCAAAACCTTCCGATGGAAGAAAAGAGAAAATATGATGACAGTGAGATTGGCAAGGACATGGACCAGAACACTAGAAAGTTTGGTGAGCAGTTTGGTACCGAAGATAAAGAATCTTATGGAAAAAAACCAAAGTTGTTTGGCAATGACAAGGATGACAATTATGGAAAGGATGGTATTGTTTGCATATATTTTATTCTTATGCTAGGTATTACTTTTTACCCATATAAACTGTGATGATCGCTTTACCTATTATCATGTACTAATGCAGATGAAAAGCAAACTTTAAGTCTGAAGCTTTCTCATGAGAGCAAGGCAGATTTAGGGGCTGCCAAGACCAGTGGTTTTGATGTTGGCAATGATCTAGATGCTGCAAAAGTTGCAGCTATGAAAGCAGCTGAATTAGGTATACACTAACTTTGCTCAATGCTTGGCCTACTATTGTGATATGAAGTTTGTCTTCAATGATTGACTGGATTCTGATACACTGATGGTTTATGATTTCAATTTTTAACCATTTGCTCAGGGTGGTTTGTTGTGGGCTTTGTAGTAACTGTTTATTTTTTCTGAGCGCATGTTGTATCTTCTGTTAGTCTTTATTGTTTTTCACCCCTTACAAATGTATTTTTTTTCTCGTAATTTATGTTTCCAAGACTTCATTGTTTTTATATATATATATATATATCCAAGCGTCTACTAGTTTTGATTATTATACAAGTAAATCTCATGCATCTCTGACTCTGGAAACTATGATGCATGACAGTCAATAGAAACTTAGTTGGGGTTGGTTGCTTGACTACGGACCAAAAGAAGAAGCTGTTGTGGGGCAGCAAAAAGAGTTCAACTACAGAAGAGGTATCTTTAATCATTTGTAACATTTTTCTTTGTTCTCACAGTTTTCATACTTTCACGTATAACATGGTATAGACTATAGTTTATGGAATATTCTTTCTTTTTTTTTTTTTTTTTGGGAGGGGGGGGGGATTTGATATTCAATGGATGATTGGGAACCTGAAGCGATCTGCATTAGTATAACTTAGAGCTGCTACACTTCTATTTCTTCCAAAATAGTGCTTTAGAATTAAGTAGCAACAATATAAAATTGAGAGCAGTTCTGCAATACACTGAATTTATAGTGTATGAATTCATTGCACTATCTTTATCATACATGTAAACACTTTTATTGATTATCACAATGTAAGATTCCCTTGTGCTATCAATTTGGAGTAATATCAGTACAGAGAGAAGGTGGATACAATCAGTAAGAGAGCAATAGCCAAAAACATGGATAGGCCTCTGCAGAGCTTCAAAGGGTATGCAAACCTCTCTGTATTCCTCACTAGTAATTGCCTACCTCATTCATTCTTCCTTCTTTCATTGTAAGCTATGCAGCCTCTAACCTATTCCCCTTGCTTCCCATGCCCTTGCCAAGTAGGCAAATTTGTTGTGAACCAAATCCTTCTTCCTGCCCTTACACATATTTCCTGTGGTCTAGCGTGGGAGCGCCTAACTGTACTTGCCTCCTGTGGACAAGGACATATCCATTGCTTGATGCATGATGGACAGGGCCCTGCTGCATAAGTAGGGTTTTTGTTTGTGCACCTAAGTCTCCCTTTACATCTGTTGACTTAGACCTACATAATGATTTGATCATCTGTTAGAAACCAAAAAATGTAGACAGATGTTGGAATGTAAAGTCCACATGAATAACAACTGACAACTTCGAGAAAATCAAGTTGAGATGATAAGCAAACAAGAAGGGACTTTAGAGCTTGCTTTCAATTGAAAACTTCCCCTCCTGCAATTTCTCAATTTCTCAAATCATTCCGAGCAGTTCTCAAAGCCTGTAGAACCATTATTTGTAGTCCTTGATTTTAGGACTTATGTTGGACAGTTCTTGAGTTCTAGATCATATGTGGTGTTAAGGGAGCAATACAGAGATATTGCCTTTGAAAATTCTCTTTTAGTGGCTCTTCTAGATGGCATATTAAAGGTGTCAATGAAGTGTGCAATAGTCCTACAATCCCGTAGTTTTGTCCAAGCCACCCAGTCCAGTTCCAGCATGTTAAAGTTAGGAATAATTCTGAACTATTGCTCAAAGATGATACATATGGTTGAGGTTGTATGAGTTATTATGGATGACATCTACCTGAGCTTGCTGAATTTATTATTTGCGAAATAGTATTTGAACTATTTACAGGGAAAGAGACACCTTGAGGCGTCTCTTAGACATTGGTTGAGAGTGGATTCCAACTTTTCTCTCAACCAATGTTTAAGGGACACTTATCCCTTAAAAGATGTCCTAAAAGGTAGGAAAAATAACATTACTCTTATTTTATACTGTTTCTGTTCTGTGACATGGGTAATCATGTACATGTACATTTGTTTTGCATTCCCTACTATTACTCACAATGCAATTGCTGCATATAAAATGCACTTCCCAAATGTTGTAGTCTGGCCATCGCTGGGATACGGCAATGTTTTCTGATCGTGAGCGGCAAGAGAAATTCAACAAACTCATGGTAAGTGTTGATTGAGTGGTTTCTCTATTTCGTTCTAGTAACATGAGGATATTTGCATGTTCCTGAATGACTGGCTTCCTGCATTTTAGTTTCTTCACTTACTAACACAGTTTTAGAGTCTGAGGTTGTACTCGTGCCTATGGCAAATTGTAGGGTGTGAAAGGCGAAGCCAAAGTGGAGCAGAATTCCGACAACCAAAATGGCGACGGCGTACTCCGCGCAGAGAAGCAGAGGGAACTCCAGCTGGATCTAGAGAAACAGTACACTGCAGGCCTTCGCCGAAGAGATGGACGCACAGTTGGATTAGGTCTTTAGACATTCACTTGGAAAAATTTGCTTCTTTTGACATTTGCGATCCTTTTGAGTATCACTCCCCCATGCTTAGGAGGAGCTTATCACTTGTTTGTTTTAGACATGTTTGGGAGCTTTTGTATGCTCTGATGTCAGTTGCACCTCTTGGCAGTTGGTGGAAGTTCTCTGTTAGAGAGGGACGTGTTATTTCTATGCAATTACTTATCATGATTGTATCTAAATTGTTATTTTCATTTTTACATAATTCATATGAAACTGGTTTAGGTAATTTTGCTCCTAGAAATTCGATTTGATTTGCTGGTACCCAAAAATAACCCATTTAAACCGGGGAGGATGGTGTAATATTTCTTTCGTAGTTGTCAAATGTAGGACCAGCAGATTGATGTGGTAGGTAAATTCAGAATACGACAATATTTGTCTGTTGGGCGTAGTCTTAAATGCACCGGGGGAGTTTGGTGCGTGATGCATCGTGTGCGGTTACTGACTACTGGAGGGTGAAGCCGATAACTTCATAACTTTCTCTTTCTCTCCTTGTTCTTGTACTTGCACACACTTTGATGCCAGTATTCGAATTGACTCAGCGATCTCCGATTCCGTTCGCTGCTTCACTTTATCAACCAATCACTTCTTTGTTGTTCTCCTCCATCAACTCCTCTTTGTTAGAAAGAAGACATTAGGGAATTTTCTTAAATAATTCTTTTATTTGATTTGTTTTCACCTCAGCTGCTTTCTCTCAAGATTTAGGAGAAAGTGATCTCCACTGCTAGAGAGAAAAAGAGGGTCCTCAAGGCAAAATCTCTCTTTCTTCATTTAAACCGTAGATGCGGAAATAAAATGTTATTCAATATTCTTCAATCTCGACATGCCCTTTTTTGGCAACCCAATTCTAAAGTTGTGTGGACTGGTCGTGCGGGTGTTTCAGCACGGACGGGGAGCTCCATTGGGATTTGGGCGGAATGGGGCATCTGGCTCGGAGTGATGATGGAGTTTGGAAGGGGTGAAAATGGTGAGGATGATAAACTTTCTCATGCCGAAGGGATGGGTCTCTGTCTTCACTTTTCACCATGTTCAATGTTGAAAAAGTTTAAAAAGTGTCAATTGAGATAAATTTAGTGAAGAATTAAAAAATGGAGCAAATCTCGTATCCTATTGCGTTCAAAGTCAACTTAATCTCACCTTGCGTCTATCGCGGAAGCCAAATGGGATTTGGGGGAAATAATGTGACTGGCTTTTACATGGAATTAAGGCACAAACATGCAGTTAAGGCAAGAAGATTCCACTTTGCCTCCGCCCCCAAATTTCGACAAAATTTTGTTTGCTTTTTCTTTGAGTGTTGGTTCTTCTGCGTAGTTGTTTTACCAATTTGAGCATGTGATTTACTTTGCCGTATTTAAGCATTTTATTTTTTATTTTTTTGTTCGCTGCATTATTGCATGTGGAACTTTGAGGTTCATGTTTGAACGCAAACGATTAAAAGGGAAACAAAGAGAGATGTTGGAAAAAGGCTTTGATTTTGTTGGATTATTAACAAGACGCTCTTTTTTTACTTGTTCACTAGCCGCATGGGAAAGTGACAAAATTTCAGAATGAGGGTCGCGCGCCGGGACTTGTAGGTGATCATGGAGGCATCACGAGGAACTTCATTGCGAGGAGCAGTGTGGACAGAAGAGGGGTAAGAATAAGGTGTTTCGTAGAGATTGGATATTAGGTTAGGGTGAACAATGTAAACTGTTGGCGCATTTTAGTATATACCATTTTAAGAATGGGGCGCCATGCACCATGTGATCCAACAGGTTAGATGTTCAAGTGTATTTATACAACTACTTCTTGTGGTATACCATAAAATCACTATATCTCTCTCCACCCTCAACCATGGCCCTCAATTCGTCACCGACCCATCGAAAGAGCACCACCATTCACCATCGTGTTTCTTCCTCACACTACCGTCACTTCTTGTCGCTAGCAAAATAAGGACTCGCCGCCGATGTCGATGTGACCACCGCATCATTCGCCACGCCACCTACAACCTCTGCGGCAAAACCACAACCTCCAGGAATCTCTTCATGTGTGTTGGTGGCACTGTATTTGCCATCTTCAAACAAATCACCACCTTCACAGCCCACAGTATTGCCCCACAACTTCTTGTCCAACATCTTCATGGCAAACATCACGGCAGTGGAAACGACGTTGTCTAGGGAGGACTTGAGCTTGATGCTGGAGCCGGGGTGGCGGGAAAAGAAGAGGTCAGAAGGGAGAAATTAGTGGAACATGTAGCTTCAGATTTTTAGTAGAATCTCCTATTGTAAAACTTTATTTGTAGCAAAAGAAAAACAAATCTTTAGTGTAATAAATTAAAAACAACATTAGAGCATTTGGGGTAAGAGGCCGACGTTGCGGTGGAGCATGTCGGAGATGATGACCTTGGAGGAATTGATGTTGGTGATGGCGGTGTAGCCGTCATTGTAGAGGTGCTCGGAGAGATGGGAGTTTCCACAACCAGGGACTAGGAGTTGAGGAATGGGGTCATGAGTGCAAAGGACTTGCTCTACCATGTTATCACATATTATGGGTGTGTAGATATACCTCTAAATCTACACTTTCTGAATCATGCCACATAACCATGTGCACTACACACCATAATTACTACGGTGCATTACGGATGGCTCTATTTATTTAATATATAGAAATAGAGGGCTAGGATATTTTTCATTTACAAGGTGCATGACACACCATACTTAACAAGGTGCATTACCAAACACATCTTGTTTATATCCTATCCATTCTTATTGAATTTATTTTTCAAGTGTTTGAAGCATGATTTCCATCAAACTATTAATTTACCCTCATATTTTCTTACTTTATGCATATCTATTTAAATTGTTATTGCCAAAGATATGTAGATTTATTCTCTGCCAAAGCGATGCAAATTGAGTTTTCTTCACAGAGAGAAGAAGCGGGATAATTAAGATATTATTGCTACTAAGATAATTACTCGTGAAAGCAAGAAGTAAGTTTGTTTTCTTTTGCTTTGCATTCTATCCAACGGGTGGAAACAGGCTAGGCCAAGTTAGGCTCTTATGTTAACAGACTAGCCTTGTATAGTAACAAATTGACTTAGGCCTGACCTATGGTCTATTATAAGCCTTTTTCTTGGCCTAAGCCTGGTCTGGCTTTTGGCCTGTTTACAAAGTCTGTAATTTAGAACATTTTATACAAGCCAACAGGCCAAAGCATTGAACAAGCCGAACAATAGGCCTCTATCCACAATTAGGCCTTACATATCAAATAGGCTGCATACAAGCCGCCGTTCATGTAGGCCTCAAAATAAGCCAAGCCTACAAATATGCCTAGAAAAGCCACTAAACAACTATATACTTGTCCATAATAATAAAATCAAACTACTTCCAATATTCAAATTACAACAACTCAGTCCAATTATCTAAAACACCAATTTAACAAGTTAACTAAGGGTACCAAATTATCCAAAACAATATCTAAAATCTAGATTATCCAAACACAACAACAAACAAAGCAATTTAAACCAAGAGAAAGTGATGCTAATCTCTTTGAATAAAGCATCAAATCTTCAATGTAATTTCTTTTTCTTATTCATACACCTTAAAAAATAAGAAATCAAATATATCATTAAATCATCACACAATTTAACAAGTAATAATTATAAGAAAAGGTAATATCTAAATAATACAAAATGTACCTTTGGTTTTTCCTTTAAACCATACTTGTTGTGAAGCCAATCCCCACCACAAATAAGTGCTTCAATTGAGTCTTCATTTAATTTGGAATGATATTCATCTATAACACTTTCTCTAGCACTAAATGTGGACTCTGATGCCACTGTTAAAATTGGAATAGCTAATAAGTTAGCAGCCATTTTAGATAAAATCTTATACTTGAGGCTTTATTTTTTTCACCATTCCAAGGCACTAAAGGAGTTAGAACCAGCCCCAGGAATGTAAACATGCAACCTCTTTTGTAAACAACACTAACCAAATAGTAAAACAACAAGCTTTTTAATCAATAACCAAATACTCAAGCTCATATTAGACTAAAACATTAGACTCTTTTTTTTTTTTTTTTGGCTTACAATCACATTAGACTTATATTGAAATAACACTGATAATTGGGAAGTGAATATTGTTACTCTGATGAGAACAACTAGGTTCCATTTTTCAACACAAGTCAGAATGTTACTATTGGGAAGCCATTTTTCAACACTAATAAAAAAGCAAAATAGTGTTAACACTCAACACAATACACCAGAATAATTAGTAAGCCTTTTTTGGGTCCCTGATTGACATAATGTTATTATTTTTGTAATGTGAGTGAGAGTTAAGACATACCCAGTGTTATGAAAGATCCAAAACTAGCGAGGAAGCTTCGGTGGTGTGAAAAGCTCCGATGATGGCAGCGAGGCTCTTTGCGGGATGCACGGTGAGGCCCTTCGCAGTCTAGACTAAAGTGGGTTTAGGTCGTAGAAGATCCAGCTCTGGCAAGGTGATCTGTGCACTCTTCGCTGTCTAGACTGAAGCAGGTGTAGGATGTGGATGGACGACAATGGTGGCAAGGCTCTTCACGAGATGCACGATGAGGCAATCCGCATGTCTTTCGCGGTCTGGACTGAAGCGGGTGCAAGGTGTGGAAGCTCTAGCTCTAGTGAGGTGATCTACGCAGCGGTCGGCAAGCTTTATCGTGGGTGCAGGCTGGCAATGAGAGAATGGGTGGGGGGGCCGACTGGGCAAGAAAGGGAGCTTGAGTTGGGAAGAATGAAGCGACGTTAGGGTGAAGAGTGAAGAGAGAATGAAAATTTAGGGTCTGCTTTATTTTAAATGTAATAATATGAAAATATAAAATTATAAATTATGTATATTATTATTAAAAGGGAGTAGTAGTGTAGTGACATATATGTGTGTGTGTGTGTGTGTGTGTGTGTGCACATAATCTTAACAGGTCCAGGCCGGCCTGTCAAGCTCGATAGGCTTTAAATTGAGTCTGGCCTAATAAGGAAAATAGGCTTTGAAAATAGGTCTGAGCCTGGTCCTATTTTTAAATAGGCCAAGCTAGGGCAAGTCGAATATAGGTCAGGCCACAGGTTGCCTAGCCTATTTCCAGTCCTATAATCCAATACATGGCTTAATCATCTTTTGCTTTGCTTTTCTATCCATTACATGCCTCAATCATTTGCAAAAATGGAATTAGATGAAAACAAATTCGATCTTTTGTGTTTTTATTTTACCATTTCTTTATCTCTTACTTTATTTGTTTTCTTTTTTTCCTTGTAGGCTCTCATTAATCCTTGACCCCATAGCTAGTGTGCTGCTCATTTTATCTCCTATTAAGTGAACTACTCAATCTTTCCCCTTACCTCTTCTTACAAAAAACAACAAATTCTACTTGAAACCTATATTCTTCACGAAGAAATTAATCATTTTACCAATAATGGACTTGTGGAAGTTGGGAAGTTGGACAAGAGTTAACAAAAACCTCTAAGAAATAATGGGATATTTCAATTTGCCAACCATGCATGCATTGTTTGGCACCTTGCCTTTTGCCTTTCGTCTTGCTTAGGATTCTCTTACCCTTATTCTTGGCTTGGGTTTCTCCCGTCCTTATTCTCAACTTGGATTTTCAATATCTATTCCATTTTCAAGGCACGAGATAGCCTTATTCTCATATGCTTTGGTTGGCCTTATCCTCAACCATTTTTAGGACCTTAATCTCGGTATTGGCATATCAAGGTCTTACTCTTGAGCATGTTTGAGACCTTATTGTCGATCGCAAGTGCATGGGGCCTTATTCTCGACCTTTACATATTTTTTCCTTTTGCATTTGGACTGGTAAAAATACAAATATCAAAGTATCAAAATCTCATAATTCTATGTTGGCTGGAAGAATATATCAAAAACTGTATCGATTTCTTTTCTTGTCTAGCCTATATAGATCATATGTTGCTAAAAACTTTATTGGAAAGCGAAAAAAAAGATAGTGGAAAAAATCCAATGGAACAAAAAAGAGTATACTAATCTCGCATAATTTAAGGAAAAATTAAACTATAATACTTCCTAAGGGACATTACATTCCATGTTCGTGGTAGTTCTCATCCATCAAGCTCAACTATCTTGCATGCTCTTTCCCTAAGTCTTTGATGACTTGATATGGACTTTCCTAATCTAGGGAGAGCTGTTCTTTCTATAGTAGGCTTCCTTTGTAGGTCTATCTTTGTGGAAACTAGATCTCCCTCATTGATAGCTCTTGGTGACATATGTTGTAACATCTCCATTTTTATCTAAGCTAATTAGCTCGGTGTTTCCGGCTAATTAGAGGGTTTAGTGATTAATTGAGAATTAATTGATTAATCTTGAGAGCAAGGGCTTAGTAAATTAAAGGCAAGTCAACAATTAATTAGAAAATTCAACAATTGAAGCATAATGCATTAAAAGTTACAATTAAAAGCCTAATTGCCCAATCCTTGTTAATTCATGATTTAGAACATAAAATCAAGGTGACCTAATCTTATTAACTAAGAGTATGATGAGCATCACATCTTAATCACATGAAAAATTAACCCTCACACCTTCTTTACATAATTAATGAGGAAAATACTCTTTCAATAAAAATGTGTTAAGGTGTAATTGAACCAATTGAATTAATTAACATTTAGATAATTATAACAATTGTAAAAATTTAGAAACTTCCCTTTTATTATTGTTTGAAAGTTTGGTCAAGGCAAGAGCCATATCCAACCATCTATTTGCTTTCTCATCATACACCATTAGATCAAAAGTCTATGTTAGTAGTATTCCTTGAGTCAAGACAAGAGATGTACTCTCCTCCATCAAGATTGTGACACTTGGAGTGATCATATTCACCTAATGCCAATCCTAAGAGAGGTCATGCTTTTAATCACTTGGAAAACACTGCAAGGTCATTACCCAAGTGCCAAGACTCAAGATTAAACACAACTTCCTCTTTTGTCCCAAGGTTTTTCCCCACTCTCTTGCTTGTTGTAAGAGGCAAAATCATATTACTCCTCCCCCTCAATTTTGCGCCATCAGCCCCCTCCCTCTCCCCCCTCATTTCATTTTCATTTCTTCTCTCAAGACACAAAGCTCTCTCCTCTCTCCAAGTCTCATTCCCACTCTCTTGTTCTTCCAACCATCCTTGTTCTTCTTCCAATCTCCTTACTACTTTCTACCTCATTTCCATCACCACCCTCACAATCCTTTCAAGGACCACTATTTTGATCTTTGGAGAAATAAGACCACCCATACACAAGCTCCATTTCCAAGTTTTCAAGTAGGAAGGCTTTCTCCAACCTTCTCCACATTCCAAATCCTTCAAGAAGCTCTCTTTGGTAGTGACTCTAACCCTTCTTTATCATGTATTTTTCAAGCACTAGAACCTCTAAGCTCTTCATTGCTAGGTAGTTTTAGGACTTGCTTCAAGGTCTCATGATCATATATTGCTCTATGAGTTTTTCTTACCCTGATGAAATTGTTGTCTTAAAATGAGATTATATGGTATGATAGTTTTTATGTATCTTACTTTATTTTGTTTTAAAATACTGATTTGTATTTAAAACCTTGAATATGATGGCGAGATAAAACATAAAAATGGTGATTTGAAATGGTATAGTAACATCTCCACAAGTTTGATATGTAAAACATAAAAACTAGTTAGGCTAGAATTCTGACAGTCTGTAATGCGTACTGTATAACTCGTTTTACAAAACTCAAAATGTAATGATTTGAAAGTAGACTCAAAGAGCTTTCCAAACATATAAAATATGTCAAATTTGGGTTTAAAATGAGGGAGATATGATTTTTCAAAGTGGGTTATTCCCGGATAGATTTCTATTTAGGCAGTTTGCACTAAAAACCTTATAACTGAAGCTACAAAAATTATTTTTAAGTGGGACCAAGTTTGTTAGAACGCTAAGACATAGAGGAACATCTCCATAAATAGTTTTGTCAAATTCCATGTGAGGAACTCCCAGTGGAGTTAACAATCCACTGACTCGAGATGAACTTTCAAGTCTAAATAGTCAGAATAAAATTTGCATATCTCAAGTTACAAAATGAATTTTTGAGTGGGGTTTAGAGAAGTATAATTATACCAAAATTCGAAGCAAAGGAGTAAAAAGTGAAATTATGGTGAATTTTTGAAATTACTACCCTACTATAAAAGTAAAAACTAGTTATGGTAAAATTTAAAGGTTAATGAGAAATAAACTTTAAGACATTAAGACCCTTACACTAAATATTCGAAAAATCTTCATAATTCAATTTAAAAGTTTCAAAAAGGATAATAGATGAAATCAGCCCTTTGCCTAATAAAAGAGTTTACACAAAAAGCAATCTCAATTAAAAGCTTGCACCAAATTTATTAAGCTAAGCTCATAAAATTTTGCTTAAGAATATGCCTATGTTTATGTGCAAGCATGATGCTATGATGATGATATGAATATGACATGTTGATGATATGATGCATAATGATATGTGATATTGGATTTTGTGTTTGGCAAAAATTTTGGGAAGTTTCGGTCTAGCCGTTATGCTACCAAAATTCTATAAAAATTGTGGACTTAGAAATATTTTGCATCATAAGCTTTAATAAGAAGAGATTTAATCAAGTATGTGACCCTTCAAAAGAGAAGGTGACCTAATTTAAGCTCCCTTCACCCATGACTCACATGAAGCATGCCATGACCCAGCTAGCATAAGTACTGAAATTCTATAGTGGCGATTGCCACGGTATGAGCTCATTACCACTTAGTGAAAAGAAAAGACCTAAGATAAAGGTTAAGTGAGGAAAAAAAAGGGACCTCGGTCCAACCTAAGTAAAGAATGAAACTCTCAAGGTGTTCATGCATGATATGAATTATCATATAAGTTCTTATGTATACCATGATGTTAGCATATGAGAATATGTACTTAAAACGGAATCCACTTCGGATATTGATGTTTTCGAAAAACCTAAGAATTGAACCTTATGAATGCTCACTATTTTCATTTATAAAATCGAAGTGGCTGGGACGATGACGATGACACTTTCGTGTCAGGTTCGAGTCCTATTGAGAAATCTTATTTCTCACTCTAGTCATTTTTTGTTTCGTCACCACATACCTATGGCACACCCGGTGAAGTGGAGCATGGACCCTCCCCACCATGAGTGGACCTACGACGCTGATGCCCAGGCTATCGTGGCTACGATCACCACGGTAGTCCACACTTACTTTTACCTAGGTCGTATAAATGAGGAAGAGGAGCCCGATGTTCAACCAGCCCCAGTAAACATTCCTTCGGCATACGTTGGATAGCCGTTGGGTCCTTGGGATTTTCCCCTCGGTCCCTACCAGATGTTGAGATGGAGCTAATGTCTCCGGACCTGCCTACAGCTGATCCCGTGCCACAGCCTGTGATTCCCATGATCGACGTGAGCTCCACGACCACTCCGAGGGCCGCAGCCGCTTCGCCGCCATTCCCTGAGTATCACCCCGTTACGTCTGAGGAGGATCCCTTAGAGGAACATTCTTCGGTAGCTAGCTGTACTCCGGGTCATCGTGTTCGTTGCATAGAGGTGATTAGCAAGCACCCTCATATCATCCATACTCCTTACGTTCCCCGAGACCGAGGAGCGAAGGGAACCAGGCACTCGAGGACCTGATTTCATCCAATCGAGGGGTGCGGAAAGGGCAGAGAAACTAGAACGTGTCTACTTAGGCCTATTTTATTATTGCTTCTTATCCTATGTATTTCATGTTATGACAAACTTTGTCATATTAGCTTATGTTTGATATTTTGGGGCCATGGTATAGCCATGAGTTTCCTTTTCATGTATTGTTGAATATTATGAGACTTTATATATATGGTTGTTTTAGTAAGGTGAATGCATTATATTTCTACTTATCCATTGTTCCTTTATTTTATGACTTGAATTTATGCGACACGTTCGTTTATAGCTATCTTCTTGCTCAAGGCTTTACTTTCCAAAATGATACAAAACGACGATGTATTTCAAAGAAAAAAATTTACTGTATTTTTTGCGTAACTTAATTTATAAATGAAGTTTAGTTTTCCACGAGCATAAGTAACAACTAATAAAATGCCGTAATATGACTTAAGCATAGTATGGGTTTATTAGGGTGTTACACATGCTAATTATATTTCTGATTTTTTTTCGTTTTGTTTTTGCTTCATGGCTTCCTTTTTTATTCGGGTGACCTTTCTGTCTTCTTCAATGAGTTTGAGTTCGAATTGTCTAATAGCCATATTGGTCTCTTCATCCCAATGTTGACTTATGCTAGGATCTTTGACTTCAACTAGGATAATTGTTTCCAAGCCAAATACTTGTTGGTGGGGTGTATAGATGATTGGACCATGGTGTGCTAGGCCCACCAAATGGCTAGTAACTCCTTGGCACACAGTCCTTTCACCTTTTTAAATCGCTACTTCAATCCACTTATTATGATCCTATTAGCTACCTTGATCAATCCATTGATCTACTGATGTGAATAACTGAGTGATTCCATATTCGAACTAGAAGTCTTTAGGCATTTGATCTGTGAATTAGGTACCATTATTACTAACTAACTAAAAGGCAAATCATATCTACATATAATTCTTTTTGACATAAATTTCTTTTCTTTTTTGTTCTGATTGTTGCTAATGGTTCTACCTCTATCCATTTAGCAAAGTTACTGATAGCTACCACTAAATATTTCAGTTGTCTTGGTTCAACGGGAAAGGGCCAAGGAGGTCAATTCTTCACTAGTAAAACAACCAAGTGACTTTGAAGGTATGGAATTTTTTCGGGAATCTCTTATGTACATTTGCAAAGCATTGACACTTGTCACAACATCAAGCATATTAAGTACTATCTAACCTTATCATCGACCAAAAGTATCTAGCCTTAAGAACTTTTGCAACAAGTGACCTTTCGCTGATATGGTTGTTATAGACTCCTTTGTGAGAATCGTCTTTTGTACAGCTAATTAGCTATCAATGAAGAAAAGCTGCCTAACCTTAGTAGTTCCCTAGACTCAACTTTGTCTTTGGGAAGCTTTCCTTCCAAGACTTATTATTGTACAAGATATTGCCAATCACTATCAACCTCAATTGTTGAAACTTTGTTTCTTTCAATGATAGGTGAACTAAGGAATTGTTGAATGATCGACCTGTTATTTTTTGGCTTCTTAATATTGGTGAGTTTAGAGAGGAAGTTAGCCGTCACATATTCTTCTCAGGAGATGTGTTCTATGGAGTTATTGTCAAATTCTGCCATTTAAGCCTTGTACCTTCTACAAGTATTTTTGTAGAAGGGGATCTTAAACTTAGTATTCTCCTTAAACTTGTCCTTTCACAAATTGGGAATCTCCTTTGATGGACAACATTCTCCTGGCTGAGCTTAAATCCAACAATAAGGGCTCAATTCAACTTGATTGTTGCTAGTTTGTAAATTTAAACTATAGGGATTATTCTACTATAATCCCTATTTGTCCTTCAACATCATGCTAACTTCGTTTCCTTTAGTGTTTGAGGCTCCTTCAACATAAAGGGTCCACATTTCTCCTATCTATCATTGATAAGGGTTAGTTATGGCAATAAAATCATCCAATGCCTAAGCTTTGATGGGTCCCCAAGGTTGTTACTCAATGCTAAACTGAAAAAGCTCAACGGACTAAGCAATCATGCATCCTACAGGCTTAGGCTTTCTAAAAATGCGATTTTATAGGTTTTATCATCCTCATTATGATGTAGTGGCTTTGAAAGTAGAGTCGAAATTTCTTGGCTGAGATGATCAAAGCATAGGCAAGCTTTTTTTTTTTTTTTAGTATATGATCTTCGCCCCTTGCAATGTCATGCTCAAGAAGTATACTATCACTTTTCTCCATTGTGTTCTTTGATCAGAGTTGAACTTAAAACAGAAAGGATTTTGATGCTCAAGTTAGTGAGTGTGGGAGATATAGAGGTAGTAATGATGGTTCTTATTAGCTCCACAACACTTCAAAATACCCTAAGTGTTGCTCTGAATATCTTTTTTGTAAATTGTAATGATTTTTGTAATTAACAAACAACCTAAAGAACTTAGTGAGTAGTAACAAATTTGCTGAGTCATGTTATTTAGACATATCTTTCTCACTATGATTCAAACCAATTTCAAGTTTCACGATCGAATAGAGATCTTCAAGAGTGATTCTGATTTCATGAGAAAGGAACTCCAAGAGAAGAAGAATGCTCCTACATGATGAAGAACACATGAAGCATGAAAAATTCAATAGTCCATGCATTTTGAAAAGAATGAGGAACTTATCAGAACACTAAAGTAGGCTTTAGAAACTTCAACGGTTCAAAAAAGTGTAACCTCAAAAAAGGTCACCTAGGTCAGAAACTTTAACCATTAGAAAAGAAGTACATCAGAAAGAAGTCTGCTAAGGAATTATCTCAAGAAAAATACTTTGCAAGCTTAGTTGGTACAAATTTAAACATTGGGAAAAGTTTGATTTCACATTGATACAATACAATGGACAATTGACACCAACAACTAGTTACCATTTTTGACTTTGATAGATGAACAAATGGAAACTTGCTAAGGCTAAATAAGACAACAACACATATAAATTTAGCTGCGAAAATCATTTGAAGTGGTTGATTGAAGTTGTTGAAACAATTATTGAAGCCATTTAATATGCTCAAAGTCAACCACCACTCTTCTGATCAAGTTTCTAAAGTTATACTCTTCTAAACCTTTTAGAATAGTATACTATCTCTACAGGCCTATTAGCAAACACCCTCTTTGAGAGATTTGTAGAAAAATAGTTCTCGCTTAAGCTTTATTGTGTTATCCATGTAATACTTCCTAAGCATAGTACCATGCTTAAGTCATAGTACCACACTCAGAGTTGTTACCGTTGCATGAACGGACCTTATCTGATAGCAAACTCCGGCTATCCTCAATCATCCTAGTCAACTCCATCTAGGATGACCATCCTCAGTATTTCTTGATCTATCTGGAAATAATACGAAAATATACATATGGGTGAGAATTTTGAATTCTCAGTAGGATTTTCTAAACTATCGCATATAATGTCATCATGATTATCTTCAGCTGCTTTGGTTTATTATGAAAAAGTGATCATGCCATACAAATTTTTTAGTTTTATAGTTTGAAAATATATTATCCGAAATAGAGTTCATTTTATTCACACACTTAAATCATAAAGGCAATAACATGATAAACTCACAATTCATAATTAGAATAATAGTTGCAGCATATTCAGATATAACAATTTCAATACACTAGGAAAATGGAATACGCATATGCAAATACTTATTTTTGAACTTATGCAAATGCACTTAACTTTCTTTACTCAACCCACCTAGGCATTATATATCATCATTTCTAAAGTGTCTGCATCCGTTTGAGTAAACATAGCAAAATAATGGACAATAGAATAATATGTATGGATGAATGGAAATGACTTCTTGATGCAAATATACTTGCTTTCTTATCTTTTTTTGCTTGATACACTTAGGCGTTATATATCACCGTCTCTAGGGTGTCTGTTTGGGTCTACACTTAAGCATTATGTATTGCTATACTCAAGTGCAGCTTTTCTTATTCCATGCTTAGTCCTTCGGAGGTGAATGGCCTTTCTCACCCTTGGGTAATAGCCTACTTCTTAGGTCAAAGCTCATACCTATATATGAGTGATGAGTTTACTTTGCCCAACCCTTACACTGGTCTATACCCCTTAACTCTGGTCAGGGGCTGACCCAAGTCTTAAATAGTACCGCCCTAGCCCACTGCGAAGTGGAGGCTTGGTACGTTCCTTTGCAAGTTCTTATTATCTTTTCCTTTCCATATATGATCATGCATGCGAGTACCTTGTGCATTTATGCATGTGTCTTATATCCCATCACAATAATACTTGCACGCATGGCTTTCATAGACATGGCGCGCGCACACACACACACACACAGATATATATATATATATATATATATATATATATATATATCATGGTTGCATGTTGGTCATGTACATAACATACAACATTCATAACTTTCACTAATCCCTGCTAGAAATTCGGCAGCATGATGGGGGTAAAACGGAGTTTCCCAAACTGAATAGTGCACACAACCAGCCAGCCAATCATACCAGACATAATTATCATAACATTATATCAACATATATCACTTTAATATGAAATTTGTATAAAGGGTTATGCCATTAACTCACTCATGGCTTATGGAATCCTTAACTCAAGATAACTCTCAAATTACTTTATTATTCTTAATTATGCCCCGTTTTCCAAATTCCACTATAATTCTATTTTAACTTATTTTAATCTAAAAATTTAATATGTTTTAGCATTATTAGTCTAACTTTAATTCTCTTTAGTTCCACTATGTTTTGATAAATATAAATTGAGTTATTGACATTTTACTTAAAGCAACCCTATTGCTAGACAAATTTGAGTACTTAAATATAAAAATTCACTAAAAATCCAATTTTCATCAATTCTATATGAAATTTATACCTGAATAAAGCTAATTGAACCATCTTTTATTTCTCATAAGTTTCATTTCAAATAAATAAGTAGAGCTCAAGTTATGGGCTCCCAAAGTAGACTATTCTATAATGCCCTATCTCAGCCTGAGTAGGACATAGGGTAACTTTAGAGAATTTCTAGGAATAATATACTTAAGATATGAACCTGGAATTTTCATGACATAAACATGTTAGCTGCCTAACAAAATTGGTTGCACTCAATTTGAAGTTATATAGGGCAAGTTATGCTCTTTACAATCCAAACTGCTTAGAACCACAATCAAGATTCAAGAGGTAAATTCAAAAATTCATAACTCTCTCATCTTGGAGCCAATGGTCTTATCATTTATATGATTGGAAAGCCCTAATGTTTAGTTTCATCTGAAAATAGTTTCAATAAAGTTCAGCTTCTGTAGCTCAAAATACACCATTTATAGTACGGACGGTTCCAAGGGTTTCAGTTTCTAACAACTCTGTTTGAGTTCTTTCTTGAGTTTTTGGGCAATCTCTCAATCCAAACCAAGAATTTCCATGTTAATTCAAATGAAATAAGCTGTATGATCATCGTACAGCATCATATTAAGGAGGAATAAAGAAACCCTAACAGATCACAAAAGCCCTAAATCCAACAAATTTTAAGAATCCTACCTTAAATCTTGAGTTGAAGCCAAAAAGAAGCAAGCTTGGGTGAAGGTAAGGAGGTGAGGTGAAGAAATAAAGATGAAGAGGTGAAGCTGAGGAAGAAAGAATGGAAGGGAAAAGGCTAATGGTGGCTACACGAAAATGTGGGGAGAATGGGAAATTTTGCTTTGCAATGAGTCATGATACAAGGTGATTCACATGAGTGTAATTGGTGGATTCTTTGATCAAGTTAAGTTGCACTTTGCTTCCCCTTTATGTGGCTGAAATGACACTAGCCTAGGGGGTATTGTGGCTCCATTCTAGCCACCCAATTTGGGGTTTTAACAGTATGAGTTCCTACTGACTCAGTTCTTGCAATATACAACACAAAAATTAAACTGATTCTTCTTAAATTAGCAAAATGTGGCTAATAGTTCTCATAAATTTCTGCATAACAAATTCAAATTTTCCAACCCTAATATTTATATTTCAATCCTAATTACTCTTATTCTCTAATGCGACGGAATAAATCAATTAATAGTACTAATTAGTCACACCATTTCTCCGGGATGTTACAATTCACACTTCAAGTATGATTTGAGTGAGTGTTATACACAAACCCTTCCTTATCAAATCTTTGTAATCTGGCCCGATCATGATTAAAAAAGTTAGCTTGGAAAGGTAGACAATACTACTCATTTTAGTTAGCTTGGAGAGGCTAATGCAATATTATTTAGATTGTAACCTTGGAAAGACTTGTGCAATACCTCTCAGATAGTGAAAATCTCAACTTTGTGTTAGGGACTACACGTAGATATGTGGTTTTGCCGAGCCAGGATAAATTCTTGCATTTGTACCTCTTCTCCTTATCTCTGCTTTATGCTCACACACATTTATCACTTTTGAACTCGATTTAATTGTGATAAACGGTTTTTTGAACAAGAGATAATCATAAGAGCTTTTTCATCAAAACTAAGTTCTTAAAGGTAAAATCAATATTTTACTCTCTAACTCATACGTTTTTGCATTCTAAGTGCAAACACACGTGAGAAAATTGTTTGAGTTTTCAAGTTTGAAAAATTGACTTGAAGGCATGATTCAACCCCTTTATTATGTCGAGTGCCATCAACAATTCTTTGGCACCTGGTAGAGGTAAAGTATTTGTATTTGAAGAGATCATGGAGAGATATCATTATCCTAACTACTCTCCAATATTTCGAGATCTTTAGTGTTTTATAAAGGGAAGCACATTCAAATTTGAAATGGGAAAATACTCCTTCTCCAATTTTGGCTATGTGATCGTAGCTCAGGTGATGTTAGTTTTGATTCTTCTAGAAGAGTTCGACAACCAGGTTCTTAGGCCAAGCTTTGGGCTTGGAATTCCTAGTCCTATCCAGACACTAATTTCAATTAATTTTAATTTTACAAAATATTCTTCCACTTTTATTCTACACTATAGTAAAATAAAGTAATAAATTTTATTAAGAATATTAAATTAAATATTAAATGTTTATTTATATCCAAATCTCAATCTCATCATATTTTTATCGTATCACATGCTAATTTCAATTTTTAATTAATTTGGATTTGGTAAAATATATTTCCTCTTTACTACAAAACTCCTTGTTTTCTCTCTAGCATGCTTTTTGTTTGGTCGTTAGGGGGTATTTAATAGATGACATGAATTTTCAATCTTAAAAATGCTATTTTTTAGAATAATTTTCCCAAGCATAATATTTTTGGCATATTTAGTGTACAGATTGAACTTTCAAGAATATTTTATATATTTTCAAAAATATCTCTAACAGCAACAAGTGCAGCTGGTGATGAGTGCCAATGAGTGGCAATATGGGTAATTTAGTCTTTTTACAACCCTTTCTATGAGAATGTTACATTCTCATGTGGGAGATAGGATTGATTTTGGGGAATTTTGCAATTCTAAGAATGTAGTATTTATAAGAATATTGGTTCAAACTGTGTGCTAAATATAAGAATATTTTCACTTATCCGAGAATGTGAAAACATTCTCCCCCCTCTTCCCCCCACCCTTACCCAACACTGCCTTAGAGTTATGTCTACAAACCTTTAGACGGTAAATGTACATCATACAACACATGTAAAATATTAGTTAAATATTTCATGTATTTACTTAAAAATTTAGAGGCTAGGGCTTAGATTACACTGGATTTTCCTGCCAATGACAGTTAAATCCATGTTAAAGACATAAAAGCATTAAATATTAACTGTATTTACTGTTTTGCACTCCTTAATAATTCAAGCTGGTTGCACTCCTATGTGTGCTTTTTATTTTATTTTTTAGGAGGGGTTTTTAGCTTCTATATAATCAAAAAAGAGAAAAAGCAAACTAGCTTCTATTCAATCGAGAAAAAAAAAAATAGCAGACTAGCTCCTAATTAAACAAAATGTCGCTTCGGTTGAGCAAAAACAAGAATGTGCTTTCAATTTACGTATTGAAAATAGAAAAAGTGAAGAAATAAATATGGAAGGTAGAACGCCGCTAAATTTTGTGATTTTATCCAAGCTTCGGCAATATCCAAGAAGAATCATTCTTCAAAAACCGTACTTTCCTAAAATACTTTACATAGAAGCGCAATCCAAATATTATAAAGGTTAATACAAAATACAGAAGGTCGTATTTTCCGGATATCTTAAATGCCTCACTTCTTCTACATCAAGAAATCACATTCTTCTCATCCCAGGGAAAGCATACTTTACAGGGCAGTGAATCAGGCAGGTAGCAGAAGCATGATTTTCCCTTGACCTAGCAGAATATGCAGTAATTTTTTACAGCAAACTCGATGTTGCAGAAAATAACACGTAGCTATACTAAAACGGAAAATACTTACCATTAATCCATTAACATGTATTTCTCATGTATCTGGAAAACATGCAAAGTGCACTCTCTCACAGTCTCCCGCACAACAATCATTGCACCAAATATTTTTCACATCAGAACCTAGACAACGTTGAACTGCATTTTCATCGATGCACTGCCTTTTTCTTTCCCCCTAAAGTCTGCGGATAATGTGAATGTTATGAAGAGTAAACAGAGTTCCAGACCATAAATTATGCAGAAAAAGTACCCAGAGTTGGAGGCTCGGCGTTTATTCTAAAGACTAAAAGAACACAAGATTTTAAACATTCCATCTAAAAACCCAACCTTTGTGATAAAAGGGTAGAACGCGCCACAAGAAACTAACCAAAATTGAAAGGGGAAGACCCAGTACTACGCCCTACATCTACCTCATAATGGGCAGAATGCTTACCAAACTTCAAACACCCTGCTCTGGCATGTAATGGATGAAAGGCAGAAGTTGCACATATGCCTAGCAAGAATGGAATTCCCCGGCCCAGGAGAGAATTCTATTATTTGATTGAGGAAGCAGGAAAAAAGAAAAAGAAAAAGAAAAAAGAACACTCTCTTTGACAATCAATGACTTTCAAGTGCTTGCCAGTAATAGAGAAACAAAAGGTTTATGTATAATCCTAGTAAAACCATTGCTATCAGAGCTTCACTCTCATTGTAGACCGACCCGGTTACAACTAGATTAGTTGGGGTCTAGTAGGCTCTAAATATCGATGGTTTAGACCAAAACAACTACTATCTTATTTGCTTGAGTAAAAAGAAGTCAGGATAAGCACAAGTATCAACAGTACAAGGATATAGCCAAGTAGTGGTTTACTAATTTGGAATAGCAAAGATAATTAATTGCACAGCTCTCTTTGTAGGGATCAAATGCTTTTTAGTTTTATTAAACTTCAGCTGAGCTAGACAGTAATAATATTACCTTCAATGGTGTAAGAAGATCTTAAACATCCAAGTCCGCGATAAATTCAATAAGATGACACTACTTCTAAGCAATATATTGAAAATTGATTAAAATATAACCTTGGCTTCGCTAATGAGTTAAAAAAGAACCATGTATGAGCTGACACTAATCAGTTCATCACCACCATAAATTTGCAAAAAGAAATAATTGTCAGGTAGCAGTGCTATTCTCCTACTTACAATTAATATCCAAATTCAGACTCATTGATCCAAATGCTAGGCTTTATCAACTATAATGCTATAATATGCATAACAATTGTTTTCATCTTTCAGTTTTAAACTTGAAGCCAACTGCATCACTGTACTTATTGTCTTTGGCCATTGGAACATGCTAGATATAAAGCTTAAAGTCAATGTTCTTATCAGCTTCGCCATGATGGTTGAGAAAACAACTTTGATTTGATAATACTGTCTCTATCTAATATATGCCAAAAACCTCAAATATAGAAAGCATCGAACGGCACAAGAAAATGAAGGATAACTACCAAGTATCAACATTAAAAGCCAAAACCTAATCAATGCAACACCACATCACGTGTATTTGTTGCTCGTCGGCTTCATTTTTAGCAATCTGTCCCCGGTACTCATCTTCTTCAATAAGTTCTTCAGTAACTCCAGTTCCCTGAAACTCTGTTTGACTTTGCTGTTTAAGCAATATATTTTCGTTTCCAATGTACTTCTCCCTCTTCTTCCAATGCACTTTGTTATTTAGTTTCTTGATCATGCATCCCACTAAAGCTCTCACCTTCTTCACAGCGTTTCAGAATGGTGGTTCTCTGTTTACGTCCTCTACCCCTTCTCTCTCTGGGACGGTACCTCCCATTGCTAGTACGCACAATCACCCCATCCATGCAAAGCCTCCTCAAATGAAGATCAAGAATCCTCAAATGGGCCCAAGGCAAGCCCTCATATTCCCTTGTAATGAACTCAGAGATTGCCTCCTCAGTCGACCCACTTTCCTCATTTAGCTCCCTCAGAGCGCTCTGTATCATCTGCATACCCACCAAAATAATAATAATAATAATAAAAATAAATTAACTGAAATAAAAAAAGAAAAAAAATAGTTTTGTTAAGATTCTCCGCAAACTGAAACTCGGTTCCATATTTATCTCAAACTCAGTTCCATAGGGAAAATAAGCACGTGAAAAAAAAAAAAAAAAAAAGAAGAAGAAGAAAGAAAGAGAGAAAGAAAGAAAGAAAGCAAGAAAACCCAAGAAACAGTAGAAATATAAATTCAGTTGCACTATTTGGCTTG
Organism: Pterocarpus santalinus; assembly: GCA_031439595.1. Lineage (NCBI taxonomy): Eukaryota > Viridiplantae > Streptophyta > Magnoliopsida > Fabales > Fabaceae > Pterocarpus > Pterocarpus santalinus. Next base: position 24,518,637 of record CM062523.1, read on the forward strand.
CATCACATGTTTGGATTCGATTGTTTCGGGCAATTATAGCTTTCTTTAAAATAAATAAATAAATATATAAAAGCTCTTTAAATAACATTTTGGTTGGGACATTATTTGAGCACAATAAGCTAATGCACATTCCAGAAAGGCAGAAGTAATAAAATATCCAGTAAAAAGCACATGAGTTGAGTGATGAGGAGAGAGAGAATAGAGAGAGAGAGAGAGAGAGTTACCAAGGCATAAGGGGGGTGAGTGGGGGTGTTGAAGGAGTTGAAAAGCTGCTGAAGCCGTTGCTCAATGAAGGAGGAATGGAAAGAGTTGATGGAGATCGAAGGGTTCAATGCGGCAAGCCGAGACATGAGAGAGCCTTTGAGCTTACCCATCACCATGTTCTTCTGTCTCCCATCAACAGAGTCAGAGTGTGACCGTTGAGTTTCTTGCATGTTCATTGATCGCTGTGCTCTTGAGTACTTTTGCCCCTAAAGTTGTCTTTCTGTCTTAAAAGCTACTACACCTTAACTATTTATAATAAACCGTGTGATTAACCAAATCTATAAATTGCGAAAGCATATATAAAATTATTATAGATGAATTATAATCTTTTTGGACTTAAATGTATCAGTGTTTTAATCTTAATCGAATCTTAAATTGATTATCTCAAACAATCTAAAAATTCGCTTATATTTGCTAGATCAATTAATTATCGCTGATTACTTAATCTTTTAGATTATATTTATTTCATTCGTTTCAATTGATCTGGACATTCCATCTTAAACTAAAAATATTTTTGCACAACATTAATTTCTAATAATCAAGATTATTAATTACTAGCGGCGTTTTAATTTTTTTAGATATTATTATAATTAAAAAATTAATTTTTTTGTTTTGAAAATATAAAATAATTTTATATTTTTTAATAAAAATATACCATATTGATATTTTTAATTTTGTTGAATGATAATTTCATAAGAGTTTAATTTCTATAACTTTACATCATCTAAGGATAGAAATTCAAGAAGTATCAAATTATGATTGATTCCTAGTCATAATGGATAATTATCTAATATATTTTGATATTTTCTTATATTTTTATCAGTTGATAGTATAAAATTATTTTATATTATCAATATATAAAAATTAATCTCATAATATAAATTATTTTAACTATTAATATACAAAAATTATAAATAATTTTTGAAACCAAACGATTTTCAGTTAAAAAAAAAATCAAACGATTTTTTCAAACACTCAGAGAGGGTACAGGCATGCAAATGTTCAACGTGCAAGGTGCTGTTCTATCTTTTTTCTTTTTTTTTTTACTGTATATATATATATATATATTTAAATAGCTTTTTATAAATATTATATTGTATATGTTTATGGACTTAAAAAAATATTTCAATGCAGTGAAGAGATACCAAAAAATAATTATTTTGATAAATTCTCGTTATATATAGTATTTTTAATTTTTTTTATAAATATTATATTATATATTTTTATATATTTGAAAAAAATATTTCAACAGAGTGAGGAGATACCAAAAAGTAGTTATTTTGATAAATCCTCTTTCTATATAGTATAGATTAATTTTATCAGCATTATTTTAAATTAATATGTTTCATCTATATAATAATATGTATAGATATAGTTCATTAACAAAATTTTTGAATCAATAAAAAATTAACAAATATTCAAAAGCATATGCCGCCATGAAAAAATGTGTAAAATTTTATATGACCTTATCATGTATAAATTTTTATCATTAATTTATTTATATTATATGTCTTGTTTGGGTCTCATCTTTTAAATCAAGGATGAGAGATTACACATGATAAAAGTCATATAAAAGTTTAACATTGGTGGGTCTATTTCCTGCCATGTGACAATACATAATGATGGCAATTTGTTGATTTTTATTGTTGTGCGTAAATGTCATATAAAATAAAATACTTTAAAAAAAATTTAATTTTGATACATTGTCATTGAAATTTTTTTTATTATTATTCAATTATATATTGTCATATCAACAAAAATATTTAATTTAATTACTTACTATCTCAAAATTCTTACGGGTAGAAGCATATAATTACATAATAGTATAAAACACGTTTATACTAACTATATATTAAAATTAACCTCTTTCTAAAATATCTATTAAAATTATTTAAAAATAATTTAATCTCTTCCTGTCTATTTATCTACTTGGTTCATATAAAGAAAAACAAAGTTTCTTTCACAAACTATTTCTATAATATCGTACATATTTAATTATGTATATTTAATTGATTTTAATAATATTAGGTTTATTATATTTATGATTTAATCTTTTATTCTATAAAAGAATTCATTTTAATCAAATAATTATATAATTTTGATTTTAACAATATTTGATTTTTAATTTTAATATTACATGTGTTATACTTAATTAGAACCATACTTTCTTTCTTTCTTTCTTTTTCGATAATTAGAAGATATACTTTCCAATTATTGGAAACATTTGTTGTAAAAATCACTAGGAGTGATCTAATAATGGGGAATTTAAATAGTAAACATAAGGTCAAGAATATAAACCTAAACCTTTGTTGCAACGAATATCATTCTATTGCGTTTTAGAGACCAATGTTTTTATCCAATAGTTGCCGTGAATTTGACCATCATGAAAATATATGAAAGATACATGTAAGGATACTTCGCTTATACAGGGTGCCCATTTTTAGGCTACTAGGCTCAAATAGTTTTATCGAGATAATCCTCCCAGATGAAGATGTATATTTACATATGCTAATGTTTACAAATTTTGCTATTTGTATTCTATCATTAAATTCACATGATCATACTCGGTAACAAAATTCAATGCACAGCGCAGATTAACCATGTTCATTGCTTTAAGGGACTCTTGACAAAAAGAATTTGTTATTATATATATATAAGGAAGCATTTAATGTGCACTGGAAAAACAAGGTGCATACAAATTCATAAAATTTTGGCCATTGATTTTGAGCAATCTTAATCTAACGGCTCATGTTTCTAAGGTGGAATTGTTTGGTAATCTATTGCATCAGGTCATCAAACTCTTTTTTGAATCTTCCTCTCAGAAAAATTATATTATCCAACCTCTTTCTCTTGAAAATTTTCCATCCAATTTTAAATAGAAGATTAGAACAAAACCCTCATATAAATATCAGTTGAAAATAATCGCCCAAATAAGCAAATCAACAAATTATATTTCGAGGCATACTAGAGATGCATGCCTCAAAGGAAAATGCAACTCTAGCATTTGAGAGAGAATTTGAGAGAAAAATGAGGAACTAGAAAACCAAGAATTCACATTTTGAATTTGGATGCACTGAGATGAGTTTATAAGAGAGGAATTGAGTATACCAGCTACCCATACACTAGCACTCATGGAATAAATCTCCTAATTAACATAACCACCACTGGTGGTCTTCTCCAACTAATTATAGCTCAACAACTAATTCACCTCACTTGGCTTGGCCTCTACTTCCTTCTTGCTTGAGGAGGATTCTAATACCCCTAGGCAAGCTTGAGGCTGGAAGATGTCTAGCAAAAGAAATGAAAGATATGAAGGACAAGGCCTTGGTAAAGATGCCGGAACACTAATCATGTGTTGAAATTGGAACAAGCCACATCAACCCAGATTGAGACTTCTCACCAACTAGGTGATAGTCAACGTCCTAGTGTTTGGTTCACTCATAAAAAATAGGGTTGGCTACAATATGCAATGCAGTCTGACTATCACAATAGAGGATATCAAGTCTTGTGCATTGGATGTTGAGGTAATTCAACATAGGTTAGTATAAGTTGGAATTTGGAGCATTGTTTTTGGAGTTAATGTAACATCCGATTTCCGACTTCCGATCCCATTTAATGTTGAAATTTTCGATTTCCGAGTTTGTCTTATAATTCCGCTTCCGACCTCAATATTAGCCTCGATTTCCGACTTCGTTCCAAGGCTTACAAGGGATCGCTGTATCTTCCGATTTCCGACCTCATGCATGAAGCTTACGATTTCCGACCTTATGCTCAAGTAGGAACGAACGTGATATTCGAGTTCCGACATTAGGTGATTCAAAATGACACGAAATGCGACTTCCGAGTTTTAGCTGAATTGGATTCCGAGTTCATTACCAAGATCTTCGCGAGTTCCGATATCGAGTTGGAGTGCCATGTCCTATAAATTACGAGTTCCGACTTCATCCCAATAGATATGCACGAACCCCGACTTTAAGAAGTTCACGAGTTCCGATGTCGTGTTCAGATGCGCTGGAAGCGAGTTTCACTTCTTAAGCGACGTGGAGAGCATTTTTGTCACAAAAGAGGGAGACATGGCTGAATTTTACCCACAAGAATTTCACCCAATCAAAGCCACCCATCCTAACTACCACTCCAGAGCCTTGTGTATATATATATTCTCCTCCTGCCTCTTCAGCCCCATTTTCCTACGTTGTTTTCTCTTCTTCAGTTCAACCCTCTTTTCTCTTCTCCACTCACCCACTCCATCCAACTTTCATTTCAGTTACCAACTCAAGCTTAACCTGATCATAAGAGGTAGAGGCTTTAATTCCTGTATTGATTTTTCTGATTTTGAATAATTACTGGTGGTTTAATTCTTCAATTCTGATATATTGACTGAGTGATTCATAATGAATTGTGGCTGGTTTATTGACTGTTTGTGAAATTAAAGTTGAATTGGAAACAAGAAAGGATGCAGATATGGAGAAGTTGAGAGGCTGGGAAACTCAAAAACCCTCGGCAGTCCGTACGGCGGAGTGTACGGCTCCGCCTCCCGCTGTTCAAAATTAATGAAACATTTTTATGTGAAACTAGACATCTAGGGCTTTCTACACATATATCATATAAGACCATTGGAGTAATATTGAGAGAGATATGAATTTTTGAAGTTCGACCTAGGAATCAGGACATCCACCCGGGCAGTATGGGTTGAGAAGGGTGTAACTCACCCTATACAACTCCAAATCGAGTGAAACTAATTTTGTTGGAAAGCTTACACATAGAAGAACAATATCCAAAGAAATTCCGAGTTTGTTATCATCTCCGTTGTTCCCAGTGATTTGAAGAAGTTACCTATGTCCAAACCAGGCCAACACAGGACAGTTCAGGAAGGCTAAGTTTCGGGGCTTGTAACTCGAGCCCTACTAAGGCAAATGAAATGGAACTTTTTGTATATGAAAGGTTGTCCTGTTAGCTTTAATATGAGGCCAATTTCATATGATTTGAGCCAGTTTTCGATTTTTAGTAGATTTTTACTTTTAAGTGTGCAATTCTGGCCACCCACAGGGCAGGCCGGGATAAAACCCGAATACCTTGAGTTATGGTTATCGAAATCAGATGGAACTAAAGAGGTTAGAAAATAGACACATAGCGCTTTAACATATCCGAAATTGAGGTCCAAACGAGCTAAGTAGAAATTATGGCATAATTTACAAGAACCGGGTTGAATACAAGCAGTGAAGCAGTAAGCATATTCTAAAGTGCAATACTTGTGTCTTGAATTGAGGATTGAAGCATGAATGAAATATGTTGAATTATGCATGGAATGAGGTGTTTCTTTTGATAAATTGATATGCTAAATACTGGCACTATTCATGGGGAAGCGGATACGTTCCGTTATGCCGCCAAAATTGCGGTAAGGTATATGCATGAATTATGAGATACATGTAGAGGCATGTGCATTTTCAAGAAAGCTATGAAAGCTATGTTATGATGAACCCAAAGAATATGTTATGATGAAAGTTCCATGCTACTTGGGCCAGCCCCGGATAGAAAGTTAAGGGGAATAGATCGGTGGGAAGGTCGGGGAAAGTAAACCCGGCAATCCTATATAGGAACGAGCTCGATCCTGAAAAGCAGACTATTACCCAGGAGTCTAAAATGGCCAAGAACTCCCAGGGGACCAAGTGATGGAAAGTGATAAAGAGTAATGGGAAAATGTTTATGAAAAATAGTTCAAGAATGAAGTTTGCATGATTACATTAAGCGCATGATTGCATTGAACATGTCATTACATGATAATTGCGGTTTGTCCGTTGTGTTTAATTATTGTTGTATATTCACTATCTTGCCCTTTGTCCTATGTATTAATGTTGATGGTTTATTCTGTTTCTTATGTCATTTTAAGTAAAACTGAACCTTGCCTCGGACTAGACATTTTTCTCCACCTTACTGAATATGAGTAGTTAAGTTTAATCTCATGTTTTAAGAAAATTTAATAAAACCCGAGGCAACTGAGAATGAACGCGAAGTCAGTACACACTATATGCAAACCCTACTGAGAATTTCTCCAAATTCTCACATCGCTTCGCATTTCCGCCTCATTCTCAGACGTGGACGATGGACACGATAGCTACCCTTTTCGTTGAGATTCCAGACTTGCAGCTCCACCATGATCCTGCAGTAGGCTCGTTGTATATAGCCGGCTCTTGCCAGTTTCGCTTGTATCTTTTTAGTGATAGGGATTTTACTGTCCCCTTACATCATCCTGCTTTCGACCCTGCCACCCCATACTTTGAGGTCCCGTTGTACGCGGCACATCCTCCGCCAGCGCCTCCTGCACCTGCAGCGCCTGTAGCCCCTGTTGACCCTGCACCGGAGTCACCTCCGCAGGTGGTACCGGACATTCTGCTCAGCTCCGAGAGCGACCCCTCAGAGGCCACCAGCTCATCTTCCTCTTCCTCTGGATCAGCTCCTGACTACTCACCAGCCGGGCCCGGTGTGGCCAACGGCTATCTGACTGAGTAGGTCAGCCATAGGCCATATTATACAGCATGACCCTCTTTTGGTAGCATGCGGCTTTGGGTCATACACGCAGTGGTAGATTTTGAAATGTCCATTGAGGACCACGTAGGATCGGATCGACTGACATGGGTCTTATGTCTTTTGGTACACGACCCCACTTATGTATCCTATTTTGAAACTTGTATGTAAATCAAAATAGTGGTTCCTGTCTATATATATATATACCTATATACAGTTGATAGCGTGTGTGTTATTTATGCTTACCTTATTGTTATAATGAAATAAACTCCGTCACGTTCGTTGTACGACATTCCATTCCTCCTGTTAAAGAAAAAAAAAATATAGGAGAGAAATGATTCGGATAAACGAAACGTAAGTAGAATATTAACAAGGTAACACAAGCTACTTAATTTCATGCTATGACTTAAGCATAACATTAAATTAGTAGGGTGTTACAGTAAAGGTTAGTATAATGTATAGTTTGTTACTTTAATTTACACTTATAGAAAATTAGAGACTTATATTTTGTAGAATAGATTTATATGATGGAAGAAAAAGGATGGAATTGCATGACTGGAGAAAATGTTTAGTATTTCTTTAAGCGCTGTGGTGTTATGTCCCTATATATTGTGGAGTAAAAGGGTGCACTTTAGAACTATTCTTAAGATTGATGGAATTGCATGATTGTATGTGCTTGGTATCGATTATTTATTCTGATTGCTAAATCAATTCTTCGTAGAGACTCCTAATTTAAGGGAAGACTCTACCCAATTTTTTTAATACTTAAATATATTATTTTCAATTAACAAACAAATTAAAAGGAGTCTCTCTAATCTGTGGGGAGACTCTGTAAAAAATTTTGTTATTATTTATATTGGTTATTGTAACTAAAAAAATATATTAATCTATTAAGCGGAGACTCCTAATATGATGGGAGATTTTGCCAAATTTTTGTTTGATTAATTTCTTGCTTTTGGTTTTTAAAAATAAATTAATCCAAGGAAAAGTTTCTAATCTAATTATTAAGGGTTATATGTTTAATTTTTAGGTTGAAAGTTGTTCGAGAGTGATCTGTTTCCTGGAAACCGTTTATGGATATATGATAGGTTGGACCTAGGTCGACCAAGTATTGAACTAGAATGTTACGTGGGTGTTGACGAATTCATAGGTGCTTCATGTCAATCATAATCATTCTTAAGTGAAGAGAAAGTTAGGTGTCGATGTGTTAGGAGCAGGTGTAGGAAGTATTTAGATATTTAAACTATTAGGTATCATCTATACAAAGATGGATTTATATCTAATTATAGGGTCTGGACTGAGCACGAGAAAGTTGCTGCCGGGGAGAATCAATTTATTACGAGTTATGTTGGAGATAGTTTTGGCAGTGGAATTGACATGGGTGACGAGGATATGGATAATGTAAATTGTTAGGGTAATGCTAATCATTATCAAAAAATGGTTTTTAATGCCGTTAGACCCAAATTTAGAATGTGTTCCCAACCTTCTAATAAGGTATCCAAAAGCTCAAAGGTTTTATAGTCTGCTGGAGGTACGCAGGAGCCTTTATGGGAAGATTATATACATTCAAAGTTATCTTTGGCGATAAGGATGTTAAGTATTAAGTTAGAAAGGAACCAAAGTGAACGTTCTTTTGCTCAATGGACTAATTTGATTAGGGAGCTTAGTCCATAACTTGATCCATTCCTAAAGACTTTTATCAGGCTAAGAAATTAGTTTTTAAATTAGGGTTGATAGATTAATTATTATGTGAAAGGGTGCATGCTTTATTATAAAGATAATGTTGCCCCAACTCACTGTAAATTCTATGAAGAGCCCATATTTGAGCCCAAGTGAGATGAAAGTGGGAGGTATAAGGATATTCCTTGGAAAAGAATGCATTATTTGCCCTTTATCTCTAGGCTTAAAAGATTATATGCACCTGCACATGAGATGACATGTTCAGAATAAGAAAGATAATGGTGCAATGACTCATCATGGTGAGGTTTAGCAACATTTTGATTAAACCTACCCTGATTTTGCCTCCGATCCTTGAAATATTAGGTTAGGGCTTTGTTCTGATGGTTTTTCTCTGAATAATCAATTTAGTAAATCCTATTCTTGTTCGCCTGTGGTTATTACTCCTTACAACCTTCTTCTTGAGATATGCATAAAAGATCATTATTTGTTCCTCACCAGTATAATCCTTAGTTCAAATAATCCCAAAGCGAATATTGATGTTTTCCTCCAACCCTTGATTGATGAATTGAATGAGTTATAGTGTCAGGGTGTAGTGACTTATGATATTTCAATGAAGCAGAATTTCATGTTGAGGACAACATTAATGTGGACCATTAATTACTTTCCAACTTATGGGATGTTGTCTGGATGGATAACACAAGGTAAATTGGCATGCTCAATTTGTATGGCTGATATAAAGGCATTTACTTTGAAGTATAGAGGAAAGAATTTGTGGTTTGATTGTTATAGAAGGTTCTTAGATAGTGATCATTCATATAGGCACAATAAATATGGATTTAGAAAGAATAGTGTAGAGAATGATAAGGCCCTAATTAGGCTAAATGGTCACCAAATATGGGAAATGATTAGGCATCTTCCAAAAATAATAGAAATTAGGAAATCTATAAGAATACTAGGCTATGGTGTAGAGCACAATTGGACCAAACAAAGCATATTCTGTGAGTTGCCGTATTGAAAGGATCATTTGGCTTGTCATTGTTTGGATGTTATGCATGTCGTGAAAAATGTGTTTGACAATATTATAAACAATGTGATGGATATTGACTGAACCAAAGATAATGACAAGGCTAGGATGGATTTGCAGTAAGGCTGAGCACGGGTTGGGTTTGATCGAGTTTAAAGGGAAAAAAGACCTAACCCAATCATTTGAGATCGAGTTGGGTTAGGTCAATTTTTTGAAATTTCAACATCCAACCTGAACCAACCTAGTTTGATCTAAATTGGATTGGATTGGGTCAAGCAGTCGCGTTGTTTTTTTAAAATAAAAAATAAAAATAACTAAAGAGTGAAAGACGATAACTTTCATCCAGGAACAAAAAAACAAGAACTAACTCTTTAGATCCATCAACACATAATTGCTAAATGCAAATCTTACATAAAACAAAAATAGTTCTATCCATGAAACAAAAAGGAAGCCGTACAAGCTACATAAAATAGATCTATACATAAATAGATTTATACAAGGGGAAGCTACAACAAAACAAAAGACGGGCAATCTTACATAAAACAGATCCATACGAGGGAGGCCATACTAGGATAGATCCATACATAAAACTGATATATAAACTCCAGAAAAGCTATAACAGAACAAAGGAAGCTAAGAAGGAGCCATTACAGCCAACCGCTTAAGATGAAACCGGACAAGGCATTCTCCCGCGGCTGTGCCTGCTCTCGTGGTGGTGGTTGTCTCTTGCGGCTCTGCACATGTTTTGGTGGAGGTGGCTTCTTGTCACTATTTCTCACAGTGTATGGCTCAAGACAAAATGAGGTAGGAAAAAGGAAAAAGGAGGAAGCATCAATAGGAAGTAAAGCAGAGGAAATAGAATAAGAAGAAGGAAGGATGGGCTTAGTGGTTGTAGTGCACTAATAAGGGAAAGGTTGAAGGGAATGGGTCAAAGGACAGTGGGGGAAGAAAGTAAAAACGGCGTAGGAGGGATGAAATGAGGGATTGCTGTCTTAGTTAATTAGTTTTAGTGTTTTCTATTTCATTTGAAAAAAAATTCTATGGGTGTTCAGATATACAGGTCGGGTAATGGGTATTATTTTTATATCCGATACCTAACTCGATAAATAGACGAGTTAGTTGAATTTTACCTAAACCGACCTAATTACCCTATCCAACCTGGAATTTTGTTATTGGGTTAGGTCAGGTTGATCAGGTATGCGGGTTTACCAATACCCGTGAACACCCCTAATTTGTAGGAGTACTATAGATACCCTGAGTTGAACTTGCAATGATTGGGAGATGGTAGATTTTGTAAGCCTAAGGCAAGTTATACATTAAGATCTACCCAAAGACAAGATGTGTGTAGCTAGATGCAAGAATTGAAAATGCTTGATGGTTATGCTCCAAACTTGGGTCGGTGTGTCAATGTTGCACAAGGAAGGTTTTTTGGATTGAAAAGTCATGATTATCATGTATTCATAGAGTGTTCGCTTCCTATTGCATTTAGAGAATTGCCTAACCATGTGTGGAAGCCATTGATTGAATTAAGTGAATATTTCAAAGACCTGTGCTCATCTAATCTTAGGGTTGATGATCTATTAGTGATGGAGAAAAGCATTCCTACTATTTTATGCAAATTAGAAAGAATCTTTCCCCTTAGATTTTTTGACACCATGGAATACTTGTCGATACACTTGGCATATGAAGCACGTGTGTATGTGGCCCAGTTCAATATAGATGGATGTATCTGCTTGAAAGGGAGATAGGATGGTTTAAAAGAACTGTGAAAAATATGGCTCAAGCTGAGGGAACAATATGTCAGGCATATATTTCGAAAAAGATTTCAAATTTTTGCTCCTATTACTTTGAGCCTCATGTTCAATCTAAGAGAACTAGGATTTGTTGGAATAATGACGGGTAAAAGCTCAATTGAGCCAACTTTATCCATATTCAACCAACCTAGTCATGCTACTGGAAAATGCAAAAAACCAAAGATTAACAGGAAAGGAACAAAATTCTGCACATTTGCATGTGTTGATCAATTATAAGGAAGTGCAACCATTTCGAACATAAGTGAATTCTCTAGTTCTTTTTGTTGTCCTAAGTCGATTATGCACATTTGCATATGTTGACCAATTTTGTTTAACATGTTGCAATGCCCACTAGTATTTCGAACAAATGCATGGTCAACAATCACTTGAATAATTTCCATCATGGTTCAAATCTTATATATGTGGTATATAATAATTATATCAACTTTTCCACTGTTTGTTTCTTCATATTGCCATAAATGTTTGAAATTTGAATGTTTGTTGATAGGTGCATGATATGAGGAATAATAGAACTAACCCTCGCTTAGTTATTTTAGCTTGGGGCCCTAAACTAAAGCTCATAGTTGGCCTATGTATTATGTTATTAAGTACATATTTCATATAGTTGAATGGAGAGGGGGAAAAATAGATAACAGTAGAGTTTGCATTAAAGGTGATGTCGGGGGGAGGGGGGGAGAAACCAACTAATATGGAGTGATTAAAGAAATACTTGAGTTGGAGTATGAAGGTGAGCTTATGAAAATGGTTGTGCTAGTCAATTGTGAATGGTATGATCTAACGTGTCCAACTGGAACATGTAAGCATAACCATTATAAAGTCACTGAAGTTAATCATACCAAAAGATATAGGAGATATGATTTATTTATTATTGCCCAAAATACAAGACAAGTATATTATCTCCCTTATCTTGGAAAATGCAAATTAATTTGGAGGATGGTTATCAACACAAAAGCAAGGGATCAAGTTGAAGCTAAAGAAGTATCAAAAGAAGCTTATCAATTAGATGACCCAATCTGTAACGTTTGAAAAATTTTATCGTTAACAACTGAGTTGTTCAGTTTTATCGAATAAGCGAGTTTAATCATAATCTTATTAGACATTTACTTAAAGCCAATTAAGTGTGATTTAGACGGATTAGACTTGATGGAATTAGATTAGGAGCATAGAAAACCCCACAGAAAATTTTCAAGCCAGTTTACTGATTTAAGGGAAATCGGTAAGATTTTTTGTATTTCAAATTGTCGGAACCGGATCAGCAGAAATTTTCTATGAGTGCCCTAGGATCAATGACTAAGATTTAGCCAAATAACTCCCTCAAGTGGCGCCTTGACAGCCCTTGATAATGGGAAGTTAAACCAAACTTTATGACAAAGTTGAATCCACCAATCAAAACCAATTAATCTCCAAATATCTCCACCTTTTCTCTCCTTTTCTCCTCATCAATTTCGGCCGCCCTTCTAGCTGCTGAAGCTCTTCTCTTTCTCTCCTCTTTACTCTCATTTCCACTCCATTCTCATCCATCTTCAAGTCTCATCCCAAGTCACTACCATCAAAGACACAAAATCAACACAAATTGCATAAGACAAGGTAGGAAATCCTACTTCTCTTCTTGTTTTCTCTGATTTGGGGCTGCATGGTGAGCATGCATAATATGAAATATTGATGTTTTGTGGAGTGATGATGATGTTTTATGACCAGTTTTGCATGTATGTTGTGATTAAAATTAGAATTGAGAGCAAATAGCTTGTAGGAGGAAGACAAATCTAGAAGCTATTAGGGTTTTCCTCGGCAGTCCGTACGGTGGAGTGTACGGCTTTGCCTATCATAGTTTAAATTGGATGAAACTATTTTTATATGAAACTATACATCTAGGGATTTCCATACATATATCATATAAGGCCATTGGATTAGTATAGAATTAGTTATGAATTTTTGAAATTTAACCTAGAAATCTGGATTCCTATCTGGGCAGTATGCGTTGAGAAGGGTATAACTCATCTTATACAACTCCAAATTGAGTGAACCCAAGTTTTTTTGAAAGGTAACATGTAAAGGAATATCTCATAAAAATTTTAGAACAAATTCATAGCCGTTTGCTCCCAGTGCACCAAGAAAATTCGCTTAACTCTAAACCGGGTTGAATTAGGGTAGTTTAGTAGGGCCAAGTTTCAGGACTCATAAGTCAAAATATACTTATGGAAATAACATAAAACTTAATTCATTTGAAAGCTTATTCTAATAGCTTTAATTTGATATAAATTTCATATGAATTCACCTAGTTTTCTATTTTTAGTAAATTTTTACTTATAAGAGTCCAATTCTAGTTGAGAATAGGGCAGTCTAAGGTAAATTGTTTATATCTAGAGTTATACACATCAAAATGAGATGGGACCAAAAGAATTAGAAACTAGACATATGAGGCTGTGACATATCCAAAAATTAGATTTAAATGAGTTGAATTGAATAAAAATTGGGGCATACCAAACTCGGGCAGAACAGGGAAGAATAAACTGAAACCTTATTGATGCTTGATTTGAAATTGTTGAATGATGCTATGAATGTATATATATATTTGCTGGTCTATACTGAATTTACAAGTTGTGCAATTGTATTGGTTGTTTGGCACTATTCATGGGGAAGCGGACTCGATCTGTTATGCTGCCAAAATTTCGGTAAGAAGTTCATATGTTGTAAAGATTTATGATAGCATCAGTACATTATATTTGAAGAATCAAGCTAGATGTGCATTCATTTCATGATATTATAAAGGATTCCATATCACTTGGGCCAGCCTCGGAATAAATTAAGGGGAATAGATTAGTGGGAAGGTCGAGAAAAGTAAACCCGGCTATCCTGTATAGGAACAAGCTCGGTCCTGAAAAGCGGACTATTACCCAGGAGTATATGGCCAATGACTCCCAAGGGACCAAGGATGGAAATAAGTTCTAATAGGCGAAAGCCTTCAAGGATAAGATGCATTTTTTTAATTGCACATATATATGTATAGTGTAATGCTTCTTAATTGATTGTTCTAGACCTCTGTTTATTATTCTTAACATGCTATTATTCCACCATGATTACTGTTTGAGTAATTTAGTATATCTGTTAACTAAAATTGAAATTGTTTCGGTATATGCTTTACAAACAAGTATTTAAGGTGAATATTATCATTGTACCGTACTATTTGAAAAATATTGCACGATCGAAACAACTGGGCATGATAGCAATGATAGATGCATCGAAGCTAGGAATTCCTACTGAGAAATATCTATTTCTCACCCTATTATATGTTTCGCGTCATTCTCAGACCATGGAGCACGCAGCGACTAGAGTGCTATTCATTGAGTTCCCTGAGCTACATATACACCTTGACCTGTTTTTGGATTCTGTATATATTTTCGGCCGATGTCAGTTCCACTTCTACTTCTTTTTCCAGAGGGATTTCGCCGTCCCGCTTATGCTCCCTCTTTTTAATCCTGCTATCCCCTACATTGCTATACCTTTTCACATGGCCCATTCATTCCCACCACCACCAGCAACACCAGCAGCTCTAGTTCCCATGGCTCCTCCTGCTTCACCACCGCAGCCAATGGCATCAGCCTCGAGCTCGAAGGAGGATCCGTCTGAGGCGGCGAGTTCTTCTTCCTCGTCCTTTGCTCTTAGTGTGTGTCACCCTCCAGCAGACGCCGCCATGGCAAACGGGTTCCTTTCTTCATATTTTGTTTAGATAGCGTGCATGCTGCAATAGTAGTAGATGTACAGAATGGCCCTCTTTTGACAGTCTGGGTCATGGATAGATGGGTATATGTTAGGAGATGTATATGAAATGTACCATGTGGGCCATTTGGAGTACTGTTCCTAGAGATTGGCCATTTTGTTTTGTATTAGCGGCCTCTTTTTGTTACCTTGTATCATTTTGACAAACTTTAAAATCAGATGTCTATGTATATATTTATGATGCCTTTGCAGTAGTTCTGTCCTTATTGTATCTTTATTTATGTTACGCTATTTACAGTATACTGATTAACTAGCATTTATCCCGCCGTCACGCAGAAATTTTTGTTACACGATTAAGCATTTTTATGTGAGTGAGTAATAATAATACTGAAAATTAGAATTTAGCCAATACTATACGTAATCACTTATCAGATAACTTATTATAACTTAAGCATAGTACTTTGTCTGGTAAGGTCTTACATTTTTGGTATCAGAGCAGTTCATCCTAATATAGGCCTGAGGATTGGACTGACTATGCTTCGCATATGCTCTGTATTTCCTAGATCTTATTATGTTATGAGTCTTGTCCATACGGATAGGATATACGTAAAGGAGTTTGCCTAACTGTATGCTATTATTTACTAGCACACCGAACTTAGTATTGAGCCTGATTAACTCAATTACTCTTGTTTTATGTGTTTAGAACTTAATGGCTTTTGGAAGGCGAGGTAGACCGCAAACTTCCCTAGCCCAAGAGGAATCCATGGAGTTCTTGGACGCAATGCGAGAGATGGCGCATGCTATGCACGAACAGGCAGCTACGGCAACTCAAATGATGGGCCAATTAGGAAGGCAATCGAGGTAGATCGTGGGGGAAATCATAATGGCCCTGGAATGGATCTGGAATACCTTAAATTTGTTGAATTCCTGAAGGCTAATCCACCCAGCTTCAGGGGAGCCTTTAACCTAGATAAGGCAAATGAATGGATTAAAGCTATGGAAAAGATTTTCTCCGTGTTAGAGTGCACAGGCCGTCAAAAGGTGACTTTTGCCACCTATGTGTTAGAAGCTAATGCAGAATTCTGGGGAACGGTACATGGCGATTATTAGAAGGATCCCAGATAGAAATTACTTGGGACGTATTCAAAGATGCATTCTACCATAAGTATTTCCCTGCATCTGTCCATAATGCCAAGGAGTTGGAATTCATGCACCTCCGTCAAGGAAATAGTAACATGTCAGAGTACATTGCTAAATTTGAGGAGTTGTGCAAATTTTCCACCATTTATCAACGGAACCCCGATGAAGCATGGAAATGTATGAAATTTGAAGGCAGACTAAGAGAGGACATCCTTGCCACCATAGGACCAATGGAGATCAGAGACTTTCCTACTTTGGTAAACAAGTGCCGCTTAGTGGAGGACTGTAACAAGAAGTTAGTTGCTGCTAAAGCATCCGGCAATAACCTTAAGAGGGGGTTAGCTCCGCAAGGTCAGGTTCAAGCCTAACTTACAACAGTGAAGGAAGTTCCAGCCGGCGAGTAATAAAGGCAAGCAACCTCAAAGGCCTTTTGGGAACCAAATTTGTAGCCAATGCGGCAGGAATCATGGCGACCGCCCCTGCTTGGCAGGTCAAAATGTCTGCTTTGAATGTGGCAAACCGGCCACAGAATCTATGATTGTCCTACTAGAAACCCTCAACCGACTCCTAAGCCGCAACGCCAGGGGAGAGTTTTCATTATGGATGCATAGGAGGTTAAAAAGTCAGGAGATTTGATCCAAGATACGTGTGAAGTAAATGGTAAGACCTTAACCGTTTTATATGATTCAAGTGCATCCCACTCTTTCATCTCTCATGATTGCATGATAGCCTTGCAGCTACCTATTTCTGAATTACCCTATGACTTGCTAGTTTCTACTCCTACAAATGAGTCCGTTAAAACCAACCATATTTGTATGAATGTCCCCTGTCAAATAGGCAGCCGATTCTTTTCGGCTAATTTAATTTGTCTTCCTTTGTCCGGACTTGACATTATTTTGGGTATGGACTAGCTTTATACCAACTAAGCCCTGCTAAATTGCTCTGATAAATCCATTTTACTCCCCTTTGTTTCATCTTCTGAATCAGTAATCCCTGTAAATCTTTATTTAAGTTCCTTAACTGTGCACCCTTGTGGGAATGGAAGCCAAGGGTATATTTTCTTATTAACTAGTATAACAAAGGTTGATCAAGAGTTAAACAATATTCCAGTTGTTAGGGAATATCCTAATGTGTTCCCCGAAGATATCCCTGAGTTCCCTCCCGAGAGAGAGATTGAGTTTACCATTGAATTAGTGCCAGGAGTTAGACCAATATCTTTAGCACCATACTGCATGTCACCCTTAGAGCTGGCTGAACTTAAGGGGCAGATTGAAGAACTCATGGAAAAGAAATTCATGAGGCCAAGTGCATCACCATGGGGAGCCCCAATCTTGTTAGTTAAGAAGAAAGATAGAGGCATGTGACTCTGTGTAGATTACAGGCAGTTGAATAAGGTGACAATTAAGAACAAGTATCCGTTACCAAGGATTGATAATCTTATGGATCAACTACAAGGGGCTACTGTATTTTCTAAGATTGATCTACGGTTTGGATATCACCAGATTCGGGTTCGAGAAGAAGATATTCTGAAGACGGCATTTCGGACTCACTATGGACATTATGAATATATTGTGACGTCCTTCGGATTGACGAATGCACTGACAATATTCAGGGATTACATGAACCGAATATTCAGGCCATATCTTGATAAATTTGTGGTGGTGTTCATTGACAACATACTTGTCTACTCGAAGACGGAACAGGAGTACGTGGAACATTTGCGAGTAGTTCTGCAGATTCTAAGAGAGAAGAAACTTTACACTAAGTTATCCAAATGTGAATTTTGGATGAAAGAAGTAAAATTTCTTGGCTACGTGGTATCCCATGGGGGAATTTCAGTGGATCCCAGTAAGGTAGAGGTAGTATTAAACTGGGAACGACCAACGACAGTTATGGAAATTAGGAGCTTCTTAGGGCTGGCAGGATACTACAGGAGGTTTGTTAAGAACTTCTCTCAAATAGCTCTAACTTTAACCAAATTAACCACAAAGAACGCCTCATTTGAATGGACACCCGAGTGCGAGCAAAGCTTCCTAGAATTAAAGGAAAGGTTGACAACAGTCCCAATACTTATTTTACTGGATTCTCATGGACCATTCGAAGTGTATTGTGATGCTTCTAAGAAAGGATTGGGGTGTGTGTTAATGCAGAACAGAAACGTCGTGGCATATGCTTCCAGGCAATTGAAAACTCATGAAAGAAACTATCCAACACATGACCTCGAGCTGGCAGCGATAGTGTTTGCCTTGAAGATGTGGAGACACTATCTCTATGGAGTAAAGTTTAAAGTATTTTCTGATCACAAAAGCTTGAAATACCTTTTTGATCAGAAGGAATTAAACATAAGGCAGCGAAGGTAGATGGAGTTTCTTAAAGATTATGAGTTTGACCTGAAGTACCATCTAGGCAAGGCAAACGTGGCAGCAGACGCCCTAAGTAGAAAATCCTTGACAGCGGCATGGATGATAATCAAAGAAGCGGAGCTTATAGAGAGCTTCCAGACCCTTAACTTGGGGATCTCTATAACCCCCAGTGCTGTTCAATTGCACCAACTTAAGATAACTAGTACTTTTAAAGACCAAATCCAGCAAGCACAATAAGAAAGTGATGACTTCCAACATACAGTGCGACTGGTACAATCCGGTAAGCTAAAAGTATTTTCCCAGGATGCAAATGGAATATGGCGATATCATGGGAGGATATGTGTATCTAAGGAGGACAAGCTCAGAAGGAAGGTTTTGGAGGAAGCCCATAAGAGTGAGTTTACTATACATCCTAGAATTAACAAGATGTACCAAGATCTCAAGAAGATGTTTTGGTGGCCAGGCCTTAAAACAGATGTGGCCAATTTTGTGAATAAATGTCTAACTTGCCAGAAGGTGAAAATAAAGCATCAGAAGCTAGCAGGAACACTACAACCCTTAGAGATTCTAGAATGGAAGTGGGAGAGCATTTCTATGGATTTCGTGATGGGTTTACCATGAACCCCCTCAGGATATGATGCCATATGGGTCATAGTGGATAGACTAACCAAGTCTACTCACTTTTTACCCATTCGAGCAAATTCTCCTCTGGAAAAGTTGGCTCAACTATATATCCAAGAAGTGGTACGGTTACATGGTATTCCTTCAACAATCATTTCCGATCGAGATCCAAGGTTCACCTTACAGTTTTGGGGAGCGCTCCAGAAGGCATTCGATACTAAACTATGTCTAAGCACTACATATCATCCACAATCAGATGGCCAAACAGAACAGACGATTCAAACTTTGGAAGATATGTTGCGGGCATACATTCTGGAACAACGGGGGAATTGGGATCGATACTTAGCGTTAGCCGAGTTTGCCTACAGCAACAGTTACCATGCTAGCATCGGCATGGCTCCATATGAGGTTTTATATGGGCAAAAGTGTCGATCTCCCCTACGTTGGTATAAACCAGGAGAATAGAGTCTATTGGATCCAGAACTAGTCAGACAAACTACAGAGCAAATCAAAAGAATCCGTAGCAAAATACTTGCAGCTCAAAGCTGTCAAAAAAGCTATGCGGATGTCAGGAGGAAACCCTTGGAGTTTCAAGAAGGAGACCATGTGTTTCTAAAAAAAATACTCACAACTAGGGTAGGTAGAGCCATTAAAGTCAAAAAGCTAAGCCCTCGCTTTATAGGTCCCTTTCAAATTTTAAAGCGAATTGGGCCAGTTGCATATCGAGTTGCCTTACTTCCGCATCTATCTAATCTTCATGATGTTTTCCACATTTCGCAACTCAGAAGATACCAGCCAGATCCTGCTCACTTGTTGGAACCTGAATCAATCCAGTTAAGGGATGACTTAACTTTTCATGTACCCCCAGCGCAGATAGTGGATAGAATCATCAAACACCTTCGGAACAAAATTGTACAATTGGTGAAGGTAGCATGGGGACATGAAGACTTAGTGGATTGTACGTAGGAGTTAGAATCTGATATGAGGAGAGAACATCCCGAATTATTCTCAGGTACTAAATTTTGAGGACAAAATTTTTTTTAGGAGGGTAGAAATATAACGTCTGAAAAATTTTATCGTTAACAATTGAGTTGTTCGGTTTTATCGAATAAGTGAGTTTAATCATAATCTGATTAGACATTTACTTAAAGCCAATTAAGTGTGATTTAGATGGATTAGGCTTGATGGAATTAGATTAGGAGCATAGAAAATCCCACAGAAAATTTTTAAGCCAGTTTACCGATTTAAGGGAAATCAGTAAGATTTCGGTATTTCAAACTGTCGGAATCGAACCAGTAGAATTTTTCTATGAGTGCCCTAGGATCAACAACTAAGATTTAGCCAAATAACTCCCTCAAGTGGCGCCTTGACAGCCCTTCATGATGGGAAGTTAAACCAGATTTTATGACAAAGTTGAATCCACCAATCAAAACCAAGTAATCTCCAAATATCTCCACCTTTTCTCCTCATCAATTTCGACCACCCTTCCAACTGCTGAAGCTCTTCTCTTTCTCTCCTCTTTACTCTCATTTCCACTCCATTCTCATCCATCTTCAAGTCTCATCCTAAGTCACTACCATCAAAGACACAAAATCAACACAAATTGCATAAGACAAGGTAGGAAATCCTACTTCTCTTCTTGTTTTCTCTGATTTGGGGCTGCATGGTGAGCATGCATAATCTAAAATATTGATGTTTTGTAGATTGATGATGATGTTTTATGACCAATTTTTCATATATGTTGTGATTAAAATTGGAATTGAGAGCAAATAGCTTGAAGGAGGAAGACAAATCTAGAAGCTATTAGGGTTTTCCTTGGCAGTCTGTACGGCAGAGTGTACAGCTTTGCCTACTGCCATTTAAATTGGATGAAACCATTTTTATATAAAACTATACATCTAGGGCTTTCCATAAATATACATATAAGGCCATTGGATTAGTACAAAATTAGTTATGAATTTTTGAAGTTTAACCTAGAAATCTAGATTCCTATCTGGACAGTATGAGTGGAGAACAGTATAACTCACCCTATACAACTCCAAATTGAGTGAACCTAAGTTTTTTTGGAAGGTAACATGTAAAGGAATATCTCATAAAAATTTTAGAACCAAATTCATAGCTGTTTGCTCCCAGTGTACCAAGGAAGTTGGCTTAAGTCTAAACTGGGTTGAACCAGGGTAGTTTAGTAGGGCCACGTTTCGGGACTCATAAGTTAAAATATACTTATGCAAATGACATGAAACTTAATTCATTTGAAAGCTTGTTCTGATAGCTTTAATTTGATGTAAATTTCATATGAATTCACCTAGTTTTCTATTTTTAGTGAATTTTTACTTATAAGAGCCCAATTCTAGTTGAGAACAAGGCAGTCTAAGGTAAATTGTTTATATCTAGAGTTATACACATCAAAATGAGATGGGACCAAAAAGATTAGAAACTAGGCATAAGAGCTATGACATATCCAAAAATTAGATTTAAATGAGTTGAATTGAATAAAAATTGGGGCATACCAAACTCGGGCAGAATAGGGAAGAATAAATTGAAACCTTATTGATGCTTGATTTGAAATTGTTGAATGATGCTATGAATGTATATATATATTTGCTGGTCTATACTAATTTACAAGTTGTGCAATTGTACTGGTTGTCTGGCACTATTCATGGGGGAGTGGAATGCTACCGAAATTTCGGCAAGAAGTTCATATGTTGTGAAAATTTATGATAGCATAAGTACATTATATTTAAAGAATCAAGCTAGATGTGCATTCATTTCATGATATTATAAAGGATTCCATATTACTTGGGCCAGCACCAGAATAAATTAAGGGGAATAGATCAATAGGAAGGTCGGGGAAAGTAAACCCGACCATCCTGTATAGGAACGAGCTCGGTTCTGAAAAGTGGACTATTATCCAGGAGTATATGGCCAATGACTCCCATTGTTCTAGACCCCTATTTATTATTCTTAACATGCTATTATTCGACCATGATTACTGTTTGAGTACTTTAGTGTATCTGTTAACTAAAATTGAAATTATTTCGGTGTATGCTTTGCAAACAAGTATTTAAGGTAAATATTATCATTGCATACTAGTTGAAAAATATTGCACGACCGAAGCAATTGGGAATGACAGCGATGACAGATACATAGAAGCTAGGAATTCCTACTGAGAAATATGTATTTCTCACCCTATTGTATGTTCCGCGTCATTCTCAGACCATGTAGCACGCAGCGATCGGAGTGCTATTCATTGAGTTCCCTGAGCTACATATACATCTTGACCCATTTTTAGATTCTGTATATATTTCCGGCCGATGTCAGTTCCGTCTCTACTTCTTTTTCCAGAGGGATTTCGCTGTTCCGCTTATGCACCCTCTTTTTGATCCTACTATCCCCTACATTGCTATACCTCTTCACATGGCCCATCCATTCCCACCACCACCAGCAGCACCAGCAACTCCAGTTCCCATGGCTCTTCCTGCTTCACCACCACAGCCGATGGCATCAGCCTCGAGCTTGAAGGAGGATCTGTCTGAGGCGGCGAGTTCTTCTTCCTCGTCCTCTGCTCCTAGTGTGGGTTACCCTCCAGCAGACGCCGCCATGGCGAACGGGTTCCTTTCTTCAGATTCTATTTAGATAGCGTGCACGCTGTGTAACATCCCCAATTTTTGTCTATGCTAATTAGCTCTATAATCCTGGCTAATTAGAGAGGTTAACGATTAATTGAAAAATTAATCGATTAATCCCGAGAGCAAGAGCTTAGTAAATTAAGTCTAGCCAACAATTTAATCATAATGTCCTAAGCATTTTAATAAAACTTTAATCGTCTAATCCTTAATTACTCAAAGGTGCCAAAACAAAAGTAAGACAACCTAACCTTACTAATTAAGTTTATAATGATTAAGACACTTAAGACAACTCTTGAAAAATTAAACCCCAAATTAAGCATATGCTTGACCGTAATGCAAGACATCATAAAAAGTGTAATTGACAAGAGTTAACTCATGGGTAATTAAGCCAATTAAGTTAAATTACATTTAAATAATTCTAATAACATTTAGAGATAAAAGTTCTTCCATGCATATGCCCTAAAAAGACATACCAAGGAGGAGCAACATCTCACCCTTCATCCAATCTCTTTAATCCTACACCATTAGATCAAAAGCCAAGACTAGGATCCTTGTCATCCACCATTAGATCTTGACACTTGGATGAGTCTTAGACAAGCAACCAAATCCTAAGAGGGGTACTCCCCTTTAAACCCTAGAGAAAAACATAAATTGGACATTAGGATGCCTCCAAGACTCAAGAGAAACACAACTCACCCTTTTACCCCAAGGTCCCTAGCCCTTTTTCTTGAAAAAGAAATAAGACTCACCTACTCTCTCTTGCTTGTTGGAGAGGCAAAGCAATCAGCCCACTTTTGCCCCATTTTTGAGCCCCAAAACAGCCCCCACTCTCTCATTTGTGGTTTTCATTCTCTCACTACAAGCCTAAGCTCTCACTTCTCTCTAAACCTCATTCTAACTCTTCTACTCTTCTAATTCCTCTTGTTCTTCTTCCCACTTTCACACCCCATCCAACTCTCATTTCCATCACCACCATCACCATCCCTTCAAGGACTACCATATTTGGTCCTTGGAGAAACAAAGCTACTCATACACAAGCCTCAATATCAAGCTCAAGGAGAAGGAGGCCATCTCCAACCATCTCCAACCATCTTCATCCTTCAAGCCTTCAAGAAAAACTCTTTTGGTAGTGACTCTAACCCCTCCTTCTTCTATGTTTTTCAAGCTTTAGAACTCCTATGCCCTCCATAGCTAGGTGGTTTTAAGGATTGATTATGGGCATCATAGCCATTCTTGTCATAAAATGAGATGTTGTTGCTTGTATGGTTGTTTGTTGAAAACATGTTTTCGGTTTGGTGTGATGCATGGCTGAACTCAATAGTTTTGAACTCCAACATGTTAGTTTTTCACTGATCTTTCATGATATATGGGTGTTTTATAACTTGAGAATGTTTTCTTGAAAGTGAGGTTGAGTGTTTTGGAGAAAACATGAGAAAAGTCAAAACGTGAAATCTGGATTTTCTGACAGTCTGTAAACCGAACAGTATAACTTTTTCCAGAAAACTCAGAAATTAGTGGAACCAATTTTATATGAAAATAGACTCAGAGAGCTTTCCATACATATAAAATATATAAGATTCGGAGTTAAAATGAGTGAGATATGATTTTTCAAAGAGGACTGTTCTCGGATTGGTTTCTGTCTGGGCAGCCTACACTAAAATGTGTATAACTCGAGCTACAAAAATGATTTTTGAGTGAGACCAAGTTTAATTGAAAGCTAAGACATAGAGGAACAAACCCCTAAAACAGTTTTCTCAGATGCCTTCTGAGCAATTATAATGAGAAGTGACAATCCACTGTATCGGGAGTGAACTTAGAAACTGAACAAGTCAGAATAAAGTATGCATAACTGGAGTTAGAAAATGAATTTTTGAGTGGAACTTTTTTGTTAAAAACTAGACTCAGAACCCTATAAGCATATAAAATTTCGCATTAAAATGATAAAATACCAATTTATGGTGAATTTTTAAAGTTACTGCCTAGGGTATAAGTAAAACTGTCAAAACTTAACCTTAAGTAAGACTAGGCATAA
The DNA here is from genome assembly GCA_031439595.1 of Pterocarpus santalinus. Lineage (NCBI taxonomy): Eukaryota > Viridiplantae > Streptophyta > Magnoliopsida > Fabales > Fabaceae > Pterocarpus > Pterocarpus santalinus. Next base: position 24,543,443 of record CM062523.1, read on the forward strand.
ATGACTTAAAAAGGTAAAAGGCCTTAGCCTAAAAGTAATGAAACTTCATAATTCACTTAATGAAGATGAGATAGAATAAAATACTAAGCTCACCTAATCCTTAACAAAAGAAGCGAATAAAACGAAAACCGAATGTAAATGTAGTTAATGTACTCGATTACGTTCATAAGATTCTAATCAAACTATAATGCAATACCTAAGCTATAAATCTTCCAAATTAAAATATGGAGATCATATAAGTCAAGTTAGAATAATTGAGGAGTAGGAATCAATAAAAAGAAAGCCAATGTAAAAGTTTGCACCTACTTTACTAAGTTAAGCTCATAAGACTTTGCTTGAGAATATGCCTATGTTTATGTAGCAAGCATGATGTGATGATGATGTGATTATAATGCCATGATAATAATGACATGATAATGATGATATGATGATGATGATATGATATGATGATATGATATGATGCTATGATCTTGGTATTACGTCGCAAAATTTTGGGAAGCTTCGGTATAGCCGTTATGCTGCCGAAATTTTGTAGAAATTGTGGACTTAGAAATATTTTGCATCATAAGTTAATAAGAAAAGATTTGATAAAGTGTGATCCTTCAAAAGGGAAGGTGACCTAAGTTAAGTTTCCCCTCACCCACGACTCACATGAGGCATGGCATGACCCAGCTAGTGTGAGTATAGGGGATAGGGCTTACATGAGGCATGGCATGACCCAGCTAGTGTAAGTACCGAAATTCTATGGTGGCGACGGCCACGGTATGAGCTCATTACCACTTATGTTTAGTGGGTGAAAAGAAAAGGACTTAAGATAAGTCAAGTTAAGAAAAGAAAAGAAAAGGGACTTCGGTCCAAACCTTTAAAGAGAAAAAGTTAAGAGAAGCTTCTAGTACAGTCATGCATGCTTTATGTGCTTATACTTATGCCCATGTATGTTATGATATAAATGATTAGAGAGTATGTTAAAATTGAATCCACTTCGGATACTCACATTTTCGAAAACCCAAGAACTGAACCTTATGCATGCTCACTGTTTTCATTATAAAACCGAAGTGGCTGGGACGATGACAATGACACCTCTGTGTCGGGTTTGAGTCCTATTGAGAAATCTTATTTCTCACTCTAGTTGCTTTTCCGCATCGTCACCAGATTTTGTTGGCACACCCAATGGAGTGGAGCTTGGAGCCACCGCACACTGACGGACGTCTGACGTGGAATGCCAGACGAAGCTATTTTGGGACTTATAGCGATCGTCACTTTGCATCTTCGTGTATTTCGTTTTGAGATGAGCTTTGTCATTGAAGTCTGTAGTAGTACCTAGTACTTAGGTCATGGCATGACCATGAGCTTTCTTCGATGTAATGTTTATATATATATATATATATATATATATATATATTTATATATATATATTATGAACTCATATGGATGTAATGATTAGTTAATTAATGCAATGTATTTGTGAATTTCTATTTATTTACCTTTCTCTTGTCTTATGATATTTGGGTATTTATTTTATGCGACACGCTTTTTCTCTATCTACCTTCTCGCTCAAGGCTTTACTTTCCAAAGCAATGACGTATTTCACAAAAAGAAAAATCTTACCGTATTTTCCGCATAATTTAATTTCAAGTGAAGTTTAATTTTCCACGAGCATAAGTAACAACTAATAAAACGCCGTAATACGACTTAAGCGTAGTATGGGTTTATTAGGGTGTTACACGCTGCAGTAATAGTAGATGTACAGAATGACCCTCTTTTGGCAATCTGGGTCATGGATAGATGAGTAGATGTTAGGAGATGTATATGAAATGTCCCATGGGAACCATTTGGACTACTGTTCCTAGAGACTGGCCGTTTTGTTTTGTATTATCGGCCTCCTTTTGTTACCCTGTATCATTTTGACAAACTTTAAAATCAGATGCCTATGTATATATTTATGATGCCTTTGCAGTAGTTCTGTCCTTATTGTATCTTTATTTATGTTACGCTATTTACAGTATACCTATTAACTAGCATTTATCCCGCCGTCACGTAGAAATTTTTGTTACGTGATTAAGCATTTTTATGTGAGTAACTAATAATAATACAGAAAATTAGAATTTAACTAGTACTACACGTAATCACTTATCAGATAACTTATTATGACTTAAGCATAGTACTTTATCTAATAAGGTGTTACACAATCCCTTTGAGACTAGTTGTTTATATAGACATTCCCTCTAACCTACTTTCTACTTCTAGGGAAGTTGATGTAATTGACCTTCGCATCAACATTCAACCATAATAGCATAGGACACTGAAAGGTGAACAAGAGGAAGATGAATTTAAGGATGATGTTTAATCCAAAAAGTGTTAAGGAAAGCTCAGAACTTTCGGATTAATCAAGGTTACTATTTGTCTTTTCTTTTTCATGTTTCTGTTTTTTGCATTAACTTATATATATACATATTGTTTTTTTATTCAAATATGGCAGGTAGAAGTGCTGGCTATGGCAGAGGTCGACCATGGAAGGATGGTCAGCCTCCTCGATCCATACTAGGGCCTTCCAGCACCAAGAGCACTCCATCCAACTCCTCCACTCCAACCTCTACCTTTCAGCCCATTCAACCTAACCCACAGGGTATCCACATGATATCCACTCTTGAGCATATGGCTGCTGATATTCCACCATTGCCACCACTGCCACCCATCCAAACACAGTATGCACCTATAAGTGCTTCTACTCCTTCCTTTTCCTAGACCAAAGTTGACACTAGAGCAGTTGCCTCGTCATCTACGTACTAGCCATGGGCAATCTCCGGAGGATGCCATAGCCAGCATCTATGATTTGACAAAGGTACCTGGTAAGCAATTTGTATTTTAAATCTAATTTTAGTGTTAAATTGTGATTTCTTAGTAATTAATGACTAACATTTTTGCCTTTTGGGAGCCTTCTATCAGGAATTGCATCATATCACAGGTGTGATAAAGAAGCTGTATGACTTGTCATACAAGAACTTCGGCAAAATTTCGAAGATCACGAAGTGAAGGTGGTACAAGGAGTGGAAAGTAATAAGACAACAATTTCTTTAATTCAATGTTTTAATTTTATGTACATTCATTCATGACATGTTTTACTTTTCTATGTGCAGAGGAATTTCATTATTAACCCAACGAAGGATACAGTCATGTACAAGGCTTGGAGGTCTCCAGCTGCCAAGCACCTCCGTGACATGTATCAGGATGTGCAGCTTGGGAGGGACATCGATCACTTATGGCTACAGGAGGCCGACCTGCGAGTATTGCAAGAATATCGGGCTACCTTTGATTTCCAAGCCAACTCAAGGAAGAAAAAGGCCAATAGAGCCTTCATTAAAGGTGGATCCCTGCACTGTGGTAGCTTGACTACCCTAGCCAATACCAAGGCGAATATGGTAAGTTAATTTAATTAATGCATTTAATTTTATATTTTGGATAATATTTTGTATTTAATTATTTGTTGATCAATAATATCTAATTAATTTGAACTACTGTTGAGGTTTTCAAACAGGGCACCCACATAGGGATTGGTCTTCAAGGAGATGCAAACCTAGAGGGCTGATATGATGATGTGTGTGGATGCCCGCTCCGAGACCACATATGTAATTTCTGAAGTTTATACTTCATTTCGTTCTTATTTTTATATCCAATATAATGTAAATTTAATACTTGTTTCAATTAATTGTAGGCTGAGTACATGCAAAGACAAGGCCAAATCTCAGCAAACTCAGTAAGCATCCTAGGATGAGGCTGCTACTGAGTGCCTACCGGTTCACAAGGACATGGTATAGTCGCAAATAGTTGGCGTTGATCCAAAATATAGTGAACATGTGATAGACTAAACATTAACCAAAATCAAATTTACATAATTGACTAACTTTAATCAAAATAAAATTTACAATAACTTGGATTTGCATAATGTATTTTTATTTTTAATTAGAATTGTGTTACATTACTAACATTATAATGGATTTCGTCCCTAGTGGGGAAGAAGATGGAGAGATAGATCATAAGGTAGATGCAGAAGTACTTCCAAGTTTTGTGGGCCAATAGCTCAGCACTTCTTCTCAAGTAGCCAACAATACCAGACCAAGAGTCTTCATTGTCTTCTTCTTCTTCTTCGTCTACCATTGATGATAAGGACGACATCCCTAACACTGACGAGCAACAGTACTCCTAAACTTGTCATTTTTGTTTATTTTATTATATTTGTAGTATCTATTAAATTGTTTAATATTGTTAATTTATACTATTTGATGGATATTTAGTATATTATTTACTTCCAATAATTTTATTTCTTATGCTTTTCATTACAATTAATATATTTTATACTTTTAATTATGTAAAAATTTAAATAATTAAATAAAATAATTAAAAAAATGTAAATAATAACAATTAATCATAATGAACAATCAGTAATAATAACAATTACTGATGCCATTATTACTGATGGATTTTATCCATCACAGGACCCATCGATAAAATAAAAATCCGTCGGTAAAAATTATAAGGCTATTTGAAAATGTTTTGTAAAACAATTTCCAATTCTTAAAAACAAAAAAACCAAAAAAGCTTGTTTGGTATTTTTTTTTTTTGGTGTTGTTTTTAAAAATTAAAAAACAAAAACCAAAAAAGATTGTTTGGTATTTTTTTTTTGGTGTTGTTTTTAAAAATTAAAAAACAAAAACTTAGTTTTAAAAACAGAAACTAGAAAATAGGTTAGAGTTGTTTTGGTTTTTTAGTTTTAAAAAAACATTGAAAACATGGTGGGATCTTTTGTAATTTTGGCTGTGTCCTCTTTTCGATTCCCATCAATGAGATTGACACCAAGAATACAAAGCTATGACACAAACCCAATAAAATGTGTAGGTCCCAACCATGGCTAGAACATGATGAAAGTATCCAAACAATTATTTTTTTTTGTTTTTTACTTGTTAAAATTTTTTTTGTGAGTATTGCTGCCAAACATAGTTTTTTGTTTTTTGTTTTTTAAAAATTAAATTTAAACTTACTTTTTAAAATTATTTTAAAAAACTAAAAAACTAAAATAATTTCAAACAAGCCCTATATATCCGTCGTATTTGGCGTGCTTTTAGTAGTGATATGCCCAAGGGTGTGAAAAACAACTTCAACTATGGGTATCTGGGCTCGTAGTGGACATTCAACAATTGATAGTGGGTGAGATTAATGGTTAAAATAACAAAATAAATAAAAATGAATTAATAATCCATTTGAATTGAAATTGATAATGAGAGCAGATACATGATTGTATTCAAAGAGAATAGGCAGTGGACAAAATAAAGGGCAGATACATGATTTCATTTTTATTTTTTTCGCACTATCACAGATAAAAAGTTTCTATTGTTAGTAAGTTTTGATTTTGAAAAAAAAAACTTTGTGCAATTCTCTGGTTGAGTGACACTTGTCAGAAGTTTTTTGTTTATGCTTGTGTTTTATTACATGTATAGATACATTGCACAACGTAGATTAACCATGTTCATTGCTTTAAGGGACTCTTGATATAAAGAATTTGTTATTACATATGTAAGGAAGCATTTAATGTGCACTGGAAAACCACGGAGCATACAAATTCATAAAATTTTGGCCGTTGACTTTGAGCCATCTTAATATAGCGGCTCATGTTTCTTGGTGGAAATGTTTGTTAATCTGTTGCATCAAGTCATCAGATTCTTTTCTGAACTTTCTCTCTGAAAAATTATTTTATCCAATCTCTTTCTCTTGAAAATTTCCCATCCAATTTTAAATAGAAGGTTAGATCAAAAACCACATAAAAATATCACTCGAAAACAATCAATGAAATGAGCAAGTCAACAAATTATAACTGGATGATGCACCACAGATGCATGTCGAAGGAACTGGGAAGAGGCATGTTGAGAACCGAGAGAAAAATCAACACCAAAATAATTAGGAAAATACAATATTAGGCTTTTTTTTTCATAAATAAAATAAAATAAATTTTAATTACAAAATCATGATAATTTGATATTAATTACAAAAATCCGGGGTTAGGGGGTGTTAGATGAATCGGACTAAGTAGGCCAATTTCCCTATATTAGAGAGAGAAAGCCACAATTAGAGAAAGAGGCAGAGAGAAAGAGGAGAGGGGAGCGTGGAAAAGATGAAGAAGAAGAAAAAAAAAAAAAAAGGTAAAATTTTTTGTTAGAAATTATACATAATTTTTATGAATTATACTTAGTTATTCTTATTATTGTATTTGTGTTGCAAATCTAGAGATATGGAGTATGATTTACGCCATTTGGATGACACTGATCATATTGTTGGACGACTGAATGTACATGTAATTTATTTTTATTAGTATATGTTGGTAGTTAAATTAAATTAGGTAAATTATGTACAATATAATTTGTATTTGGATTTATAGTTAAATTTAGATTCATAGATAAATATGAACTCAGATTCAAATTTGGATTTAGATTTGTATTTAAATTTGTATATGGTAGAATCAAAATCATAATTAGAATTTGAATATGATTCTGAAGTTGAATTTGGATTTGAATGTAAGTTTGAATGTGAAATTTGATTTTCAAAAATTTCAAATTCGAATTTTTATTGAGCAATTTCACATTTCAAATTTCAAAAAATTCAAATTCGAATTTTCATTGAGCGGGAATGTCGAATTTGTATATGGTAAAGTAGTCGATTGGACTATGGTACCTGACACAAACATCTGCAAAGCTTGCAGCCATTGTGGAAGCTCATGGTACGACGCTTCCCAATCGCCATAAACCTTAGCAATGGCCTCTTGCTTCGCCAATCATACCTTTCTGTATGAAGTCTTGAAACCACACCTCACCTTCACCAATCCTTGTAGCACTTTAATGAATATCTTCGAATCAGCCTATATCATGGGAAATATGGTTGCATAGATAACATTCGTGTCCAACTTCGGATGATCTTGGGAAAGGGAAGTGGACAAATACGTGTGTGGCCCATTGTACTTTTGAATTTCCCACTGCTCCTTTTTCCAGCAATATGTAACGTGTATACTCCACATACACCCATTACCAAAATGCTTGCATTTTCCATGGTATGTCAACTGATCAGACTCCAATACCTTGTATTGAACAGATCTTCAAATGCTGTAATTTTTTACAACAAATAATGCAGCTTTTTTATTAGAAAATTGTTGCCCAATGTGCAACTTATCCTCCCCTGCATTATACAAGATATCCGCTGCAATTCCATAGAGCCCTGTAAATGTGCTTTGTTGTATTGCATCCATGTTCAAACACGAATAGTGATGCAAATGATCTTATGAGGACATCGCTGGTCAAGCTTTGGATGGTTGACTATCAGTAATAGGAGCAGCCTTTTCATCTAAGCCTTCACCACTATCACTATCAACTGGTACTTGAAGCGGCTCGTCCTCATCCCATGATGATCAAAACTTTCAATACTCGCAATTGGGCCATCTACCATAAACAGGTATGCAATCTCCATTGTTAGCTACCTTAAGCTTCTATCATCTTCCATATCCTCTATATTTCATGCTCAACATTTTCATTCTGACTGTAGAAAGTGAAGGACGAAGAAGCTGTAGCTACTGGAGTTGGCCATGGTATAGGATTAGGATCTGACCCTGTAACACCATCCTAAGTATAGTACTATGCTTAAGTCACAGCATTGCACTCAAGTATTGTTACTGTTACCTGAGCGGACCTTATTTCACAGCAATTTTAGCCGTCTTCGAAACCTTTCAAGCTATCTGGAGATAATACGGAAATAGAAGTGAGAATTTTATATCCCCAGTAGGATTCTCTAAGCTATCACATGTAGTGTCATCGTTATTATCTCCAGCTACTTCAGTTTATTATGAAGAAGGTGTCATGCCAAATAAATTGTTCAGTTTTATAATTTGAAAATATATTATCTGAAGTAGAGTTCCTTTTATTCATACACTTAAGATATAAGAGTTATTATAAAATAAATTTACAATTCATAACTTAAATAATAGTTGCAATATATTCAAATATAATAATTCCAATATAATAAAGAAATAGAACAGATCATGCATATGTAAATACATTCACTTGAGTTCATGCAAAATGCACTTATGTTTCTTTAACTTTCTTTGACTTCCTTTTCTTGGCACACCTAGGCGTTATGTATCGCCATCCCTAGGGTGCTTGCATATATTTTAATCTTTAGTCTTTACTACCCTTGGGTAGTCTGGTCTAGGAGTGAGCTCATATGTGACTGTCATCACACAATACTGACCCACAAGGGGACTCATGTGCCTCTAGTCTTGGAGGAATTTCATTTTGGCCACGTGCATCTAAATTGAAGGGATCTCTCCTGGTCATGTACCTCAAGAATAGAGGGATCTCAGCTGACCACTTGCCTTCAATATAGAGGGATCTCATCTGACCATATGCCTCCAAGGTAGAGGGATCTTATTATTTTATACTGCCTTTATAGGGAGGAACCCACTTAACTGCCTCCAAGTGAAGGGATCCAATCTTATCTTATTTAACTACCTTCACAAGGAGGGATCTCATAACTGCCTCCAGGTGAAGGGATCCACATTTAATATGTTCATATCCTTTCATTCTTATACATAATCATGCATAAACATGTTGAATGCACTCATACATATGCTTCATCATTTACTTTCATATATCCTTCTATATAGAATTTCATGTTCATATCATGAATATTCATAACAGAAACTATCATAATTTCATAAAATTCTGCCAAAAATTTGGCAGCATAACGGATCAAGTCCGCTTTCTTGTGAATAGTACCAGTCAACCAGACAGTCATTCATATAGAAAAATCAGTGCAAGGTATAGATGCTCAAATAATCAAACAAAGTTTTCATAACCTTGATCTTGAATTAGTTTTCTGCCACTTCCTTTTGATTCTACCCAATTTTTGTAGCTTAGGCCATAAATTCAATTTAACTCATTTAGACTTGAATTTTGGATATGTTGAAGTGTGCTATGTGTCTATTTTCTAGCCTCTTTGGTCCCATCTCATTTTGATAAATGTAGCTCAGGTTATTTAAGTTCTATCTCCGCCTACCCTGCAGCTGGCCAAAATTATACATTTAAAAGTAAAAATTCACTAAAAGTCGAAAACAAGTTCAAATCATATGAAATTTCTATCATATTAAAGCTAACAGGAAAGCTTTCATTTGCAACAAGTACCATTTCATTTGCATTATTAGAGCTTGAGTTATAAGCTCTGAAATTTGACCTGTCTGAACTGCCCTGATCTAGCCTAGTTTGGACTTAGGCCAACTTTCTCAAACCATTGGGAGCAAATAGGACCATATCTAAACCTAAAATTTTTATGGGAGATTCTCCTATGTGTAAGCTTTCTAAAAAAGTTAGTTTCATTCAATTTCATGTTGTATAGGGAAAGTTTTGCCCCGATCAACCTTGTCTGCCCAGAATCAAACTCAAAAACCTAGGTCAAATTTTCAAAATTCATATCTCCCTCAATACTAATCCAATGGCCTTAATTTATATGGTTGGAAAGCCCTAGATGTCTAGTTTTATATAAAAATAGTTTCATTAAATTTAAATGGCTGTAGGTAGAGCTGTACACTCTGCCGTACGGACTGTCATAGGGTTTTTCTTGGCTAACCCACTCTGGTTGCCTCCCTCTTTAATTCTTTAATCAATCAATCCACCAAAACCCACTAAACATCCAATAATCCAGCCATAAACATATACATAGACTCAATATGACATCAAATATGTGAATATGGATGAGTCTCCAATAGCCACCAATAAAAAAGAAACCAAATAAAGGGAGTGAATCCTACCTCTAGATTGAAGGATAGCCTGACTAGATGAAGAGGTTTGATGTTGGGTTTGCTTGCAGCTTGGAAATGGAAAAGAAGTGAAGTGAGGAAGAGAGAAGATGAGAGAAAATGATAGGGGTAAGGTCTGCAAAGGAGAGAGAGCAGAATTGGGTTTGAAGTAGAAAGGAAGAAAAATGAAGTTGTTATGATATGGGTAGTCGGAAGGCTTGGTTCTCATTGATTGGAAGTGAGTGATGATGAGTTGAACAAATCTCTCCTCTCCCTTTGTGGTTGACATGGCGCCAACCTTAGGGGATGAAGTGGCTAAATTTTTAGCCACTAAACTTAGGGTTTTGGTGTAATAAATTCAGTTAATTTGGTTCCGGCAGTTTAAAATACGGAATCCCTACCGATTTCCTTCAAACAGGTAAAATATTGCTAAATAGTTTTGTAAGAGTTTCTATACGTCTATTTTAATTCTTCTTAATCCTAATCTCTCTAATTAACTTCTAATCGACTCCTAGTTAATCTTTAATTAACTGTTAATTAACTTTACAAACTCAATAAAATTGAATAAATTGATTAACAGTGTAACTTAAATGTTTGGCAAATTTAGGGCCTTCTGTTTTCTGTTTTCCATAGCTAATGGCATTTTTATAATTTTAAACAAGTCTGGGGCATCCCATGTCATTTCACATATGGACACCTCCATGGCCCAATTGACCAAGAATTGGGTTTCTATGTTTCTACTATGTGGTTATGCTTCATTTAAAACTTTATTCTACTAATTCAATTGATGCAAGACTTAAATGTCATTTTAAAAAATATTTAGGGGCAAGGCTGTAAATAATAAAGGTTTGCCCAAGGACGTTTTCATTATTTCTTATAACGTTATATGGGGATGTTACAGACCCTCTAGCACTGACGTCTGTTCCAAAAGACTATAGATTGGGAGCTGATCCTTCGGGGCTGCTGTTCATAACTTTGAGGGTGACAAACAACACCATAATGCAAATTCCAGGATGTAACATCCTCCTAAAATACAGTACTATGCTTAAATCATAGTACCATGCTCAGGAATTGTTACTATTCCCTAAGCGGACCTTTTCTGATAGCAACTTCAGCAGTCTTCGAAACTTTTCGAGCTATCTAGAGATAACACAGAAATAGGAGTGAGAATTTTAAATTCTTAGTAGGATTCACTAAGAAATTTCATATCATGTCATCGTTATCATCTCTAGCTGCTTCAAGTTATTAAAAAAAAGTGAACATATTATACGAACTGCTCCATTTTATAGTTTGAAAACATATGGTTCAAAGCAGAGTTAATTTTATTAATGCACTTGTTAAACAGAGTAAGAATTCAAGCATAAGTACAACAAATTTCATAATGACAATATTAATAATAAGAGCTTACTTGCAATGTCATAATGATGATAATAACAAACATTATTTGTGAGTATGCACTCTTCATCATAAAATCATGCATATGCTTTTGTTTTTCCTTTGCTTTCTTTACTTGACACACCTAGGCGTTACGTATTACCGTCCCTAAGATGTTTGCATACATATGTCCTTGCCTTTAATCTTTGCTGCCCTTGGGTAGCCTGATCTAGGAGTGAGCTCAACTCATGATCATCGTTACATAGTACTGACCTGCAATGGGATCCACATGCCTTACCCACATGCCTCTAGGTCGGAGGGACTCAACTGGCCAACTACCTCCAATATAGAGGGACCCAAAAATTTTAGCTGCCTTCACAGGGAGGGACCCAATGTGTAATTGCCTTCGAGCAAAGGGACCCACATCTTTATCTTTTAACTGCCTTCACCTGGAGGGACCCAAATAACTGTCTCCAAGTGAAGGGATGTCAATATTACATAATCATGTCAGCATACAATATTCATATTCATATCATAAATCCTCATATTATAAGCTATTATAATTTCATATGCTTCTACCGAAAATTCGGCAGCATAACAAATCAAATCCGTTTTCCCATGAATAATGCCATTTTCAGAAGGCAGTCAGTTATAGTAACAAATCAAGTATAATACATTAATCTTTCAAACATCGACATGGAATTGCAGCACTTAGACTTTATTTGAACTTATATACGCATTAGGGTGTCAAATCCTTTAGTTTTGGAAATCCTGCTCATATTCTCCAACTCTGATCGGTATTGTAAATTTAGCCATAAATTATATTTAATTCATTTAGACCTAAAGTTTGGATATGTTAAAGTGTTATATGTCTAGTTTTTAACCTTTTTGGTCCCATCCATTTTTGATATGTATATATATATACATATCTCATGTTATTAACATTTTACGTGGGTATGTCCTGTTACTAGTCAAATTTGCATTCCCAAAAGTATAAATTCACTAAAAATAGAAACTTAGATGGATTCCAGCAAAAGCTATTTCTTTTTAAAGCTAATGAATAAGTTTTCATCTCCAAAAATTTTCATCTCATTTTACTAAGTATAGCTCGAGTTACAAGCTAATAAAATTGGGTATTTTAGGCTGCCTTATTCCAGCCCGATTTGGACTTAGGAAACTTCATTAAATTACTAGGAGCTATTGGAATCGAATTTGACTCTAAAATTTTTATGGGACTTTTTCCTATTCTTAGCTTTCTAAACAAATTGGTTTCACTCGATTTGAAGGAATATAGGACAAGATATGCCCCGCGAAATCCAGCCTACTTAGAATTAGGGTCAGAATCCTAGGGTAAATTTCAAAAATTTATATCTCTCTCAATACTAATCCAATTACCTTATATTTTATATGGTTGGAAAGCCCTAGATGTCTAGTTTCACATAAAATTAGTTTCATTTAGTTTCAACTGCTATAGGCTGAGCTGTACACTCTGTCGTATGGACCGCCATAGGTTTCCTTAACCTAATATATTCTATTTTATGGCTCTTTGTGTTTTCTCATTCAAATCTCAATCAACCCAAGCAAATACGTGCTAAATCAACCATAAATCATCACATCACCACCATATATCATCAGTTACATAAGAGAAGAAAATATTTCTAATAGTCATTAATTCAATAAAATCATGCAAAGAAGTTGAATCCTACCTCAAATTGATGTAGAAACTAGTTAAATTTGAGTTTTTGGTGAAGGACATGGGTGGAGCTTAAAGATAGAAGCTAGATAAAGTGAAATGGGGGAAGAGAGAATGAAGAGGGGTCAACTGCAAGGAGGAGAACGAAAATGAATGAGTGAGGAGGGATTAGAGAGAATTGTGATATTTTTAAAAAGTGAAAGGTGGTTGAATTGAAGGCTTGTAATTGGAGAAAGGTTGAGTGGATAGAAAGAAGCCAAATCCTTCCTCCTTTTGGGCAGCAGCTGGACGCCCAAATTTGAGTGAGAGTGGCTAAGTTTTAGCCACTCGTTTTATAGTGTTAGGTGCATAATTTTGTTGATTTTGTTCCAACAGTTTAAAACACCGAATCTTTGCCTATTTCTTTCAAATCGATAACAAGGTTTAGAAAATCTTTGTGAATCTTTCTATATGTTTATTCTAATTTATTCAAGTCTAATCTTTTTAATTAATATCTAACTAATTTCTAATTAGCCTTTAATTAACTTTTAATTAAATGTCTAATTAATTTCTAATTAATTTTACTGATTCGTTAAAACCGAACAAATCGATTAAAACGATAGAATTTTTCAAGCGTTACATTACTACCCTCCTAAAAAAAATTTTGTCGTCAAAATTTAGTTACAAAAGTAACTATTTATTGCCATAAGAGTTTAATGAAAGAGTTGATATATAAGCACATAGAAAGTCGATAAGCATATTCGAAGAAAATACAGCAAACCCAAATATATAACTCAACATAACACGATTAGCAAAAACTGAATCTTTGTCCTGGATTATCCCTAATTTTATTTCAGCTCCTCTAGGGAAGTAGTCTCTTCAACATTCAACCTTGGATGTTACGACTCAAGAATAGGTAGTTGATGACAGGGGCATTCTCTAAGCATGTGTCCTGGCTTTCCACAATTAAAGCATACCTTCTGCCCAACCAAACAAGGTCTTCCTCCCTGATACTTTCCACATTTTGAACATTCTTGCTTCATGGTTGACCTTTACAGCTGCTTACCTTCATTTTCATTAGGTTGAAATGGCTTCTTTGGTGGTGGAATATGCTAAAACTCTTAGTCTTCAAGTGCCAGCCTCTTTTCACAAACATCCATCCTAGTATCAGCGAGCTTCTTGTTATATTCTTCAACTAATGGGGTTTTGTTCGCTAATGCAACAAAATCTCTTAACTCTATTGGCCCCACCGAGGCCAAAATGTCTACTTTTAGTCCTCCTTCAAATTTGATGCATTTCCAATTTTCACCGAGGTTGCACTGATAGATGGTGGAAAATTTACAGAGTTCTTCGAACTTAGCAATATACTCCAAAACACTCATGTTTCATTGTTGTAGCTTCATAAACTCTAATTTCTTAGCGTTTTGTAGAGATGTAGGGAAATATTTCTGATAAAATGCCTCCTTAAATATGTCCCATGGGATATCAACTTAGGGTTCTTCCAATAGCCTCTTCGCGCCGTTCCACCAAAACTTGGTGTCCACTTCCAACATATAAGTGGCAAAGGCCATTTTCTGCTGATCAGTGCAAGCCAAGATAGAAAAGACCTTCTCCATTGCCTTGACTTACTCCTTGGCTTTATCTGGGTAAAAAGCTCCTCGGAAGCTAGGCGGTTTCGCTTTTCTGAACTCAGCAAATTTAACGCAGTCCATGTCTGCTCCTGGGCCTTGTGGATTTCCCCCATGGCCGACCTCGGGCTACCTACCCAACTGGTCCATCTTCTGATAAGCTACAACGGCCTATTCCCGCATTGCATGAGCTATTTTATGTATCGTGTCCATAAAATTAGTAGAATCTTTTGGAGTGGGTATAGATCGCGGTCTACTACGCCCCCCCGAAAGCCATTAGTTCCTAGTCACACACAATAAAATATTGACTTGATTAGGTTCAATAATAAATTAAGTGTGATAGCAACTAATAACAATCACAGTTGGGAGGTCATGCATATCTTACTCCTACATCTTATCTGAGCAGATAAGATTTATTGCATGACATTTTCTAAGGATTCCAAAGTGCACTGGAAATGTAGTCAGTCCAAATCCTCTTAACTGCTCTGATACCATTTGTAACATCCTTTCGAAATACAGTACTATGCTTAAGTTATAGTACCATACTTAGGAGTTGTTACTGCTACCTGAGTGGACCTTTTCTGACAGGAACAGTCGTCTTCGAAACTTCTAGAGTTTCTAGAGATAACAAGGAAATAGGAGTGAGAATTTTAAATTCTCAATAGCATTCACTAAGAAATTTCATACCATGTCATCATTATTATATCCAGCCACTTCGGATTATTAAAAAAAGTGAACATGTTATACAAACTGTTCCATTTTATAGTTTGAAAACATATGGTCCAAAGCAGTTAATTTTATTCATGCACTTGTTAAACAGAGTAAGAATTCAAGCATAAGTACAGCAAATTTCATAATAACAATGTTAAAAATAAGAGCTTACTTGCAATGTCATAATGATGATAATAACAAACATTATTTGCGAGTATGCACTGCTCATCATAAAATCATGCATATGCTTTTGTGTTTCCTTTGCTTTCTTTACTTGACACACCTAGGCGTTACATATCGCCGTCCCTAAGATGTTTGCATACATATATCCTTGCCTTTAATCTTTGCTGCTCTTGAATAGTCTGATCTAGGAGCGAGCTCAACTTGTGACCATCGTCACACAGTACTGACCCGCAAGGGGACCCACATGCCTCTAGGTCGGAGGGACTCAGTTGGCCAACTGCCTCCAACATAGAGGGGCTTAAAAATTTTAGCTGCCTTCACCAGGAGGGATCCAATGTGCAATTGCCTCCGAGCGAAGAGACCCATATCTTTATCTTTTAATTGCCTTCACCTGGAGGGATCCAAATAATTGCCTCCAAGTGAAAGGATCTCAATATTACATAATTATGTCATCATACAATATTCATATTCATATCATAAATCCTCATAATACAAGCTATTATAATTTCATATGCTTCTGCCAAAAATTCGCAGCATAACGGATTAGATCCGTTTCCCCATAAATAGTGCCAGTTTCAACAGACAGTCAGTTATAGTAACAGATCAAGTATAATACATTAATCTTTCAAACATCGACATGGAATTGCAGCACTTAGACTTTAATTGAACTCATATATGCATTAGGGTTTCAAATCCTTTAGTCTTGAAAATCTTGCTCATAATCCCCAACTCTGATCGATATTGTAAATTCAGCTATAAATTATATTTAACTCATTTAGACCTGAATTTTGGATATACAAAGTGTTATATGTCTAGTTTTTAGACTCTTTTGTCCCATTCAGTTTTGATATATATATATATATATATATACACACATCATGTTTTAACATTTTACTTGGGTATGTCCCAATACTAGGCAGATTTGCATTTCCAAAAGTATAAATTCACTAAAAATAGAAACTTAGATGGATTCCAACAAAAGCTATTTCTTTTTAAAGCTAATGAAATAAGTTTTCATCTCCAAAATTTTCATCTCATTTTACTAAGTATAGCTCAAGTTACAAGCTAATAAATTTGGGTATTTTAGGTTGCCCTATTCCAGCCCGATTTGGACTTAGGAAACTTTATTGAATTACTAGGAGCTATTGGAATCAAATCTGACTCTAAAATTTTTATGGGACTTTTACCTATTCTTGGCTTTCTAATAAAATTGGTTTCACTTGATTTGAAAGAGTATAAGGCAAGATATGCCCCTCGAAATCCAATCTACTCATAATCAAGGTTAGAATCCTAGGGTAAATTTCAAAAATTCATATCTCTCTCAATACTAATCCAATGACCTTATATTTTATATGGTTAGAAAGTCCTAGATGTCTAGTTTCAATAAAATTAGTTTCATTTAGTTTCAACCACTGTAGGCGGAGCTATATACTCTGCCGTATAGACCACCATAGATTTCCTTAACCTAACAGATTCTATTTTGTGACTCTTTGTGTTTTCTCATTCAAATCTCGACCAACCCAAGGAAATACATGCTAAATCAGCCATAAATCATCACACCACCACCATATATCATCAGTTACATAAGAGAAGAAAGTATTCCTAATAGTCATTATTTCAATAAAATCATGCAAAGAAGTTGAATCCTACCTCAAATTGATGTAGAAACTAGTTAAATTTGAGTTTTTAGTGAAGGATATGGGTGGAGCATGAAGATAAAAGCTAGATAAAGTGAAATAAGGGAAGAGAGAATGAAGAGGGGTTAACTGCAAGGAGGAGAACAAAAATGAATGAGTGAGGAGGGATTAGAGAGAATTGTGATATTTTTAAAAGGTGAAAAGTGGTTGAATTGAAGGCTCGTAATTGGAGGAAGGTTAAGTGGTTAGAAAGAAGCCAAATCCTTCCTCTTTTGGGGCAGCAGCTAGACGCCCAAATTTGAGTGAGAGTGGCTAAGTTTTACCCACTTGTTTTAAGATTTTAGGTGCATAATTTTGTTAATTCCGTTCCAACAGTTTAAAATACCGAATCTTTACCAATTTCTTTCAAATTGGTAACAAGGTTTGGAAAATCTTTGTGAAGCCTTCTATATGTTTATTCTAATTTATTCAACTCTAATCTTTTTAATTAATATTTAACTAATTTCTAATTAGCCTTTAATTGACTTTTAATTAAATATCTAATTGATTTCTAATTAATTTTACTGATTCGTTAAAACCGAACAAATCGATTAAAATGATAGAAGTTTTCAAGCATTACACAAGACATTGGTAGTGACAATAGAACATCAGATTCACATCTTTATCACTTTCAACCAGAAAACTTATGTACCAGACGACATCAGGCCCAAATGCAGCGGGCATTCTATACGCCATTCCAGTTATTTACTTTTGACCGAGGAGGCCCAACTTCCTCAATATTTTATTTTTAACTCTGATAGAGTTATAGATGATGAAGAAATAGTAACACCAACTAGTTTTGACTATAAAATGTAGTACTTTCTGTTGTTTTTGTGATTTCACTATTGTAGTAAATTAATATGATAAATCTCTCAGATATTTTTTTTCTCATAAGGACAGAATTTTAACAAATGGAATTGATTTCCATCTGCTGCCCGTTGGAGGGTATTTATAGGAAAAATAGTCA
Organism: Pterocarpus santalinus; assembly: GCA_031439595.1. Taxonomy (NCBI): domain Eukaryota; kingdom Viridiplantae; phylum Streptophyta; class Magnoliopsida; order Fabales; family Fabaceae; genus Pterocarpus; species Pterocarpus santalinus. The sequence continues at coordinate 24,561,480 of CM062523.1, forward strand.
ATTTTAGGCTGATTTATCAAACAACCTCCTAACCCTCAAATTTTTGTAATTAATATACAATTATCGTAATTTGTAATTAAATTTTTTTATTTTATTTCTGAAAAAAGACCTATAATATCAACAATTTATCAAAGAGAAATAATGAAAAAAAAAATTGGAAGAACCCAATGAGACATAAGAAATTCTCTTAATAGAAATAGGTAGATGAAGAGAAAATATAATAATGGAGGAGAGTTGGGGACAGCGGCCGACTATTGGTACCTAGGCTCGTACTTAGGATTCATCATTTGATAGTGGGTGAGATTAATTATTAAAATAAAACAAATAAAAATTAATCAATAAGTTCAATCGAATTGAAACCGACAATGAGAATAGATACATTCTATATGAAGAGAATATATAGGCAGTGGTTAGAATAGTAGGTAGTGTGATGGTGGGTAGGATTTAAATTTCGAAATTAAATTTTTTTTTTTTTGGCATTATCACAAATGAAAATTTTATATTATTAGCAATTTTTTAAAAAAAAAAAAAACCTTTGTACAATTCTCTAGTTGAGCGACACTTGTCAAAAGTTTTTAGTTTATGCGTGTGTTTTATGACATGTATAGATGGATTCAATGCACAATATAGATCAACCATATTCATTGCTTTAAGGGACTCTTGACAATATATATAAAGCATTTAATGTGAACAAGGAGCATACAAATTTATAAAATTTTGGCCATTGATTTCGAGCAATCTTAATGTAATGGATCATGTTTCTTGGGTGAAGATGTTTGGTAATCTGTTGCATCAGGACATCAAATTCTTTTTAAACCTTTCTCTCTGAAAAATTACATTATCTAACTCTTTCTCTTGAAAATTTCCCATCCAATTTTAAACAGAAGGTAAATGGAGAATTAGAGCAAAACCCATATATAAATATCGCTAGAAAACAATCGACGAAATGAGCAATTCAACAAATTATAACTGGAGACACACCATAGATGCACGTTGAAGGAAATGGGAAGAGACACAACATTAACAAATTTATTCAAGAGAAATAATGAAAAAAATTTGAAAGAACACGATGAGATATAAGAAATTCTATAGAAAGAAATAGATAGATAAAGAGAAAATATAATAATGGAAGAGAGTTGGAAATATAGAACTCCAGAATGACGTTTCGGTATATGCCAAAGGGCATGAAAATTACCAGCCGACTATGAGTATTTGGGCTCATGGTGGGTATTTATCAATTGATAGTGGATGAGATTAATGATCAATTGGACTGAAACTGATAATGAAACCAAATACATTCTATTTAAAGGGAATACATTGTGGATAGATTAGTGGGCACTGCGATAGTGAGTAGGATTTATATTTAAAATTTAAAATTTATTTTTAATTTTCTTTAATACTATCACTAATGAAAAATTTTGTACAACATTGCTAGAAATTCGTTAAATACCAACAAATTTTACCGATGGCTATAATCCATTGAAAATACGGATAGATAATCCATTGGTAAAATTAAAAAAGTCATCAACGTGGAATTTTACCAATGGTTTAATATTCTATTAGTAAAAGCCTTGGTAAATGTTTGCACCTAATGATACCAAACTATTACCGATCAAAAACCCATTAGTAAGTAATTATGTTTTCTTTTTAATTTAATTTAAAAACTTAATACTTTACCGATAAAATATCTGTTGGTGATTTAGATTAAAAAATATTATTTTATTATTTTATTTTTTAATTATTATCGACGAATTTTCAGTTGATATTTGAAATTTGGAATTATCGCCAGAGGCGCTTTAGTTTCTATATCACCGACGGATTTTCTATCGGTAATGAGTGATTAATGAGTACGATTTGTTTCATTATCATTTTACCGATGGATTTTTTGTTGCTAATATGTGATTAGTAAAACGAATCATTTTATTAAACTATTACCAACGAAAAATCCATTGGTAATAATGAAATAAAACATTAAAACACAAACGCCTCCTTCTTCCTCATTATGGTTGGCTTCTCTCTCTCTCTCTCTCTCTCTCTCTCTCTCTCTCTCTCTTCCTCTTTGTGTCTCTTTGCACACTTTCTCTCTTTCTCATCTCTCATATAGCTCGAAGCCATTTTCTTGCCATTGGAGCTTCCATTTCACTGCTAGAAACCACCATTGTGTTTGTGATATATCAATGAATATTTTAATCGGCTTTTTTTATTTCATTTCTTTACTCAAAGTTTTTAATTTTTATGTTAACTAACATAATTTGTTGTGTTGATTGTTAAAGATCTTGTTTGGAGCACTTGGTGATTAGTGCATTGACTAATTGGAGTGAGTTGGGAAACTTTAGGTATGTACATTGTACCTGTTTGTAAACTTTATGTTTTCTGAAATATTAGAGACTTAAAATTTCTAGGATAGAGTTGTAGGATAGAAGAAGGAGGATGAGATTGCATGACTAAGGGAAGGCTTAGAGTTCCTTCTCATTGTTTAAATTATGTGTTGTGGTGTTGTATGCCTACATGATGTGAAGTAAGGGGATACACTCTAGAACGATTTTTAGGATTAACTAATTAATTTTTATGATTGCATGTGCTTGTTATTTGTGTTTGATTGGTGAAATAATTTCTATGAAGGCTCCTAAAATAAGGGGAGAATATGCCCAAATTTTGTTGATCATTTAGGATATTGTTTGAAATAAATAATTTTCTGCATATATATTTCAGTATTATTGTTTAATTCTTTACATTTATAGGTATATATGTATGTTATGTGTGTTGTATACATTTATTGATTTATACACATGTCATATAGATCACTTATGGTAGGACGAGAATCTAATTTTGGATGAGGCAGGGGTAGACTGAGGAAGCATGGTCTATCCCCTCACACTCATGCTCCACCCACCACCTTGACTATACTCGCGTCTACCACTCCCACAACTGCTACTACCTCCACCCCTCCTAGTCATCCTCCACATACTCAGGAGTTTGTTATGATATCCAACTCTGGGTATGTGAAGCCAAGGCCTCAGCCTTTATTTCCCCTTGAGTCTTCTCCACCTCCACCCCCATCTCGAAGATGTGCGACTCACACCTCACTTGTACATGGTTCCACACCTTCCCCCACCCCTAACCAGCTTGGTTTGCAAGGTGCCCAAGCCTCCTTGTCCACCCCTCACAGGGCTCCACGAACTAGTGCATGGAGCTTAGATATGATGTGTAACATCCCGATTTCCGATTTCGGCTTCGCCGTCAAGACTGATTCATTCCGACTTCCGACTTCAACTTAAGGTCTTGTGGCTGGTCGGATTTTCCGATTTCCGACCTTAGTCTCCGAATGGACAAGAATCCGATATCCGACTTTGTTTCAAGCGGAGGAACGGTGATCAGATCTCTAAATTGGTTTACGAGTTCGAGTCATTCGAATGGAGATGCATGGATTCCGACTTGACTTGGACCTCTCATCAGGACACATGAGCGTGATTCCATGAGATCCGACTTCATGTCTCAAGGAAAATATAGCAGGCTTCGATGTCACCAAGCACCTTGTATATAGTCACGACTTAGAGTTTAAGTACTTGGTTTGGCAATGTGATTCGAATCACTCGAGTTCCGACATTTCAAGAAGTCGCGACGTTGAACTAGGGGTTCCGAGATCAGTGATTGTCATTTGCATTTCTTACGAACTCCGACCTTGATTTCCAAGTCTCAACATAAACCGATTTCCCAAGTCACAAACAAGATGGTACGAGTTCGATATCATGCTTCAGCTACAAGCTCGAGTAAAAGCGGCACGAGTTCGACCTCAATCATAAGAGGACTAGTTCAGACTTAAAGCACTGGAGCGAGTTAGATTTTAAAGCGATATGGCGGCAAGTTACTGCGAAAGGAGAGCGTAGCTAAACTTTGTCCACAAGAAATTCAGCCAATCACAACCTTCCAAGTTAACCCCACTCATGCCTATATAACACATCCTTCTCCTTTGATTCAGACCATAATTCACGTTGTTTTCCTCTTCTCCTTCAGCTCTCTTTCTCTCTTGCTCACACATCCAAAACTCAAGCTAAGTTCCAGCCTTGCTCATCCAAACTCAAGTTTCAGCACTTAGCCAAGTCTTGCTCCAAAGAGGTAGGATTCTGCTCTATTCTTGAATTTCTTACACTATGATTGTATGAGATTGTGCTATTCTTTACGTATTTAATGAACTATTGGATGTATTGGATGAATTTATGATTGAATTAATAGAAGACTTTGAGTCAGAATTATGATTAGAAGGAGAAGATTAGAAGGAGTGGAGAAGTGAGATGCTGTCTTGGTGAGGAAGTCCACGGCAGTCCGTACGGCGGAGTGTACGGCGCCGCCTACAATCGGTCAAATCCGATGAAGCCATTTTTAGATGAAAGTAGACCTTCAGGGCTTTCCATAGATATATCATATAAGGTCATTGGATTAGTATTGAAGGAGATACGAATTTTTGAAGTTTGACCTAGGGTTCAGAACTTTCATCCGAGCAGGGTGACATGAGGAGGGTATAACTCACCCTATACAACTCCAAATCGAGTGAAACCAATTTTGTTAGAAAGCTTACACACAGGGAACACCCCAATATAAGATTCCGAGTTTGTTATGGTCCCAATTGTTCCCAGTGATTTGAGGAAGTTGTCCTATGTCCAATCTAGGCCAAAATGGAGTAGTTCAGGAAGGTCGACTTTCAGGGCTTATAACTCGAGGTATACTTAAGCAAATGGAGTGAAACTTGTGGCAAATGAAAGGTTGTCCTGTTATCTTCAATATGAGACCAATTTCGCATGATTTGAGCTGAGTTTAGATTTTTAGTGAATTTATACTTCCAGGAGTGTAACTCGGGCTAGTGACTGAACAGGTTAAGGTAAGATTTGAATATCTTGAGTTATATGGGTCAAAATGATATGGGACCAAAGAGGTTAGAAAGTAGACATATAGAGATATGACATATCCAAATTTCAGATTTAAATGAGTTGAATAGAAATAAAGGTGGATTATACAAGATTCGGGCAGAACCGAATAGAATGGGCAGAATGGCCAAAATGATAATTTTACAAGTGTTAGTGGAACATATAAGGTTTGAATTGAGAATTGCCAGCTTGACATTGTTATATGTGTGTTAAGTTGATTATGTTGCTTTGACTAATTTGTCCGTGAAATGCTGGCACTATTCATGGGGAAAGCGGACCTGATCCGTTATCTTTGCCAATTCTGTGAAGTCTAAGAAGTCATGAATGTTTAAATGTAAGGATGGATTGAAATATAAAGGGGTATATAGAAACCCTATATTTAAGAATGACATAATTATGTTATGAGGTATATGAGAGTAAGTGATGTAGCATATGTATAACTATGCTTGAATATGTTTGAGAATGAAAGAAAGTGAATGTATTAAATGTGAATGCCTTTACTTGGAGGCTGATTATTTGAAATCCCTCCTTGTGAAGCGATTAAGTGATAAAGATATGAATCCCTTCACTTGGAAGCTGATTGCACTTGAATCCCTCCTGTGAAGGCAGTTAAGACGGTGAGATCCTCTACCTTGGAGGCACGTGGTCGGATGAGATCCCTCTATGTTGAAGGCACGTGGTCGGATGAGATCCTCTATGTTGAAGGCACGTGGTCGAACCGATCCCTCAATTTTGAGGCACGTGACCAGAATGGATCCCTTCAGCTAGAGGCACGTGACCGGAATCGATCCCTTTAGCTAGAGGCACGTGACCAGAATCGATCCCTCCAAGACTAGAGGCACGTGAATCCCCTTGTGGGTGAGTCGGTGTGACGGCGGTCCGCGGGTGATCTTGACGAGCTCACTCCAAGGCCAGGCTACCCGAGGCGATAAATGCACCCTAGGGGCGGTGATCACGTGGCAGCCTAGGTGTGCCAAGTAAAAGACTAAAGACTAAAGATTAAAGTATATGCAAGCACCCTAATCACATGAGGCATGGCATCGACCCAGCTAGTGTGAGTACGGGGGCGAGAACTTATATGAGGCATGGCGATCTTACTGCGGAATATGGCATGATGCTTTGCACTTGAGGGCGGCGATACGTAACGGCTCAAGTGTAGATAGATCCAAGCACCCTAGGGACGGCGATCACGTAACGCCTAGGTGTGCGAATGAATGAGAAGTAAAATTTTATCTATATGTATGAATTCAAGTGCAAGTTAAGTTAAATGCAGATGTTATGTTCCCAGATTAATGTTATGTGCGTTTTATATGTTGAAGTTATTATCCCGGGTATTATTCATGAAATAATCTTGTGTACATTTCCTCAAAGGACCAGTATATGAGTAAAAATGAACTTTGCTTCGGATAAGACATTTTTCGAAATGTAAAATTAAACAATTTGTGCTGCATGTTCATCTATTTTCAAAATAGCAGAAGCAAGCTGGAGGCGACCATGATGACATTATGTATGAAGATTAGAGAATCCTCTTGAGAATTTTATAATTCTCACTCCTATTTCCATGTTGTCTCAGATGATTTTAGAAGTTTCCAGGGCGGCTGAAGTTCTTTGTCAGGCGAGGTCCGCTCAGGTAACGATACTTGACTCAGGTATGGTACCATGACTTAAGCATAATCTTGTGCTTGGGAGGTGTTACATTAATGGTATCAGAGCAGTTCTATCCTCTCCGGACCTGAGGATTTGGACTGACTACGTTTCCAGTGTACTCTGGAATTTTTAGAAAATGAGAGAATGTCATGTGAACGATCTTATCTGCTTAGATAAGATATAGGATAGGAAATTAAATTAGATATGCATGATCGCCTAACTGTGATTGTTATTGGTTCCTGTCACACTTAACTTATTGTTGAGCCTGATCAACTCAATGCTTTGTTGTGTGTGACTAGGAACTAATGGCTTCCAGAGGGCGTGGTAGGCCACGAAATAGACCCACTCCAGAAGATCCTGCTAATCTTATGGATACGATGCGTGAAATGGCTCACGCCATGCGGGAACAAGCCGCTGCAGCTCATCAAATGATGGACCAGTTGGGTAGGCGACCCGAGGCCAGCCGTGTAGGAAATCCACATGGCCTAGGATTAGACTTGGAATATCTCAAGTTTGCGGAATTCAGAAAAGCAAACCCACCTAGTTTTAGAGGAGCTTTCAACCCTGACCAAGCTGACGAATGGATTAAGGCGATGGAAAAGATTTTCTCTGTTTTGGATTGTACAGATCGCCAGAAAGTAGCATTTGCCACTTATATGCTCGAAGCAGATGCAGAATTCTGGTGGAATGGTGTGAAACGGCTATTAGAAGAATCCCAGACAGAGATCACCTGGATTGTGTTCAAGGATGCTTTTTACCAGAAATACTTTCCTCCATCAGTTCGAAATGCTAAGGAACTGGAATTTATGCAACTCCGCCAGGGAAGCAATAGCGTGTCAAAGTACATCGCTAAGTTTGAGGAGTTATGTAAGTTTTCCACGATCTATCGGCGGAATCAGGCGAGGCGTGGAAGTGCGTCAAATTTGAAGGTGGGTGAGGAAGATATCCTCGCCACAATATGCCCTATGGAAATCAGAGATTTTCCTACATTAGTAAACAAATGCAGACTTGTGGAGAATTGTAACAAGAAATTGGAGGATTCCCAGTCTGATATGTATGGAAAGAGGCTTGCAGCTGAAAACCAGGAACTTGAATATGCCTCACCACCAAAGAGCGCATAAATTTAATGGGCGTGGGGATAAACAGTTTCAAGGGCCAAGCTAGGGCAAACTTGCTCTAAGTGTGGAAAGTATCATGGAGGAAGGCCTTGTCCGGCGGACGAATGTATGTTTCAGTGTGGCAAGCCAGGGCATATGATCGAGAGAATGCCACGAACACCAACCATCGACTTTTAAACCACAACATTAAGGAAGGGTCTTCACTATAAGCGGAGGAAGCGACATCCCAGAGGAGTCATCACGAAGATTAGGGATAACCTAGGACGAGGATCCTCTTTTTGTAAAATTTCGTTATGTTAAATTATATAACTAGGCCGATTGTATTTTCCTTGACTATGTTTGTTCGACTTCAGTATGTTTGTGTGTGAACTTTCTTTCAAACTCTTACGGCAATAGATAGCCAATTTGTAATCAAATTTTGAGGACAAAATTTTTAAAAGGAGGGTAGTATTGTAACATCCCGATTTCCGATTTTCGCCGTCAAAGACTGATTCATTAGACTTCGAGCTTCAACTTAAGGTCTTGTGGCTGGTGGATTTTCCGATTTCGACCTTAGTCTCAGAATGGACAAGAATCAGATATCCGACTTTGTTTCAAGCGGGGGAACGGGGGATCAGATCTCTAAATAGGTTTACGAGTTCGAGTCATTCGAATGGAGATGCATGGATTCCGACTTCCGACTTGGACCTCTCATCCGGACACATGAACGTGATTCCATGAGATCCGACTTCATGTCTCAAGGAAAATATAACCGGCTTCCGATGTCACCAAGCACCTTGTATATAGTCACGACTTAGAGTTTAAGTACTTGGTTTGGAAATGTGATTGAATCACACGAGTTCCGACATTTCAAGAAGTCCCGACTTTGAACTAGGGGTTCCGAGATCAGTGATTGTCATCTGCATTTCTTACGAACTCCGACCTTGATTTCCAAGTCTCAACATAAACCGATTTCCCAAGTCACAAACAAGATGAGTACGAGTTCCGATATCATGCTTCAGCTACAAGCTCGAGTAAAAAGCGGCACGCAGTTCCGACCTCAATCATAAGAGGGACTAGTTCCGACTTAAAGCAGAGTGGAGCGAGTTCGATTTTAAGCGATATGGCGGCAAGTTACTCACGAAAGGAGGCGTAGCTAAACTTTGTCCACAAGAAATTCAGCCAATCACAACCTTCCAAGTTAACCCCCACTCATGCCTATATAACACATCCTTCTCCTTTGATTCAGACCATAATTCACGTTGTTTTCCTCTTCTCCTTCAGCTCTCTTTCTCTCTTGCTCACACATCCAAAACTCAAGCTAAGTTCCAGCCTTGCTCATCCAAACTCAAGTTTCAGCACTTAGCCAAGTCTTGCTCCAAAGAGGTAGGATTCTGCTCTATTCTTGAATTTCTTACACTATGATTGTATGAGATTGTGCTATTCTTTACGTATTTAATGAACTATTGGATGTATTGGATGAATTTATGATTGAATTAATAGAAGACTTTGAGTCAGAATTATGATTAGAAGGAGAAGATTAGAAGGAGTGGAGAAGTGAGATGCTGTCTTGGTGAGGAAGTCCACGGCAGTCCGTACGGCGGAGTGTACGGCGCCGCCTATAACCAGTCAAATCCGATGAAGCCATTTTTAGATGAAAGTAGACCTTCAGGGCTTTCCATAGATATATCATATAAGGTCATTGGATTAGTATTGAAGGAGATACGAATTTTTGAAGTTTGACCTAGGGTTCAGAACTTTCATCCGAGCAGGGTGACATGAGGAGGGTATAACTCACCCTATACAACTCCAAATCGAGTGAAACCAATTTTGTTAGAAAGCTTACACACAGGGGAAGACCCCAATATAAGATTCCGAGTTTGTTATGGTCCCAATTGTTCCCAGTGATTTGAGGAAGTTGTCCTATGTCCAATCTAGGCCAAAATGGAGTAGTTCAGGAAGGTCGACTTTCAGGGCTTATAACTCGAGGTATACTTAAGCAAATGGAGTGAAACTTGTGGCAAATGAAAGGTTGTCCTGTTATCTTCAATATGAGACCAATTTCGCATGATTTGAGCTGAGTTTAGATTTTTAGTGAATTTATACTTCCAGGAGTGTAACTCGGGCTAGTGACTGAACAGGTTAAGGTAAGATTTGAATATCTTGAGTTATATGGGTCAAAATGATATGGGACCAAAGAGGTTAGAAAGTAGACATATAGAGATATGACATATCCAAATTTCAGATTTAAATGAGTTGAATAGAAATAAAGGTGGATTATACAAGATTCGGGCAGAACCGAATAGAATGGGCAGAATGGCCAAAATGATAATTTTACAAGTGTTAGTGGAACATATAAGGTTTGAATTGAGAATTGCCAGCTTGACATTGTTATATGTGTGTTAAGTTGATTATGTTGCTTTGACTAATTTGTCCGTGAAATGCTGGCACTATTCATGGGGAAAGCGGACCTGATCCGTTATCTTTGCCGATTTACTGAGAAGTCTAAGAAGTCATGAATGTTTAAATGTAAGGATGGATTGAAATATAAAGGGGTATATAGAAACCCTATATTTAAGAATGACATAATTATGTTATGAGGTATATGAGAGTAAGTGATGTAGCATATGTATAACTATGCTTGAATATGTTTGAGAATGAAAGAACGTGAATGTATTGAATGTGAATCCCTTTACTTGGAGGCGATTATTTGAAATCCCTCCTTGTGAAGCGGTTAAGTGATAAAGATATGAATCCCTTCACTTGGAGGCGATTGCACTTGAATCCCTCCCTGTGAAGGCGATTAAGACGGTGAGATCCCTCTACCTTGGAGGCACGTGGTCAGATGAGATCCTCTATGTTGAAGGCACGTGGTCGGATGAGATCCTCTATGTTGAAGGCACGTGGTCGAACCGATCCTCAATTTTGAGGCACGTGACCAGAATCGATCCCTTGACTAGAGGCACGTGACCAGAATCGATCCCTTCAGCTAGAGGCACGTGACCAGAATCGATCCCTCCAAGACTAGAGGCACGTGAATCCCCTTGTGGGTGAGTCGGTGTGACGACGGTCACGGGTGATGCTGACGAGCTCACTCCAAGGCCAGGCTACCCAAGGGCAGTAAATGCACCCTAGGGACAGTGATACGTAACGCCTAGGTGTGCCAAGTAAAGACTAAAGACTAAAGATTAAAGTATATGCAAGCACCCTAATCACATGAGGCATGGCATCGACCCAGCTAGTGTGATGCGGGGACAGAACTTATATGAGGCATGGCGATCTTACTCTGGAATATGGCATGATGCTGCACTTGAGGGCGGCGTCGTAACGCTCAAGTGTAGATAGATCCAAGCACCCTAGGGACGGCGATACGTAACGCCTAGGTGTGCCGAATGAAAGAAAAGTAAAATTTTATGTATATGTATGAATTCAAGTGCAAGTTAAGTTAGGTACAGATGTTATGTTCCCAGCAGATTAATGTTATGTGCGTTTTATATGTTGAAGTTATTATCCCGGGTATTATTCATGAAATAATCTTGTGTACATTTCCTCAAAGGACCAGTATATGAGTAAAAATGAACTTTGCTTCGGATAAGACATTTTTCGAAATGTAAAGTTAAACAGTTTGTGCTGCATGTTCATCTATTTTCAAAATAAACCGAAGCAAACTGGAGGCGACCATGATGACATTATGTATGAAGATTAGAGAATCCTACTGAGAATTTTATAATTCTCACTCCTATTTCCATGTTGTCTCCAGATGATTTTAGAAGTTTCCAAGGACGGCTGAAGTTCTTTGTCGACGAGGTCCGCTCAGTAACGATATGACTCAGGGTATGGTACTATGACTTAAGCATAGTACTGTGCCTGGGAGGGTGTTACATTAATGGTATCAGAGCGATTCTATCCTCTCGGGACTGAGGATTTGGACAAACTACGTTTCCAGTGTACTCTGGAATTTTTAGAAGATGAGAGAATGTCATGTGAACGATCTTATCTGCTTAGATAAGATATAGGATAGGAAATTAAATTAGATATGCATGATCGCTTCTTTGTGATTGTTATTGGTTCTTTGTCACACTTAACTTATTGTTGAGCCTGATCAACTCAATGCTTTGTTGTGTGTGACTAGGAACTAATGGCTTCCAGAGGGCGTGGTAGGCCACGAAATAGACCCACTCCAGAAGATCCTGCTAATCTTATGGATACGATGCGTGAAATGGCTCACGCCATGCGGGAACAAGCATTGCAGCTCATCAAATGATGGACGAGTTGGGTAGGCGACGAGGCCAGCCGTGTAGGAAATCCACATGGCCTAGGATTAGACTTGGAATATCTCAAGTTTGCGGAATTCAGAAAAGCAAACCCACCTAGTTTTAGAGGAGCTTTCAACCCTGACCAAGCTGACGAATGGATTAAGGCGATGGAAAAGATTTTCTCTGTTTTGGATTATGCAGATCGCGTAAAGTAGCATTTGCCACTTATATGCTCAAGCAAATGCAATTACGGTGGAATGGTGTGAAAGCGGCTATTAGAAGAATCCCGCATGAGATCACCTGGATTGTGTTCAAGGATGCTTTTACGAAATACTTTCCTCCATCGATTCGAAATGCTAAGGAACTGGAATTTATGCAACTCCGCCAGAAGCAATAAGCGTGTCAAAGTACATCGCTAAGTTTGAGGAGTTATGTAAGTTTTCCACAATCTATCGGGAATCCAGGCGAGGCGTGGAAGTGCGTCAAATTTGAAGGTGGGTGAGGAAGATATCCTCGCCACAATATGCCCTATGGAAATCGAGATTTTCCTACATTAGTAAACAAATGCAGACTTGTGGAGAATTGTAACAAGAAATTGGAGGATTCCCGATCGATATGTATGGAAAGAGGCTTGCACTGAAAACCAGGAACTTGAATATGCCTCACCACCAAAGAAAGCGCATAAATTTAATGGGCGTGGGGATAAGCAGTTTCAAGGGCCAAGCGCGAGGCAAACTTGCTCTAAGTGTGGAAAGTATCATGGAGGAAGGCCTTGTGCGGCGGACGAGAATGTATGTTTCAGTGTGGCAAGCAGGGCATATGATCGAGAATGCCTGAACACCAACCATCGACTTTAAACCACAACATTAAGGAAGGGTCTTCACTATAAACGCGAGGAAGCGACATCCCAGAGGAGTCATCACGAAGATTAGGGATAACCTAGGTCGAGGATCCTCTTTTTGTAAAATTTCGTTATGTTAAATTATATAACTAGGCCGACTGTATTTTCCTTGACTATGTTTGTTCGACTTCAGTATGTTTGTGTGTGAACTTTCTTTCAAACTCTTACGGCAATAGATAGCCAATTTGTAATCAAATTTTGAGGACAAAATTTTTAAAAGGAGGGTAGTATTGTAACATCCCGATTTCCGATTTCGGCTTCCCCGTCAAGACTGATTCATTCCGACTTCCGACTTCAACTTAAGGTCTTGTGGCTGGTCGGATTTTCCGATTTCCGACCTTAGTCTCCGAATGGACAAGAATCCGATATCCGACTTTGTTTCAAGCGGGGGAAGGGGGGATCAGATCTCTAAATAGGTTTACGAGTTGAGTCATTCGAATGGAGATGCATGGATTCGACTTCCGACTTGGACCTCTCATCAGGACACATGAGCGTGATTCCATGAGATCCGACTTCATGTCTCAAGGAAAATATAACCGGCTTAGATGTCACCAAGCACACTTGTATATAGTCACGACTTAGAGTTTAAGTACTTGGTTTGGAAATGTGATTGAATCACACGAGTTCCGACATTTCAAGAAGTCCCGACTTTGAACTAGGGGTTCCGAGATCGGTGATTGTCATTGCATTTCTTACGAACTCCGACCTTGATTTCCAAGTCTCAACATAAACCGATTTCCCCAAGTCACAAACAAGATGGTACGAGTTCGATATCATGCTTCAGCTACAAGCTCGAGTAAAAGCGGCACGAGTTCGACCTCAATCATAAGAGGGACTAGTTCCGACTTAAAGCAGAATTGGGCGAGTTCGATTTTTAAGCGATATGGCGACAAGTTACTGCGAAAAGGAGGCGTAGCTAAACTTTGTCCACAAGAAATTCAGCCAATCACAACCTTCCAAGTTAACCCCACTCATGCCTATATAACACATCCTTCTCCTTTGATTCAGACCATAATTCACGTTGTTTTCCTCTTCTCCTTCAGCTCTCTTTCTCTCTTGCTCACACATCCAAAACTCAAGCTAAGTTCCAGCCTTGCTCATCCAAACTCCAAGTTTCAGCACTTAGCCAAGTCTTGCTCCAAAGAGGTAGGATTCTGCTCTATTCTTGAATTTCTTACACTATGATTGTATGAGATTGTGCTATTCTTTACGTATTTAATGAACTATTGGATGTATTGGATGAATTTATGATTGAATTAATAGAAGACTTTGAGTCAGAATTATGATTAGAAGGAGAAGATTAGAAGGAGTGGAGAAGTGAGATGCTGTCTTGGTGAGGAAGTCCACGGCAGTCCGTACGGCGGAGTGTACGGCGCCGCCTACAATCGGTCAAATCCGATGAAGCCATTTTTAGATGAAAGTAGACCTTCAGGGCTTTCCATAGATATATCATATAAGGTCATTGGATTAGTATTGAAGGAGATACGAATTTTTGAAGTTTGACCTAGGGTTCAGAACTTTCATCCGAGCAGGGTGACATGAGGAGGGTATAACTCACCTATACAACTCCAAATCGAGTGAAACCAATTTTGTTAGAAAGCTTACACACAGGGGAACACCCCAATATAAGATTCCGAGTTTGTTATGGTCCCAATTGTTCCCAGTGATTTGAGGAAGTTGTCCTATGTCCAATCTAGGCCAAAATGGAGTAGTTCAGGAAGGTCGACTTTCAGGGCTTATAACTCGAGGTATACTTAAGCAAATGGAGTGAAACTTGTGGCAAATGAAAGGTTGTCCTGTTATCTTCAATATGAGACCAATTTCGCATGATTTGAGCTGAGTTTAGATTTTTAGTGAATTTATACTTCCAGGAGTGTAACTCGGGCTAGTGACTGAACAGGTTAAGGTAAGATTTGAATATCTTGAGTTATATGGGTCAAAATGATATGGGACCAAAGAGGTTAGAAAGTAGACATATAGAGATATGACATATCCAAATTTCAGATTTAAATGAGTTGAATAGAAATAAAGGTGGATTATACAAGATTCGGGCAGAACCGAATAGAATGGGCAGAATGGCCAAAATGATAATTTTACAAGTGTTAGTGGAACATATAAGGTTTGAATTGAGAATTGCCAGCTTGACATTGTTATATGTGTGTTAAGTTGATTATGTTGCTTTGACTAATTTGTCCGTGAAATGCTGGCACTATTCATGGGGAAACGGACCTGATCCGTTATCTTTGAATTCTGAGAAGTCTAAGAAGTCATGAATGTTTAAATGTAAGGATGGATTGAAATATAAAGGGTATATAGAAACCCTATATTTAAGAATGACATAATTATGTTATGAGGTATATGAGAGTAAGTGATGTAGCATATGTATAACTATGCTTGAATATGTTTGAGAATGAAAGAACGTGAATGTATTGAATGTGAATCCCTTTACTTGGACGCACTTATTTGAAATCCCTCCTTGTGAAGGCAGTTAAGTGATAAAGATATGAATCCCTTCACTTGGAGGCAGTTGCACTTGAATCCCTCCCTGTGAAGGCAGTTAAGACGGTGAGATCCCTCTACCTTGGAGGCACGTGGTCAGATGAGATCCCTCTATGTTGAAGGCACGTGGTCAGATGAGATCCCTCTATGTTGAAGGCACGTGGTCAGAACCGATCCCTCAATTTTGAGGCACGTGACCGTGAATCGATCCCTTGACTAGAGGCACGTGACCAGAATCGATCCCTTTAGCTAGAGGCACGTGACCAGAATCGATCCCTCCAAGACTAGAGGCACGTGAATCCCCTTGTGGGTGAGTCGGTGTGACGACGGTCACGGGTGATGCTGACGAGCTCACTCAAGGCCAGGCTACCCAAGGCGATAAATGCACCCTAGGGACAGTGATACGTAACGCCTAGGTGTGCCAAGTAAAGACTAAAGACTAAAGATTAAAGTATATGCAAGCACCCTAATCACATGAGGCATGGCATCGACCCAGCTAGTGTGAGTACGGGGGACAGAACTTATATGAGGCATGGCGATCTTACTCTGGAATATGGCATGATGCTGCACTTGAGGACGGCGATACGTAACGCTCAAGTGTAGATAGATCCAAGCACCCTAGGGACGGCGATACGTAACGCCTAGGTGTGCTGAATGAAAGAAAAGTAAAATTTTATGTATATGTATGAATTCAAGTGCAAGTTAAGTTAGGTACAGATGTTATGTTCCCAGTAGATTAATGTTATGTGCGTTTTATATGTTGAAGTTATTATCCCGGGTATTATTCATGAAATAATCTTGTGTACATTTCCCCAAAGGACCAGTATATGAGTAAAAATGAACTTTGCTTCGGATAAGACATTTTTCGAAATGTAAAATTAAACAATTTGTGCTGCATGTTCATCTATTTTCAAAATAAACCGAAGCAAACTGGAGACGACCATGATGACATTATGTATGAAGATTAGAGAATCCTACTGAGAATTTTATAATTCTCACTCCTATTTCCATGTTGTCTCCAGATGATTTTAGAAGTTTCCAAGGACGGCTGAAGTTCTTTGTCGACGAGGTCCGCTCAGTAATAACGATTGACTCGGGTATGGTACTATGACTTAAGCATAGTACTGTGCCTGGGAGGGTGTTACATTAATGGTATCAGAGCAGTTCTATCCTCTCCGGACCTGAGGATTTGGACTGACTACGTTTCCAGTGTACTCTGGAATTTTTAGAAAATGAGAGAATGTCATGTGAACGATCTTATCTGCTTAGATAAGATATAGGATAGGAAATTAAATTAGATATGCATGATCGCCTAACTGTGATTGTTATTGGTTGCTGTCACACTTAACTTATTGTTGAGCCTGATCAACTCAATGCTTTGTTGTGTGTGACTAGGAACTAATGGCTTCCAGAGGGCGTGGTAGGCCACGAAATAGACCCACTCCAGAAGATCCTGCTAATCTTATGGATACGATGCGTGAAATGGCTCACGCCATGCGGGAACAAGCCGCTGCAGCTCATCAAATGATGGACCAGTTGGGTAGGCGACCCGAGGCCAGCCGTGTAGGAAATCCACATGGCCTAGGATTAGACTTGGAATATCTCAAGTTTGCGGAATTCAGAAAAGCAAACCCACCTAGTTTTAGAGGAGCTTTCAACCACGACCAAGCCGATTTAATGGATTAAGGCGATGGAAAAGATTTTCTCTGTTTTGGATTGTACAGATTGCCAGAAAGTAGCATTTGCCACTTATATGCTCGAAGCAGATGCATTACGTGGAATGGTGTGAAACGGCTATTAGAAGAATCCCAGACAGAGATCACCTGGATTGTGTTCAAGGATGCTTTTTACCAGAAATACTTTCCTCCATCAGTTCGAAATGCTAAGGAACTGGAATTTATGCAACTCCGCCAGGGAAGCAATAGCGTGTCAAAGTACATCGCTAAGTTTGAGGAGTTATGTAAGTTTTCCACAATCTATCAGCGAATCCAGGCGAGGCGTGGAAGTGCGTCAAATTTGAAGGTGGACTGAGGGAAGATATCCTCGCCACAATATGCCCTATGGAAATCAGAGATTTTCCTACATTAGTAAACAAATGCAGACTTGTGGAGAATTGTAACAAGAAATTGGAGGATTCCCAGTCTGATATGTATGGAAAGAGGCTTGCACTGAAAACCAGGAACTTGAATATGCCTCACCACCAAAGAAACTGCATAAATTTAATGGACGTGGGGATAAACAGTTTCAAGGGCCAAGCGCAGGGCAAACTTGCTCTAAGTGTGGAAAGTATCATGGAGGAAGGCCTTGTCGGCGGACGAGAATGTATGTTTCAGGTGTGGCAAGCCAGGGCATATGATCAGAGAATGCCCTGACCACCAACCATGGACTTTTACACCACAACATTAAGGAAGGGTCTTCACTATAAACGCGAGGAAGCGACATCCGCAGGAGTCATCACGAAGATTAGGGATAACCTAGGGCGAGAATCCTCTTTTTGTAAAATTTCGTTATGTTAAATTATATAACTAGGCCGTCTGTATTTTCCTTGACTATGTTTGTTCGACTTCAGTATGTTTGTGTGTGAACTTTCTTTCAAACTCTTACGGCAATAGATAGCCAATTTGTAATCAAATTTTGAGGACAAAATTTTTAAAAGGAGGGTAGTATTGTAACATCCCGATATCGATTTTGGCCGCCGTCAAGACTGATTCATTCCGACTTCCGACTTCAACTTAAGGTCTTGTGGCTGGTCGGATTTTCCGATTTCCGACCTTAGTCTCCGAATGGACAAGAATCCGATATCCGACTTTGTTTCAAGCGGGGGAACGGGGGATCAGATCTCTAAATAGGTTTACGAGTTCGAGTCATTCGAATGGAGATGCATGGATTCCGACTTGACTTGGAC
This sequence comes from Pterocarpus santalinus, assembly GCA_031439595.1. Taxonomy (NCBI): domain Eukaryota; kingdom Viridiplantae; phylum Streptophyta; class Magnoliopsida; order Fabales; family Fabaceae; genus Pterocarpus; species Pterocarpus santalinus. The sequence continues at coordinate 24,579,707 of CM062523.1, forward strand.
CTCTCATCAGGACACATGAGCGTGATTCCATGAGATCCGACTTCATGTCTCAAGGAAAATATAACCGGCTTCGATGTCACCAAGCACACCTGTATATAGTCACCACTTCCGAGTTTAAGTACTTGGTTTGGAAATGTGATTCGAATCACACGAGTCCCGACATTACATCAAGTCCCGACTTTGAAGTAGGGGTTAGAGATCGGTGATTGTCATTTGCATTTCTTACGAACTCCGACCTTGATTTCCAAGTCTCAACATAAACCGATTTCCCAAGTCACAAACAAGATGGTACGAGTTCCGATATCATGCTTCAGCTACAAGCTCGAGTAAAAGCGACACGAGTTCCGACCTCAATCATAAGAGGGACTAGTTCCGACTTAAAGCGGTGGAGCGAGTTAGATTTTAAGCGATATGGCGGCAAGTTACTCTGAAAGCGAGACCTACCTAAACTTTGTCCTCAAGAAATTCAGGCAATCACGACCTTCCAACTTTACCCCACTCATGCCTATATAACACATCCTTCTCCTTTGATTCAGACCATAATTCACGTTGTTTTCCTCTTCTCCTTCAGCTCTCTTTCTCTCTTGCTCACACATCCAAAACTCAAGCTAAGTTCCAGCCTTGCTCATCCAAACTCCAACTTTCAGACTTAGCCAAGTCTTGCTCCAAAGAGGTAGGATTCTGCTCTATTCTTGAATTTCTTACACTATGATTGTATGAGATTGTGCTATTCTTTACGTATTTAATGAACTATTGGATGTATTGGATGAATTTATGATTGAATTAATAGAAGACTTTGAGTCAGAATTATGATTAGAAGGAGAAGATTAGAAGGAGTGGAGAAGTGAGATGCTGTCTTGGTGAGGAAGTCCACGGCAGTCCGTACGGCGGAGTGTACGGCGCCGCCTACAATCGGTCAAATCCGATGAAGCCATTTTTAGATGAAAGTAGACCTTCAGGGCTTTCCATAGATATATCATATAAGGTCATTGGATTAGTATTGAAGGAGATACGAATTTTTGAAGTTTGACCTAGGGTTCAGAACTTTCATCCGAGCAGGGTGACATGAGGAGCGTATAACTCAGCCTATACAACTCCAAATCGAGTGAAACCAATTTTGTTAGAAAGCTTACACACAGGGGAACACCCCAATATAAGATTCCGAGTTTGTTATGGTCCCAATTGTTCCCAGTGATTTGAGGAAGTTGTCCTATGTCCAATCTAGGCCAAAATGGAGTAGTTCAGGAAGGTCGACTTTCAGGGCTTATAACTCGAGGTATACTTAAGCAAATGGAGTGAAACTTGTGGCAAATGAAAGGTTGTCCTGTTATCTTCAATATGAGACCAATTTCGCATGATTTGAGCTGAGTTTAGATTTTTAGTGAATTTATACTTCCAGGAGTGTAACTCGGGCTAGTGACTGAACAGGTTAAGGTAAGATTTGAATATCTTGAGTTATATGGGTCAAAATGATATGGGACCAAAGAGGTTAGAAAGTAGACATATAGAGATATGACATATCCAAATTTCAGATTTAAATGAGTTGAATAGAAATAAAGGTGGATTATACAAGATTCGGGCAGAACCGAATAGAATGGGCAGAATGGCCAAAATGATAATTTTACAAGTGTTAGTGGAACATATAAGGTTTGAATTGAGAATTGCCAGCTTGACATTGTTATATGTGTGTTAAGTTGATTATGTTGCTTTGACTAATTTGTCCGTGAAATGCTGGCACTATTCATGGGGAAACGGACCTGATCCGTTATCTTTGCCAGATTCTAAGTCTAAGAAGTCATGAATGTTTAAATGTAAGGATGGATTGAAATATAAAGGGGTATATAGAAACCCTATATTTAAGAATGACATAATTATGTTATGAGGTATATGAGAGTAAGTGATGTAGCATATGTATAACTATGCTTGAATATGTTTGAGAATGAAAGAACGTGAATGTATTGAATGTGAATCCCTTTACTTGGAGGCAGTTATTTGAAATCCCTCCTTGTGAAGGCAGTTAAGTGATAAAGATATGAATCCCTTCACTTCGAGGCGGTTGCACTTGAATCCCTCCCTGTCGAGGCAGTTAAGACGGTGAGATCCCTCTACCTTGGAGGCACGTGGTCGGATGAGATCCCTCTATGTTGAAGGCACGTGGTCAGATGAGGTCCCTCTATGTTGAAGGCACGTGGTCGAACCGATCCCTCAATTTTGAGGCACGTGACCGTAATCGATCCCTTCAGCTAGAGGCACGTGACCGGAGTCGATCCCTTCAGCTAGGGGCACGTGACCAGAATCGATCCCTCCAAGACTAGAGGCACGTGAATCCCCTTGTGGGTGAGTCGGTGTGACGGCGGTCACGGGTGATGCTGACGAGCTCACTCCAAGGCCAGGCTACCCAAGGGCAGTAAATGCACCCTAGGGACAGTGATACGTAACGCCTAGGTGTGCCAAGTAAAAGACTAAAGACTAAAGATTAAAGTATATGCAAGCACCCTAATCACATGAGGCATGGCATCGACCCAGCTAGTGTGAGTACGGGGGACAGAACTTATATGAGGCATGGCGATCTTACTCTGGAATATGGCATGATCTTTGCACTTGAGGGCGGCGATACGTAACGCTCAAGTGTAGATAGATCCAAGCACCCTAGGGACGGCGATACGTAACGCCTAGGTGTGCGAATGAAAGAAAAGTAAAATTTTATGTATATGTATGAATTCAAGTGCAAGTTAAGTTAGGTACAGATGTTATGTTCCCAGCGATTAATGTTATGTGCGTTTTATATGTTGAAGTTATTATCCCGGGTATTATTCATGAAATAATCTTGTGTACATTTCCCCAAAGGACCAGTATATGAGTAAAAATGAACTTTGCTTCGGATAAGACATTTTTCGAAATGTAAAATTAAACAATTTGTGCTGCATGTTCATCTATTTTCAAAATAAACCGAAGCAAACTGGAGACGACCATGATGACATTATGTATGAAGATTAGAGAATCCTACTGAGAATTTTATAATTCTCACTCCTATTTCCATGTTGTCTCCAGATGATTTTAGAAGTTTCCAAGGACGGCTGAAGTTCTTTGTCCGACGAGGTCCGCCAGTAACATGATATGACTCCAGGGTATGGTACCATGACTTAAGCATAGTACTGTGCCTGGGAGGGTGTTACATGATGTAAATTCTGGTAAGTAATTTCAAATTTAAATTTATTATAAACTTTTAATTGTTATAGAAAATTTAACTAACAGAAACATGACATAGTCATTTGTTTGTGACATATTTGGATTCCACACTGCCAGGGTTGTGTAGGATTACCGAGGTATTTGAGGAGACTTTCATGCCTCGTACACCAGTTTTGTGCATGTCCTAAGGCTACACAGTAGATGTGGGGAAGAGAGTGAAAGGTAAAACAATCATTACTTTTTTACTTTTTTATTATTAGTTTTGATTTTATCTTATGCATGATTATTTATTACAATTCTACTGTTTATTGTGTTAGATATATGCAGTATATATTTATTATTGATCCACATGAGTAGGCTTTGATCTATAGAGCGTGGAAAATCAGGGCCAGAAAATAGCTCCGTAATATGTTTCATGACATTATCGAGAATGACGCTAGCTCCTATTGGCTCACTAATGAAATCCTCCAGTCACTGAGGGCCCATTGGGACTCACTCGGGTTCAAGGCGAAGCAGGTGAAGGCTTGGATGAGCAGAGGATCGGGCCAAGGTGGCTTGCTACACACTAGAGGCTCTAATACCGTTAAGAGCACGCAGCGGAGGATGGTAAATATCATCCTTTATGATCACGTGAAAATTGTTTCAAATGTAGATGAATGCGATGAGTAGGCTGCCGACTCAGGGGGTTATTCCAGGAGACCCACACCCGGAAGCAAAACAAGTCCCAGTAGGTTGATACCTGATTGGAGACTACATATGTAAGTATTTATAATTTTAGTTTTCAATACTTTTAATTTATTATATTTGTTATTTTTTAAATCTAATTTGTTTTGTTTATTCCAATTGTAGTATGAGTTCACCCAGTGGTTGACCTAGGCCCGATTGCAGTAGTCGCAGCAAGGGCACGGGAGCACTCCTACCAGCCCAATTGTTAACGACAATGAGATATGGGCCCAAACGGTCGGCCACTGCTATAATGGGCGGATTTAGGGTATGGGGACTTCTTATAACAGGTTGTATTCTCCAGGTTCTATATTTGGAGTTGGGCCTGCTAGGATTGATACGGAGGACATTTGTGATCAGGTCCATGCACTTAATAAATCAGCGTAGAGGCAGCTCGAGGAGGCTGATAGGAGGTACATGGAGCTATATGATCGCCACAGGAGGAATAAGGGGATACAGTCCATGGAGTAAAGGATGATGGTCATGTATATCTACTTCAAGCAGATGCGGAGTGGTGGTTCATCCTCCGGCGCACAAGCTCCACCCCCTCTGCCCTCACCTTCACTGCCTTAGCCTTCTCCACACCACTAGACATCTAGAGACGATGATGACATTTCGGATACTAATAATGATCAGTATTTGTAGTTTTTAGGAAATTTTCTACTTTTAGAATTATGCTGTGACAATTTTTTTTCATTTCTTCTATTAGTGACAGTTTTTATTTTAAATAACAGTGTATATATATTTTATTTAATTAAAATTTTTTTATTTCTTCTATTTTTATATTTTAGAATTATTAGTATTTTTATATTTTTATTTATATGAATTTGTGAATAATTAAAACAATAATTTCAAACATTTAAATACTAATTTCAAATTTTAACAATTTAAAATTAAAAAAAAAACAAATCCTTAAAATGCAAATAGATTTTATGTCTATATATATATATATATATATATATATATATATATATATATAATATTTTCAAATTATAAAAAATGTAATATTACTGATGGATATGTCATCGATAATTATAAATATTCCGTCGGTTTAATTATATCATTGAAGGCTTCTGATGTTATTATTACCGACGGACTTTTTCCGTCGATATAATTATATAAATTATCAATGGATAAGCTTTTCCATTAATAATATTTATTTTTTTGTTGTCGATATAACATCCACTGGATTTTTTTATCATTTTTCGCTTAATTGTTCGATTTTTATGGAATAATTGGGGTTAATTAAAATCCAACTAAATATTTATTTAGAGTTAATTAATTAGCAATTAGAGAGATTAGACACAAGGGAATTGGATTAAAAGTATAGAAGATTGCATAGAAATTTTCTTAAACTGATTTACCGACTTAAAGGAAATCGGTAAGATTTTGGTATTTTAAACTGTCGGAATCGAATCAATAGAATGATATACTCAAAACCCTATGACTCAAAGGCTAAATACTCGACCACTTAAACAACCCTTGGTGGCGCCACAAAAGCCACAAAGTGGGGGGATATGGCTGAAATGTGGCCACAAACTTCCATCCAATCAAAACTCACATTTCCAACTATCTCATTAAGCCTTAATAACATATTCCTCCCTTTTCCCTTCAGCTGGCTTATGCCTCCCTCTTTTCTTGTTCAAGCCTCCTTCTTCTCTTTTCCTCTCAACTCACTCCATCAAACCTTCAAGCTTTGATAAGGTTCCACAATTTAAACTCAAATTTAGCAAGATCACACCTAAAGGAGGTGGAGATTCAACTTTGTTCTTGTCTTCTTGGTTATGGGTGGCTATTTGGGGCTTTTGTTTTCTCATTTCTTGATATGGTTTTTGGATGTATATGATGATTATTAGCTGGTTTGATGAATGTTTTTGTGTTTAAAATCGATTAAGAAGTAAAAAGGAGAGAGAGTAGGATGCAGGGAGGGGCTAGAAGATAAAAACCCTTTAGTAGTCCATACAACGAAGTGTACAACTCTGCCTACAGCCATTTAAATTTGATGAAACTATTTTTATGTGAAACTAGACATTTAGAACTTTTCAACCATATAAATTATAGGGCTATTGAGTTAGTATTGATAGAGATATAAATTTTGGAAGTTTGACCTAGGTTTTTGAGTTTGATTCTAGGCAGACTAGGTTGTTCAGGGCAAAACTTGCCTTATACAATTGGAATTGAATGAAACCAACTCTGTTAGAAAGCTTACATGTAGAAGAATATTTCATAAAAATTTTAGAGTTAGATACAGTCTCGTTTGCTCTCATTGGTTTAAGGAAGTTGCCCTATGTCCAAATCGGACCAAAACAGGGCAGTTTAGAAAGGTCAAATTTTAGGGCTTATTCAAGCCATACTAAAGAAAATGAAATGGAACTTATTACAAATGAAAGCTTATCCTATTAGCTTTAATATGATGTCAATTTCGTATGATTTACACTAGTTTTTGATTTTTAGTAGATTTTTACTTTTAAGTGTGTAATTCTAGCCAGCTACAAGGCAGGCAGAGATAAAACTTAAATAACTTGAGCTACATTTATCAAAATTAGATAGGACTAAAAAGGTTAGAAAATAGACATATAGCCCTCTAATATATCCAAAATTTAGGTCTAGATGAGTTAAATAGAAATTGTGGCTTGATTTACAAAAATCGAGTTGAATGAAAGTATTGAGATAGTAACCATGTTTTAAATGCAACAATTGTACCCATGAATTTAATGAGTGAATTATGAATGAGTGTTATGATTTTTCTGAAAAATTGTTTTCCTGAGTACTAGCACTATTTATGGGGAAGCGGACACGTTCTGTTATACTGTCAAAATTTCAGTAAAACCTATGCATGAGTTATAAGATACATGTGCATTTTTCAAAAAATTCATAAAGGTTATGTTATGATAAAAATTCCATAATACTTGGGCCAGTCTTGGATTAAAGTTAAGGGGAATAGATTTATGGGAAAGCTAGGGAAAGTAAACCCAGCATTCCTATATATAAACGAACTCGATCCTGAAAGGCAGACTATTACCCAGGAGTTGAATGGCCAAGAACTCCCAGGGGACCAAGTAACGGAAAAGTTTATGATGCTAAGTTTAAGAATGAGTCTTTGTATGGTCACATCGCATAGTCATTACAAGTGGTTTACAGTTTGGCTATTATGTTTACTTGCTGCTATCTATTTATTTATTCTGCCTAGTGTTCTGTGTAACATTATTTCGTAATTTATTCTGTTTCTTCTACTATCTTAAAAGTAAAACTGAACTTTACCTCGGACCAGATATTTACTTAAACTTATTAAATGTGGATAGTTCTATTTGATGCCATTTTTTTATAATTAAATGAAAAATAAGGCAACTGAAAATGAATGTGACATCAGTTTAATACTATACTCAAATCCTGCTGAGAATTTTCTTAAATTCTCACTTTGTTTTGTATTTCCGCATCATTCTTAGGCCCTAGTGTTGGACACAACAACCACCCTGTTTATTGAGATCTCGGACCTGTAGCTTCACCATGACCCCATGGTGGACTCGTTGTACATAGCCGGCTCCTGCCATTTCCGTCTCTATCATTTTAGTAATAGGAATTTTGCTATTCCTTTATTTCACCGTGCATTCGACCTTGCCGCTCCATATTTTGCGGTTCCATTGCGTGTAGCACACCCTCCTCCAGCACCTGTAGCACCTGCAGCTCCTGCCAGCCATCCACCAGAGTCACCTCCACAGGTGATTCCAGATATTCCGCTCAGTCTTAAGAGTGATCCTTATGAGGCTACTGGCTCGTCATCCTCTTTTTCGGGACTGAGTGCTGACTACTCCCCAGCCGGGCTTGGTATGGCCAACGATTACATGACTGAGTAGGTCCTAGTCGTAGATTACATTGTACAATATGGCCCTCTTTTGGCAGTGTGCAGTATTGGGCCATAAACTTAACCATATGTATATCAGCTAGCTTGAAATGTCCTCTGAGGACATCGTAGGACCATTTTGACTGACATAGGCCTTATGTCTCTTTGGTACACCAGTCCACTTATATATCCTCTTTTAAACCTATATATAAACTGAAGCGTTAGCTTCCAACATATATATATATATATATATATATATGTATACAACTGATGATATATTACCTATTTTTATCTTTTCTGTTGTGCTTTTATTAATTTTGTTACGTTCTATGATATTGATCACGTTTATTATAACAACGCGTCGCTTTTTCTGTTTACACATATATCTATATGACCTCTGTGCCCCGAGGTATATTTCGTCAATATATATATATATATATATATATATATATATATATATATATATATGAGAAAAAGAGAATATATTTACAATGAATACAGCTATAAACGAAATACTAACACGGTAATGCAATCTACTCAATTTCATGATATGATTTAAGCATAACATTAAATTGGTAGGGTGTTACAGTCGACGCGTTTCTTGATAAAATTCTTACCAATGGATTTTGTCCAATTTTCCATCGGTAAATCCATCAATAAGCAGTGCATTTCTAGTGGTGTAACTCTCTAATTGAATGACATTTGCCAAAAGTTTTCAGTTTACGCTAGTGTTTTATTGCATGTATAGATGTATAGATTACACGTATAGATAATATTTATGAACAAACATTAAATGAATTTAATCTATCATACTAACTTTTCTAGTGGCTAAATTTAGATGGACTAGATTTCAAAATTAATTATGCTTTTAAGTCGATTTATAACCTAGTTCGTTTAAATTAAATTCAGTTGGGCCATTTTTTTTCCAATACATAATATATAAAAAAAATAAAAATTACATTGATGTTTTATTTGTTGGGCTGCGGGCCAACCAAATATTTGTTGAAAAATATAAATTAGTGATGCACCATTATACGGATTAAATATGTATAATTAATTTGTTTATTTACTAAAATTACGTAATTTTTTTCAAATAAATTATGTGTAATAAACTTCAAAAATTAAAATTCATTTAAATTAATTTATTTTTAATTTGCTTATTTAACCTGTTCTGAAGGTTAAATAGTTCACTTGAATAAATGTCTGCTTGATTTATAGTTTGACAACTATAAAAAATACTTTTAATAGAAGTAAGAAAATTGTCACTTTATTTAAAAGTGCATCAATTTTTTTTTTCTGTTTATTTGTTGAATATTAAAACAAGTAACCCCTAGATAAACTAGCTAGCCTATTTACTCAATTAAATTTTATTTAGCTTTTCAAAAAACAACAGCAAAAATCCCCTAATAAAGATTAATCGGCCGGCAATGAGAGCAGCCCAAAAAAAGGTTAATCCAAGCAACTCGTTCCAGCACTGCAAGGCCAACACAAATGGTTATTGACTATACCTCTTCAAGCAGTGCATCCAAGGATGTCATGAGTCATGGGTTCAACTCCGCAGTTATAGACTGCCCTCCCTTTCCCCCCTCCCTTGTGTATGAGTGTGTAAGACCAAAAAATACAACAAAGCAACTCGTTCCACATTTTAGTAAACAATTTTTTAAAATAAAAAAATTAAACAATTGTGAAACAATTTAATTTTAATACACCATAATTATGAAAGTATTTTACACAAATATTTAATTATATATTATTATATTATTAAAAATATTTATCTCTTGCACCCATTATTTACATATATATATATATATATATATATATATATATATATATATGGGTTAGGATTAAATTATATTGGTATTACTATTAAGCATAATTACATCACTTATAACTCTTTATAAAATATATTTTTAATCAATCCAACCATTGAATTATAATTGCTTATCATAAGGATCATTTATACCAAATTTTATAAAAATTGAACATTAATAAGAATATAATCAAGTAGCTTTTATTCATGTATATTTTAAACATATAAATTACATTGATTTTAGTGTATATAAAAAATATATTAAATAATTTTAGATTAAGATAAAATTTTATAGAAATGATATATAAGATATAAACTTATAATCCAATGGTAGATTTTGTAAAAAATCACACTAACAAAAAATTATTCAATAGTGTAATAAATACTTAAAGTTATATCTATATAACTTGATTCTCACCCTATATATATATATATATATATATAAAAGAGTTTATGCAAATTTGTAAATGTTGACATGGTTTCATGAGAAGCAATTAGTTGCCCATCTAAATTTTTATTGACCAATCACATTTTACTTATTATTTTCTTTATATTTGCTAATTGGGCTTTTTTACTCTTTTAAAATAAAAAAAATATTATTTACATATATACACCATTTTAACATTATTTTTGAAAATGTCCTCTTTTTCTAGATTGTAGATAAATCGATTTAGATTACATTGATTTATCAACGGATACCGATATAAGAAAATCGATTTAAGCTGAATCGATTTATACACTATTTATAGAAACAGTATATAAATCGATTTGAGTTAAATCAATTTATACAATGTTTATATGAACATTGTACAAATTTAATTTATTTATAATAAAATAAAATTTATAAATTATTTACTTAATTAATTTGGATTTAGAATAAGATAATTAATAATTTAAGTTAATAAATTTTTTATAATGATAATTAATTAAAAAATTGTAAATAATTTTTTTAAATTCAATTATTATTAATTTTAATATTTTAGTCTCAATATTACTTTTTAGTGAAAAAAAAATTTAGATATCTGGTTACTATTTAATTAGCTTAGGATATATTTGTGTGATGTAGACTTTTGGCATCCATCACAGAACTGTATACTATTTTAGAAAAAGAAATCATCAATGACTTACTTGATATGATATGATTTAAAAGTATATAATTTATAAAAATGATAAAATATATATATAGTATTCTCGTTAATTAATATTATGCAATATTATTATAATTTTTGCATAAAAACTAAAAATTAGTTAATTTTTTTATTAATGTTATTTTCATACTAATTATTGTATAATTTATTTTTACTTTATGAAATTTTATTTTACTTTTCTCTAATTTTGTTGACTTGCTCAACGATTTCTGTAAGAACTTGCAAAAAATCAAGGAACAATAACAAAAAAGAAGAAAAAAAGTAGAGATAGAATAACAAGTACAAAAGTAAATGAGGTGGTGAAAAGGAAGAGTAAGAAGGTATTTTCCACCTTATCAGGTGTTATCCCTTCTCAAAAATATATACATGACCTTAAAAATATGTAATCTTATTTTATTCTTGAACTTGGAGGAAAGTATAAAAGAATGAAGAAAAAAAAGTATATAAACAATGTATAAATTTTATTATAAACAAAGTATATAAATTTTATTTTATTATAAATAAATCAAATTTATACACACTGTATAAATCGATTTGAATCCAATCGATTTATATATTGTGTATCAATTTGATTTATTTATAATAAAATTAAATTTATAAATTACTTATTTTATTAATTTAGAATTTGAATAAAATAATTAATAATTTAATTTAATAAATTTTTATAATGATAATTAATTATAAAATTGTAAATAATTTTTTAATTTAATTATTAATAATTTTAATATTTTAGTCTCAATATTATTTTTTTAGTAAAAAAATTAAGATATCTGAGTTATTATTAAATTAATTTAAGATATATTTACATGATGTGGGTTCTTGGAATGCATCACAAAATTGCATAAACATTCAACCCTTGCTGTAAAGCAACATTCTAGAGTATGATGATGCACTCTCGAATGGGACGGCATCTTAGGACACTACTACCACTCAAAATTAGGAATCTTTGATACATCCTAAAAGCTTACATCTTGTAAATATATTTGAAATTAATTTAATGCTAACTCAAATGTCTAATTTTTTTATTAAAAAATAAAATTTAGACTAAAATATTAAAATTAATAATAATTAAATTAAAAAAATTATTTATAATTTTTCAATTAATTATCATTATAAAAATTTATTAACTTAAATTATTAATTATCTTATTATAATTCTAAATTAATAAAATAAATAATTTATAAATTTTATTTTATTTTAAATAAATTAAATTTATACACTGAACAATATATAAATCGATTTGAGTGAAATCGATTTATTCTCAATATTCTTTCCTTTTGCTTTTTTTATTAAAATATTTACAATTGAAATAAAAAAAAAATGCCAAGGAGGTCTAGGATAAAATAGTCTATAGCACAATCATTTAAAGCCAAAACGTGAGTTGACTTGCATGCTGCAAAGCTGGTATCCAAATAGTCTATTCAAATCGATTTACACATTATTTACTTAAATAGTGTATAAATCGATCGGACACAAATTAATATATATACTACTAAAACAAATAGTATATAATTCAATTTTTGTTAGATCAATTTCTATATATTTATTAAAATTTTAAATAATGATAATTCGATGTAATGCAAATTGATTTATCAACAATCTAATAAAATAAGACATTTTGAAAAATAACGTTAAAATGGTGTATTTAGATAAATAATATTTTTTTATTCCATATATGTAAAAAAGCCTTTGCTAATTGAAACCATGATTTTTACTGATTGCAAACCACATTAATTGCATGATATTTATATTTATTTAAATGCACTTAATTTTAGCAATCAGTTTTAACAAAATGTCATGTGGCACTATTTTAGCTTACCCAATATTTGTTATTCCAATTTTTAAATTATTTTATTCCGCCGAAAATTTATTCCTGTGATTTTAATTCTTACTGTATTGATTTTCATTATTATTGATTTTGTATGTAGATATTATTATTGATTTAATTCCACGCCAAAATCAGTTCATATGATTTCTAAATTATCATCACTTTCTTTTTTTGATTGAATTTTTTTATTGATACCGTTACTATTTCTAGAATATAAGGAGATGATGAAATTAATGAAAATGTAATGATTATAAAAAGTGATTTAATTATTTCTTATAACCGCGCTATGCTACTTTTTAAATTCCACTATTATTGGCTCATATGTGCATTTGCTGATTTTATTTAAATTATGTTAAGATTTTATTTGGTGTTTCTATGATAAGCACTGTCTCTAAGAGAGTAAAAATAGCAATTACTGCATTCAGTATCTTTTTATTGAATTAAATTATTTCCATTATTATTGATTGAATTACTGCTATCAATATTTCCATTACAACGTTACTTTTGCCTCTCCTTTTTTAAAATTTGGTTCTGCACTGTGAACATGAGTTTTAACCCGAAAATATATATTACCATCACAATTCTTTGACACCTTGTTTGGAATAATAAAATGAGATAGAATTGAATTCAATTGTATTATAATTTAAATTTTTATATTTGAAATAAACCAGTAAATTATAGAATTGAATTCATTTATATAATTTGAAATGTATATAAAAATAAATTGAATTTTTTATCAAAACTATTTTGCCCTTTATTAATAAAATATTATATTTTAATAACAGACTCAATTATTCATTAGACAATATGATACAATCAAAACTAAACCTTACAAAATAAATTTATCAAGAATATTTTTTCCATAAGAAACACTAAAATTGATAAAGTCTACATAACACATAGCACAACAAACATAGACAACATTATGCAGTCCGTCAAAAGCAAAACTGAAAATAATTTTTTTAAACTAAAAGAACCAAACATCAGGACGAAAAGAACTATAAGTAATTAAAATATTATAATTTTTTTTTAACCCTTATAATCTGGAAAGTTTGAAAACATGGGGACCAAAGATGCAGAGGTGTCTGTTTTTAAATAAAAAATAATTAAAGATCTTTTTTTTACCAACTAGATCTTGGAAAACAAATAGAAACATTTCAAATCAAGACTCTTGTTTTATCATTGACAAGCAGAAAAAGTATCAAGTATAAATGGCACACGTGGAGACCAAAGAAACTATGGTGTATCTTTTGTGTGAATGATGGACAAAACAAGAGCAATGAATATTTATAAATAGTATGAAGAAGGGAGAATGGAGCAATAACTTGAATTGATTTGCAGCTGCAACTTATTTGAAGAGAGTGGAAGACAAAAGTGTTGAGAGTAAAGAGGAGAGAAAGAGAGAAAATATTATATAGAATTGAGGGTACTTTTAGTATATAACTTTTTAATATTAAATCCACTAAATTCAGAATTGTAAATCAGATCTATTTTGATTTGATTTATTTTTGGACCTTTTTAAAAAATTGAATTCTCTTTAGATTTTAATTCCATGCCATTATCTGGTTCCAAATTGAGAATTGAATGCAATTTCTTGAGTGAATTTAATTTTAAGGCTTTCCAAACAACCTATAAGATTTTTCAGGTCTTCTTGCTCTTTCCTTTTGCTGTTTCTACATATTGTCATTGCTGTTCTTGAGTTTCTGGTCAATGGAGGAGCTTAAAAGAGTCGACACAAAGTTGGCAGGAATGAGAATTCTGCAGACAAACAAGAGAAGAAGGATTAATCAACTTGAAAATAGTACTGAACCAAGAGGAGGCTTGCCCCTTCTGGTACAAAATTCTGGAGCTCAGATTCTTACTGTTTCTTTGTGGTAATTGATCGGTCCGTTTCATTACTGTTAGTCATTTTTTTTATGCCATAACCATTACTTCCTTCTTCTGTTTAATGTTTTTTTTCAATAGATTAAAGTTTTCATATTTTCTTTTCTGTTCTTTGGCAGTGGGAGTTAGAAACTTTCGATTTTGGGTGACTAAAATTTTCGTTTTTCTTAAATTTTTTGATTCTACTTAATAAGTAAAGTTGAAATATATTTTCTTATTTTCTTTATTTCTGAGCATCTTATTTTTAGGATTTTCTAAACCACATACAATGGTAGCCTCATCTAACGGGTAATGATTCGATCTTTTATTCAGTTTCATATCTTTGTGTGTATTTTATTCAAAAGTATTACTATTACTATTGTCACTGTTTATTCTATTCTTTATTTTGTATATATAATCATCTGTTCCCATGAATCTGTTATGTCCAGTCTTAATTTTATATGGGGTAACTTTTTTTGTTTTTTTTTTTCAACCTTGATCCCACAAGAAAATTGCATCAGCTGCACATGATTAGACACATCACGGTTTTCCTGTGGGATCATTGGTTCATCTTTATGATGATTAATAATGAATACTGCTAATTTTAAATTGTGGGGTCAAGCTTATTTCGATCAAACATTCATTTTGTACAATTGGATATATTCTTGGTAAAACTAAAGTTGCTGGCCACGTAACTGCTTTTATGTCGTATAAAGGCAATTTAAAGGGAGAACGTCCGGAGGAAAAAGGCAGAAAGGTGAACCAATGCAACATCAAAGGGAGAGAATAATATCCCTATGGGTTCTAACGGTGTTTAGTAGATGGAAAATCTCACCCTTTAGTTTGGTAAAAATCTTTTAAAAGGGTAAGTTTTAGGAAAATCTGACTTTATATCTGTAAGGTATCTTGTGATTGCGAAGCTTGAGACATATTGAAATTTGTTCTGACTTATTGGCCTTTGTATTTTGTTTTGATTCTGACTTGGTTAATTTTATGTTTTGCTACAAAGAGTAAAGCCGTTTGCTTGGGCTTAATGAAGTTGCATGATGTGTTATTTTACAATTGTTTTTTTGGTGTTATTGTACCGGATAGATGTGTGTTTTGTTTATCAATGGTATCTATGACAGTAGGTTTAATATTTAAATATGTTGCAATTGATTTATTCGAAGTCGTATATGAAAACCTTATTTTTATATCAGTTTAAAAAAAAAAAAAAAGGCTTTATTTTTATATTTACTTCTTTACTTTTATTGTAAATGTCAATGAAACAGTTATTCTTATATGGAACGACTAGTGGTTATTATCGTTAAATTGAAAATAGTGGCAATCAAATTGTAATTCAATTTACCACAATTTTATGAATAGATATTTTTAGTCTTTCAAATAAAATAAATAATTTTTTATTTATTCTAATTGATACCAATATATAATTGATTCCTATTCTTAATTTTCATTATATAAGATTTAGGATTTAATATTCTATATCATTTTTATAAATTTCATTAATTTTTTTCTCGATAGTTTCAATAGCTTCAACCCACCAAACCAGTGGGGAGCAAATACAGCATGATAGACATATTAGTCATATTCATTCAGAGCTACAAAACCAAAAAAATCAAGATTAAGACTGACTAACATCCTAACAAGCAGTAATGCACCCCAGCTGCGACACTATTCAACTTCAATGTATCTCTCCATGGTAGATGTCCTTCGATCCCACAAGAACTCCTGCATCCACTGTCATAGATTCATAGCATAGTAATTGTCACAAATCAGATTTTGCTGCAGTCATCAAATCAAACCCAGGCATTATGTTGCTGCATTATTTGGATCAGCTAATCTCCTTTGTAAACAATTCACATCCTCAGTACTTCTGCTGGAATTCACATCCTTAGCGCTTTTAAGTTTAACCCCTGCTAAATTTGATGGGTATCGAATATGGAATCTTCGACTAAAAATTTATAATTGAAGTTGTTAATTCAAATTTATACGCCAGAGTTGTTCTTATAAATATATTCTATATATTATAGTAGGTAATCATGTATATTTAGATATATTGTATCAATGTTAAACTAAGAGCGGACAGAAGGAAGGTGTGCTGGATGTCTTTTTTTGTGGTTATTTGGATTATATAAAGGTGTAGGAATAAATGTATTTTTGATGAGAAGGAGATTAAAAAGGAAGAAAACTAGAAATGGCGTTATTTTGGTTCAACCAGCGGAAAGAAGTAGTAGTATTTTTCAACATAGATGAAGACTCGTGCATTTTCTGGACCGTTTACTTGCAGTTTCAATTTTGCATATAGCGGTTATGCGATAATCAAGCAGTCTTGGAGGATGGATACAAATACTGCATTAATGTGAAGACCATGAACTTCTGAAGAATATCTGCAGCAGCCATATAATCTGGAGTTTGTTTCGTTGATTACAGATATGAGGAATAATCGGAGAAACTCAAGTACTGTTTTCAAGATTGTTGCATTTTTTTCTTTTTTTTTGGGGGGGGGGGGGATTGCTTTATTGAAAACTATGGATAGCAGTTAAAGAAAACTGGTCCATCATGAAGATTACTTTCCATAACTGTTATCACTGAGTCTTTGAATTGTAAGAGTCTCATATTCCTTAATAACATCATTATTGGCATATTGACCCCTAATCAATAATTAGGTTTTGCAACAACTTGTATTAATCCTAGATGAATCAAATTGTATCCTTTCTTCGTATGTTGATGTAACATATGTTGTTCTAATATTGTTATAATTTTATTGTTCCTAGTTCCACGGTCGTTGTACTCTAACATATAAATTTCTTCATGAGAAGAATTCCATAAGAAGTGTTGTTTACAAACTTCACATTTCTTTACTATAGGTATTGACCAATTTTGTAAAGATTTTATAAATCTACTATTTGTAATTCGACTTGTTTTGAGACTTTATCCTTTTGATTATTTTAGGTACTAGCCTAGTCTAGCTTGTGAACTACTATCTTATCATTCTTTCTTAAGTTTAAGTTATTTAAGGTTCTTAATAATTCTGCTATTTTTTTTCAGCCTTAGTATTTTATACTACGGGACCACCCTATAGAAAGCTCATATCCTACTAAATCAATGGTCTTACTATCTCTCTCAAGGTTTACTACTGGGACCACAAGATCAAAGGTCTAACCAATGTATACACTTCTCTCAGAGCTACACCTAACCACTGAAGATGAAAGATAATGAACAGAATTACTCTGAACAATAATGTAACTCAAATAACAAAAAGATAATTAAAATAGTAGTCTACTGGATCTGACACCAACGGAATATAGTGATAATACTAAAAGATTGGGAGATTTACAATATGGAAGAACTTCGTCAAAGACTTTATTGAAATAGAAAGCTTGCAAGATACAAAAGTTTTAAAAGTTTTCATAATAGAGTTGCCGTGTGCTCAATTGCCCTCAGCCGAGTTCAATCTCTGAGTAGCTATTTACACAAAGAAGGGAAAAGTGATACAATTATTGAGAATCTAAAAAGGCAGCACAAATCTTGAAAAGAGATTGTATGTCCTTTGGTACTATTGAGAGATTCTTGTCGACAACCTTTTTACTATTGAGAGATATGATCTATTTAATTATCGAGTCTTTATGTCAATCAGTCTAATATTCCATAACAATGGTCTTCATTACTCTAAAGATAATTTCTTGAGTTGGACACCTCTTCATCTTTGATATTTTGAGGTTGTGGGCCCTTACTACTTTCAAACATTCTTTGAATTCCTCTTCTGAAGTTGCTGCAGTTAGGGTGGCCATTATTTTATTCTTTTCGGCTAAGAAGAAAGCTTCTTTGTCTCCCTGTTTTTCTGCTGGGGACACTTGCTGAAAGCTTTTAACCCATTCATCATTTCTTTCTTTTTTGATTAAAGCAATGTCGAATTTTGTCCACCATTTGAGTTGAATGGATTTGACTAAGCAGATTAGATCAATGTCATATCAATGCTTAGTTGTTGAGTAATCCCAAGTCATGATCTAGGATATTCCTTAGCTAGCTACAAAGGAAATAATCTATAACCTTGTCCAAAATGATTTTTCTTTAAAATATTGATAAATGTCTGGTACTTCTTTTGAAAATTTTGAAATGGATGATCTAAAGTCAAAGAACCATCTAATGAACCACTTTGGAAATTTGAGGGAAATTCCTCTTTTGAACCATATGAACCAAGAATATTGATAGGCTTTGTAATAAAACATATTGTACTAGGATTCTTTGTAGTCATAGTAGGTATAGGTTTGGGGAATGAATTGCCTTGAAAGAGATTTTGGCTTGTATAAAGGTTGGTTCCAATCTGCAAAGGATAGGACTTTTAGGATTTTGACTCTGGAAATGATTATATTGTTGTCTTTGTCCATGTTGTGGGTTACTTCTATTGAATTGGTGTCTACCAAGATGAACTCATAAAAGGTTCGAGTTTTCTTGTGGTCATGAGGTATGTATTGAAAAGAAAGGGGAAAGATTTTGTTGAGCTAGGTCTCTGGTTAAGGTCATTTTCTATTCTTTTTCAATGATGGTTATAGGAATGAGGTTTGGTTTCTCTTGATACAGTGATTCTTGTTGGGTTGGCATGGATAAGAAGGTGGCCTTTTGGAGATCTAATAGGGTGATTAAGGTATTTTGATAATGGAGGGGAGTATATCTATTTTGAATAGGGGCTAAAGGGTTTTGAGGCTTTGCCGGGTTTTGAACAATTTGAGTCAGTGTATTGGGCCGTCGTTCAGCCTTTTGAACATTAGAAGCTGTAGGAGGCGTCATAGATAGCCTTTTTGAACCAATATTTTGTGAACCCAGTGGGGGTCCATATTGATCCTTAGTGCTTGGTCGAACACTCATTTCGATCCTTGCAAAAACTCTCTTGTAAGAAAATCGGCTAGAGCATTTCTTTCTCCTTTTATGTGGGTTATTTCAAAATCAAAACATGATAATAAAGTTTGCCATCTAGCGAAAATATGTTTTGAAACCAAATTTTCAACATCCTTCTGGAAAACACTAGGGGGTAGTTTTGCAATCAGTTCTAATTAAAAATTATTTATTGAAAAGATCATCTTGAAACTTTAGAACACATAAGACTATTGATAACATTTCTTTTTTAATAGTAGAGTATTTTAATTGAGAAGAATGCCAAATATCCTAATATTTGACTACCTATTCTTTTGATGAATTGGAAAGGACCTGTTGAAGGAGTTCACCATATCCTAATTTTGAAGCATCAGTTTTCTCCTATGAGATTTGCATTTGGGTCTGGAGTGCCTAGACATGAAAGGGTTTTGACTATTCTCTTTGCTTGTTGAACTATACCAGTCATATGATTATTCCATATTAAAGGGTTTTTCTTTTAGCCTTTGGTATAAGGGTTGACTGAGTACTCTAATATTGGGAATAAATTTTGAAATATAATTAAGATATCTTAAAAATCTTTGTAATTAAACTTTATCCTTTATTTCATATGGGAATTTGTCTGCAAATTCTATTGATCTTTGGATTGATGTAATGGTTCCCTAGTATATTTCAAATCGTAAGAATCTAATTTTTGTTTGAAAGATCTTTATCTTTCTTGTCGAAACTACTAACCGATTTTTTTTTATAACTTCTATGAATTTATTAAGGTGCTGAATATGTTGATTAATTCCTTTTGAAAAGATTAATTCCTTTTGTATCTTACAAGCTTTGTGTTTCAATAAACTCTCTGACGAAGTTCTTCAACATTGTAAGTCTCCCAATCTTTTAATATTATTACTATATTCCGTTGTGTTATTTTAATTATATTAGAATTTTCACCAATGATTTGTAAAAAATTTTCCCGATCCTGCTAGTCTAGTATTAAAGCCGGCAACCTTCTGCTTTAATTATCTTTTTGTTGTTTGAGTTATATTATTGTTCAAAGTAATCCTATTCATTATCTTCCGTCTTTGGTTGTTAAGTGTAGCTCAGAAAGGAGTGTATACATTGGTCAACCCTTTGATCATGTGGTTGTGGCAGCAAACCTGAGAGAGGTAGTAAGATCATTAGTTTAGCAAGATAGGAGCCTTCCATAGAGTGGTCCTATAGCATAAAATGTAACATCCCCACTTTCGTAAATAGAATGTAATAGGAACTTTGAATTATTTCCCTTAGGTAGTGTGAGAATTTCTCAGGCAGTGCTATGCCATGATGATCCTCACACTTGAAATTATAGGGTAGTGTAACACTGCCGTTGAAAATATGGCACTGCCATATGTTAAAAATTAAGAAATGATAAAAGTGCCCCTGCAAACTTTTGTTAATCGCAGTGATACCTTGAATTTTTAGAAATTATGTTTTGACCCCAAAAACTTATTTCCACAATAACCCTAGAACTTTTCATAAAATGACCTTCATGTCCACCCTAGAATTTTTCATAAAATGACCTTTATATCCCTACATCTGTAGAATTAGCAGAATGAGAGTTTAAACAGAGCAGAATCACGTGGTGAAACCGTAGAAGTCTAAATCTCTGTCGATTGGGCTATGGAGGCAGTTTGGTGTGAAATGACGAGGGGTGCCCCTGGACTTGCTCAAAATTATGGATATGCCATTAGTTATAGAAAACAGAAAATAAAAAGGCTCCGAAATTGCGAAAATGTCTAACTTATGCCGTTAATCTATCTATTCGGTTTCAACAGTTTTGTAAGGGCAATTAGGAGTTAATTAAATATTAATTAGGAGTTAAATAGATGTTAATTAGAGGGATGAGACTTAGGAACAATTAGGATAGAGATATAGAAATCCTCTGAAAGTCATTTAGTAAAGTTTTGCTGATTTGAAGAAAATCGGCGAAAATTCGGTACTTTAAACCACCAGAACCGAATCAGTAGAATTTCACTATTTTGAGTGGACAAAAATTGAGCCACTTCTACCCTAGTGGATGGCGCTAATTGGCCGCCAAGTGAGTGAAGAGTGTAACATCCGAAAGATTATATCGTTATTAACCGAGTTTTCGGTTTTCATCGGATAACTGGGATTAATTAGGATTCGATTAAGCATTCACTTAAAGCCAATTGAGTGTGGTTTAGAATGATTAGGTATAATGAAATTAGATTAGAGCCATAGGAAACTTCATAGGATTTTTCTAAAACCATTTTACCGATTTAAAGGAAATCGGTAAGATTTCGGTATTTCAAACTGTCGGAACCGGACCAATAGAAATTTTTCTATGAGTGCCCTAGGATCAATGGCTAAGATTTAGCCAAGCAAATCCCCAAGTGGCGCCTTGATCAGCCCTTGATGATGGGGAAGCCAAGCCAAATTGGAGAAGGGAGTGAAATCCACCAATCAAAGCAAAGTGTCTCCAAATATCTCATCTTTTCTTTCCTTCTTCTTATCATTTTCGACCTCCCCACTACCAGCCTCATTTCCCCACTCTTCTTCATCTTCTTCCACTTCCTCTCATCCCCAAACTCAAGCCCCAACCATCAACTTTACTCCAAGATCAAGTTCTATCAAGATTTCACACCACCAAGGTAGGAATTCCAACTCCTTTTCTTGTTTTCTTTGAATTGGGCTGATAGGGACTCCACTTTCTTTCCAATCTCTTGCAAGATTCTGATGCCATCTTGAGTGATGATGATGAATTAAGATTGGTTTAAGGTGTCTATGTGAGTTTGAAATGAAGATTGGGTGGATTGATTAGAGAAAATCATGAATCCAAGAAGAGTTCAAGAAGCTGTTAGGGTTTTCTCCTCGACGGTCCGTACGGCGGAGTGTACAGCTCCGCCTACCGCCGTTTAAAATTCATAAAACCATTTTTATATGAAACTAGACATTTAGGGCTTTCCATACATATAAAATATAAGGCCATTGGATTAGTATAGAATTAGTTATGAATTTTTGAAGTTTGACCTAGAAATCTGGGTTTTCATCTGGGCAGTATGAGTTGAGAAGGGTATAACTCACCCTACACAACTCCAAATTGAGTGAAACTAACGCTGTTTGAAAGATAACATGTAAGGAAACAATCCATAAAAATTTCAGAGTCAGATTCGTTGCCATTTGTTCCCAGCACATCAATGAAGTTGACTTGAGTTCAAACCGGACTGGAACAGGGTAGTCCAGCAGGGTCAAGTTTCGGGGCTTATATCTCAAAATACACTCATGCAAATGAGATGAAACTTATGTCATTCGAAATATTGTCCTGTTAGCTTTAGTTTGATATAAATTTAGTATGATTTCACCTAGGTTTCTATTTTTAATGAATTTTTACTTATAAGAACCCAATTCTGGCTAAGAACAAGGCAGTCTGAGGTAAAATATTTATATCTTGAGTTACAGAAATCAAAATGAGATGGGACCAAAAGGGTTAGCAACTAGACACATAAGGCTATGACATATCCAAAAATTAGATTCAAATGAGTTGAATTGCAATAAGGGTGGACTTTACAAAATTCGGGCAGAAGAGGATAGAGTGAGCAGAAAACTCTGTTGATATTTCTATTGATTTTGACATACCATATGATCAATAATGTTGCTGTAACTTGCTGTTTTACATTGAATTGCATACTTAATTGATTGTATTGATAGCTTGGCACTATTCACGAGGAAGCGGACTCGATCCGTTATGCTGCCAAATTTTCGGCAAGGATTTATGAGAACTTATGCTATGGGTGATTATGCCTTGAACATATTTATATGTCATGTTCATATACATCATGCATGCAAGCATAATTAGAATATGATATGAGAAGTAAGACAATAGACATATCCATGAATGCTCAAAGCATCCGCATGCATGATAAGATATGGAAAGAAAAGGATAATAAGAACTTGCAAGAGGGACGTACTAAGCTACCACGCGAGGCATGGCATAGACCCAGCTAGCGTGGGACAGAGCGGTACTGTCTGAGACTTGGGCTAGCCCTCGACCAGATTTAAGGGGAATAGACCGGTGTGAGGGTCGGGGAAAGTAAACCCGTCACTCATGTATAGGTACGAGCTCGAACCTGAAAAGCAGGCTATTACCCAGGGGTGAGAGAGGCCATTCACCTCCGGGGGACCAAGTACAGAAAAGAGCAAGATCAAGTTGCAAGTTAAAGAAAGATACAAATTAAGTCAAGTGCACTTGCATATAGATAAGCACAAGCATCTTTATGTGCATCTTCAGTTATCCCATTATGTCATAAGGTTGTTAAGATTCTTGTTGAAGCATATGACACTATTTGCATTTTTATGTTTGTCATATAATATGGCAAGTGATTGTTAAAACATAACTCGGTTCGAGAAAGATGTTTTCCACTTAAAACTGAACCACTGTTTGTGTATATGTGCTCATATTTTCATAATAAACCGAAGCGGCTGGAATGTTTATGATGGCACTGTATGAGAATAGTTCATGTTTACCTACTGGAAACCTTAGGTTCTCACTGCCTGCTTGCATGTTTTTCTTTTCCGTAAACATTCCAGCACCCAAGTTAGAAACCAAGTGCGAGGCAGAGTACAGGGCCATTCATGGAGCAAGAATCGGGCATAAGCCAAATCAAGAGACCATTGAAGCTAGTAACAACTAGTTAGAAGTAGACGCTGTGTACTATATCAGTCACAATTTCTTTTAAAATGTAATTATTATATATATATATATATATATATATATTTTCATGTATCAGAGACTATTAGTCGGTAATAAAGTAAGCAGTTAAAGGGCCATATATTATATTTTTCATATTTTAAAGTTTTCTTAGCACAGTGACAACCTCTTAATATGACTCCATGACTCGAGCATGGCTTATATAATAAAGGGTGTTACATAAAATACTAAGGTTGAAAGAAAATGGCAGAATTATTAAGATCCTTAAGTAACTTAAACTTAAGAAAGAGCAATAAGATACTAGTTCGCCAGCCAAACCAGGCTAGTACCTCGGATAATAAAAAAGATAAAGAGTCAAAACAAGTTGAATTACAAATAGTAGATATAGAAAAATATTTACAAAATTGGTCAATACCTATAGTAAAGAAATGTGAAGTTTAAAAACAATATTTGTTATGGAATTCTTCTCATGAAGAAATCCATATGTTAGAGTACAGCTACCCAGGAACTAGAAACAATAGAACAATAGCAATATTAGAAGAACATATGTTAGATCAACACATTAAGAATGGATATAATTTTATTCATCTAGGATTAATCTAAGTTGCTGCAAAACCTACTTATCGATTAAGGGTCAATATGCCAATAATGATGTTATTAAGGGATATAAGACTCTTACAATTCAAAGACTCAGTAATTGCAATTATGGAAAGTAATCTTCATGACGAACCATCTTTCTTTAACTGCTATCCAAACTTTTCAATGGATCTTAATAATCCAAGAATGACTAAAGCCATAAAACTATATATAAGAACTTTAGATAATATAGTAGATGAAGTTTCAGGACCATTTAAAATAATGTACAGAATATATTACAAGGTTACAAAAAATCGATTATAATTTTAAAGCTTTAAGAGAGTCCCCTAATGAGAAAAGCATATTGGTCGAAGCAAATTTAAGCAAATCATCAGTTCAAGTTCCTAAAAGACTACGCCATGCAGAGGTTTTAAAGAAAATACAAGAAGAATCGCTATTAGAAGAAGTAATGCCTCAATCTAAAATCTACAACACTCAGATATGCGAAATAATTGAAGAAGGTACTAATATATGACTAAGTATGAACAGACCAAAATCTGTACAAATAAAAGAACCTTAAAAATCATTTAGAGAAGAATCCTCTAGAGCCTCAATAGATGGATTAACAATTAATATTGATCTTAAAGGAATAGATAATTTAATACCCAAAGTACCTAAACCAGTATATCAAGAAACTTATAACTTGGAATCCAATAGATATTCCCCAACAACATCACAAATATTGATTACTTTAACTAAAGAACAACCTTTTCAAAATGATATACATTGGATTAGACAAGACTTTGAGCCAGTAGATAATAAAGATAAAAAGAGATTGGTATTTTAAAACATACGATATAGAAAAGGTACAATATTTTAGAGAACTATTTTATCAATATATGGAAAAGAAAGAAAGAAATTTATATTTCTTTGATTGGTTATCAAAATATAGCAAAGAAAATAATTTGGACTATTCTTTCAGTCCAAAAAATAAAATTAATCCCCCTAGAAAAAAAGAACAACCCCTTGGAATACGCTCGAAGATAAAATAGTAGAATTTGAATATCCCCCTCAAGAAGGTTTAGAATTACAACTATAAAAAGAATTAGAAATTGATGCAGTATCTTACAAAAAGGCTTATAATAAAGATAAACTAGTAGATAAAAAGGATATACCAAAAATACATCAACTATTAAATTACTCTAATATAGTGCTAAATACTATGGCTAAACATTTAACAAAAATAGAAAATCAATCTTTAAGAGAAAAACCAAGTTTCTCAAAACTAACTAACTATCTAGAAAAACCCATTTATAAATAAACATACCACAAAAAGAATTAGAAGCACTTATAAAAATCTAGAAGAAATTAAACAAAAATTAAAAAAATTATGCAAAGGAAAATCCACAATAAATACTATAGAAACTACAGAATTAAAAATAAATAAGTTATGATTTCAAAATAGAAACAATCCAAAAGTAAGGAACTATTATCCAAGACCTACATCCAGATATACAATTTGAAGAAAGAGGAAAGTTAGTTCAAAACGCATTTACAAGGTCAGCTATTTAAGAATGGAATTTAGATGGTTTAAGTGAGCAAGGAGCATTAGATTTAACATGCCAAACAAATATGGCAGCCACAACCTATAAATCTAAAAGATTGTCTAAAAGAGATATCATTATAAATTTACTTCAAGCATTCATGGGATAGTTAAAAGGATGGTGGGATAACTTATGTACACAGGAAGATAGGGAATTAATACTCAATAGTATAAGAATAGAAACTAATGAGTTAGACGCTATATCAACCATAATATATTCAATAATACAAAATTTTATAGGAGATCCTAACATATTTAAAGATAGAACTGTAAATCAACTAAATAATCTAAGGTGCCAAACAGTGTAGGACTATATGTCACAACCCCATTTAGGACGTGATCGACACATAGGGGATAGGTCCCCTAGCAAACCTACACTAGACCTTTTTTTAAAAAAATTGAGCAAAGTCTCCCTTGTATTTAGGACTATTTCCAAATATGGATCCTACACCTGCACAACAATCCAAATACACAAAATCATTGGGGATCCAAGCATTCTCCGAATGTACCCCATAGCACACAATATAGGAGTTTAAAACATAATTATGCTTATGAAAATATATACACATGTATATTCTTGAAGCTTAATTCATAAACATTAAAATTCATGTTGTTCATAACTAGAATAACATACTGTTACTACAAATTATAAATTGACACAAGGAGGACCCTGCCTGTGGACTAATGGAGCACTTCTAGAGATTATACAATTAAGCATAAATGCTGAATCTTCTAATTAACTGTGGAAGCTTGAGCATGATCCCGCACTTATCTAAAAACATGGAAAGGAAGAAAGGGTGAGTCATACAGACTCAATGAGGGATAATATATCTTAGTAATGGCAAACGGGCCAACTTGCCCCACCCCGCTGCGGGTCAAGCTTTAAGTGGGGCAGGGCGGGCCAACCTGCATTAATAATGTGGGTTGAATATGCCAACCCGCCTTGCCCCGTTGTGGGTTAGTGGGTTGGCAGGTTGGCTCGCCAAAAAATAGAAAATAAAGAATTTTTTTTTTTACATAAATTAATTCATCTAAATTTTTTTAAAAAAATAAAGGAATTTTTAATTAAATGCAATAGAAGAACATCCATACAAGGAATCTCATTTCATTTACTTATCAAGTATAAAACTATTTACTCAATTCTAAAATAGTTAAAAATCATAATTCTCAATAAGAATAAGATGGAACTTCTAACCAAAATAATCACCATAGAGAAGCTTACAAGCCAATATTCAAACCCAAAAATATTAAAAAATTCACACTCTACAAACTAACCATGTTCATAATAAAATATAAATTCATAATTAATAAGACAACAACATAGTCCATAAAAGCATAAATATAATCAATAATATAGTAAAAAAAAACTATGGAGTCTACCAATATTACATAAATACCAACAAAAATGCCTAATATTGTATGTATAGTGTTGAAAAAAAGAAGAAAATAAAAAAAATTTGACCCACAGGCCAAATCCGGCCCATTCCGCCCCGTTTTAACTGGCGGGTTATGCGGGTTGAATTTTTTTTTTGCGGGTTGAAAATATCAACCTATCCCACCAAAAATTGCGGGTTATGCTGGTCAACTTGGTGGATCCAACCTATTTTGCCATCTCTAATATATCTATAATAAGAGTGAGACAAGGCTAAATATATAATTTTAGTAATATATAATTTATAAGCATTTTCAAAAACTCATACGTCGTTTCTCAAGTAAAAATACTTTGTCTATATAGTAAAATTACTATAAAAACTTCTGGTAAAGCATATCTGATATTTAATCTATGTTTAAAATCTCTCTATGGCTCATTAGAAAACCTTTCAGTTCAACTAAATATAAACCTGATTTTATCAACTCATATGTATCTTTGCTCATAACTTCAAACACATGATAACTTCAAGGAATTTCATTAAATTTCAATTTCAACTAAATATAGTTTCAACTAGTAAATAAGGATCTTAAACATAAATGCATAATATAGAAATACTTTCTCAAAACATAGAACATAAATGCTTGTTCAATATCATGAAAAGCTTAGGGGAGGATTCTATTTCAGAAAATAATTACCTGACTGGGCTTGCCCAATAGTAACTAATCTCATGCCTATGCATGTCTATATCTACCGAACATGTTGGCCAACATGCTGGGCTAGCAATCACCCTGCTAGCTAGGTTATGCGAGGTGCACCAAAGCTAATGCTGTTGCCATTAGCAAACAGTTCTGTTACAGTTTCCCCCTTTAGAAAGGCACTCACACTTGCTGGGTCTTCGCCATGCCTCATAAAATAGAAGAAGATTAGAGTTTGGAAAGTTACCTTGGATTGCAAAAGAAGGAAGAAACTTGATAGAGGACTTGGGTCTCCTCCCACCTTGGTTTTTCTCTCTAAAGAAAAGAGAGAGGAGAGCTTCAAGAGATAATCAAGTTAAAATGATGATGATGATGATGATGATGGAAGAAGGTGGATTAGTGGTGGATTTGAATGGAAATGGTGAAGGATTGGCAAGATACATGTCGGGGAGAGAATGATGAGAGAGAAAGAAGAGAGAGAGAGAGAGAGACTTGGAGAATAATGGGGGAAAGGGTTTGTGCTTCTTGTTTTAATTTTGCTCAATGGGCGCCCGTCCATCTGCAAGCCATCTTTGTCAGTAGTGTAGCCAGCCCTTGGGCGGTGGCCTTGGATGCCTAAGGGCCCAGTCGCTTTTTTTTTCTCTTCCAAACACTTCTCTCATATCATCATATACTTATTTACATTTCTTAATTTTTAATTTTAAGTTAATGTCCTCATTTATTTTACTCTACGTTAACTTTAAAATAATTATTTTACTTAACGTTAACTTTAAAATAACATAAATGTAAATAAGAGAATATCCCCCTATTTGAATCCAATAAAAATATTAGAAAAATCAAACTTCTTAAGAATCAAAATTCAACTTTTGGATTTTAATATAATTCTCCTAAAACTCGCATTTTCTTAAACGTTCGAGCTAAAAATGAAAGAGCTAATAACTTCCTAAAATTTATTAAAAATCACTCTTCAATTCTTAGATATATAAGGAACAAATACTGGGACTTTTAATCCCATGAAAATGTCCCAAACATATAGCCCTCCAAGGAGGCATAGGATCCAAACTTAGAGCTTTCACGGGGTTCAACAGGACAAAGTGTCACGATTCATGTGACTCTCGACTCAGGCATTACGTTCTTCCCCCCTTAAGAAATTCGGTCCCCGAATTTCGAAGAGGGATTTTAACCTCCTTGTTCATCTTCTTCTTCTTCCACTAATTAATGCCTTAAGCACTACTTTCCTGGGTCACATTATTAGAAGATTGCGATATGCGAATTTTATCTCATATCGTCCTCAACCTGAGGTTATCCCTCTGGAAAAACCTCAATTAACTAACGATCCCTTGGAATGCTCCTTCATCATGATTTGATCACTTCCGTCTATTTTACTTACTATGGCATAATGGCCATCCATTGGAATTCCATATACTCCTGACATAATTTTAACTTCTATTTTTTCTTTTTTTGGCATCATGTTTCTGGTTTCACTATACATTCATAAGCCTTCAAGTCTTGAACAGGTTTCAAATTGTCCTCCAATTCTCTAATCTGTCCTTTTTGACTTATTCACATTGAGCAATTGTACCAATGGGGTTGGCATCCCCCTGGCATCCACACCAGCCAACTTTTGCTGATTGCCAGACTACAAGAACTTTTCCTTTGTATCCAACATCCACGAGTAATTGACACACTCTTTCCTTTCTTAACTCGTTGGATTTCTCCACTTCTTTCAAATGTTGTTCTAACTAGCTCAAGATTCTTCATAACCTAATCTTGCTCAAGGTCCCATAGCTTGACAACGTAACTTCACTAGGCATTATCCATTATAATATAGGCGTTACTCCTCATATTCATAGAATTAAAATCACTAGTCATCTTAATAGGAGTTTTCTTCCCATTATGGCTCCTGAAGTAATGTTTTTCCACTTGTGCTTCTGATCTTTAGGCCCTTTCTTGAGTACTTACCACATTTTCGTTTACTCTAAATTTGTCATCCTTCCATCCTTAGGATTTAAATCCCAAGAGCTGCTCTCTTACTATTACCTCCATTGAATTTACTTCCTTTGTTCTTCTTATACCACTTAGTATTTCCTTCGAATTTTACTAAAGCTATATTTGCCCCTTTTCTCCTTCTATCAGATCCATCTCACAAACTATTCCCATTTTTTTTTGTCCACATTCTCTATGCAAGCACTACAACCAACTATATCCATACTGGGTGATAAGAACCTTGCACTAACTCCTAATATTACAAATGTAAACTAACTTCTTGTACTATTCTTGCGTGTTCTCTACTTCTTAATATTGTTGTTGAAAAGCCTTGATCGCCCAATTTCATTATGAGAAATAATTCATACTGCCTAGGGGAAACATTCCATATAGAACACCCTAACCATAGGTTCTTATTCAGACATCAAGCCTTAAGCTTTAGTCACTCTATGTATGTTGATCCCTCCCTTAAATGAGGAAATCATATATAAGGGTCCATAGATCCTCCAAGAATCCCTTGTTTCCTCATACATCCCTTAACACCACATGGCATGACATAAAAACTATATGCATGGGGGGTCATAATATTCCTCATAGGGAACCTTCTTTACTTTGCCAATTTGTTCTTACCCTAATATTTGTCTGTATCTCAAATTCGCTTATAGTAGAAGATTCCACATATTCACAAACATCACTTAGGGGTATTGCTACGCCATTAACTTACCATTTAGCACCATCAATCATCACTAAGCATCATAAGAAATCCTTTTTAGAATTAATACCTTTAATTTAGAACTTTCTAGATAATCATAACTTCTATGAACTCCTCACGGTTACAATTCTAGTGTAAAAATCATATGATTGCCTTATCCTTAACCTTACTTATTCACTTCTTGAAAATATAAGTCCTGTCTATCACAGTCATCCTTCAGATCATGCCTAAACACTTCAAATTAAACTTAAATCACACTACGCTAAACTCTTACTTGAGACAATCTAACATGCTTGCAAGCATTCAAAATAATTTCACATCCTTAGGTATTAGGACTCAAGCCTTAACACCTTCAAGCATATTATCCATATATCTCATGCTCAACCACCTTAGACCTTATCTATTCACTTCTTGGAAAATATCAATCCTGTCTATCATGAGTATTCTTCTGATCATACCCAAATACTTTGTATTATACTTATGTCCCACTATGTCAATATTTTACTTAAGACCAACTTACACACTTACAAGAAATCAAAAGATTTGCATCTTTGGATATTAAAACTCAAGTCTTATACATTCAAACATATGGCTTACTACCTATATGAAATTTATACAACACTATAAGGTCAAGCAAAATCATTCAACCTTGATAGGTTCTTCTGTAACCTCAAGGAGAACGAAAATAGAGTTACCCATTTAACTCACCAAACTGCATCTTCGATCATAGAAAACATTTCCTCCCTTCTAATATCTGATTACAAGCTACAAATCATCTTCTTGACATATCTCAGGCTCCTGATATCTCATAAATTTTCATAGTCAGTTTATGAGCTGACAAGCCATGCAAAGCTACACATTCCATAGAAAGAAATCGAAACTTAACCATAGGTGTGGAGTGGGTGGTTTAGCTTAAAACTAAAATTGTAAATAGAAAAGGAGCAACAACTCCTGGATTACCACATGAACAACATACATGATATGGAAAATATCTAGAATAAATAAGAGACAAAGGACAAGAATATCATTCCTATATGCCTTTCGTAGTATCACAATCTGTGGAAATGAATGCGCTTCTATTTACACAGTTGTGATCCTACTAAAAGACACTTGCTCCATTAACCACAAGAAAACCTAATGCTCTGATACCATCTTCTCAAGACGTGACTGATGCATAGGGGACATGTCCCCTAGCAAGCCTGCACTAGACCTTTTCTAAAAAAAATTGGGTAGAGTCTTCCTTATATTTAGGACTATTCTCAAATACGGATCCTCCACCTGCACAACAATCCAAACACACCAAATCATTGCGGATCCAGACATTCTCCAAATGCACCCTGCAGCACACAATATATGAGTTTAAAATATAATCATACTTATGAAAATATATATACATATATATTCTTCAAGCTTAATTCATAAATATTAAAATTCAAGTTGGTCATAACCAGCATAACATGCTATTAGTACAAATTATAAATTGACACACGGAGGACCTTGCTTGTGGATTAATGGAGCACTTCTAGAGATTATACAATTAAGCATAAATGTTGAATCTTCTAGTTAACTGTGGAAGCTTGAGCGCAATACCGCACCTATATAAAAACATGGAAAGGAAGAAAGGGTGAGTCATACAGACTCAGTGAGGGATAATATGTCTATAACAAGAGTGGGACAAGGCTAAACATACAATTTTAGTAACATATAATTTATAACCATTTTCAAAAACTCATACATCATTTCTCAAGTAAAAGTACTTTGTCTATGTAGAAAAATTACTATAAAAACTTCTAGTAAGGCATATCTGATATTTAATCTATCTTTAAAATCTCTCGATGGCTCATTAGAGCTCCTTTCAGTTCAACTGAATATAAACCTCATTTTATTGACTCATATGTATCCTTACTCATGACTTCAAACACATGATAACTTTAAGGAATTTCCTTTAATTTCAATTTCAACTAAATATAGTTTCAACTAGCAAATAAGGATCTTAAACATCAATGCATAATATAGAAATACTTTCTCAAAACGTAGAAGATAAATACTTGTTCAATCTCATGAAAAACTTAGGGGAGGATTCTATTTCAGAAAATAACTACCCGACTGGGCCTGCCCTGCAGTAATTGATCTCACGCCTATGCGTATCTATATCTACCGGACATGGTGGCTGACATGCGGAGCTAGCAATCACCCTGCTAGCTAGGTTATACGAGGTGCACCCAAACTAATGCTGTTGCTATTAGCAAACAGTTCTATTACAGTTTTCCCCCTTAGAAAGGACTCACACTTGCTGGGTCTTCGCCATGTCTCATAAAATAGAAGAAGATTAGAGCTTGGAAAGTTGCCTTAGATTGCAAAAGAAGGAAGAAACCTGATGAAGGACTTGGGTCTCCTTGTAACGTCCAAAAAATTTTATGATTTTTAACCAAGTTGTTCGATTTTATCAAACAATTGTGATTGATAAGAATTCAATTAAGTATTTATTCAAAGCCAATTAAGTATCATTTAGAGAGGTTAGATTTAAGGAAATTAGATTAGAAACATAAGAGACCTTATAGGATTTTTCCAAAACCATTTTACTGATTTAAAAGAAATCGATAAGATTTCGGTATTCTAAACTGTCAGAACCGAACCAATAAAAATTACACTTTGTAAACCCTAGATCAAATGGCACAAATTCAGCCACTTCCCTTTTGAAGAGTGGCACCACTTGTATGCCAACTTTGTGGAGAGTTGTGGCTCAATTTCAGTCATTCAACTATCAACCAATCATATTGTTTGCTTTTTCCAACAACACAAAAAATCCCCTCCTTCCCCCTTAAGGATTTCTGCCTTAAATGTGCAGACCAACCCCCCTTTGTTTCATTTTTATTCATTTTCTTCATCCTCCTTCATCTCTTCTCACCTATAGGTTCAAGCTCCAATCATTTATTTCACTCCAAGATCAAGATCCAACCCTATTCTACTCCTCTAAGATAGGAACTTCATCCTCTCTCTTATTTTTCTCTGATTTGGGGCTGCCTAGGGCTCCCCCTTCTCCCTTTGTTTTGATGTTATATTGGTTGGATATGATGGATTATGGGTGCTTCAAGATGTATGATTGAGTTAGGATTGAAGATTGGATGGATTGATTTAAGGAAATCATGAGTTCAATATGCTGTTAGGGTTTTTCCTCGGCAGTCTATATGGCAGAGTGTATGGCTCCATCCACAGCAATTTAAATTTGATGAATCCATTTTTATGTGAAACTAGACATTCAGGGATTTTCATACATATAAATTATAAGGTCATTGGATTAGTATTAAGTGAGTTATGAATTTTTGAAGTTGACTTAGAAATCTGTGCTAGGCAGTCCGTATTGAGAGGGATGTAACTCATCCCATACACCTTCAAATTAAATGAAATTAGTCTTGTTTGAAAGCTAACATGTAGTAGAACATCCCATAAGAATTTCAAAATTTTTTCTGCTCCGAATCGTTCCCGGTAATTCAATGAAGTTGCCTTCAGTCTAAACCAGACTTATACATGGCAGTCCAGAATGGTCATTTTTCGAAACTTACTTTGGGAGATGAAAGCTTGTTCTGTTATCGTTAATTTGGTCTATTTCATGTGGTTTCATTCAGATTTTGATTTTTGGTGAATTTTTACTCTTAAGGGTGCATTTCTAGCTAGTAATAGAATATGCCGAGCTAGAATTTAATTATCTTGAGCTATACACATCAAAATGAGATGGGATTAAAAGGGTTGGAAACTACACAACCAACGCTATAACAAAATTCAGACCTAAAAGAATTAAAATCGAATTTTGATTTTACAATTTCAAACAGAGTTGATTGAAGTAGGTAGAAAGCCCTTTTTTATATTACCGTATGATATTTTGATTCATGGGGAAGTGAACGTGATCCGTTATACTGTCGAAATTTCGACAGAGATTGCAATTAACATGAAATTATAATTTATGCATGCATTGTTCAAAGTAAAGTAGATAAGCAATGCTACCATTTATAAGAATGAGAAAGGATTCCATGTGACTTGGGCCAGCCCCTGAACAAAGCTAAGGGGAATAGATTAGTGGGGAAGTCGGGAAAAGTAAATCCGGCAACCCTGTATAGGAACAAGCTCGATCTTGGGAAGTGAACTATTACCCAGGAATTTTATGGCGAATAGACTTCCAGGGGGATCAAGTATGGAAAAATATGAGTTAAAGTCAAGTGCATTATCATTTTTGTGTATCCACAGTTTCTGTTACCATGCTTTGAGTTAATTGCATTATTATCTGCTATGTAATTAATTGCACTATTATCTGCTATATATGTACTTTTGTTTACTTTACAGCTACCACTTAATTATGTCAAAATATATGTCTTGCTGCTTATTTCTCTATTTAATTATTCTTATTTCCTTAAGTAAAGCTAAACTATGTTTTGGGCTATGATTTCTCTAACTAATTGAGTAGAATATCCTGTTCATTTAACATTTTCTTTTAATTAACCAAAACCCGAAACAACTGCGAATAATAGCGACATCAGATTAGTGGAGAGATAATTCCTACTAAGAAATTTTTATTTCTCACCCTACTGTACGTTTCCGCGTCATTCTCAGATTATGAAGAATGCAGCAATAGGAGTCCTATTCATTGAATTCTTGGACTTGCATTTCCATCTAGATCCTATGCTGGAGTCTGTATATATTGCTGGTAGCTATCGTTTTTGTTTTTACTTTTCTTCGGTAGAGACTTCGCAGTTCCACTTTCTCATCCTCTTTTTGACCCTACTACGCCCTACATTGTCATCCCCATATATGTGGCACATCCTTTTCCACCTCCACTAGCAGCAGCAGCAGCCGTAGTTCCAATGTCACCTCTAGCGTCACCACTGCAACAGGTCCCCTCCTTTTCACTTTCTAAGGAGGAGGATCCATCAGAGGCTTCCGGTTCATCCTCTTCATCCTCTGCACCAGCTAGCAGTTATGTCCCGGTAGACGTCGGCATGGCGAATGGATTCCTCTCATCGGAATCCATTTAGGGGATGTCTGTAGCTGACAATATGTGATGTACAGAATGACCCTCTTTTGGCATTTTTGAGCCATAGGTTTAGCTTAGTGGGCGATGCCCACAGATACTTAGCACATGAAATGTCAGGTGGGGACTAGTTAAGGGTTACACTTTGTAGCATTAGGCTGAGTCTTTTTGTCTTAGCAGCCTCATTACTATACCCTATACTTTGGATGCTCTATTTTGAAAAAATCATGTATATATTTATATATATGATAGAGTTCTGTATTTCAGTTTATTCCACATATTTTCTTTTGTTTTGATGCAAAATTTACTGTTTATCATACTTCTACCTTGAATAAACAAATAAGCTGCTAATTTCCTTACAAGTAAATAACATTGGGTTAATACAAAATAACTTAGACACTTACTCGTGATATCTTGCTGGGTAATATATCGAGACTTAAGCATAGTATATTGTCCGATAAGGTGTTACACTCCTCCCAGGTTTCTCTCTCTAAAGAGAAAAGATAGAGAAAGAGAGAGAGAGAGAGAGAGAGAGAGAGAGAGAGAGAGAATCAAGTTAAAATGATGATGATAATGATGGAAGAAGATGGATTAGTGGTGGATTTGAGTAGAAATGGTGAAAGATTGGCAAGATATATGCGGAGGAGAGAACGATGAGATAGAAAGAAAAGAGAGAGAGACTTGGAGAATAATGGAGGAGAGGGTTCGTGCTTCTGGTTTTAATTTCGCCCATTGGCCTTAGGTGCCCAGGCACCCAATCCCCCCCTTTTTTCTCGTCCAAACATTTCTCTCATATCATCATATACTTATTTACATTTCTTAATTTTAAGTTAATGTCCTTACTCTCTATTAACTTTAAAATATAAATATAAATAAGAGAATATCCCCCATTTGAATCCAATAAAAATATTGGAAAAATCAAACTTCTTAAGAATCAAAATTTAACTTTTGGATTTAATACAATTCTCTTAAAACTCGTAGTTTCTTAAACTTTCAGGCTAAAAATGAAAAGGGTTAATGACTTTCTAAAATTCATTAAAAGTCACTCTTCAATTCTTGGATATCTATGGAATAATTACTGGGATTTTTAATCCCATGAATCCCATGAAATGTCCCAAACATATAGCCCTCGAAGGAGGCATAGGCTCTAGACTTAGAGCTTTTGCGGGGTCCGACAGGACAAAGTGTCACGATTCGTATGACTGTCGACCCAGGCATTACACTATAGATGGTAGAAAGATACATTTTTGTCAAAAGTAACATTAAGAGAAGACGGATTTGCAGGATTTTGGAAAGAAATGTTCATCATTGGACTTTCAAAACTCTTTGTAGAAAAGGTTCAAACTAACCTACAACAGTATTATGAGAATCCAAAGTTAGAAAAAATAACATATGGTCAAATACAAAATATAATAATTACAATAGGAATGCAAGCATGCACAGACTTTAGGTTACAAGAAAAAATGTGAAAAGAAAAGTTGACCAACAAAAAACAAGTAGGAACTTTTTGTCAACAATATGGGATAGAGCTAATTAGGGCCCCTAGTACTCCAATAAAAAGAAAAGATAAACAAAGTCAAAGATCATACACCCATAAAAAAGCATACAAAAACTCATACAAGAAAAGCCCAAAACCTAAACCCTTAAAATCATCTAAAAAGCCCAAATATACAAAACTTAGAAAGAAAGATAATGCACGTTGGAAGTGCGGAAGAATAGTACACTTTGCTAGTCAATACAAAGTTCAACAAAAAATTAATAATCTAGGAATAGATGAAAAACTAAAAGAAAGCCTACTCAGTGTCTTAATTAACTTGGAACCAAAAGAAATCCCCTCTTCTAGTGATGAACAAAGAGAAACAGATAATGGAGAAATCTACCAAATAGATAACACATCTTCTAAATCAGAAAAAGAATCTGACTTAGGAGAATACTGTTTAAGACCAAGATTACGCAATTGTCAAGACTGTAAAAGTATAAATATGTTAACTAAAAGTCAAACCACTAGATTAATATCAATCATAGATATAATGGAAGACTCACCATTAAAAATTGAATTCTTACTCCAATTAAAAAATTTAATTAAAAGAGCTAAAGAAAATAGGGTGCAAATTAACCCAATAAATATAAAAGATATTTATAATAGATTTAAAGCTCTTGCTAAACAGGTTACTATAAAGAATTTACAAAATGAAATACAGGCCTTAAAATAAGAAATTCAAATATTAAAATAAAACAATATTTCATTGGAGTGCAGAATGTTACAACTATAATGGAGAGAAATGCTTAAATCTAAAACTAGAATATCACAAGAGAAAGATAAAGAAGAAAATAAAGATAAAGAATCCTACATTAATTTATTAAGTCTCATTACTACTCACAAGTGCATTGTGAGATAACCTTATTTATGGAAGAACAAAAATTTAATACGATAGCTTTAATAGACTTAGGAGTTGATGTAAACTGCATTCAAGAAGGATTAATACCTACAAGATATTACCAAAAAAACTATTGATGAAGTAACTAGTGCCAACGGGTCAAAAATGAATATTCAACATAAATTGTCTAATGCTAAAATACGTAAAAATAAAATATGCTACACGACATCATTCATATTAATAAAAAAACATGAATACCCAACGAATATTGGGAACCCCTTTTTCTAAGCTTATTATATCCCTTCTAGGTCACTGAAAAAGGGAATAGTATCGAAAGCCTTAGAAAAAGTGTAACATCTACCGAAATTCTTTTATCGTTTTTCGGCTAATTATTCGGTTTTATCAAATAATTGAGAATAATTAAAATTTGATTAAATAATTATTTAGAATCAATTGATTAGCGATTAATTAAGTTTAGATACGAGGGAATTAAGTTAAGAGTATAAGAGATTTCATAAAATTTTCTTGAAAATCGATTTACTGATTTAAAGGAAATCGGTAAGATTACGATATTTTAAACTGTCGGAACCGAACCAATAGAATTCCAACTCTTTAACCCTATCTTGAGTGGCTGATAACTCAGCCACTTAATGCAAGAAAGTGGCGCCACTTTGGCCACAATACATGAAGAAGCTTGGCTGAATTTCAGCTATACATGTTTCAACCAATCACCACCTTTCATTCTAACTACCTCCATGTCTTTATATACACCATTTCTCTCCTTCATTCAGCCATTTTCTGCGCCTCCTCTCCTCTGCCCCAGCTCTCTCCTTCTCTTCTTCACTCACCCAACTCCATCAAACTATCAAGTTCAACCAGGTTTTGCTCATCCAAGCCCCAAAAATAAGCCAAATCACATATAACAAAAGGTAGGGGTTTAATTCTTGTATTGATTCCTTGATCTTGGCTGGCTGATGGTGGATTATTTTCCTAATCCTTGATGTATTAATTGAATGATTGTGATGATATATGGCTGGTTTATTGGCTGTTGTGAGGTTAAAACCGAATTGGAAGCAAGAAAGGATGAGAATAGGAAGAGCTGAGAAGCTGGAAAACCCAAAACCCTCGGTAGTCCATACGGCAGAGTGTACGGCTCTGCCTACCACCGTTTAAATTCAATGAAACCATTTTTATACAAAACTAGACATCTAGGGCTTTCCATACATATATCATATAAGGCTATTGGATTAGTATTGAAAGAGATATGAATTTTTGAATTTTGACCTAAGTTTTTTACTTTGATTCTGGGCAGACTTGGTTTTTCAGGGTAGAACTCGCCCTATACTACTTGGAAATGAATGAGACAAACTTTTTTAGAAATATTACACATAGGAGAATGTCCCATAAAAATTTCAGAATTAGATAAGGTCCCCTTTGCTCCCAGTGGTCCAAGAAACTTTCCCTATGTCCAAACCGGGCCAGAACAAGGCAGTTCAGGAAAGGCAGATTTCGAGGCTTATAACTCGAGCCCTACTAATTCAAATGGAATGAAAATTCTTGTAAATGAAATTTTGTCCTGTTAGCTTAAATATGAGACTGATTGATTTGAGCCAGTTTTCGATTTTTAGTGGATTTTTACTTTTAGGTGTCCGATTCTGGCTAGCCACTAGGCAGACCGGGATAAAACCTAAATAACTTGAGCTATAGTTATCAAAATTAGATGGGACCAAAGGGGTTAGAAAATAGACACATAAGACTTTAATATATCCAAAATTAAGGTCCAAATGAGTTAAATAGAAATTATGGCTTGATTTACAAAAATTGGGTTGAATGATTATGCTAAGGCAGAAACTCTACCTTAATGAGATTAATGTTTCTATGAGTTCAATGTTAAATTATGAATGCAAGATTGTGTCTTCTATGAGAAATTGGTGTTTTCATGTACTGGCACTATTCATGGGGAAGCGGACACGTTCCATTATGCTGCCAAAATTTCTGTAGAATCTATGCGTAAGTTATGATATACATGTTAATACATGTGCATTTTCAAGAAAACTATGAAAGTTATGATAAGAATTATGTTATTATGAAAGTTCCATGCTACTTGGGCCAACTCCGGATAAAAAGCTAAGGGGAATAGATCGGTGGGAAGGTCGAGGAAAGTAAACCCGACATTCCTGTATAGGAACGAGCTCGATCCTGAAAAGCAGACTATTATCCAGGAGTCTAAATGGCCAAGAACTCCCAGGGGACCAAGTGATGAAAAATGATGAAAAGTAATAGAAAAGCTTATGAAGGAAGGTTCAAGAATGAGTCTGTATGATTACATGAATGCATGATTACATGGAATAGTTATGTTAAGATGTTTGTAGTTGTCTGTTATATTTATTTACTGTCGTTTGTTCATTTACTCTGTTTATTACTCTGTGAATTATTATTAGTAATCTATTCTGTTTCTTATGCCATCTAAAGTAAAACTGAACCTTGCCTCGGACCAGAAATTTCATTAAACTCATTAAAATGAGTAGTCTAGCTTGAACACATGCTTTTATGATTAAATAAAAATCGAGGCAACTGAGAATGAATGTGACGTCAGATAAACACCATACACGAACCCTACTGAGAATTTCTTTAAATTCTCACCTCGTTCTGTATTTCTGTATCATTCTCATATGCTGGCGATGGACTCCACGGCCACCCTCTTCATTGAGATCCCAGATCTGGAGCTTTACCACGATCCTATCCTAGATTCTCTGTATATAACCGATTCTTGCCACTTTCGCCTTTACCTATTTAGTAATAGGAACTTTGCCGTCCCTCTATTCCATCCTACTTTCGATCCTGCTACCCCGTATGTTGCCTTCCCACTACACATGGTGCACCCACCTCCAGCTCCTTCTGCACCCGCAGCACATGCAGCTCCTACTAAACCTGCACTAGAGTCATCCCCGCAGGTGATTCCAGATATGCCACTCAGCTCTGAGAGTGACCCTTTCGAGGCCATCGGCTCATCACCCTCTTCCTCCTCGGGACCCAGTGTAGATTACTCTCCAGCCGGGCCTAGCATGGCCAACGGCTATCTGACAGAGTAGGTCAGCCGTAGGAGACGTTGTACAGCATGACTCTCTTTTGACAGCACATAGTTTTGGGTCATAGACTTAGCAGCAGGACTAGCAGTAGTTTTTGAAATGTCCTCTAAGGACCTATAGGATCATTTTGACTGATACGGGTCTTATGTCTTTTTGGTACGCCAGCTCCACTTATGTATTCCATTTTGAAACTCTGTACATAAACTGAAGCAATGGCTTCTGATATATACAATTGACGTTATTGTACTTATTCTTAATTTTTGTGGTTTCGCCACGCTCATAGTATAGCAGCGCACCGTTTCGTCTGTTTACAAAAAAAAAAAAAAAAAAAAAGATGAGATGCGATACGAATCATGAAGGGTAAGCAGAATGTTAACACGGTAACACAATCTACTTAATTTCATGCTATGACTTAAGTATAATATTAAATTAGTAGGGTGTTACAAAAAGAAATATTGTTTGAATTCATTAAGCCTCCAAGATTAACAGAACTAAATTTACTATAAGAATCTTCAATAGCTAAGATTAATCTAATAGAAAGAAAACATAAACACATTACTATGTTAACTAAGGAAACTCAATACAAAAGAATAGAAGAATGGCTACAGACCCCTACTATTAAAAGAATAATTCAAAACTTTTAAGAAAAAATTGAGAAGAAATCTGCAAAATAAATCCAACTACTTTCTGGTATAGAAAAGAATATGAAGTGTCATTACCATATATTGAAGAATTTAATGAAAAAGATTTTCCTACAAAGGCAAGGCCAATACAGATGAATTAAGAATACTTAACTTATTATAAAAAGGAAATACAAGAATTCTGAGAAAAAGAATTAATTAGATCCTCAAAATCCCCCTCGAGTTGTTCAGGCTTTTATGTCATGAACGCCTCTAAACAAGAACGAGGTGCCCCAATATTAGTTATCAATTACAAACCTCTTAACAAAGTTCTTAAATGGATTAGATATCTCCTACCAAATAAATTAGATCTCATTAAAAGATTGTATAATGCAAACATTTTCTCAAAATTTGATATGAAATCTAGCTATTATCAAATTTCAGTGAGGGAAGATGATATGTATAAGATTGCCTTTGTTGTTCCCTTTGGACATTATGAGTGGATTGTAATGTCTCAGGGCCTAAAGAATGCCCTAATTGAATTTCAAAACATAATAAATGATAACTTCTACCCATACATGGAATTCTCAATCTATATTTAGATGATTTATTAATCTTTTCAAAAGGAATTAATCAACACATTTAGCACCTTAATAAATTTATAGAAGTTATAAAAGAAAATGGGCTAATAGTTTCGGCAAAAAAGATAAAGATCTTTCAAACAAAAATAAGATGCTTAGGATTTGAAATATACTTGGGAACCATTACACTAATCCAAAGATCAATAGAATTTGCAAATAAATTGTGAGATGAAATAAAAGATAAAGTCCAATTACATATTTTATCAGAATTTCAAAACATAATGAATGATATAGAAAAATCTTTACAAAATTGGTCAATACCTATAGTAAAGAAATGTGAAGTTTATAAACAACACTTGTTATGGATTTCTTCTCATGAAGAAATCCATATGTTAGAGTACAACTACCCAGGAACTTGAATGAGAAGAAATCCATATGTTAGAGTACAACTACCTAGGAACTTGAAACAATAGAACTATAACAATATTAGAACAACATATGTTAGATAAACACATTAAGAAAGGATATAATTTTATTCATCTAGGAATAATACAAGGTGCTACAAAACCTAATTATCGATTAGGGGTCAATATGCCAATAATGATGATATTAAGTGTAACATCCACCGGTTTTTTCTTATCATTTTTGCCTAATTATTCGATTTTTATCGAATAATTGAGATTAATTAGAATTCGACTAAATACTTATTTAGGATCAATTAATTAGCAATTAATTGAGTTTAGATATAAGATAATTAGGTTAGAAATATAAGAGATTTCATAGGAATTCTTCTTAAACTGATTTACCGATTCAAAGGAAATTGGTAAGATTATGGTATTTTAAACTGTCGGAACCGAAACATTAGGATTTTACACTCAATAACCCTACATCAAGTGGCTGAGAACTCAGCCACTTAACCCATAATAGTGGGCCAAACAAAGCCACAAAGAGAAGAAAGCATGGCTGGAAATCA
Source organism: Pterocarpus santalinus (assembly GCA_031439595.1). Lineage (NCBI taxonomy): Eukaryota > Viridiplantae > Streptophyta > Magnoliopsida > Fabales > Fabaceae > Pterocarpus > Pterocarpus santalinus. The sequence continues at coordinate 24,623,285 of CM062523.1, forward strand.
GCCACAAAATTTCAGCCAATCATAACCTTGGAAGCTAACTACCCCTTTTATGTTTGAATCAGAATTTTCTCTTCATTTGTATGCTAATTTGTGCCACTTCTCCTTTGATTCCAGCCTTTTTGTCCTTTTCTCCTCTCAACCAACTCCATCACTCCTTCAAGCTTAACAAGGTTTTATTAATCCAAACTCCAAAATCTAGCAAAATCACACTCTAAAGAGTTAGAGATTCAACCTTGTTCTTGTTCTTTTGGTTATGTGTGGCTGATTATGGCTTTAATTTCTCAATTTTTAATGTGATGATTGAATAAATATGATGATCTTTGGTTGGTATATTGGCTGTTGTTGATACTAAAATCGATTAAGAAGTAAGAAAGGGTGAAAGTAGAAAGATGTGAGGGGCTGAAAAATCAAAATCCCTCGGCAGTCCGTATAGCAGAGTGTACGGCTCTGCCTATAACCATTCAAAGTTCATGAAAATAATTTTATATGAAAGTAGATATTCAGTGCTTTCCATACACATATAATATGAGGCCATTAGATTAGTATTGAGAGAGATATGAATTTTTGAAGTTTGACCTAGAAATCAGGACCTTTATTTGGGCAGTGTGAGTTGAGAAGGGTGTACCTCATCCTACACAACTCCAAATTGAGTAAATCCAACATTGTTTGAAAGCTAACATATGAAGGAGCATCTCATAAAAATTTTAAAGTCAGATTCATTGCCAATTATCCCCAGTACATAAATGAATTTACCTCAAGTTCAACCTAGGCTAGAATAGGGTAGTTCAAGAAGGTCAAGTTTCGGGGCTTATATCTCGAATTATACTCATGAAAATGATATACGACTTACTTCATTTGAAAGGTTGTTCTATTAGCTTTAGATTGATGTAAATTTCACATGATTTCACCCAGATTTCTATTTTTGGTGTATTTTCTCTCATAAGAGTGCAATTCTGGCTAGAGACATATATGAATACTAGGTCGAGTTTAGTTATTATTGGAACTCGGAACTTAACAGACAGAGAGGTAGATCAGGAATACTTAAAGTTGAACCCGAAACATAGTGAAATAGAGAACTATATTGGGTAAGGTTAATGTCGGAACTCGGAACATAGGAAGCACATTTATGAAAGTCTTGGAAAGCCAATTGTGGCTTAATGTCGGAAATCGGAAGTTGGTACCAGAATATGAAACCTTATACTCGCATCTCGGAAGTCGGGAACTAGACGCTTTAAACTCTTATACACGTAGTTCCAAAACTCGATCCTGAATCAATCTCGGAGATCGATTCTAAGCATGACCCCGGAAGTCGGGAATCAAGACATTCATAATCCCAGAAGTCGGGAATCAAGACATTGACCTTATGTACATAACTTACATGATCTCGGAACTCGGAAGTCGGACTTAAGCTCAAACTTGGGAACATCATTAGAAGTTAAAAGCTTACAAGATAGATTAAGACTTAAGAGTTTAAAACTTGCACCTATTGATATTTGTATTCTTGGTATGATTATAATGTTCTATATTGAGATTGCTGTTTGATTAAAGTTTCTTGGTTACTGGCATTATTCATGGGGAAGCAAACATGATCCGTTGTGCTGCCGAATTTTCAGTAGAATAGTAAGAAGGTTATGAGCATTTATATGTTATGAATATACATGTGGAAATTCCATATGCAAGAATATATGAAAGCAAATGATGAAGCATAAGTATGAGTGCATTCAGCATGTCTATGCATGATTATGTATAAGACTGAAAGGATATGAATATATTAAATGTGGATCCCTTCACTTGGAGGCAGTTAATGAGATCTTTTCCTGTGAAGGCAGTTAAATAAGATAAGATTGGGTCCCTTCACTTGGAGGCAGTTAATGAGATCCCTCCCTGTGAAGGCAGTATAAAACTATGAGATCCCTCTACCTTGGAAGCATGTAATCAGATGAGATCCCCCTACACTGAAGGCAAGTGGTCAGCTGAGATCCCTCTATCTTTGAGGCATGTGACAAGGAAAGGTCCCTTCAATTTAGAGGCATGTGGCCAAAATAAGATCCCTCTAAGACTAGAGGTTGTGTATCCCCTTGTAGGTTAGTCTGTGTAACGATGGTCACGAGTTGAGCTGACGAGTTCACTCCTGGATCAGACTACCCAAGGGCAGTAAAGACTAAAGATTAAAACATATGCAAGCACCGTAGGGACGGCAATACATATCGCCTAGGTGTGCCAAGTAAAGAAAGTTAAAGAAGAACGCCAGTGCATTTGTATGAATTCAAGTATGAGTATTTGCATAATTATATCCCATGTTTTATTGATGCTGAGACTATTCTATCTATTTATGCCGTGATGAGTCCATATTCCTAAGGAATGTGACATGGCGATCGTACTCTAGAATATGTGTAACAAGTAAAGGAAGATAAAGGAAGAAAAGAAAATTATATGTATCTGCATAAGTTCAAGTACAGGTAAAGGCATGTGCAGATTTTATGTTTTCAGTATATTGGCGTTATTGTATTTTAATACGTTTCAGTTATTATTCATAGTATAATTCATGATTTGATTTTTGTATTGGCTCACCCAAATTACAAATGTATGAATAAAATGAACTTTGCTTCGGATATTATATTTTTGAACTATAAAATTAAACAGCTTGTATAACATGTTCACCTTTTTTTCACAATACATCGAAGCAACTGGAGATAACAATGATAACATTATGTATGATAGTTAATGAATTCTACTAAGAATTTATAATTCTCACTCCTATATTTCTTTCTATGTTATCTCCAGATAGTTCAAAAGTTTCAAAGAAAGCCCTTCGAGGCAGAGTTGACTAGTAAGATTGAAGGTAGCCAAAGGTTGCTGTCAGACAAAGTCCGATTAAGTGACAGTAACAACTCTTAGGTGAGGTAGTATAACTTAAGCATAGTACTATACTTGGGAGGGTGTTACATTAAGAGATATAAGACTCTTACAGTTCAAAGACTCAATAATTGCAGTTGTGAAAAGTAATCTTCATGATGGACCATCTTTCTTGAATTGCTAGCCAAACTTTTCAATGGATCTTAATAATCCAAGAATGACTAAAGCCATAAAACTATATATAAGAACTTCAAATAATATAGTAGATGAAGTTTCAAGACCATTTAGAATAATTTATAGATTATATTCCAAGGTTACAAAAATTGATTATAATTTTCAAGCTTTAAGAGAGTCCCCTAAGGATAAAACCATATTGGTCGAAGCAAATTTAAGCAAATCATCACTTTAAGTTCCTAAAAGACTATGCCATGAATTGGTTTTAAAGAAAATACCAGAAGAATGGCAATTAGAAGAAGTAATGCCTCAACCTAAAATCTACAACACTCATGTAACATCCTCCCAAAGACAATACTATACTCAAGTCATAATATTATAGTCGAGAGCTTGCTACTTATACTACTTTCCTTTTATTATATTTACAATAATTAGTCATAGCCTAGTTTAATTCAATTTAAATGTGAGTTGTCTACCTTACTTATCAATGTAACAACCATGCACAATTAAATTCATCAGATAAAGCATAGTATGTTGAAAGGTAAGAAAAATAAAAGTATGGAAAGAAATTTATAGCAAACATTTACAGAACATTCACCATGTAACATCCTCACTTTAGTAAACGGAACGTAATGGAAACTTTGAATTATTCCCCTTAGGCAATGTGAGAATTTCTCAGACAGCGCCATGCAAGGACGATCCTTACACTTGGAATTATAGGGTAGCGTAATACTGCCGTTGAAAATATGGCACTGTCATATGTTAAAAATTAAGAAATGACAAAAGTGCTCCTATCAACTTTTGCTGATTTCACTTTTACCCAAAAATTTTTAGAAATTGTACTTTAACCCCAAGTGGATATTTCCACAATAACCCTCGAACTTTTTATAAAATGACATTTATGTCCCCATGTCAGTAGAATTAGCAGAATGGGGTTTTAAATGAAGCAGAATCACGTGGTGAAACCGTAGGAGTTTAAATCTCTACCATTTGGGCCATGGAGGCAGTTTGGTGTGAAATGACGTGGGGTGCCCCTGGACTTGCTCAAAATTACGGATATGCCATTAGCAACGGAAAATAGAAAACAGAAAAGCTCTAAATTTGCAAGAACGATTATTTGACATTAACAAACAATTTATTCGATCTTATTGACTAAGTAAGGTTAATTAGGAGGGATTAGGCTTAGGAACAATTAGAATAGAGATATAAAATTCCTCTCATAATCATTTAGTAAAGTTTCGCTGATTTGAAGAAAATCAGCGAAGATTCAGTATTTTAAACCACTCGAACCGAACCAGTAGAATTTTTTATTGGAATCCTTCACTTAAGTGGCTGAAATTCAGCCACCCTTACCACATATGAGTGGTGCCAAGTGTTGCTCAAGATAGTGGAAAAAACTTGGCCTTACCTTCATCAGATTTTTATCGTCTTCGCCTACTTGTTCGGTTTTATCAACTACTTAAGATTAATTAACATTCGATTAAATTTTTACTTAGAGCCAATTAAGTGTCATTTAGAGAAATTAGATATGAGAGAATTAGATTGAAAGCATAGGAAACTTCATAGGATTTTTCCAAAACCAATTTACCGATTTAAAGGAAATCGGTAAGATTTCGGTACTTTGAACTGTCGGAACCGAATCAATAGAAATTATACTGTGAGAACCCTAGGATGGATGGCCAAGATTCAGCCAACACACCCTACAAGTGCCGCCACAATCAGCCTTCAAGAAGGCAGCCAAATCAGATTGGAGAAGGAAAACACATCCACCAATCACAATCTAACTTCCTTCAAAAGTCTTGAAATAATTCCCTTCTCCTCCCCTTCAATTTTTGTCCATATAAGCTGCTGAACTCTCATCCTTTTCTTTCTATTCACACTCCCCTTCACTCCATCTTCAACCCTCTTCAAGTCTCATCAAGAGTTTCTTCAATCTATGACATCAAACCAACAAGATTTCAACTAGACAAGGTAGGAATTCCAAATTCTTTTCTTGTTTTCTTTGAATTGGGCTGATTGGAACTCCACTTTCTTCCCACTTTCTTGTATGATTCTGATGTTATCTTGAGTGATGATGATGGATTAAGGCTGGTTTAAGTTGCATATGTGAGTTTGCATTGAAGATTGGATGGATTGATTTAAGGAAAACATGAATTCAAGAAGCTGTTAGGGTTTTCTCCTCGATAGTCCATACAGTGGAGTATACGGCTCTGCCTACAGCCATTTGAAGTTGATGAATCTATTTTTATATGAAACTAGACATTTAGGGCTTTCCATACATATAAAATATAAGGCCATTGGATTAGTATAGAATTAGTTATGAATTTTTGAAGTTTAATCTAGAAATCTAGATTCTCATTCAGGTAGTATGAGTTGAGAAGGGTATAAGTCACCCTACACAACTCCAAATTGAGTGAACCCAACGTTGTTTGAAAGCTAACATGTAAGGGAACCTCCATAAAAATTTCATAACCATATTCGTTGCCATCTGTTCCCAGCACACCAATGAAGTTGACTTAAGTTTAAACCGGGCTGAGACAGTGTAGTCCAGTAGGGTCAAGTTTTGGGACTCATAACTCAAAGTCTACTCATGCAAATGACATGAAACTTAATTCATTTAAAAGCTTGTTCTGTTAGCTTTCATTTGATATAAATTTCGAATGATTTCACCTAGATTTCTATTTTTAGTGAATTTTAACTAATAAGAGCATAATTCTGGCTAAGAACAGGACAACCTGAGGAAAAATACTTATATCTTGAATTATACAAATCAAAATGAAATGGGACTAAAAGGGTTGGAAACTAGACACATAAGGGTATGACATATCCAAAATTTAGACTTAGATGAGTTGAATTGGGCAAAGAGTGAATTATAACAAAATCAGGTAGAATAGGAGAGAGTAAACTGAAAACCCCATAGATGCTTGAATTGAACTTGATGAATGATGCTATGAATATCTATATAATGGCTGATCCATATTGAATTGCAAGTTTGAAAGATTGTACTAGTTGTCTGGCACTATTCATGAGGAAGCGGACTCGATCCGTTATGCTGCCGAATTTCCGGCAGGAATTTATGAGAACTTATGCTATGGGTAATTATGCTTTGAATATATGTACACTTACATGTCATGTTCATGTACATCATACATACAAGCATAATTAGAATATGATATGAGAAATAAAGTATGAGATATATTCACGAATGCACCAAGCATCCGTATGCATGACAAGATATGAAAAGGAAAAGATAATAAGAACTTGCAAGAAAGACGTACCAAGCTACCACGTGAGGCATGGTATAAACCCAACTAGCGTGGGCCAGAGCGGTACTATCTAAGACTTGGGCCAGCCCTCGACCAGATTTAAGGGGAATAGACTGGTGTGAGGGTCGGGGAAAGTAAACCCGTTACTCATGTATAGGTACGAGCTTAGACCTGAAAAGCAGGCTATTACCTAAGGGTGAGAGAGGCCATTCACCTCTAGGGGACCAAGTACAGAGAAGCAAGATCAAGTTGCAAGTTAAAGAAAGATATGAATTAAGTCAAGTGCACTTGTATACAGACAAGTACAAACATCTTTATGTGCATCTTCAATTATCGTATTAAGTCATAATGCTTTTATGGTTCTTGTTGAAGCATATTATACTATTCGTATTTATATGTCTGTCATATGAAATGGCAAGTGGCTGTTAAAATATATCCCGCTTCGAGTAATGTGTTTTCAACCTAAAATTGAACCACTATTTGTTTATATGTACTCATATTTTCATAATAAACTGAAGCGGCTGGAATGTTTATGATGACGCTGTAAGATTGGTTTTAGTTTACCTACTGAGAACCTTAGGTTCTCACTGCCTGCTTGTATGTTTTTCTTTTCCGTAAACATTCCAGCACCCAAGTTAGCAATCAAGTGCGAGATGGAGTACTGAGCCTTTCATTGACCAAGGATCGGGCGTAAACTGGGTCAAGAAACTATTGAAGCTAGCTAACGACTAGTCGGATGTAAACGCTATGTACTATGTCAGTTACAGTTTTTTTTTTTAAAGTGTAGTTATTTTATTATCTATGTATCAAAGATTATTAGTCAGCAATAAAATGAGTAGTTCAAGGGCCATTGATGCGGCTCTGGCAAGTATACCGGATCGTACAAGTAATAAAGTGATAAGTAAAGTATCATTCCCACGAGGATAGATCAAATACCGAAATAGTCTAAGGGAATAACTATATGGACAGAATGGAATTACTGATGAGGAAATTAAAACTTAAATAAAATAAATAAATAAATAAAAATACTGATGCAAAGAATTCTAACAGTATGGATAAATGCAATGGGATGGATGCTAGAGCTAATTAATTTCACCTATTGCAGACACATTTACTATGAATTTCTGTTAATCTGTTCCTATCCTAATTGACTCACGATCGATTCCCCTTAATCTATTCCTAGCCTCTCTCGAGGTCAAGCAATACTCTTTATCCTAAATTGATTGCTTAATCTCTTAGCACAAACTAATCTAGGTAAAGGTTGAAGCTCTATGGGTTCCTATGTTAACTGCACGAACCGCATTTGCCTATCTCTAGTTTTCGCTCAGTTCACGGTGTTTATGTTAAGAGACTCTATTCACAAACCCTCTCTCGAGTTATTGTAAATCCCCAAATCAATTAATTGGTGATCAAGCAATTAAAAGCATTAAGAACAAACAAAAACACTAAGTAATAGAGATAGAAAACAAGATTAACATTAATCCATGAATAAACTTGTCATACAAAAAGGGTCAATTAACGCCCTAGCAAAAGAAAACTAGTTCATAACTGAATAAAAGAAAACAATGAAAGAGTATGAAGATGAGAAGATAGAAGAAACAAAAGCCATAAAGATTTCTGGTGAGAGACAAAAGATTCAGAAGAATGTGGATCTCTCCGTGTTGAACTTGAGCTCTAGAATCCTTGAATCTTCGCCTTCAATCTCTCTGGAAAAGGTCTTCTATCTTCGGAAGGGTGTGTGAGTGTCTAGGGATCCTTTTTCTGACCTTGTGTGTTGCCTTTTATAGTCTACGGATCCTTTTCTCAAATTCTGGCCCGAGCTAGCAACTTGCTGCAAACGGCGTCGCGCTATAGCGCAAGGCAGCGCGCTATAGCGCGCCTGCCTGACAGTGCTAACTATTTTTACACATTCCAAGCTCTGTAGCGGTCAGAATAGTTGGAATTTGGCCTCGGAGGTAGAAATAGCGATTGTAGATCTTTGAATAATCTTTCCAACGCAATAAGAATCACCTCAATCGGAGTTCTGTAGCTCAAGATATAAGTGAAAGAGTGACAAAAGGTCAGACTTAATAGCATCGAAAACAAGATGAAGCTTCAATCTTGTTTCGCCTTTTTCTCCTAGAAGACTCGAGAATTGGAAAAAGTGTCCAACAACAAAGTTGGAGATCTTCTTCTCTTCTTTCCAAACAATCTTGAATCATCATAATCTGACTTCTAGAGAGCTAGATATTGAATTTCCAATGCTGAAAGATCTTGATTTTATGCAAGATAAGCTCTCTCATGGTTCCAAATTCCAACTTGAGTGCTTGTACCTAATGACAATCAACATAAACCCAAAATAAGTATCCAAAATATAAGAAAATAATAGAAAATGAAAATAGCACCAAATATAAACTACTTAACTAAAATAAAACAAAATAGCAACAAAACTAAATAATACGTCCTAAATTAAATAAAAACTAACTAAAAATATAACTCATCAAAAGGAGTTATCAGCCATGTATTATATTCTCCATATTTTAAAGATTTTTTCTTAGCACAGTGACAACCTTTTAATATAACTCCATGACTCGAGCGTGGCTTATAAGATAAAGGTTGGTACACATCAAATATATACATATCTCATGTATCCATAAGTAAGTTCTGAGTACAAATGGAAACTAAGTCTGTGGCCTAAGCTCTTATAAGGAGATACCCAAAAGAGGACCACTCTATATAAACAGAACTATGATCTTAAAGGTCCATAAACTCCTCTAAGCAGATGCCACAAAAAAGAACATACTCTCTATAAAGCCTATAGACCCAGAACCATAAGGCGGACCATCACTGCTTCCAAGAGCATAGAAAGAGGAAGAGGTTGAAGGGTTCACCTTTGAGGAATCACTCTCCTGATGAGTTGGGTAAGAAGGCTGAGGTAGTACAGCAACTGGATGAGCCTCCTATATTGGGGTCTAGTCAGACGAAGTCTCAAGGTCTATAGCGAACTTGAGATAAAGACAGTAAAAACATGCTAGATGAATATGTACATATGTACGTGAAAAGTCACTGACAAAAGTAAGGAGTCCAATGTAGGGTCATAATATTCTTGCCATTCAGGTACCACAACCAGGAATGCCATCGTCACCATTACAGTAATCTAAGAATGATATGGATACATACAAATAGGATGAGTATTCGAAATTCTCAATAAGATATCCTAGACTATCATATAGTGACATCGCAATCATTCTCAACTGCTCCGGTTTATTTTAGAAACTGTGAACAATATAAATAATAGGGCATAAATTCCAATTTATAATGTCAAAAACATAGTATATGAAGCAAAGTTCATTTTAAACACACACTTAATAAATAGAGAGAAGATCTGATCATAAATATAGTAGATTAAAGAGTAATTAAATAACATGCATAGATTAATGCAAATGAATTCTTAATGCAAGTGCACTCGACTTTTCCTTTTCTTAACTTGTATCATGACTTTTCCATATTTGGTCTCCTAGGAGTATTTTGGCCATATAACTCTTAGGTAATAGTTTGCTTTTTAGGATCGATCTCGTTCCTATATGTGATTATCAGGTTTATTTTCCCTAACATTCACACCGATCTATTCGCCTTATTCATTCTGGGGTTGGCCTAAGTAATATGGAATCACAATTTCATCATGGGTCATATATTTATGAATGAATATGCTTGAGGAACTTATAATCATGATACACAATTCATACAATTCTGCCAAAATTTTGGCAGCATAATAGCTAAAACGCGAGACTTTCCAATATATAGATAGTATAATTTCAGCCAGCCAGTCATAGAAATTAGAGTCATCATACAATATATCAATAGCATATCATTCTTAATAAGAAATCTCATACATAATTTGGCCCTTTGGCTGTTTATGGTTTATGGAGCTTCTTAACCTTGAAGCTTATCAAGTTATCTTTTTTCCTCAAATCTACATTGAAATTCTAAATTCCACTGAAATTCTATTTTAAGTCATTTCATCCTAAAAATTAATAGATTGTAGCCTTATCAGTCTCCTTTTGAACGTCCTTGGTCCCACTACAATTTGAGGTGTACAGTTTAGGTTATTTAAATTTACTCAAGGCTACCTTGTTTCAGAATAGACTTGTGCGCCTAAATTTAGAAAATCAGCAAAAATCTATCTTTCATCATTTTTATCCAAAATTTATATTAAAATGTACCTATTTGGACCCTCTTTCAATCTCAACAAGTTTCAATTTCATTGGGTTAGTACCGCTCGAGTTATGAGCTCCTCATTTAGGTTGCCCTATTTCCACCTGGATAGAGTATATGTCAACTTTAAAGAATTATTGGAAGCAATGTACTTATGCTTTTGTTTTGAAAATTTATGGACATGATTTTCTATATGTTACTTCTTAATAAAATTGGTTTTACTGAATTTGAAGTTATATAGGATGAGTTATGCCCCTCAGACCACACTTTGGTCAAGATAGAGAGTGAAATTCAATAGCCTAATTCTAAAAATAATAACTGATTCATTTTAAGTCCAATGGATCCATAATTTATAAGGTTCGATTGCCTGGAAGTTTAGTTTCATCTAAATTTGGTTTCACTTGAATTCAAGCTCTATACAATGATAAATATTGTTCGCTGTATGAACGGTCACTAGGGTTTCTCCCACAGCTTGTTCTATTTTGGGTTTTTCTTGGTCTTTTGATCTATTCTTCATCCCAAATCAAGTTTTTCTACCTCAAATCATTAGAAATGAGTTATATTAACATCATACAAGCATAGATAAAGAATGACATAAAGAAACCCTAATCAGCCCTAAACCTTAGCAATCAACTAATCCAGGAAATCCTATCTCAATTCCAAAGTTTGAGTTCATCTACTTGAATCTTTTATGCTCCTGCTTCACTAAAATCTTGAAATAGTGGCAAATCCTTTCTTGCTCTTGAAGGGGCTAAGCCTGAATGATCCAAAGAGAAGAGGTTCTTGAGCTTGTCTTGAGAAGACACAAGGAAAGAGTAGAAAATTTGATCTAAAGGAGGCAAGATCACAAAGGTTCTTTAGGTGATTATGGAAGACTTGAAGAAAAGAACGAAGATGGAGAAGAAAATGGAGGTTAATAGGAAGTGAGGAGTAGATGAAAATTTGGGGGACACAAGGGGCTTCTTACTTCATAAGTCATTGTGACTTATGAAGCAATATGATTGGTAGACTCCAAATCGTGTTAAATTCTTCTTGAGCTTTTCTTTTGTGTGGCTATTCATTGGCCATCAAGGCTGGTTTGAGTGGCTAGTTTTTAGCACATATTTTAAGATTTTTAATTAATACTCATGTTGTCCTATAGTATAGATTCCTAACAATTCGTTTATTGCATTACAAGACACCATAAATAAATCAATTTTCATCAAACTAGCAAAATATTGGTATTTGTCTACATATACTTTTTCTACCAAAGAACTTAAATTCATCTTACCATAATATTCACATTTCAATGTTGCCTAGTCGTATATCTATAATGCATCAAAATAAATCGTTCAACAATATTAGTCACACTCACTGTTCTTCGGGATATTACAACTCAGATGCGTGAAATAATTCAAGAAGGTACTAATATACGACTAAGAATGAACAGATCAAAATCTTACAAATAAGAGAACCTCAAAAATTATTTGGAGAAGAATTCTCTAGAGCCTTAATAGATGGATCAACAATTAATATTGTTCTTAAAGAACTAGATAATTCAATACCTAAAATATTTAAACTAGTTTGTCAAGAAACTTATAACTCAGAATCCCATAGATATTCCCCAACAACATCACAAATATTGAATACTTTAGCTAAAGAACAGCCATTTCAAATCGATATATGTTGGATTAGACAAGACTTTAAGGCTAACTATAATAAAGATAAAAGAGATTGTATTTTAAAACATACGATAAAAAAAGTTAGAAGAATTTAGAGAACTATTTTATCAATATATGGAAAAGAGAGAAATAAATTTATATTTCTTTGATTGGTTCTCAAAATATAGCAAAGAAAGTAATTTGGACTATTCTTTTCATCCAAAAAATAAAATAAATCCCCTTGAAAAAAAGAACAACCTGTTGGAAAATGCTCAAAAATAAAATAGTAGAATCTGAATATCCTCTTCAAGAAGGTTTAGAATTACAACTACCAAACAATTAGAAATTGAAGCAGTATCTTTCAAAAAGGCTTATAAAGAAGATAAACCAGTAGATAAAAAGGATATACAGAAAATACATCAACAATTAAATTACTCTAATGCATTACAAAATGCTATGGCTAAACATTTAACAAGAATAGAAAATGAATCTTTAATAATAAAACCTAGTTCCTCAAAACTAACTGAACTTCCAGAAAACCCCATTTATGAATTAATAAACATACCACAAAAAGAATTAGAAGCAACAAGATTTACAAGCAACATTGATAAAAATCTAGAAGAAATCAAACAAAAATTAAAAAAATTACACATAGGAAAATCCATAATAAATACGATAGAAACTACGAAAATTAGAAATAAATAAGTTAAGATTACAAAATAGAAACTATCCAAAATTAAGAAACTATTATCCAAGACCTACATATCCAGATATACAATTTGAAGAGAGAGAAGCGTTAGTTCAAAACGCATTTACGCGGCCAGATATTGTAGAATAGAATTTAGATGGTTTAAGTGAGCAAGGAACATTAGATTTAACATGCCAAATGACTATGGTAGCCACAACCTATAAATCTAAAAGACTGTTTGAAAGAGATACTGCTGTAACTTTACTTCAAGGATTCACAAGATAGTTAAAAGGATGGTGGGATAACTTATGTACACAGGAAGATAGGGAATTAATACTCAATAGCATAAGAATAGAAACTAATGAGTTAGACATTGTATCAACCATAATATATTCAATAATACAAAATTTCATAGGAGATCATAATATATTTAAAGATAGAGCTGCAAATCAACTAAATAATCTAAAGTGTCCAACAATGTCAAACTATAGATGGTATAAAGATATATTTTTTTGTCAAAAGTAACATTAAGAGAGGAGGATTTGAAGAATTTTGGAAAGAAAGGTTCATCACTGGACTTCCAAAACTCTTTGTAGAAAAGGTCCGAACTAACCTGCAATCATATTATGAGAATCAAAATTTAGAAAAATTAACATATGGTCAAATATATAATATAATAATTACAATAGGAGTGCAAGTATGCACAGACTTTAAGTTACAAGATAAAATGTGAAAAGAAAAGTTGACCAATAGAATAGAAGTAGGAACCTTTTGTCAACAATATAGGATAGAGCCAATTAGGGCCCCTAGTACTCAAACAAAAAGAAAACATAAACAAAGTCAAAGACCATACACCCATAAAAAAGCCTACAAAAAATCATACAAGAAAAACCCAACCACAGAACCCTCAAAATTATCTAAAAAGCCCAAATATACAAAACTTAAAAGGAAATATAATGCATGTTGGAAGTATGGAAGAATAGGATACTATGCCAGTCAATGCAATGTTCAAGAAAAAATCAATAATCTAGAAATAGATCAAAAACTAAAAGAAAGTCTTCTCAATGTCTTAATTAACTCAGAATAAGAAGAAACCCCTTCTTCTGGTGATAAACAAAGAAAAACAGATAATGGAGAAGATAATATGTAACATCCACTGAAATTGTCTTATCGTTTTTCACCTAATTATTCGATTTTTATCAAATAATTGAATTTAATTAAAATTTGACTAAATATTCATTTAGGATCAATTAATTAACAATTAATTGAGTTTAGATATAAGGGAATTAGGTTAGAAGTATGAGAGATTTCATAGAAATTTTCTTAAAACTGATTTACTGATTCAAAGAAAATCGGTAAGATTACAGTATTTTAAATTGTCGGAACTGAACCAATAGGGAGATCAATAGGTGTCCCCGATAGAAAAATAGGGAGATAAAGAAGCTCTCTTCTTAGCTAAAAAGAATAAAATAATGGCCAACCTAGCTGCAGCAACTTCAAAAGAAGAATTCGAAGAACGTTTGAGTGCAGTAAGGGCCCCACAACCTCAAAATACCAAAGATGAAGAGGCATTTAGCTCAAGTAATTATCTTTAGAGCAATGAAGATGATTGCTATGGAATATTAGATTGATTGACATAAAGACTCAATAATTAAATAGATAGCATCTCTTGATAGTAAATAGGTTGTCGGCAAGAATCTCTTAACATTAAAAGGGACTGTCGACAAGAATCTCTCAATAGTACTTGAAAGATATACAATCTCTTTTCAAGATTTGTATAGCTTTTTTAGATTCTCAATAATTGTATCCTCTCTTCCTTCTTTGTGTAAATAGCTATTCAAAGATTGAACTCGGCAGAGGGCAATTGAGCACACAACAACTCTTTTATTGTGAAAACCTTTAAAACTTTTGTATCTTGCAAGTTGTGTTCCAATAAAATCTCTGAAATTCTTCAATATTGTAGTAAGTAATCCTGTATATTTAGATATATTGTATCAATGTTAAACTAAGAGAGGTCAGAAGGAAGGTTTGCTGGATGGCTTTTTTTTGTGGTTTTTTGGATTATATGGAGATGTAGGAATAAATGTATTTTTCATGAGGAGGAGATTAAAAAAGAAGAAACACTAGAAATGGCATTATTTTGGTTCAACAAGCGGAAAGAAGTAGCAGTATTTTCAACATAGATAAAGACTCGTGCATTTTCTAGACCGTTTACCTGCAGTTTCAATTATGCATTTAGCGGTCATGAGATAATCAAGCAGTCTTGGATGATGGTTACACATACCACATTAATGTAAAGACCATGAACCTAAAGAATATCTACAGCAGCCATATAATCTGGAGTTTGTTTCATTGATTACAGATATGAGGAATAATCATAGAAACTCAAGTACTATTTTCAAGATTGTTTCCTTTTATTTTATTTTATTTTTTTGTTTTTTGTTGGTGGGGGGTGAGGGGGGATTGCTTTTGATTTGATTTTGTAACTAACTGATTATGTGCTCACTTTGACTTTTGGGTTTAGAGCATTGTATTCTATTACCTATCGAAAAAAAATGTTTTGATCTATAATTGATTATAATTGATATGTAATTAATTATAATTAATAAGCTAGAGACCAACACCTTAAAAAGAGAGTCCCAGGTTATGCGACAAGAATAATAGGGTTTTCATCTGGTTCATGCCTGCATCCCAACCGCTATTCCCTCCGAACGGAGGGGGCAACAAGGCTGAGATGAGCTCCTTTAAGGAGAAACTTTTGGGGAATCCCATGGTTTCTTCGAAACGGAGTAGGGGAAACCTTTTTGAGCTTAAACTTGCAAGGGTAGAACTGGAGAATAGCAACCATCTTTTGCCTAAGATCTTTCTGGATCATTCTATACGCAAAGAATTATGTGCACCGTGGGAGGATGCTCTAGCTGTTAAGTTGCTTGGGAAAGGTGTGGGGTTTATTACCATGAGGAACCGTCTCAAGAAACTATGGCAACTTAGTGGAGGATTCAAATTGCTGGATTTGGATCATGGTTTCTTTTTGGTGAAGTTTGACTCCATGGATGATAGGTTGCAAGTGTTAGAAGGTGGTCCATGGATGTTGTTCGATCACTATCTATCTATCAAACCTTGGACTCTTGAGTTTGTTTCGAGCTCGACTAAGATTGATTCTACGCTGGTTTGGATACACATCCTATGCTTAGATATTGGTTATTATGATGAAGATGTCCTCATGTCTGTTGCTAACATGATTGGAAAACCGGTGAAGATTGATCCAAACACTTCAAAGATAGCCCGAGGAAAGTTTGCCAGGGCGTGTATTGAGATCAACCTTTCTCAACCTATAGTGGGCAAAGTCTGTTTAGATGGAAGATGGTACAAGATAGAGTATGAGGGGCTTCATATCATATGTGCAGAATGTGGTTGCTATGGCCACTATTCATGTGACTGCAGCAAACCAGTGAACACATCTTTATCCTTGGTTTCGGAAGTTCAACCTGCGGTAGGGTTGATGGCAGCAGGTGAAGAGATAATGCCACCATGAAACCGTACTGTACCTTCTGATATTCATGGGCAAGATATTCAAACTCTTCATGGTGATTAGTTGACTGTCTCAAGGAAGAAACAAGCCAAATCTCGCCGAGATTAGGTAGCCAAATCTGCAGATATTAACAAAGATAAAGGGAGTAGATTTCGGGGTTTGGATACTGAAGATAGTTACTCACGTGATGATAACGTAAAGGAGCATTTGGTGCATGATAATAATGGCAATTCAGTAAATAAGGATTCCAAGGGAGTCTATTTTAAAGTGAAGCATCGGAGCTCTTTACAAAGGATGAATTGAAGAAAAAGACCAAAACTTTAATGAAAGTAAATGTGCAGCAATATGAGTTTGAAGTTAAAAAAATTGGTCCCTTTGGTGGTGAATTAACTAGAGGATCAACTTCGCAGGCCAAGAGTAATGACGACAATAGTACTGGCATCATAAGAAGAATTACAAAGAGAGAGCCAAAAACTAAGATCTTTCCGGGAGTGAATTTACGTGAGCTAACAGGTGGTGTGAAGAAATTGGTGGGTATTCCTAGATTGTAGCGAAAGTCATCATTTGAACCTGTTTCAAAGGAACTGGTAATGGAATCACTTCCTTTGTTGGAGGTTTAACTGCCATTTTAAATCAGAAGAATCAAGAGGGGTTCCAAGGAGATGGTTGATTTTAAATTTCATCTGCTTGAGACTAAGGCTTCTACAGTGGTAGTCTCCACAGTAAATACAAGTCCTGACATGAATATTGCGATGGAGACAGAAGACAAGGCTGGGGTTGTTGATAGCTCGCACTAAGGGTTATTTGTCTTTCTTCTTTTCTTCTTTTTTAAAGATGATAGTACAACCCAATTTCTTTGTCTGGAATTGTAGAGGTGCTAGGAAGCATTTTTTTTGCTTCTATGATCAAGGATTTACAGTGGAAATATGGTTTCTCTATTTTAGTTCTTCTTGAAACTAAAATCAATGGAAAACAAGCAGACAAAGTAACCAGACATTTACAATTTGATGGAATATGTAGAGTAGAGGCTAATGGTTTTGCGGGCGGTATATGGGCTCTTTGGGATTCTTCCTTATGGAATGTAAAGATTCTATTTTCTTCTTCTCAACTGATACACATGGAAATTTCCTCTACTGGTGGTTCCTGGTATCTAACTCCTTGCTATGGCCGCCCACAAGCTTCTTTGCATGCAGTTCTTTGGAGGGATTTATGTACTTTAGCTCCTTCTATCTAGGATCCCTAGTGTATGGTAGGGGATTTTAATGTTGTCATGTATGAGCATGAGGTGATGGGATTTATTTCTATCTGGCAATGTGCCTGTCAAGCTTTTAGAGATTGTATGGTGTCTTGTGATCTTTTTGATGCTAGTTTTTAGGGTCCTTGTTTTACTTGGAGATGAAATAACCTTAGAGAGCGTCTGGATCAACCTTTCATTAATCATCATTGGACGCTGGCTTTCCAGGATATTGGGGTTGTTCACTTGCCAAACCTTAATTCAGATCATTGTCATATTTGGGTGTGGGTTGGTGATGTTTTTGTCCCGTGTCACCCCAAACCTTTCAAATTCATGATGGCTTGGTTAAATCATAAAGAATTTGAGCAGCTAGTTTGCAATTCTTGGAATAAAGGTGCTAGTTGGAATGATAATATTTCCCATTTTTCTCAAGTGGTTTCTATTTGGAACAAGGAAGTGCTTGGCAACATTCATAAAAGGAAAATGAGGCTTATTAACAGGTTACATGGTATTCAGCAGACTCTTCTTGATGAGTTGAATCCTTTTCTTGAAGCTCTTATTAGAATATGAAACTGTTCTTTTTGAGGAAGAGACCTTATGGATACATAAATCGAGAAGTAATTGGGTTAACCTTGAAGATCGTAATACAAGGTTTTTTCATCTTTCTACTCTAGCTCGTAGAAGAAGGAATCACATTCTTGCTTTGAAAGATGCATCTAACACTTGGGTTCATGATGTCGATGAGATTAAATCCATGGTCAAGAATTTCTTTTTGAATCTTTATTGTGATAGTGAGCCTCTTACTCCCCTTTCCATTAGGGGGCTTTCTGACAATTGAGAGAAGAGATTGGGACTTTGTTTATCACCCACTTTCCGTTGAAGAGATTAGAGCTAATTTATTTAATATGGGGGGTTCGAAAGTTCCTGGTCCTAATGGTCATCATGCTCTTTTTTTTTCAGTCTTAATGGAAATTTGTGGGTGACTCTATTTGTGATTTGGTCTTTAAGGTGCTTTCTAATCCTGAGGAGGTTAAAGACATCAATTAGACTTTCATATCCTTAATTCCCAAAATTGATCATCCTGAGCTTGTCACTCATTTTCAGCCTATTGGTTTATGCAATGTTGTGTATAAACTAATTACAAAATTTGTGGCCAATAGATTAAAGAGAATTATGCCTACTATTATTGCTCCAACGCAATGTGGATTTATTTCGGGAAAGAACAGCTCAAATAATATTACAGTAGCTCAAGAAATTATTCATAAAATGCGTCATGCTACAAGCAACAAAGGTTATATGGCTATCAAGCTAGATCTGGAGAAAGTATATGATAGACTTGCTTGGAGCTTTGTCGTTGATGCCTTGAAAGAGGTAGGGCTGAGCTCTCATTTTATAAATATTATTTGGCATTGTATTTCAACAGCATCCATGAATATTCTTTGGAATGGGGAAAAGACAAGTGATTTTTGCCCTACCGGAGGGATTAGGCAAGGAGACCCTCTTTCTCCTTATTTGTTTGTTATTTGTATGGAGAGACTTTCTCATTTGACTCAGATGGCAGTGTCTCAAAATTTGTGGAAACCTATTGCTTTGTCTGGGAGAAGTCTCAAGCTTACTCATCTTTGCTTTGTGGATGATTTATTTATTTTTGCTGAAGCATCAATGAGGCAAGTGGAAGTGATCAATAATTGTCTTGATATCTTTTGTGCTAGTTCAGACCAGAAGGTTAGTAAAGAAAAGACTAAAATCTTGGTGTCCTCTTACAACATCAAAGAGCTACCGCTAACTCTTTTAGTCATGTTGCTGAGAAGCTTATGTGGCATTTGAGTTCACGAAAGGCTTCTTCTTTATCTATGGCTGGCCGTTTAGCTATTTGTAAGTCAGTTGTCTCAGCTTTTCCTTCTTATTAGATGCAAACTTCCATGCTTCCTAATAAGGTCTGTGACAAAATCGATAGTGTTTGTAGAAGTTTCCTTTGGGGATCTACCACAGCTACTCAGAAACTTCATTTGGTTTCTTGGAGTAATGTTTGCTAATCTAAATCTGTTGGGTGTCTTGGTTTAAGGCCGGCTCAGGCTGTAAACTCTGCTTTTCTTAGCAAACTTGGTTAGAGGTTGATTCACAAAAGAGATGAGCTATGGTACAAGTTCTAAGGAGTAAATACAAGTGTGGGACTAATTTAATTCCACAGGTTCAACGTCATGCCAATTGTTCTAATCTCTGGAAAGGAATTTGTTCAACTTGGGTTGTGGTTCAAGATAATCTTAGTTGGAGATTGGATAATGGCAATTATATTAGTTTCTGGCAGGATAAGTGGATTCCTTCTTGTTCCAGATTGAGAGATCATCTACTTCAGCCTGTACCTACATATTTGGATAATGTTACGATCAAGGATTTAGTCTTGAATTCGGGTGGTTGGGACTAGAACTCTTTTCAACATTTATTACCATCAAGAATTTGCTCTCTGATTGCAGGCTTTCCTCCTCCTTCTCATCAAGCTGGTGCGGACACTTTGGTTTGGAAGTCTAGTGGTGATGGTGATTTTGTAAAATCAGCTTTTGAGAAGATTTCTCAATGGCACTTCACTACCTCTGATCGTCTTTTCAATAGTATTTGGAACTGGCATGGTTTAGAAAGGATCAAACTTTTTCTTTGGCTTGCAGCGCATAATTCTCTACACACAAATGTTTTTCATGTCTACCATCATATGGCTTCTTCTTCTTTTTGTTCTAGGTGTAATGAGGACCTTGATGAATCTATTCTTCATGCCTTGCGTGACTGTTCAGTTTTAGGTGATTTTTGGCAAATGATTCTCCCGGAAGATAAGTGGCCTGCATTTTTCAATGCCAATCTTCCGACACGGCTTCTAGATAATTTGCAGAATATGGAGTTAGCTAATGGTCATATCTGGAATCAAGTTTTCGCTTCGGCTACCCACTTTCTTTGGCACATTAGGAATGAAGATGTGTTTCAGCATTCTACTCCATGCGATGAGGACTTAGTGCAGCATTTTTGGGTGTGTTTCAACCGGATCAAACTGCAAGAAAGTTTGATTTATAATGTGCCTATTTCTCAAAGGAAACACTTGTCTTACATTAGTTGGCAATCTCCTCCTGAGTCTTGGTTGAAAGTTAATAGTGTTGGATCGGTTTTGTCTTCTGGAGGAGCAGCTTGTGGGGGTGTGATAAGGGATGCGGTTGGCCACTTCACACGTGCTTTTTCAGCTATTATTGGCCATTGTCCAATTGTGGTAGCAGAATTGTGGGATGCTATGCATGCTCTGGAGTTAGCTTGAGCTCTTGATTTTCATCAAATCATCTTAGAGATGGACTCTTCTAGTGCTATTTCATTGTTCATGTAGTAGATCCAACCACCCTTATTCAAGTCTGATTGAGAAGGTGAAGCAAATTATTGACAGGAATTGGATTGTGAGGATTGTGCATGTGTATGGTGAAGCAAATCGTGCAGCAGATCTTATGGCTTCTAAGTGTCATTCTCTTCCCTTGGGTTTTCATGTGTCTTGTATTCCTCCGATGGACCTTAGAGCAGTTTTGGCTGAGGATTGTAGGGGTGTTGCTTTACTCGTTTAATTAGTTAGTTTTCTTTTGTGCTCGTGCTTTTGCCTCGTTTACCCACCAAAAAGAAAAATTATAATTAATATTTTTGTTATCAAATTTGATCACTTCAAAATATTTTAAAATCGATATAAGCTATACAAGTAAAATTGAGCACTTATATCGTATGTATGTATACCAATTTACTATAGTTTCTTTGTTTAGATTTAAAATTTCTCATTTCCTAAATTTTCAACTATTGACTCATAAGTTATAATTGAAATCGTTACTTAAAAGTAATAATTAATCTTGACTCATAACATTTATGTTTACTTTTCTTACAAAGTAGTTACAAACCCCATTACACATCAATATAAGCTAATTGATATGTAATTGATTATAATTGATATTTTTTAATTAAAATTGATCATTTCAAAAAATTTTACCAACAAATTATATTAAATTTAAATCAATAAATTATATTTATGTATATTGTTAATATTATAATAAATAATTTTTTTTGAATTTTGATAATAAAATATGAATATTTTAAATTATTATCAGTAATGATTTGGAAAAAGTTTAAACAACTCTTCAACTTTTGGTTCATGGGCACTTTAATCTTGTTATTTTAAAAATATGTAAATTTATTTTAAAACTTTTGGATATACGTATGTTACTACGAATGGACCAAAGTTAATGGAGGTTTATCCTTCCCCCTAAATTTTTAAATGTTACAATACTCTTATTATATATTTATAACTATATATATTGCATTAAGTGCTTTAAGTTTGAATAAGCAATGTTATTTAATATAAAATTATTAAGGATTTTATATTTTGAAAAGCATCTATGAAAAATTTTAGAAGGTTTACTACTTATGCTATCAATTTTTATTAAAATCTTATAGATATATTTATTAGATTTGATATTTTAAATATTAATAAATAATGTTATTTATTTTTTGATTAGTTAAAATCTGATAGTTATAATTACTTGAAGTAGGGTTGAATAATTTTATCATAATTTTTTTGCTAGAATCAAGTTGTTAAAAAAATATGATATACTATTAACTCTTAAATGAATAATTAGAGCCTACCTACTCATTTCATCTAATATCACTCATAATTTCAGTTAAGATATTGACAAATTTATTTTGATTGATCGTAATATTACTTATTACTATGATGAAATAATTTTTTTAAATATATTAACGACATTCATATATTTGTTATTATAAACGTTAAACAACTCATACATCGAACGGGTGAATATGCTACTTTTATATTATAACATAATGTATAACACGTTTACGATATATTAGAGTTAATTAATCTCATTACAAAATATCATTAAAATTAAAATTTACAAAACTAAAATCAATTTCTCTTCTTCACTTTCGCTCGCACTGTGCTTTGTGCATTTACTTTCCTTTCCATTGTTCACTCAAACTTTCACTCACGCTCTCACGGCCGCTGGAGCCTGTCCCCCTTCCCCCACTCCTCGACCTCGTACCGGGGCTGAGGCTTCCAGCAGCACCGCGGCTCCACTGCACGGCCACCGCGTCGCCTCCACGCCGCCATCTCCTTCTCCGCTAGCCACCGCGACTCAGCAGCACGACCGCCGCTATCGTCGTCTCACAGCCAGCAGTGCCACTCTCTCCCCATCACTGTCTGTCCTTTCACAGGCTCAATAAATCTTGGCTACGGTATTCCCCATCTATTCGTTATATTATTGACTAAAGTTGTTAAGTTTGTTTGAAACTTAAAACAAAGAGAAATGATTTTTTTACCACTAGAGTAAGTAGACATCTTGGACACCCATAGATAGAAAGGAGAAAAAAAATTGTAAAAGAAAATAAAAATAGTGAAATGATTGATGAAGAGAGAAAAAACTGAGGGAGAGTGTTGGGGTGTTGGAGATTTTGGTATGTACAAATAACATAACTCTAAAACAAAAAAACAAAAAACAGATTATTTATCTATATGGGTTTCTTATCTCCCTGCAAGCTGGAGAAATCTTGTCTTGGCTGTGGTTGTAGAATATGAATGTATTGTATTGTATTGTGTATTTTGTGCTCTTTGGCATCTATGTTGTTTGTCAATTTTAAGAAAAAAGCAATTTTTTTTCGGGAAATGAGCATGATTCCCAAATATGCACCTATTTCATCTTTGGCTGCTGTGTTCTCGAGGCTGATTTACTCACTTTGTTTTTTAAATGCTTCTGTCATTTTAACTGGTTTTGTTGCTGCTAGTGCTAGGGCATGCTCGCTGATTGTTATGTGAAATTAATAATGTTGTCCAGTTTTTATCATTTCTGTTTTCATATTTTATTTTTGTAGTTTCATTTACACCCTGTGCCAAAGGGAGGTTGTTTAGCTATCTAATCAATGAAATTGTACAGATTCTCTTCTATTTCATTTCTCTACAATGTATAAAACCTGTACTGAAGGTTTTTAACATTAATTTTCCCTTTTTTTTTTGTGGCTTGGTTTCTGTGTTTCATGTAGCATTCCCTGAGAAGTCTTTATTTGAGTATTGCCCTGTCCTGTTATACTAGTGTGGGCAAATGCCTTTATAAGCTTTTTATGAATTCTGATATGTGTCTTCAATCTTCATGTATACAGTAAAGTTAGTAGTGAATTAATCATAATAGAAACTAAATACTTTTTATGATGAGAATTTATTTGGTTTTGTTTGGTGGCCAATTCCTCTTTAGCTCTCTTATATGTCATGTTGGTTGTTTTCCCACAATTTGGGGAGGTTTTAGTGAATACCAATTGGTTTGTCTATGTTTCCTTCTTTTTTCAACTTGCTTTCTTCCCAAGGTCTTGCACCACTAGATGTTTGTTAGGCATTAGATGGGAATGTTTTGCAGTAAAAATTCATCATAGTCATGAATGGCCAAGTGGGTGTTCCATTGTTTATTTCCATTATTTTTGTTTGGTGACTTGTTTGATAACATTTTTGGCATAAGAAATCGATGACTGTATTGGAATTTGTTGCGCAAACCATTTGCCTGATTAAGGTCTTATTGTTTGCTATCTTTGGTTCTCAGTGTGACTTTGAATCATTGTCCATGAGGCTCTATGATCAATTCAAAGAGATACTAAAGATTCAGAAGTTCCGAAGATTGGTGTCTTATACTGGGTTCTACTGCTTTGCCACGCTTATAAGCTATGCTTATGTTAGCAATACGTGGGTCTAATGCTGTTAAAACCTTAGAGTTTGGATTTTATCTGAGATTGTTTCTCATGTTAATCTCTAGTGTGTTGGCGTATAATTTTGTTGTTGCAGAACTCGGGCTGGGTATTCCAGAGCTGATCAATTCTATGCATCGTACCCGGCTGGTACTGAGCTTTTGACAGATACTGCCAAGGTATTTGCCATTGTCTAATTTGGAAAGTGCATATCTTATATACCTTTTTGTAATCTTAAGAATAATAGTATTGTTTACAATTTGTTATTAGTTATACAAAGCTGCTCTTGGAAACTGCTTTGAAGCTGAAGAGTGGGGTCCAATTGAGTTCTGCATCATGGCCAAACACTTTGAGCGTCAAGGGAAGGCGCCATATGCATATCATGCAGTAAGTTATATAAACTCATATCAGGCTCTATTTTGACTTTCTCTGCCCTTATGTTAGAATTATTTATATCCTACCTGGATCTTTTGTAATTCAAGAATAAGAACAGTTTTTCCTATTGATATTGATTCTTAAGGACATTGATTTGTGAATCCTAGTTTTGCTCCAATCCCATAACCATGTGATGCTTTTCATTTTTCATATAACTCCTCTGAGTTTTAACAAAATGCTAAAGGAATTATGATAAATTGCGTTAAATTTTGTGTAATGCTAGGTATTTTGTAAAGAATATTCTTTTGGTTAAATCCAGGATTATTGTTGGCTATTTGGCATTATAACACGATTGTTGAGGAACCATTGAATAGAGTCCTTCTTCCTCCTTTCTCTAAGTGGTACAGAGTAGAGTGACTTCCGAGGTACACTTCATGGCTTCCTCTAGAATAACATAGAGACGTATATGATAGGCTAACTCAAGAGAAGTTATGGAAGGATGAATTTTCAAACTTTGCTGTTGAATGTTCAAGAAAGATCATAGGTACTGTTATTAGAGAAAAAATACGAAGAAAAAATGCTTGAATATTTGCGTGGCTAGACTGATATAAGAGAAATACCTGTAAGCTCTGCAACTAGAAAATGAAATATGATCAGAGAAAAGGAAAATAACCCCTTGAGCATTGGAGAGGCTTGAGTCTCTCCCTCCAATTCCACTCACTAATTTCCTAACATTTTCCCAAGTCCCAACCCAATGACATATTGGTTTCCCACCAGAGAATCTCGCCAAATCCTCACCCTCCAATCTTTCTCTCTCTGCTTGCTTAGCACGAGTCAATTAATAGAGGATTCCTTACTCTCTTTCTCACTCTCCTCACTTGGTTTCTTTCTAAAATTTTTTTCCTAGTGTACACTTGGGTCACCCTTGGTGTCCTATGACAAGATCTTGATGATTTTACCTGGAATACAGTATAAGTGTTGGATGACACACCTAATTTTCTTGTATTTCTCAAATCGCCTTAAAAAAGTTTAATATTGTGGTATAAGCAGCATCAATTTCCAGGATTAGGATTTTTTGTTTCCTGTGATGTGGAATATTGTTTCTTTTTTTATTTAGCAGAAGATTAAAATCTTGTTATAATTAAAGTGGTAGGTAATAAATGGATTTTATCCAATGTTTTCAGAATTGGACCAGTCATTGAACTGGTAAAAGGTTCAAGTCTTTAATGTGGAGCTGGGGTTGCACCATGGTTGAAGCTGGTTTTCATATATACATATATTTTGTATAAATGTATAACGTGCAAGAAAAAAATTGAAACACCTTAGTTAATAAAATCATGGAAAAGGTATTAAGGTATATTTCTATCATCACTAAAGTAGTTTATCACATACAATAAGTATTTAAATTAAAGTATTATATTATTTTTGAACTAATATTAGTTCAACATTGAATAAGTAAAAAAAGAGAAGCAAAGCTGTTCATCTTAGCGGAAAAGAGTGAGACTTGAAACCAAATATTCAATTCAGCGGAAAAGTTGAAATTACTTTATTATTATCTTTTTTCAAAAAACCAGTTCAACCCTCAACCTGTCCGAGGCGGCCTCGCATGGTCGACTGGTTTGACATCGGTTTTCTGGCTCAAATACCGGCTCTTATAAAAGCTGATTTTTCTAGGTTATTTAGAGCTGCCAGAGGATCAGCCCTGGTTTTTTCCAGTCTGACTGTCCAGTCCGCTCTGGTGCTACAAATCACAGTTTTATCTTATTTTCAAATATGCTATCAAGCGAATGTAGGCTATTGATAACAAAAGCTAGGCAATGGATGAATGCTTTGATGTGCGGCCTGGTTATCTATAATAAATCACATTAACTGCAATAAGGATATTACTATAGGTCAAATGAAAGCATAATGTTAGAAGTAAGGGAGGAATGCTCATGATTAAAGTCTTTATTTAAAGAAAAATATTAGGTTCGGGCGAGGAGTAGTTTTTTTCTCTGTTCTAGTGTAATGTAACCAACCAATAGCAGCTGTTGCAGAAGCATTGCAAATATTTTTCTTATTTACATTTTGCTGAGGGCTAAACCAATTCATTGACTCAATTCAACCTACGGAGTGTACTTTTAGCCATAATTTCAATCATTCTTCTATGTTTGTTGAATTTCATTACATTGTATTCCATCTTGTTTTGGGTCTCTAAGGTGTTCATGGAAACTGTTTTAATGCTTAAGTTTTTCTTTCACATGTCAATGGTGTCTAGTGTAAGACAATATATCCATTGGCAAAAGGTTTTTTACCCCCTTTTTACATAGCATGTGACATGTGGACTTGAAAGTCAAGTGTGTTGCTTGGCTGTACTTTGGAACTAAATGTTGGATGTTACACCTCTATATTTTGTTTTAACTAGAATATGCTTGGCTTCTTACAGAAATACATGGCGCACCTCCTTTCACTTGGACAGCTTGATGGAAGTGGTTGATGGGAGTGCTCAACCATTAAACTATGATCACATATGACAAACTGGAAATTGTTTCAATATAAGATGTGTACAGCCAAATGAGAAAAACTTGATTACTTGTCTGAGTTTTGAGCTGCTTTGTATTCTAGAACCTTATTCAAAAACAAGGAAACATAGCATATGGAGCATTTTGTTTTTCTTGTAGGTTAAGGAGTGTGCAGCCTTTCGCCTTCTATACAAATACCCAGACAATATCAAGTGTTTTAAGAGTTCAGACTATGCTATGATACAGGCTACATTACTCATTATCTGAGTATTCGTCTTACAATAATCTGCAACATTTCTTACAATCATCTGCCACGAAGTAATGGAGCATTCTACAATGGGCCTCGGGTAGTTTTGGACCATGATGGTCCTTGATAAAAATCACATTTACAGTTGCAAAGTAAAAAATTTACACCTTGTTTGGAATAATAAAATGGAATGAAATTGAATTCAATTTTATTATAACTTGAATTCTTATGTTGGGAATAAATCAGCAAATTAAAAAATTGAATTCATTTACATTATTTGGAACGTATATAGAAATGAATAGAATTTTTTATCTTAATTATTTTACTTTTTATTAATATCACTCTTTGAGAAGAGAGAGAAAAATATTATTAGGATTGAGGGTATTCAGGACATATTACTTTCTAATATTAAATTCATTAGGTTAAAATTTATATATCAAACTTTATTATTTGATTTTGAATTAGGGAATTGAATTTAATTTCTTTAATGAATTTAATTCTATGGCTTTTCAAATAGTCTGTTAAGAAGTATAGAATTACTTTTTTCTCATATACATAACTAAATATTCAATGTTCTTTTGCCTAAATCCTTCATTGCCCCTCACTGCCACCTAGCCTTAGTGGCGGTTGCCGTAGCCACTTTTCCTTCCTGTTGTCGACCTCTAAAATAAGAGAGCTTTCATGACTAGGAATCTTAAAATGTACAGATCTAGCCAATTTCATGTGGGAATCATTGAAAACCAGCTAATAAAATTGTTTGTGTGAAAGGGGACACTATTGATAAATGAAAATAGCAGGAAGTGGTAATGTGACTTGACTGTTCATTCAAAGTGCATGGCATGAAATACGCAGGGGAAATGCCCACTCCCCTTCCTTTGTCATGGCCCATCCACAAGGATGACATCCCATGAAACTTCTTATATGTGGTTGTGGAGTTGTTGATGGAGAGCTTGCACTTGGAGAACAAGACTTGCGATGATGATGGTGTCAATAGGGAACATGGGTTTGGTGGTGGTGGTGGTGTTGGAAGAGGAGGCATAAAGGAGGGGCTTTGGCGAGGAAGTGATAGCCAGAGGCAGTGCTGCTAAGATGGGGCGGTGGTAGTGGTTGAGGGCAGTGGAAGAGTAGAAAGGGTTAGAGGGTAAAATGGGAAATACATGTTAAATATTATGATTTATTATTTTGTTGAGTTAATCATATAATTATTAAAGCATATATTCTGGTGGAGATGGGTTTAAAATCTTCACTTGAAGATATGACATGGTTGTAATAAGAAGATGATATCTGGCTGGAGTGCAGTCCACTTTAGGTAACTAATCTCGCAACTCGAAACTCGGAACTGGGAAAGTTGGACAAGGAAGAAGCGAACTTTGTTGAACTCAGAACTCGGAAATCAGAAGCTGCGGGCCCTCATTAGGTAACTAGACTGAAACTTGGAAACTTAGGAAAAGGAAGAAGTGAACTTTGTTTAACTCGGAACCTAGAACTTGGAAGTCGCCCATGCATCACTTCTTCCTTGTCCCGAGATTCAGAGTTCCGAGTTCCGAGATCAGTTACCTAAAGTGGACTCCATCCAAGCCAGATGTCATCTTCTTATTACAACCATGCCATATCTTTAGGTGAAAATTATAAACCCATCATCACCATAGCATGCACCAATTATTAACATATAATTAAGTTATTTTTATATTAAATAAAATTTTAATTGAAATTCATGTTAGCCATTGATTTGGATTTTTAAAGGCTAGGATTCAAGGACCATGATGGTCATTGAATAACAATCCCCATCTAAGACAAGTGATATGAGCTAATGTAATGTGTCACTTTATTTTGAATACCTCCACTCCAAGTCTTCATATTCAATTTAGGTGTTTTGAAATTGCTAGAGAAGTAGGGGTCCAAAGGAAAAATCATTACATTATCTTTTATCTCTCCCATCAATATAAACTTTTGAAGTGACTCCACATGTTAAAGTAAGAGTCAGGCCAAGTAGTTTATGATTTCTTAGCTTAAATGCAAGCTATGATGAGGGATCAATTAATTCTATTCGAACTAGTCCAGAATGATAAAACTTTAATGCCAAAATCTATGAGGACCATTGCAACCGCACAAGACTTCCTGAATTTCTGATGGCTCTTAAAGGGTGGTTTAAGCCTTTTAGAGCATCTCTGCCATATTAGAGTCCATTGGCTTCACTCTAAGATCCCATTGCCGTCATAAGTCAAAAGAAAGTAGATTAAGGTTGACTTGCTCAGAAGATGAGTTAGCTTTTGTAGAGTGGAGGATGAGGTGGTCCATCCATCTGTTGCATCGTTTCGTGATCTACCCCTAAAATTACAAAATTGACCTTTTGTAATGTCCTAATTTAACCGTAGCAAAAAATAACACTATTAGAGTTTATTGCTGAAAAAAAATAGACAACAACTTGCAGAAGGCAATAATTCTAAGTAGTAGGAAATGAATATTAGCTATGTTACAAGTTGTTATCTCATGTGATAAAAAATTGTGTGGTTCCAAAATTTGCCACTTGGTTGGTAAACTTTAAGGAACCACATTTAACCACCTAACTAAATAAATGAAATTAACTACAATCCACAAATTCCACCAGCCAAATTTTTTTTACTATCAACTCATCATAAGAATTTACATTAGACACAATACATCACCACTCTTCTTCCTCCCACCTTCTTTCTTCCATCCTCCATTTCTTTTTTATTCATCCAACCTTTCACCCTTATCATCTCTATAGGAAATTACACCTACTTAGGTTACTCTATTCCCCTTAAAACACAATCAACTCAAAGAACTCTTCCCTGACGAACTAAGACTCTTAGGTTCCAATAAGGGGGTGAGGAAGATACACATATCTTGAGTTGATTGAAGTTGGTTAAAGCTTCAAGAACATCAAGATAGAGGGCCGCTAATTATACGAGTGAGGTTGGAAATTCTAAGACTCAAATTGTTTGTGTATATGTCTTGTTGAATATGTATTTTTGCCAAGATGATGTTGCCTTCTTGATAGAATTATTGGAATAGTGATTCGAGTTGTTTCACTTTGGTTTCTACATGCTTAATGTAGTTGGAATCTAGTCTTGATGATTGGTCGTTGTTATGTAATATAGAAGAAGCTAGGTACCGAGTTAAGTTGGGGAACCTTGGCAATTTGTACTTTGGCTACCATAATTGATGCTAGGAAGTCTAGAATGGGTTGAAATTAATTTCATATAAAAGCTAACTTAGAGATGAGTTTACCCATATAAGTTATAAGCTCATGCGAACTGGGTAGAGGTAGTCATGAACTTTGGAAGTTGCCACGGTTTCATAATATGCACCTCCAAAGCAGCTTAGTTTTGACACTTAATATTTGAAGTTATATGAGTCATCTTTGAGTGAAATGTTGTTAAGAAGTTAAAACATAGGAGAACATCCCTACAAAGTCTCGTGGTTGAGTTCCCCTAGTAGAGGCTTTAATGATTTTGTGAAGTACCTACTCTCATAATACCACCTAAACCAAGTAAGTAATTGTAGGATGTATAACTCGAATTCAACTTAGAATTTTAAGTAGGGTCATCTCATAAACCTAGAAATCGGACCTTGAATGGGGAAGATAGAATTGAACAAATTCAGCAAGTGATAGCATAACCCGTAACTCGGATACGAGGGGAGGAGGTTGCAACCTAGAGTTCGGGGACCAAGGTGGAGGAAGTGAATTCTCTCTTCGTCGAGGGATAGGTTAAGCCGAGAACTCGAAGACTTAGCAGGGGAGTATTGAGGTCGAAACTAAGGGATCTAGAAGGGGAGTGTTTAGGTCAGAACCCAGAGGTCTAAGAGAGAGGCATTGAAGTCGGAACTCAAAGGTCCAAGAGAAAGGTGTTGAAGTCAAACCTAGAGACTTAAGACGAAGGTATTGCAAATGGAACCTGGAACCTAAAGGCCCAAAACCTAGAGTTAGAACTCGAAACTTGGATACTTGCAATCTTGATCCTAGGGAGAGTGTACTATTAAACTCAAAACCTGAAAACTTGGAACACAGAATTGGAACTCGGATCTCGGGTAAGTAACATGTTGAACACAAAACTCGGGGGCTTCGCAACAATTCAGACAAGCCTGGTTAAGATCTAAGTGTCGAATTAATTGATACATCCCTAATGAACTATCATGGATAAAGTTTACATTCTTTTATTTTATATGTAAAACTTGAAGTATATATGCATATTAATGTAATTATGTCTCCTTAATCATGAATTACATGCATGAAGGTGCATTCACACATGCTTATTTATTTGATTAAGAGAGAACTATACGGTGTTGTGCTTGAGTTAGAGAGAGTGAATTTGGCTCCCTTGTATTAAGTCAGGGAGAGTGAACCTAATTAGGGATAGATCCACATGAGGGTCAGAGAGAGTGAATCTGGCAATCACGTACAGGAATGGGCTCAATCCCATAACACGAACTATTATCTAGAGTATATGAATGCCACTTAAGTCAAGGGGTTTCCAAGCCAAGCATGAGAGTTAATTCAAGATGCATAGAAATGTAGAAAGCCTAGAGTATCACATATTCCGTTCATGTCACATACCATACTCCTTGATACATGAACTATTTCTCTTAGCATAATATTGATATTGATTAGAATATTTGCCATTATGCATTGCATATATAAAAATGAATTTGATTCGGTATCATATTATTAATTAGGAATAAGTCCTAACTTGGTAAGAACATGCTTGTATTACATGTTGAAGAGCTGGGGTTGATTGCGATGACATCATAGGTAGTAGAAGGATTTCCTACTGAGAATTTAAATTCTCGTGTTTTTTTTCTTCCGTTTCATCCTTAGACACCACCAATGGCCTTCATCACGATCTTCCTTGAGACTCCCGA
This sequence comes from Pterocarpus santalinus, assembly GCA_031439595.1. Classification (NCBI taxonomy): domain Eukaryota; kingdom Viridiplantae; phylum Streptophyta; class Magnoliopsida; order Fabales; family Fabaceae; genus Pterocarpus; species Pterocarpus santalinus. Next base: position 24,655,629 of record CM062523.1, read on the forward strand.
CTGGACTTGGCATCATGATCTAGCCTTAGACTCAATGTACTTGCCCGACCACGCAACCATTAGAATGTATATCTTTCTCAATCACCTATTTGCTATCCTTGTACTTAACCCTTAGTTTGACCCAGAGTTCCCTTTTAATGTTGTTCCTTTACATGTAGCTCATCCCTCTTACCCTTCACCTTTACTCCCACCTTCATCCTCCAGTGACATAGACCCCTCAGAGGATAATTCTTCCATATTATCTTTGGGAGGAGAACAAGTAGTTTCGAAACTCGCCTCAAAGGGCCTTGCACCTATGGAGAACAACTTTCATACCCAGTGTAGTCAGTATAGTTGCCTAGGAGAACTTTTGCTAGTAGACCCAAGCTCCTCTATGTAACACCTTACCAATTTAATGTTATGCTTAAGTCATAGTATAAAATTTAGTAGTTGTGTTACTGTGTTAGTATTTTGTTTATTTTTACTTTGGCGAAATATACCTTAGGGCATAGAGAGTATAATAAGAGAAGACGCGGCGCTTTGTATCTAATAAACGTGATTGACATCGCAGAATATTAGAAATGAATAAATAATATAACAGAAAAGATGAGGTTAAGTAGTATATCATCCGCTATATACATATCGGAAGCTAAAGCTTCAGTTTATGTACAAGTGCAAAAGTTGGATACATATGCTGGGCCGATATACACCAAAAAGACATATGGCCTATGTTAGTGACATACAATTCTACAAGGTCCTCAAAGGATATTTCAAACTAGTGGATCTAACTAACTACATACATATGACTAAGCCAATGGCCCAATACTACACACTGCCAAAAGAGGACCATACTGTACAATGTAGCCTGCTAGTCATAGTCTAGTCCGTCAAGTAGCCATTGACGATATCAGGCTTGGCTGGAGCATAATCTGTGTTAGGTCCAGAGAAGGAGGAGGGTGAATCAATCACCTTGGAAGGGTCGCTCTCAAGGCTGAGTGGGATGTCTGGGACCACATGTGGAGGTGAAGCTAGGGGAGGGCTGCCTAGGCTGCGGATACTGCAGGTGGTAGGGGAGGTGTAGGGTGTGTCACATGCAGAGGGATGGCAAAATATGGAGCAGCAGGGTCAAACGCGGGGTGAAACAGAGAGATCAGGAAGTCTCTATGACTAAAATGGTAAAGACAGAAATGACAAGAGCCAACTATGTACAGCAAATCAAATATAGGGTCATAGTGTAGCTACATATTAGGGATCTCAAAGAAAAGTATGGCCGTCACCTCCATTGCCAAAGTCTAAGAATGATGCGGAAACATGAAACAAAGTGAGAATTTGAAGAAATTCTCAGTAGGATTCGAGTTCTATGTTAAACTGATGTCGCATTCATTCTCAGTTGCCTCGGTTTTTATTTAATCATAAAAAAATTAGTAACAAAGTAAACTGCCCTCATTTATTAAGTTTAAGAAATACCTGGTTCGAAGCAAGGTCCAATTTTTACTTAAGACAGGAAAAAGAGAACATAATAAACTATTTTATGACAATATATAGTATAAAGAGCGGAATAAATAAATAAGAAGCAGTAAATGAACATAATGTTCAATTTTATAAACAGCTAACATAACTATGTAGTGCAATCATGCAGGTACTCATGAGTTCTCTTATTCTCACTCATTCTTAAACTTGGTATCATAAACTTTTTCCATTACTTGGTCCCTTGGGAGTTCTTAGCCATTCAACTCCTGGATAATAGTTTGCTTCTCAGAATCGAGCTCGTTCCTATATAAGAATGTTAGGTTTACTTTCCCTGACCTTTCCACCGATCTATACCCCTTAACTTTAAACCGGGCTGGCCCAAGTATTATGGAATTGTTGTCATAACTCTTGTAAATCTCATGCAAATATGCACATGTATCAAAGTATATTTCATAACTTATGGATAAGCTTTGCTGAAATTTTTGGCAGCATGATGGATTGTGTCCACTTCTCCATGAATAGTGCCAGCACTCAGACAATCAATTATTCAGAAAAATCACAACATTTCATTCACATATCACTATCAATCTCATAGAAATAATAGTTACACTTGAATTTTAGTTGCTACCTATGTACCTTCACTCTACCCGATTTTCATAAAATAGGCCAAAATTTCTATTTAATTCATTTGGACCTAAACTTTGGATATGTTGGAGTGTTATGTGTGTACTTTCTAACCTCCCTGGTCCATCTAATTTTGATAAGTGTAACTCAAGTTATTAAGGTTCTATCTCAGCCTGCCCTATAGCTGGCTAGAATTATACACTCACAATTAAAAATTCACTAAAAATCGAAAACTAGTTGAAATTATATGAAAATTATATCATATTAAAGTTAACAGAATAAGCTTTTATTTTCAAGAAGTTTCATCTCATTTTCTTGAGTAGAGCTCTCTGTAATTTGACCCTTCTAAACTTCCCTATTTTAGCCTAGTTTGGACTTAGGGCTACTTCATTGAATTACTGGGAGTATTTGGGATCAAATCTAACTCTAAAATTATTATGGTTGTTCCTCTATATGTAAGCTTTAGAACAAAGTTTGTTACACTCAATTCAAAGTTGTGTAGGGCAATTTTTCCCTAAACAACCTCTTTTGCTCAGAATTAAACTCAAAAACCTAGGTCAAACTTCCAAAATTCATATCTCCCTCAATACTAGCTCTATGGCCTTATATTTTATATATTTAGAAAGCCCTAAATGTTTACTTTCATCAAAAAATAGTTTCATTCAATTTTAGGGCTGGCTGATGGTCTGTACAACTCAGAAGTATGGACAACATAGGGTTTCCTAAGTTTCTTGATTTCTATTTTTGGGAATTTTAATGATTTTCTTTCAAACTTTGAATTAAGCCCATCAAAACCCTATTAAATCCATCCTAAATCACCTCAGATACAATATCACAGTAGTTTAAAGAACAAATAAAGAGATGATATAATATACTAACTCAAGAAGGCACTGCAAACTAAAGAATCCTACCTCTAGCAAGTGAGATTCTTGATCAAGATTGGTGTTTGTGGGTAAAGAAATGGATGAGAGCTTGAGAAGAAGTGAAATGAAGCAAAGGAAAAAAAAGAAATGAATGAGGAGAGGCAAGAGAAAGAGAAAGCCGTAGTAGCTTAAGGAGAAAGTAAGAGAGAAAAAAAATCTTGGGTAATTAATGGCGGTTGAATACTCTCATTGGTTGTTGCTTTTGTGGCTTACTTGTGAGCCACAAGGATCAATCTTGGCCCTTGGATGGCGCCACTTAGGAGGTGTAGGTGGATGGGTTGTGAGCCCTTGGATCTAGGGTTTCCAATGCATAATTCTATCGATTCAGTTTCGGCAGTTTAAAATACCGAATCTTTACTAATTTCTTTTGAATCGGAAAAATGGTTTCGGAAAAATTCTATGAGGTCTCCTATGTTTCTAATCTAATTCCCTCACATCTAATCTCTCTAAATGATACTTAATTGACCTGAAAGAGATACTTCATTGAATTCTAATTAACCTCAATTATTCGATCAAAACTGAACAACTTGGTTAAAAATGATAAGATTTTTTGGATGTTACATTACTACCCTCCTAAAAAAAATTTTTGTCTTCAAAATTTAGTACCTGAGAATAGTTCAGGATACTCTTTCTTCATGTTTGATTCTAGTTCCCAAGTGCAGTCCTCAGCATCTTTGTTTCCCTATGCTACCTTCATTAACCACACAATTTTGTTTTGAAGTTGTCTACTGCTTCTAGCTACAATCCGAGCTAGTGATACGCAGAAGGTCAGGTCCTCTTCTAATTATATTGACTCAGGTTCTAAGAAGTGTGTGGGGTCAAGTTGATATCTTCTCAGTTGAGAGATGTGAAAAGCATCGTGAAGGTGTGACAGATGTGGAGGTAAAGCGACTCGATATGCAATGGGTCTGGTTCGCTTCAAGATTTGGAAGGGACTGATAAAGCGAGGGCTTAGCTTTTTGACCTTAATGGCTTTACTTATCCTCATTGTTGGCATAACCTTCAAAAATATGTGGTCTCCTTCTTGAAATTCTAGAGGTTTTCTCCTGGTATCCACGTAACTCCTCTAACAGCTTTGGGCAGTGAGCATCTTACTTCAAATTTTCTTGATCTGCTCAGTAGTTTGTCCAACTAAATCAGGCCCCAGTAGACTTGATTCTCCTTATACATGCCAACATAGCGGAGATTGGCGCTTCTGTTCGTACAATGCTCCGTAAGGAGCCATGCCGATGCTAGCGTGATAGCTGTTGTTATATGCAAATTTGGCTAGTGGTAAGTACCGTTTCCAATTCCCATGTTGCTCCATTATGTATGCTCACAGCATTTCTTCTAAAGTTTGAATTGTCCTTTCCATCTGACCATCCGTTTGTGGGTGATATGCAGTGCTTAGACACAACTTAGTACCAAATGCCTTTTGTAAGGCTCCCAAAATCGCGAAGTGAATCTTGGGTCTCATCAGAGATGATGGTTGAAGGGATTCCATGTAGTCTTATAATCTCTTGAAATATAGTTGCACTAATTTTTCCAAGGGACAATTTGCTTGAATTGGTAGAAAGTGGGCAGATTTGGTTAATCTATCCACTATGACCTATATGTCATCATATCTTGCTGGCGCTCTTGGTAAACCCATTACAAAATCCATGGAGATACTCTCCCACTTTCATTTAGGGATTTCCAGAGGTTGTAGCATCCCGGAGGGTTATTGATGTTCTGCTTTCACCTTCTGATAGACCAATCACTTACTTATGAAGCTTACCACGTCTGACTTCATGCCTGGCCACCAATACATTTTCTTAAGGTCTTGGTACATTTTAGTATTTCCAGGATGTATGGTAAATTCACCTTTATGTGCTTCCTCCAAGATTCTTCTCCAGAGATCATTTCCCTTGAGTATACACACTTTGGCTTGATGCCGCCATATGCCTTCTTTATCCTGAGCAAAACCCGTTAATTTCCCTGATTGCACGAGATTGATTGTATGTTGAAAACTGGTATCCTGCTGTTTTGCCTGCCGAATCTGTTCCTTAAAGCTATTGGTTATCTTGATTTGGTGTAACTAAATGGTCTTAGGAGTTATAGAGATTCCCAAATTAAGATCTCGGAAGCTCTCATTGAGCTCTATGTCTTTAATCATCATCCAAGCTATAGTAAGAGATTTCCAGCTTAAAGCATTTGTCACAATATTTGCCTTGCCCGGGTGGTATTTTAATTCAAATTCGTAGTCCTTGAGAAGTTCCATTTGCCTCCGTTGCCTCATATTTAATTCCTTCTGATCAAAGAGGTACTTCAAACTCTTATGATCAGAAAAGATTTCGAGCCTTATCCCATAAAGGTGATGTCTCCATATCTTCAAGGTAAATACTACTGCTGCTAATTCGAGATCATGTGTGGGATAATTCCTTTCATGTGGCTTTAATTGTCTGGAGGCACACGCAACCACATTTCGAGTTTTTATCAACACACATCCTAATCCTTGTCTAGAAGCATCACAATAGACCTCAAATGGTCCATGAGGCTTTGGCAAGGCTAACACTGACGTCGTGGTTAACCTTCTTTTCAAATCATGAAAACTCTGCTCGCACTTCGGTGTCCATTCAAATGGAACACTCTTCTTGGTTAACTTCATCAATGGCAGAGCTATGTGAGAGAAATCCTTGATGAACTGTCTATAATATCTAGCTAAACCTAAAAACTCCTAACTTTAGTGACTGTGGTCGGTCTTTCCTAGTTTAATACCGCTTCCACTTTGCTGGGGTCTATAGAGACTTCCCCTTGGGATACTATATGCCCAAGGAACTTCACCTCCGCCATCCAGAACTCACACTTAGACAACTTAGCATAGAACTTTCTTTATCTTAAAATTTGTAATACCAGTGTTAAATGCTTAGCATGTTATTGCTCGGTCTTTGAGTAGACGAGTATATTATCAACAAAAACCACTACGAATTTATCTAAGTATGGTTGGAATATCCGATTCATGTAATCCATGAATATTGCCGATGCATTTGTCAATCCAAAAGACATCAAGGTATACTCATAGTGCCGGTAACGAGTTCAAAAGGCTGTCTTAGGGATATCTTTTTCCCGAACTCAAATTTGATGATATCCAAAATGCAAGTCAATCTTGGAAAATATAGTTGCTCCTTGTGGTTAATCCATGAGGTCATCGATACTTAGCAGTGGATATTTATTCTTAATTGTCATTTTATTCAGCTATCTATAATCCACGCATAGATGCATGCCCCAATCTTTCTTTTTGACCAATAGAACTGGAGCTCCCCATGATGACGTACTTGGCCATATGAATCCATTTTCCAAAAGTTCTTCAATCTGCTTCTTTAGTTCTGTCAGTTTCAGAGGCGACATCCGATACGAAGCTATAGATATTGGTCCCGTCCCTGGCACTAATTCAATGGTGAACTCAATTTCCCTTTCAGGAGGAAATTCAGGAATATCTTCGGGGAAAATATCGAGATATTCCTTAACAAGTGGGATTTCTTCCAATTTCTGTTCAACCTCCATCACATTAGTTGACAAAAGAATGTATCCTTGACTCTCTGACCAACAACAGTTTAGTGCTAAAGAGTTTAGATAGAGGTTTGTTGAGGCTTGGCATTGAGAGGGTGAGATAGAGGAGAATACCACCATCTTATCGGAATAATTGAGCAAGACTCAATTGGCAGAAAGCCATTCCATGCCCAAAATTATATCAAGTCCAGATAGAGGGAGACAAATTAGATTGGCAACACATGTCCTACCCTCAATCTGAAGAGAAACATTAATGCAAATTTGACTAGTTTTGACAGGTTCATTAGTGCGGGTAGAAAGTAATAGATCATAAGGTAATTCGGAAATTGGTAATTGCAAAATAGCTACATAGCTGTGAGAAATAAACAAATACAAGGCACCCGAATCATAGAGTACAGTCAAAGTTTCACTGTCCACTTCATAGGTACTTGAATTAGTCCTTCAAATTTGTCGGCTTCTTCTACATCGATCATGAAGACCTGTCCTTGACGTTGTGGTCTAAAAGTTTGTGGCGGATTTGTGGTTGGACACTTATAAATTTTGTGGCCTGGCTTGCCACACTCAAAGCAAACATTCTGGCCTGCCAAACACGGCCGATTACCATGGTTCTTGCCGCATTTTGTGCAAGTCTGATTCGGAAAAGGTTTTTGGGGCTGCTTGCCTTTGTTGCCTACCAGTTGAAACATTCTTTGCTGTTGAAAGTTGGGCTTGAATCTTGGGTCCTGTGGTGCCAACCCCTTCTTGAAGTTGCCACTAGATGCCTTGGCTGCAGCTAGTTTCAGGTTACAATCTTCTACAAGTCAGCATTTATTCACTAATATGGGGAAGTCTCTAATCTCCATTGGCCTTACTGCTGCAAGAATATCTTCTCATAATCCTCCCTCAAATTTGACGCACTTCCAGGCTTCATCGGGGCTCCTCTAGTAAATTGTAGAAAACTTACACAGTTCTTCAAATCTGGCAATTTAATCGAATACCGTCCTGTTTCCTGACAGAGCTACATAAGCTCTAGTTTCTTGGTGTTTCGAACTGAGGCAGGAAAGTACTTTTGATAGAAAACATCTTTGAATACCATCCAGGTGACTTCTGTCTAATATTCTTCAAATAGTCTTTGCACGCCAGTCTACCAAAACTCTGTGTCTGCTTTGACCATATAGGTGGTGAAAGCCACCTTCTAATGATCTAAGCAATCCAGGACAAAAAAATCTTCTCCATAGCCTTAATCCATTTATCAGCCTTATCGGGGTTATATGCTCCTCAGAAGTTAGACGGATTTGATTTTCTGAACTCAGCAAATTTAAGATAGTCCAAGTCTGCTTCTGGACCATGTGGATTTCCTCTATGGTCAGCCTCAGGTCACCTACCCAATTGGTCCATCATTTGATGAGCTGTCGCAGCTTGTTCCCGCATCACATGAGCTATCTCTTGCACTATGTCCATAAAGTTAGCTGGGTCCTTCTGAACAGGTTCTGCGCGTGGCCTACCTTGCCTTTCAGAAACCATTAAGTTCTGAACACACAAAACAAAAGCTATTGAGTTGATTAGGCTCAATACTAAGTCTAATGTACTAGTAAATAACAACTCACAAAGTCAGACATTTCATACACATGCATCCCTGCGTCTCAGCCATACAGACAAGACTTAGTGCATGACTTCATCTAAAAATATAGGATGTGCAAGAAGCATAGTCAGTCCAATCCTCAGGCCTTAGTTAGGAAGAAGAGTTTTGATACCAAAAATGTAACACCCTACCAATCTAATGTTATGCTTAAGTCATAGCATGAAATTTAGTAGTTGCGTTACCGTGTTAGTATTCCGTTTATTTTTACTTTGGCGAAATAGACCTTGGGGCACAGAGAGTATAATAACAAAAGACACGGCGCTTTGTATATAATAAATGTGATCGGTATCATAAAACATTAGAAATGAATAAATAATAAAATAGAAAAGATGAGGTTAAGCAGTATAACATCCGCTATATACATATCGGAAGCTAAAGCTTCGATTTATGTACAAGTGCAAAAGTTGGATACATATGCTGGGCCGGTATACACCAGAAAGACGTATGGCCCGTGTCAGTAACATATAATCCTACAGGGTCCTCAAAGGATATTTCAAGCTAGTGGATCTAACTAACTACATACATATGACTAAGCCTATGGTCCAATGCTGCACACCGCCAAAAGAGGAACATACTGTACAATGTAGCCTGCTGATCGGAGTCTAGTCCGTCAGGTAGCCATTGGCTATATCAGGTCTGGTCGGAGCATAATTTGCATCAGGTCCAAAGGAGGAGGAAGGTGAATCAATCGCCTCGGAGGGGTCACTCTCAAGGCTAAGTGGGATGTTTGGGGCCACATGTGGAGGTGAAGCTAGTGGAGGGGCTGCTTAGGTTGCAGGCGCTGCTGGTGTGTGGGTGGTGAAGGAGGTAAGGTGTAACACCCTAATAAATCCATACTACGCTTAAGTCGTATTACGGCGTTTTATTAGTTGTTACTTATGCTCGTGGAAAACTAAATTTCACTTGAAATTAAGTTACGCGGAAAATATGGTAAATTTTTTTTTTTGAAATACGTCCTCACTTTGGAAAGCAAAGCCTTGAGCGAGAAGGTAGATAGAGAAAGAGCGTGTCATATAAGGTACATACCCAAATATCATAAAACATGAGAAAGGTAAATAAATAGCAATTTACAAATACATTGCATTACATAACTAATCATTACATCCATATGGGTTCATAATATTTACATACATACATATATATAATAGCATTACGTTGAAGGAAGCTCATGGTCATGCCATAATCCAGATACTAGGTACTAAATACAAACTTTAATGACAAAGCTCATCTCAAAAAGGAATATGCGAAGATGTAGAGTGACGATCGCTATAAGCCCCAAAATAGCTTTGTCTGGCATCCTACGTCATACGTTCCCTCGCAGTGTGGGGGATCCATGCTCCACTCCACCGGATGCGCCATCGGATTCTAGTGACGAAGCGGAAAAGTGACTAGAGTGAGAAATAAGATTTCTTAGTAGGACTTGAACCCGACACGGAGGTGTCATCGTCATCGTCCCAGCCACTTCGGTTTTATAATGAAAATAGTGAGCATGCATGAGGTCCAATTCTTAGATTTTCGAAGACATAGCTATCCGAAGTGGATTCAATTTTAAGTACATATTCTCGTTATAATAACAACATCATGGTATACATAAAAGCTTATATGACAATTCATAACATGCATGAACATGTTGAGAGTTTCATTCTTTACTTGGGTCGGATTGAAGTCCTTTTCTTTTCTTAACTTGACTTTCTTTTAAATCCTTTTCTTTTCTTAATTTGACTTATCTTAAGTCCTTTTCTTTTCTTAACTTGACTTATCTTAAGTCCTTTTCTTTTCACCCACTAAACATAAGTGGTAATGAGCTCATACCGTGGCCATCGCCACCATAAATTTTCGGTACTTACACTAGCTGGGTCATGCCATGCCTCATGTGAGTCGTGGGTGAGGGGAGCTTGTTTTGGATCACCTTCCTTTTTGAAGGATCATACCCTTAGTTTACTTTCTCTTCTTATTAAGGCTTATGATGCAAAATTATTCTAATTCTTTTCCACATTTGGGCGTTACGTATCACCGTTCCCAAATGTGATTCATTTAATGTATATCATTAACCATCATATCATCAACATATCATATTCATATCATCATGATTTATTATCATATTGCCATCATATCATTATCATCCTTATTATCATCATATCACTATCATAATCATCATCATCATACTACTATAGTAATCATCACCATCATATCATATCATCATCATATCATTGTCATCATATTGATACATAGAAGCATACATATCACACAAAGTCTTACAAGCTTAGCTTGGTAAATTTGGTGCAAGCTTTTAATTGAGATTGCCTCTTGTGTAAACTCTTTTATTAGGCATAGGGCCAATTTCACCTATTATCCTTTTTAAAACTTTTAAGTTGAATTATGAAGATTTTCCCAATACTTACTGTAAAGGTCTTAATGTCTTAAAACTTATTTCTCATTAACCTTTAAATTTCACCATAACCAGTTTTTACCTTTATAGTGAGGCAGTAACTTCAAAAATTCACCATAATTTCACCTCTTATTCTTTTGCTTCGAATTTTGGTATGATTATACATCTCTGATCTATTTTTAAACAAAATAAACCCCACTCAAAAATCCATTTTGTAACTTGAGATATGCACATTTAATTCTAACTATTCAGACTTGAAAGTTCATCTTCGGTCAGTGACTTTTAAACATTACTGCGACCATGAGGCTTTGGAAACAAGTCCTAAAACCACCTAGCTATGGAGAGCTTAGGAGTTCAAGGGCTTGAAAAACACATAAAAGACAAAGGTTAGAGTCACTACCACAAGGATTCTCTTGAAAGCTTGAAGGATGAAAGTGGTTGGAGATGGCCTCTTTCCTCTTGAGCTAGCAAATAAGGCTAAATGAGTATTTGTTTTGCTCTACCAAAGACCAAAGAATGTGATCCTTGGTAAGTTAGTGAGGGTGGTGATAGAAGATGAGGGTGATGGTGGTGGAAAACTGACAAGAGCAAGAAGAGAAATAGGAAGAATAAGGAGAGGTTGAGAGGAAAAAGAGTGGCTACTTGGTGTCTTTAAGAAAGAATGGAAATCACAAATGAGAGAGCGAGGGAAGGGGCTATTTTGCGCAAGAAATGGGGGAGAGGGGGCTGATTGCTTTGCTTCTCTAATAAGCAAGAGGGAGTAGGTGGGTTTAACTTTGTTTTCAAGCAAGATAGTTAGGGACCTTGGGGTAAAAGGGTGAGTTGTGTTTTCTTTGAGTCTTGGCACTTGGGTAAAGACCATTTTGTGTTTTCTCAAATGGTTAAGAGCATGACCACTCTTGGGATTGGCTTGGGTGGATATGATCATTCCAAGTGTCACAATCTTGATGGAGAAGAGTACATCTCTTGGCTTGACTCAAGGAATACTACTAACATAGACTCTTGATCTAATGGTGCATGATGAGAAGGCAAATGGATGGTTGGATTTTGCTCTTGTCCTTGGCCAAGATTTGGTGCATCAATTAGGAGAAATTTTTTTAAATCTTCAAATCTATCAAAATTATCGAAGTTGTTAATTCAATTTGATTAGTTAAATTGCTCTTTAACCAATTTTTGTTAATTACACTTTTAAGAAATTTTTCCTCTAAAAGAATTGCTCTTATGAATTACGTAATTAGGGTGTAAGAATTAATCTATCTCAATTGATTAAGGTAGAACAATTGTCTTGTACTTAATTAATAGGATTGGATTATCTTAATTATATTTCTAAGTTACGAATTAATGAGATTCGAATAACTAGGTTTTAATTAAAACATTTAGTACGTTATGATTCAATTATTGACTTAACTCAATTTACTAAGCTTTTGTTCATCGAGATTAGCCGATTAGGCCTCAGTTAATCGTTAACCTCTCTAATTAGTCAGGATCACTGAGTTAATTAGCTTAGACAAAAATTGAGGATGTTACAATCTCCCCTCCTTAAAAAGAATTTTGCCCACAAAATCCGTTTCCTGTAAATAGGTCGGGGGCAGGCATGCCCTACATGCAGCTCTTTGCAAAATGCCCAGGCTGTCCACATTTGAAGCAGACATTTTGTTCGGCGTAGCAAATCCCTTTGTGTTGTCTCTCACACTTTGGGCAAGTGGAATTCATTGCAGGCTTTGGGTGCTGGTCGGCGAGTCTTGGAGGGTTGGCGGAGGGCTCTTGTGGCTGGTTGCCCTTGGATCCTTCACCGTAGTAGGGCTTCTTTTGCAGGGGCTCCTTCAGGTGTTGCTCTTGAGACGCCTATCTCCTCTTATGGGCCTCTGATCTCTGGATCGTCAATTTCCGATTATATTCTTCTACTACACGGCTCTTATTAACAGCTGCCACGTAGTTCCTTATCTCCAATGGGGCCACTAATGCTAAAATGTCGGCCCGTAATCCTCCCTCATACTTCGTGCATTTCCGATGCTCATCCGGGTTCCGCTGATATAGTGTGGAAAACTTACACAGCTCCTCAAACTTCGCTGTATATTCGGCAATGCTCATACCTCCTTAGTAGAGCCTCAGGAACTCCATCTTCTTCATATTCCTTACAGAGATCGGGAAGTACTTTTCATAAAAAGTCACCTTGAAAGCATCCTATGTGATCTCCCTTTGATCACTTTCCATCAAGCTTTTCGCTCCTTTCCATCAGAACTTGGCATCCGTTTTCAACATGTAAGTGGCAAAGGCCACCTTTGGGTCTCTGAGCAAGCTAACACGGAGTAGATTTTCTCAATCTCTTTGATCCACTCGTCGGCTTCGTCAAGGTTGAAAACCCCCTTGAAACTGGGCGGGTTCGCCTTACGAAACTCCGAGAACTTCTGATACTCGGCATCAACTCCATTTCCACCAAGAGACTCTTCGGATCTTTGGTTCGGCTGGTCCATCATATGCTTAGCAACTGCAGCTTGAGCTTGCATTGTGTTTGCCATCTGCTGGAAGGTTTTCATGAACTCGGCGAGGCTCGTGTTGTGTTGTTCTTGTTGGAGGTACGTCTGCGAGTTGCCATTAGTTCCTGAACACACTATACAAAGATATCGAGTCGATCAGGCCCAATATTAAGCATAAGCATGGCAGCAACTAAAGGCAATCTCATATGATGGTCATGTATTTTAAGTCCTACATCCCATCATACAGATGGGATCCACAGCACGACTTGACATAGCACATGTAGAGTTATGCTTGGAAGCATAGTTAGTCCAACCTCAGGCTTTAACAGGATGAACTGCTCTAATATCATAATATAACACCCTAATAAACCCATACTACGCTTAAGTCGTATTATGACATTTTATTAGTTGTTACTTATGCTCCTGGAAAACTAAACTTCACTTGAAATTAAATTACATAGAAAATATGGTAAATTTTTTTTTTTTGAAATACGTCGTCTCTTTGGAAAGCAAAGCCTTGAGCGAGAAGGTAGATAGAGAAAGAGCGTGTCGTATAAGGTACATACCCAAATATCATAAAACATGAGAAAGGTAAATAAATAGTAATTTACAAATACATTATATTACATAACTAATCATTACATCCATATAGGTTCATAATATTTATATACATACATATATATAACAGCATTACATTGAAGAAAGCTCATGGTCGTGCCATGATCCAAATACTAGGTACTAAATACAAACTTCAATGACAAAGCTCATCTCAAAAAGGAATATGCAAAGATGCAGAGTGATGGTCGCTAAAGTCCCAAAATAGCTTCATTTGGCATCCCACGTCATATGTCCGCTCACAGTGTGGGGGATCCATGCTCCACTCCATTGGATGTGCCATCAGATTCTGGTGACAATGCGAAAAAGTAACTAGAATGAGAAATAAGATTTCTCAGTAGGACTCGAACCCGACACGGAGTTGTCATCGTCATCATCCCAACCACTTCGGTTTTATAATGAAAACAGTGAGCATGCATAAGCTCCAATTCTTAGATTTTCGAAGACATAGCTATCCGAAGTGGATTCAATTTTAAGTACATATTCTCATTATAATACAACATCATGGTATACATAAAAGTTTATATGACAATTCATAACATGCATGAACATGTTGAGAGTTTCATTCTTTACTTGGGTCGGACCAAAGTCCCTTTCTTTTCTTAACTTGACTTTCTCTAAAATCCTTTTCTTTTCTTAACTTGACTTATCTCAATTCCTTTTCTTTTCTTAACTTGACTTATCTTAAGTATTTTTCTTTTCACCCACTAAACATAAGTGGTAATGAGCTTATACCATGGCCGTCGCCATCATAAATTTTCGGTACTTACACGAGCTGGGTCATGCTATACCTCATGTAAGCCCTATCCCCTATACTCACACTAGCTGGGTCATGCCATGCCTCATGTGAGTCGTGGGTGAGGGGAGCTTGCTTTGGGCCACCTTCCCTTTTAAAGGATCATACCCTTAGTTTACTTTCTCTTCTTATTAAGGCTTATGATGCAAAATTATTCTGATTCTTTTCCATATTTGGGCGTTACGTATCGCCATCCCCAAATATGATTCATTTAATGTATATCATTAAGCATCATATCATCAACATATCATATTCATATCATCATGATTTATTATCATATCGTCATCATATCTTTATCATCCTTATCATCATCATATCACTATCATAATCATCATCATACTACTATCATAATCATCATCATCATCATCATCATCATCACATCATATCATCATCATATCATTGTCATCATATTGATACATAGAGGCATATGTATCACACAAAGTCTTATGAGCTTAACTTGGTAAATTTGGTGTAAGCTTTTAATTGATATTGCCTCTTGTATAAACTCTTTTATTAGGCATAGGGCCAATTTCATCTATTATCCTTTTTGAAACTTTTAAGTTGAATTATGAAGGTTTTCCCAATACTTAGTGTAAAGGTCTTAATGTCTTAAAGCTTATTTCTATTAACCTTTAAATTTCACCATAACCAGTTTTTACCTTTACAGTGGGGCAGTAACTTTAAAAATTCACCATAATTTAATTTTGGTATGATTATACCTCTCTGAGTCTATTTTTAAACAAAACAAACTCCACTCAAAAATTCATTTTGTAACTTGAGATATGCACATTTTATTCTAACTATTCAGACTTGAAAATTCATCTCAGGTTAGTGATTTTTAAACATTATTGCGAGCTCCTCACAAAGAATTTGCCTAAACTGTTTTATGGGGATGTTCCTCTATGTCTTATCTTTCTAACAAACTTGGTCCCACTCAAAAATGTTCTGTATAACTTGAGTTATTAAGATTTTATTACATACTGCCCGAACAGAAATATATCCGGGGGCAGCAAACTTTGAAAATTCATACCTCTCTCATTTTAAGGCCAAATTTCATGTATTTTATATGTATAAAAAGCTCTATGAGTCTATTTTTATTTAAAATTAGTTTGTTCCATTTTGAATTATATTGAAAGAGTTATTGATCATGCCATACAAACTGCTAGAATTTTTCAGTTTCCACGGTTTTGATTTCAAAGAGTTTTCTTGTAAGAACATTTAGTCTTTTCTTCAAGTGATCACTTGTCTCTTCCACACCACTTTTAATCTTTGAGATCTTGATATTAACTCAATGTTTTAACTTCTAAAAATTTAGTTTAACAACAATAAACATTCCAACTGAAATTTCATGCCAAGGAGAAGGACACAACACACAAAAACTCATCATACCAACAAGCATGGCCATGAGGCCTTGGAAACAAGTCCTAGAACCACCTAGCCTTATAGAGCTTAGGAGTTCAAGGGCTTGAAGAACACATGAAAGAGAAAGGTTAGAGTCACTACCACAAGGATTCTCTTGAAAGCTTGAAGGATGAAAATGGTTGGAGATGGCCTCCTTCCTCTTGAGCTAGCAAATAAGGCTAAATGAGTGTTTGTTTTGCTCTACTAAAGACCAAAGAATGTGATCCTTGGTAAGTTAGTGAGGGTGGTGATAGAAGATGAAGGTGATGGTGGTGGAAAACTGACAAGAACAAGAAGAGAAATAGGAAGAACAAGGAGAGGTTGAGAGGAAAAAGAGTGGCTACTTGGTGTCTTTGGGAAAGAATGGAAATCACAAATGAGAGAGTAAGGGAGGGGGCTATTTTGCACAAGAAATGGGGGAGAGGGAGTTGATTGCTTTGCTTCTCCAACAAGCAAGAGGGAGTAGGTGAGTTTAACTTCTTTTTCAAGCAAGGAAGCTAGGGACCTTGGGGTAAAAGGGTGAGTTGTGTTTTCTTTGAATCTTGGCACTTGGGTAAAGACCATTTTGTGTATTCTCTAGTTAAGAGCATGACCACTCTTGGGATTGGCTTGGATGGATATGATCGTTCCAAGTGTCACAATCTTGATAGAAAAGAGTACATCTCTTGGCTTGACTCAAGGAATACTACAAACATAGACTCTTGATCTAATGGTGCATGAGGAGAAGGCAAATGGATGGTTAGATTTTGCTCTTGTCCTTGGCCATTATTTGGTGCATCAATTAGGAGAAATTTTTTTTAAATCTTCAAAGCTATTAGAATTATCCAAGTTGTTAATTCAATTTGATTAGTTAAATTGCTCTTTAACCGATTTCAGTTAATTACACTTTTAAGACATTTTTCCTCTAAAAGAATTGCTCTTATGAATTATGTAATTAGGGTGTAAGAATTAATCTATCTCATTTGATTAAGGTAGAACAATTGTCTTGTACTTAATTAATAGGATTGGATTATCTTAATTATATTTCTAAGTTACGAATTAATGACGTTCGAATAACTAGGTTTTAATTAAAACATTTAGTATGTTACGATTTAATTATTGACTTGACTCAATTTACTAAACTTTTGCTCATTGAGATTAGCCAATTAGTCCTCAGTTAATCATTAACCTCTCTAATTAGCCAGGATCATTAAGCTAATTAGCTTAGACAAAAATTGAGGATATTACATAGGGGTGTGCCACAAATAGAGAAATGGCAAAATATGGAACAACAGGGTCAAACGCGAGGTAAAATAGAGGGATCAAAAGTCTCTATGACTAAAAAGGTAAAGATGGAAACGACAAAAGCCAGCTATGTACAGCGAATCAAACATAGGGTCATAGTGCAACTGCATATCAAGGATCTCAAAGAAAAGTATGGCCGTTGCGTCTGTTGGCAGAGTCTGAGAATGACGCGGAAACATGAAACAAACCGAGAATTTGAAGAAATTCTCAGCAGGATTCAAGTTCTATGTTAAAATGATGTCTCATTCATTCTCAGTTGCCTCAATTTTCATTTAATCATAAAAAAAGTTAGTAACAAAGTAAACTACCCTCATTTATTAAGTTTAAGAAATACCTGGTCCGAAGCAAGGTCCAATTTTTACTTGGGACAGGAAAAAGAGACCATAATAAACTATTTTATGACAATATATAGTATAAAGAGTGGAATAAATAAACAAGTAGCAGTAAATGAACATAATGTTCAATTTTATAAATAGCTAACATAACTATGTAGTGCAATCATGCAGGTACTCATGAGTTCTCTTATTCTCACTCATTCTTAAACTTGGTATCATAAACTTTTTCCATTACTTGGTCCCTTGGGAGTTCTGAGCCATTCAACTCCTGGATAATAGTTTGCTTCTCAGAATCGAGCTCGTTCCTATATAAGAATGTCAGGTTTACTTTCCCCGACCTTTCCACCGATCTATACCCCTTAACTTTAACCTGGGCTAGCCCAAGTATTATGGAATTGTTGTCATAACTCTTGTAAATCTCATGCAAATATGCACATGTATCAATGCAAATATGCACATGTGTCAAAGTATATTTCATAACTTATGCATAAGCTTTGCCGAAATTTTCGACAACATGATGAATCGTGTCTGCTTCCCCATGAATAGAGCCAACACTCAGACAATCAATTATTCAGAAAAATCACAACATTTCATTCACATATCAATATCAATCTCATAGAAATAATAGTTGCACTTGAATTTTAGTTGCTGCCTATGTACCTTCACTCTACCTGGTTTTTGTAAAATAGGCCAAAATTTATATTTAATTCATTTGGACCTAAATTTTGGATATGTTGGATGTTATGTTGGATGTTGTGTGTTTATTTTCTAACCTCTTTGGTTCTATCTAATTTTGATAAGTGTAGCTCAAGTTATTAGGGTTCTATCTCGGTCTACCCTGTAGCTAGCTAGAATTACACACTCACAAGTAAAAATTCACTAAAAATCGAAAACTAATTGAAATTATACGAAACTTATATCATATTAAAGCTAACAGAACAAGATTTTATTTTCAGCAAGTTTCATCTCATTTTCATGAGTAGAGCTTGAGTTATAAGCTCCATAATTTGACCTTTCTGGATGTCCTATTTTACCCCAGTTTGGACTTAAGGCTACTTCATTGAATTACTAAGAGCACTTGGGATCAAATATAACTCTAAAATTTTTATGGAGTATTCCTCTATATGCAAGCTTTTTAAGAAAGTTTGTTGTGCTCAATTCCAAGTTGTGTAGGGCAAATTTTGCCCTAAAAAACCTCTTCTACACAGAATCAAACTCAAAAACCTAGGTCAAATTTCCAAATTTCATATCTCCCTTAATACTAACCCTATGGCCTTATATTTATATGGTTGGAAAGCCCCAAATGTCTAGTTTCATGTAAAAATAGTTTCATTTTTTTAGGGTTGGATGATGGTCCGTACAACTCAAAATTACGAACAATGTTGGGTTTTCTAGGTTTCCTGATTTCTATTTTTGGGGATTTTAATGATTTCCCTCCAAGCTTTGAATTAAGCCCATCAAAACCCTATTAAATCCACCCCAAATCACCTCAGATATAACATATCACAGCAATTTAAAGAACAAATAAAGAGATGATATAATCTACTAATTCAAGAAAACACCACAAACTAAAGAATCCTACCTCTGGCAAGTGAGATTCTTGATCAAGATTGGTGTTTGTGGGGTAAGGAAGTGGATAAGAGTTTGAGAGGAAGTGAAATGAAGCAACATAAGAAGAAGAAATGAATGAGGAGAGGCAAGAGAAAGAAAGAGCCATAGTAGCATAAGGAGAAAGGAAGAGAGAGAAAAAAAAATCTTGGGTAATTAATGGTGGTTGAATTCTTTTAACTCTCATTGGTTATTGCTTTTTTGGCTCACAAGTGAGCCACAAGGATCAATCTTGGCCCTTGGATGGTGCCACTTAGGAGGTGTGGGTGGATGGGTTGTGAGCCCTTGGATCTAGGGTTTCCAATGTGTAATTCTATTGATTCGATTCCGGCAGTTTAAAATATTGAATTTTTACCGATTTCTTTTGAATCGGCAAAATGGTTTCGGAAAAATTCTATGAAGTCTTCTATGTTTCTAATATAATTCCTTCACATCTAATCTCTCTAAATGATACTTAATTGACCTTAAATAAATACTTAATCAAATTCTAATTAACCTCAATTATTTGATAAAAATCGAATAATTTGGTTAAAAACCATAAGATTTTTCGGACGTTACACTCTATGGAGACCATACAGGCACATCATTGATGGCACCTTGCTCATCATGTACAATCTGTGGTGCTTTTTGGCATAGTATAAGCCATAGATACATTTGAGTGCTTTAGTTATATAGTTAACATGACATGTGCTGGTGTTTTGATTTGTCATGTCGGGTCTATAACTTTTGAGAACTCTCCTTGTATATATTGTATATATGAAAGTATCTTTAGTGTTATTGACTTGCAATGTGTTAGGCATATCTATCCCGCATTAATTCACCAACTATTTAAATACCAAGGTTAATTTTACGTATGTAAATGAGTAACAATCTCTAATTATAATATTATAACCTAGGTATAGTGTTATAGTTAGAGTGATGTTACACTTTTTGCATCATGATAATTACAAAATAATCAATAAATTTTAAATTAAAATTGTTTAAAATTTGCAACAAACTATAGTTGTCGCCACTATCCGCCCTTGCCTCTACCATCGGCCTCCTTTTCCACCATACACATCACCCAAAGCTACAAAATTTTCCTTGTGTGAGGTAGTTTTTTGCATCCCTAGAGACCCTCACTGTAACCACTAAGCATTGTCCCGAGCCATTATTAGCATTGCAAAGCATTGTGCCCCACAAATCTAAGAAGCATTCCATAGTTGCCGTCCTCTACTAGGTTCCTTCGTAGGCCAGCAGTCACCGGAATAATGATGACCCATTAGAGATGAAGAGGAAAACAACACCCATAATGCTCATAGGAGAGAAGAAACCATTCAGACGACTACTAATCAAGATCCGTCGATATATTCCAGGCCATTCTCGGAATTTATCATGTTGGTAGCCCTTCCGGAGAACTTCCAATTGCTGACAACGTTGAAGCCATACAATGGAACTTGAGACCTTCAACTCCATGTGACCAGGTTCAAGTTAATGATGTTGGTTAATGGAGTGAGTGATCCTTTTCTCTATAGGACATTCCGAACCCTCTTGGAAATGGTAGCTCTATTGTGGTTCTCGTCTTTACCTATTGGGGCTATCCATAACTTTGCCAAACTGTCACAAGCCTTTGTGAACAAGTTTTCCTGAAGCCAAGTTTACAAGAAAATCTCGGACTCTCTGAACGCCCTGTGACAAGGACCACAAGAACCTTTGAAGGAGTACTTGGATCGATTTAATATCGTGGCGATGCAAATAGATGACCTCGACTCTGCTGTGCAGTTACATTCCATAAAGAGAGGACTATGGGTGGGTCATTTGCCTTATTGACAATCAACCTCCTCGGGTCTTTAACCGAGTTCAAGGAACGAGTTGTGGAGTACATCAACATGGAGGAGGTCTGATAAACAAGGAAAGCAGAGACTCAGATAGAGAAGGAAAAGGTTGAAAAGACAAAGCAAAGTCGGAGGCAAGAAAAAAGGAACCAAAGGAGATTAGAACATGCCCCAAGTGAGAGGAGTTGAGATGAGGGAAGACGCAATTTTTATCTCCTTCAATCTCATTACGGTGAATATACTCCTCTCACTATCAAGAAGGAGACCATACTAAAAAAGGTATACAATGCTCAATTGATCCGATTGCCATGCAATGCGGGGAAGCAACAAGTTGCCGCCGGAGCCAATAAGAACTAATGGTGTGAATTCTATAGGAATTATGGTCACACTACACAAGATTGCACCATTTTGAGGGACCAATTGAGCACCTAGTCAAGCAAGGATTGTTGGACAAGTACATAGCTTGGTGAAGAAGAAGCCGCGGCAAAGACAAGGACACAAGAAAGAAACGATAAAGGAGCTGTAGCCAAGAAAGACAAACACTAGAGACAAGCAATAAAGAGCAGCCCGGAAGTTGGCAACAATAAGAGGTCCAAGGAGCATTTGCTGGAAGAGGAGAAACAAGCTTGGCAAAGAAAAGGCACCTCTGAGCCATTATGAATATGGAGTCAAGTCCTCCTTGGCCGCCTAAAGCACCAAACCCGATAATCTCGTTCTTTGGTCTCGATTGTAAGGGAACTGATTAGAATTTGCATGATCCCATGGTTATTTCCATGGTTATAGGAAATTATATAATCCAGAAGGTGCTAGTTAATTAGGAAAGCTCGGCCGACATCCTATATGCTTCCATACTATAGAAAATGCAAATACTTGAATCCAGTTGTAGTCCTTACAATGGCGATTTGGTGGTATTTTGTGGAGAGTGGGTTAACATCTTGGGAGTTATTAAATTGAGGATCACTTTCGAAATCGAGCCGAGTATCAAAACCATAGATGTTTGGTACTAGGTTATTGATTTCTGAACCCCATACCATATGATACTAGGGAAACCATCCTTAAATAACTTGGGAGCTATAATGTCAACTTTGCAATTGTCACTAAAATTCCCGATTTCACCTACTGAAGTTAGAGTCGTACATGTCAACTAGAAGGAAGCTCAGCAATTCTACAATGAATCATTGAAGAAAACGGGAAAAGAACAAGGAAAAGAAGACATACAAGAAGTCCACATGGTTTAAATTGATCAACTTAGGAAAATGATCATGAGAGATTTGGATCCTAGAGAAAAAGGAAGGGCGAGATATGAGCCCAATGATGAGATCCAAAAGATTCAAATTGGGCGATGCTTGAGAAGTTCATATTTATCGGGCAAGAACTATCCAAAGCTATGAAAGCCGAACTCACAAATCTGCTATAGAGAAATACAGACCTTTTGTATTTACACCAAAGGATATGCTCAAAATTGACTTGAGGATCCTTTGTCACAAATCAGCAATGGATCCAAAAGTTTGCCCTGTGTTGTAGAAAAAGAGGCAGTAATGTAAGAAATGACGAAGATGTTGAAAGTCAGATTCATAAGGGAAATACATTTCTTGACTTGGTTGGCTAATGGAGTTACAGTCCCTAAGTCTTCGAGAAAATGGAGGATATGTGTGGACTTCACAAATCTGAACAAGGTGTGCCCAAAAGATGCCTACCCACTGCCAAGTATCGACAAGCTAGTTGATGGAGCCTCGGAAGCAAATCCTCAACTTCATGGGCGCTTATTCTGGCTATAACCAGATTAAGATGTATCCCATGGATGAGCAAAAAATGGCCTCTATAATGGAAAATACAACTTACTATTATAAAGTAAAACCATTTGGATTGAAAAATGCTAGAGCCATCTATCAAAGACATATGAAAAAAGTCTTCATCGATCGAATTGGAAGAATTATAAAGGTCTATATGGATGACATGGTCGCTAAGATGATAGGAAGTGGAGACCATTGCAAGAACCTACAAGATATCTTTGCCCAAATAAGGAAGTTCAACATGCACTTGAACCTGAAAAAATGTGCATTTAGAGTCTAAGGAGGCAAATTCCTCGGATTTTTGCTAACCAGCCAAGGAATTGAGGCAAATCCAAATAAGTGCTGAGCAATATTAGAGATGAGGAGTTTGAGCACCCACGAAGAAATACAGCAACTAACAGAGCGTATAGCTACCCTATCTAGATTCTTGACAAGGTCGGTCGAAAGATCACACCCATTTTCCCGTCTTTTGGAGAAGAAAGTAGACTTCAAATGGACAAAGGAATGTGAAAGAGCTTTTCAGGATTTGAAGAAGTTCTTAGTAAAGACCCCAGTATTGAGTAAGCCTAAGGATAAAGAACCCTTTTACATATACTTATCAGTAATCGAGAAAGCTATAAACTCGATAGTGGTAAGGGAAGAAGCAAAACAATAGAAGCAGGCATATTATGTTAGCAAAGCATTGCAAAGAGCCAAGGTCAGATATCAAAAGATCAAGAAGCTAGCATTCGCTCTGATTATTAGCGTTAAGAGATTATGACCCTACTTTCAAGGCCATTATATCATCGTTATGACTAAACACCCTATCTACCAAGTACTAAGGAAGCCTAATCTCACCGGGAGGATGATAGCCTGGTCAATGGAACTTTCTGAGTTCAGCTTGGAGTACAGGCCTTGAGGGCCAATAAAAGCACAAGTACTTGCTGATTTCATTGTGGAACTATCACCACCCATCATTAGTGAAGAAGGGAAGCAAACATGGAGATTATGTGTGGATAGATCATCTAATAAGAAGGGAAGTAGAGTTGGAATAATTCGAAAAGACCAAAATAAGGTGTCTATTGAACTATTTTTGATATTCATATCCCATGCCAATAATAACCAGGTTGAATATGAAGCCTTATTAGCTGGTTTAAGACTGGCCAAGGAATTAGGAGTTCGAAGGCTAGTTATCAAAGGAGACTCCCAGCTTGTACTTGGCTAAAGTCTAAAGAGAATTTTAGGCCAAGAAACCCTAGTTGCAACAATATTTAGCCAAGGTAAAGCAATTTGTTGGAGCATTTGAAGAATGTACCATAGAATACATCCTAAGGAGCAAAATGCCTAAGCCGATCTATTGTCAAAGCTCGCAAGCATAAGAATAGTGGCAAACAATAGATTGGTCATCCAAGAGCTAGTCGATGAACCGAGCATGGTATCCCGCCTTAATGTACACTCTATAGAGTATGAAAAGAGTTGGCAACAACCCATCATGGAATATTTGGCTACTAGAAAGCTACTTGAAGGAGAAAAGGAAGCCAAGGCAATGAAGCAAATGCCGAGCATTTACACAATAGTGGCAAATGAGCTCCATCATCGAGGATATTCTCAGCCGCTAACTAAATGTATAAATGGAGGATGTGCCCAAGCAGTGATAGAGGAAACGCATGAAAGCATATGTGAAAACCACATTGGGAGTAGAGCTCTAACAACCAAGATACTTTAGGCCAGTTATTTTTTTCCTACTATGAAACAAGATTGTTTGAGATTTGTGAGAAAGTGCGACATATGTTAGAGATTTGGAAAACTGAAGCAAGTTTTTTGAGGAGTTGCATTGCTTGGAGATTAGTTGGTCTTTTCATAAATGGGGAACAGATATCCTCGGTCCCTTTCCATTAGATCAGGACAGTTGAAATATTTGGTAATTGCTATTGACTACTTTACCAAGTGGATTAAGATTGAGCCTTTGCCGACGATTACCATAAAGAAAGTAAGGAAGTTCGTATAGAAGAGGATAACATGCAGATATGGAATAGCTCGCTAACTGGTGAACAATAATGGGACTCAATTTACAAACTAAAGATTTGGAGATTTCTATCGGGAGTTAGGAATTGTTTAGCTTTTCTCATTAATGGAACACCCACAAACCAACGGGATGGCGAAGGCTGCTAATAAAATTATTTTGGTGGGATTGAATAAGAGATTGGAAAAGGCTAAAGGCCTATGGGACGATGAGTTGCATGTTGTACTGTGGGCCTGTCATACTACGCTCCATTCGTCGACCGAAGAAACACCTTACAAATTGGTGTATGGAACTGATACAGTAATACCCATTGAACTCTCGGAACCTAGTGTGAGGATAATAACTATGACATAGGAATCCAATGAGGATGCCTGGAGAGTCGAGCTGAACCCGGTAAAGGAAGAAAAGGAAAAAGCTAGGATAAAGGAGGAGGCCATTAAGCAACAAACGGTGAGGAAATACAGCAAGAAGGTCCACCCATAAAAGTTTAAGGAGGGAGATCCAAGTCCTGAGAAAAGTGGAACTCATTAGGAAGCCCCAAGCCAAATTAGGAATGACCCTATTAGGTCATCCAAAAGATAGGAAGAAAAGCCTACAAGATAGCCAAACCAGGAAGAAGAAAACTACTGAGGATGTGGAATGTGTCCTCATTCCATAAGTACTATAGTTAGAAATCCTTAAATTATGCAGGTAGGTGCATTTTTTTTCTTCTTATGCATTTTTCCCACAAGATGTTTTATGCATAAGAGGTTTTGATGAGGCACAACCTACATAAGCTGAGCATGTATAAGTCTCGGTGGTTGGAATAAAAATGGGCATTTCCCAAATAGTTCATCATTTTAAACTTTTTATTCAATAAAGTTTATTTGAATTGTTTGAATACTTTGTCATGGAATTGTGGATGGAAAAGAAAACACAAGAGATACTCGAATAAAAGGAATCAAAATGGAGGTAAGTCCAATGAGGGACTTATAGTCCTCACCTATAGGCGAGGATCCCTTAAAAAATTAAATGAAAATTAAGTCTAGAAGAGGACTTAAGCTCCTCGCCTGTAGGCTGGGATCCTTTGGAAAATTAAATGGAAATTAAGTCCAAGAAAGGAATTTAGCTCCTCGTTTGTAGCCGAGAGCCTTGTGGAAAAATTAAATGAAAATTAAGTTCAGGAGAGGACTTAAGCTCTTTGCCTATAGGCAAGGATTCCTAGGAAAATTTAAATGGAAATTAAGTTCAGGAAAATACTCAAACTTCTAGCCTCGCCTGTAAGTGAGGATCTCAAAAAACTAAGCGAAAATTGAGTCCAGAAAAAGAGAATAGAAATAAACCCAAAGGAAGGCTTATAACCTACAAGAGCTACTTAGAATTTAAATTGGAAATAAGACTGGAAAAGTGTTCATAATTAATTTATGGGCATGTATCCCTCAGAGCTTTAATATTTGAATGCAATCCAAGGAAAGGATTTCAAAAAAGAAATTAAGCATCAGAAAAGTTGCTCGCTTAGTAGCAAAATTCAAAATTAAAAGGAATACTTAGCACAGAAAGGAAACACATTGGAAAAGAAAAACCACCAGCTAGCCAAGGATAACTAGTAACTACAAAAGTTGGAACAAAGCTTAAACTACCAAAAAGAAATATATGGAAAAGACATTCAAAATTTACAAAAATTACATGAAAATAATAAAGTTAAGAGGTGGCTAGAGAGTCGTCTACTTGCTCCTCATCTCCTAGAGAAGAGATATCCATAGGAGCCTTCAATTGATCAATGTGGCAGCACTGGCTCCAGGAAGGGGCTTGTCCACCAACTTCCCATCTTGGATCTCTTTATAGTAGCTACAGGAGGAAATGTCCAAATGGGTGTAGAGGAATGTGACCTTCTTGAGGGCTTCACCAAAACCCTCAACATATTGCTCAACTGCCTTCCCTTCAAGGCCTTCAGCATATTGGGTTTTGGCCTCAAGCTGGTCTTTGATCTTAGCCACTTTAGTAGCATAGTAGTCCTCATGCTCCTTGAATTCCTTTTCCAATGAGGTGACCTTATCTTGGAGCTTCTTCTCTTAGGCTTCCCACTTTTTTTTCCCTAGCAGAGCACTTGTCCTCAGCTTTTTTCATCTTTTCGTCCAAAGAATGAATTTCCCTGGCATGAGACTCCCTCACTTTTACGAGCTCTTCCTTAAGCTTAGCGATGGTCTCTCCCCAAAATAGTCCTTAAGCTCCAAATGACGAGCTATCAAACAGGAGTGAAGACTAGTAGCCTAAACCCACTGGAGGATCCCCGTGACTCCAACAACATCAAACATATCAATATCAAAAGAAGACTTAAGGAGTTTGTCCCCCTCCTATTAAGTCAGGAAGTTAGGGCTCCAAAGTGAGAAAGGCAGAGCATCTACAAGGAAATTATTGAGGAGGTAAAAGGGCTTGGAAGGACCAAAGCGAGCCTTCTTCAATCGAGAATATGCATACGCAATAGTTAGAGGAGTGGCTTGGCATGCCGAAGTGGTCTTCGGGTGAACCACCTCAGCTAGAGTTCTTTTCTTCCCTTACTTCATGATGAGGCAAGGAGTTAGAAGCTATTTCTGAACTATCTCTAACAGGCTTGGAAATTGTTGTTGGAGCACTGCCTTGTGCAGCACGAGCTTGGCAATGAGCGAGTGCAGCTTAGAGGGAATATTTGGAGAGTTTGGGGGCCATTTCTCCTGCAAAAGGAAGGATGCAAGAAAATGAAGTAAAGAAAAACAATCATAATAGGAAGTAACAAGGAAAGAAATCATGGAAGAAATTTACTGAGATATTTGAGCACGAGGCCCTTTTAGTATCCCACTTTAAAAGTTCAGTGCAAGACAAAAACCTTTGCTTACCCAAAAAATGCTTAGAGAGATAGTCAAGGATAACTTGATCATACTGGGAAAGGTTGCAGGAATCTATACTAAGAACCCTCTTTCGGAACCTATTACAGTGTAAAGGAAATTTAGCATGACCGTTCTCATCCAAAAAGAAGGTTTATTCATGCTCATAGGCTTTAACCCTAAAGAATTAGTCTTTGAAATGCTTGAAGGAAATGCATTTTCCTTTTTCAACATCCTTAACCTGGAATAAGGAAAATAAAATTCCTATGGTCAGAACTACACCTAGAAACTCCATCAAAACATCAAAAGCTTGGACAAAATCCTAACTATTAGGATAGAGCTAGGTTGGAGCTACATTGATAAAATCTAGGCATTCAACCTTGAATGGGGTAAAAAGAAACGTAATACCCAAGGCGAAAAAAAGGGCGTCATAAATGAAGAAAAAGGCGTGTTCTTTGTCGTTAGAAAGGTTGGCTATATGGCAAGCTCAATTGTTGGGTTTGCATGGAAGGCATTCAATGAAATATTCCTATTTAGGGCAAGCTACTTTATAGTCCCTAAGAAAATGATCTAGTATTTGTTAGTTGGCGTAAAGAGATTGAGAGTTCTTGACCTCATCTATAACCCTGAAATAACAGTATAATGGCCCTTTCTTCTTGGAAGGACCTCCAACATTCTTAATAGTTTCACGAGAGTCCTTTTCCATCTTTGATAATGGAGAACGGAAGGCTCAAGATAACCTCTAGAAATGAAAAAGAAAAACCAGTGAATGGAAGAGGAAGAAAGGAGACCAATTGTCTACTACCCTAGGGTTCCCAATGGAAAATCATGAGAAACTTAAAGAATAAAAATTAAAAAAAGAAGAGTAAAATACTTATTGGAAAGATTCTAGGAAAAGAGAAAGCGATGTTGAAAGGTTGGAACTAGAGAAAAACTTGCGACAAAAAGAGCTTGGAAAAAGCAATAAAAGGAAGCAAGAGAAGAGGAATTACGAATATGGAATGAGTTCGAAAAGGAAAAATTTAGGGATGGGACTTAAAACCCATTCTGAGAGCACTAGACATAATCCAATGAATCAAAAAGTTTCCCACCATTAAGAATAAATCTCCACTATTAAAAGGAATCACTGGTTGGGGGCTTGATCTAAAGGCTGAAATTCAAAGCATGAATCATAATGATAATTGGGCAGGAACAACGTGATAGTGGGGGCTTCATAGCATGACACGTGTTCATGCACATTTTGCCAAAGGAATTGGAATGTTTCTGGAACACAGTCAATAATATGAGCTCGAAACATAAGCTTAAAAGGAAAGCCAAAAGGCTTAAGCTCCACCATCAAACTCATAAACAGGAATTGGGAATATAAGCTCGAATCATTATTGATAATAACAATTGAGCTTAGGGGTTGTGGATTGAACAAATTTATTAGGCCTTAGAGCTCGGCCTAGAGGAGCCTAATAAGGGCCTTTCTAGAAGCAACGACCTCTGGATAAGCTCAAATTGAATCAACGCATGGAAGTAGCTAACCCGTTAAAGCTGGTTACCGAGCATAGGGGAACTCCATAAAAATAGGAGGATAAGAAACCATTGCAGAATTGGGAGAGCACACATTTAGAATTGGAATAAAAGGAGGAGCTCGTGAATTGCCAAAGATAAGTAACTAATCTCTTTTACTCACACTTGAGTGGAACAGAGTTCTAACTTGAGCGTCGGAGTCCCTTACAAGTCCCCTACTAGAGGAGCATACAAAGAGCTTGGACTTGTAGCAAACTCGTTGGGCAACCTTAGAAAACAAGTCAGAATACATGCATTTTGAAAATGCCTAGATCCCCAGTGTTATGTGTGTGCACGCTACCTGTACAGGAAGAGATTCCATATACGAAGGAAACTCTACCTGTTTTTTGGAAAGGATTTGTATGTTGGGCTTGCTAAGGGATATAATCCCCATGCACCGGTCATGACCTGGGTTGGGTAATGACAGTTACATCTCTGCATATGCTCAAGTAGGATTTGGATACTCTAAAGTGAGCATATCTGTAATGTGAAAAAGTAAAGGGTTAACCACCATTTAATGGGATCCATACATAATAGATGTTATAGATACGAGAATAATTAAACCTTTACTGTCTCACTTTACAAGCATGCTCACTTTAGAGGATTCAAATAAGCCCTGTAACAATTATTACTTTTTTAATACATAGAATGATGATTGCATGAAATAATCAGAATTTATTAGATTTTTTGTGAAATTGTTTTATGTTGATATGAAGTAAACAAGTTTGACAAATTCGAGAGTTTTAGGTAAACTCATCAAGTTACACTAAACTCAAATTGCAAACTAGACTTGTAGACTCATAAGAATAACTCATTAAAAAAGAAGTATAATTGAAAACCTATATGTTGGTAACTAAACATAATTAGATAGCATGTTTATGATTAATATTAAAAATCTTTTCCTATATCTATATAAAATTGGCTGTAATTTCTAATTATTATATGATTAAACTTTACTTAAAATTTTAATGGTAAAGAATGTAATGATTCATAAAGTAGCAACATTTATTGAAAAATATTCTATCACTTAAATTTGTAATGGTTCACTACACAAATTATTAAGCAACAATGTGTAATAGTAATGATTTTTAATCCTAATATTTATAATTTTCTCACACGTTTTATCTTTGTTTTATATAATAAGTAACTTAGTTTCTTTGTCTATATATACAGCACCTACAATCAACTCTTTATACTTTTTATGGATTTATATGATAATTAAAATTATTGAATCACTACCTCTTTTGAGTGACATAAACTTACATTAATTTTAAAGATAATCTGATCAAATATGCAAAACTTTATTTAAAAATCAACATACTCTATTATTATTTATAAAATTTATTTAAATTTATATTCATCTTAACTTTTTTAAAAGGAAAAATATTGATAAATAATTATCAATATATATTTCTTAGTGTTCAATCCTCAAGTATAGATGAATGAAAAATAAAAATGCGAATTTCATTGATCAACTTATACTAATTAATAAAATTATATCAAAAGGAATCTTTTCATTTTTATTTCAATTAAATATGAAACCTATTAAAAAATATTAAAATCATTTAATTTGTCTAATTGGTCTCTTTTATTATTTCATTGTCCTTTTCATGTTTTCATTTTCAATAGATAACTAAATATGTTTTGTTATGTGATAAACTGTAAAAGGAAGTAATTACATGAAGGTTTTTAAATCATTTTTTTTTTTGGGAACTATCAATCATGTAATGTGAGAAGGAAATAATTTTTACATGATATTTTTTAATGGCATAATTTTTTAATAGTATACTTATGATGCTATTACTAAATTGAATAGATTATAACTAAATTTTGCATGAATGGAAAACAAATTTTGTATGTTAGTGAGACATAAACTTTATATGAAAATTTGAGAACTTCTAATCATGCAATTTCGATGGGAAACAAATTTTACGTTGAAATTTTAGAGAAAGTATATATATATGATTGTTGTTTGAGAATTTTTATCAAAATTCTTAAGATCAATCCCTTGTAGATTGATTGGAAACCAGGTGTAAATTCAAACTTGTAAACTCGTCAATAGAAATGAGAGTTTATTGATTTTGTTAGATTTTACTTAAACCCGTATAAGTTTAACAGAAAAAGAGGTTGTATGCGAGTTAACTTTTTTTTTTGGGGGCTATAGTAAGGCCGTAAACTTATAAGAGCTTAAGAATTAAGTGGAAAGTTTATCAACCCTGGAAGTAAACATTATTACTTAATAAAGTAATGCCGTCAGATATATAAATAGAAAAGATGACAAACTTTCTTTTTTGTGCATTGTGTAATGTAACTTTTTTTTTTTAATTTCTGTACCCTTCCTAGTGCTTTTATGTGTTATATATTTATATATTTCAGTCAATGGATTATGAAGATGAACCACACACGTACGGAGTGCACTATAAAGTTCAAAAGTTAAAAATATTCATTATCCATACTATTATGTATATAAATTTCACTCTTATCTTATTTTTATCTAATATTAAAAATTATTTTAAAATTTAAAAAACTAAAAGCTATATATATATATATATATATATTGTATTATGATGTATTGAAGTCGTGACAAAAATAATTTTAAGTTGAATGTGCATAAATGCGTACAGAAATGGTGATAGTGGAGAAGGGTATGACTAGTAATTTTTTGGTTTCGAATCTATATATAGCTCCAAATTTCCAATTTAATAACTACTCTCAATTGCTCAAAGCTAGGGGTGTTCAAATTAAATCCAACCCAATCAAAACCGCTAAACCAATCCAATCCAAACAGAAAACCAATCAAAACCGCAAAAGTTTGGATTGGATTGGATCTTATTTTTTACAAACCGCATGAATTGGATCGGATTTTGGATTTAATTTTCAAAATCGATCCAATCCAATCCAAACCGCATAATCTTATATAATATAATCTTTTTATTATCAAGTTTATACTTTTACTTATAATAATTTAAATGTATTACATAATTTTTTATTTATGTGTCATTTTTACTTAAATAATATTTTATAAATATTTAATGACTTGTTTTTTATTTTTTATTTTTATTTATTTATCTTATTGGCTTATGTTATTTTTATTTTATAACATTATAAATTAAAATTTTTCTTTTTTAAAAAATCGATCAAACTGATCCAATCCAAACCGCAAATAATTGGATCGGATCGGATCGGATTTAAAACCTAAAGTAAACCGATCCAATCCATACCGCTACAAAATATATTATTTGGATCGGATGAATTTTTAACTCAAAACCGATTCAAACCGCACCGCGAACACCCTTACTCAAAGCATTCCATTTCTTTTGTAACAAAATCAAATGGATGTCCAAGGATTGCTTGCAACCTCTAAAAGCGGAGATGTGCATTATCTTGGTCCTTTGATCGATGAAGATTCCCTCCTGTTAGATACTATTAAATGGTTTACCTATGGTGTAAATGCAGGCGGCTCACCCCTTTGACCTTGCCGCTACTTGTGGCCATCTGCAAATTGTGCTTGACTTCTTAGAACTAGAGCCTAGTTTTTGCACTATCCAAGGGTTTAGATAAAAAAAAAACAAAAAAATCTTTACTCTTCATTGATATCATGCACAACTATTTTTCACTAGTCCAAATGCAACTCATCCACATATGGCTAGAAAATCTATATAGGCTACCAATCACCTACTAGTTATTCTACTCTTTATTGTTGGCAATAGCACATGCTTTTTTTTTTTCTTCTCTATGTTCATCCATTTTCCTAGTCAAGTCCCACTACTTAGCGACTATATCCCTCTTTGCCCTAGCATTCACTTTTGTTGTTTCTGCAACTAGGATCATATTTGATGGTTATATTTAGAGTTAGCTGTGTTTCATTTCATTCTCTTCTACATTATTCTAGTTATTGTGTGTAACATCCCGATATAACGTAATAGGAAATAATAAAAATAAACTTTTATTATTCACAATCTTACCCCTAAACTTGTTAGGAAATGACCTTTAGATCCTTATATATTATTTACAGCCTTGCCCCTGAATATTTTAAAAAATAACATTTAGGTCCCTATATCAACAGGATTAGTAAAATAAGGTTTTAAACCAAGCAGAATCGCGTAGCGAAAATGTAAAAACCTAAACCTCAGCTGATTGAGCCACAGAGGTATCTATATGTGAAATGACATGGGATGCCCCTAGACTTATCCATAAATTATGAAAATGCCATTAGCCATTAATAACAAAAACCAGAGAGGCCTTCAACTTGCAAAACGTTCAATTTATACCGTTAATCGATTTATTCGATTCTACTGAATCGTTAAGCTTGATTAGAAATTAATTAAAGGTTGATCAAGAGTTAATTAGATGTTAGATTAGAGATAAGTAGAACAGAAACATATAAAACTTCATAAATTTCTTCAAAACCGATTTACTGATTTAAAAGAAATCGGTAAGATTACGGTATTTTAAATTATCGAAATTGAACCAATAGAATTTCAACTCATCAACCCTACTTTAAGTGGCTGAGAACTCAGCCACTTAATCCCTCAAAATGGCGCAAACACAACCACAAAAAGGGAGGAAGGTTGGCTGAATTTCAGCCATATGAGTTCAAACCAATCACCACCCTTCATCCTAACTACCTCCATGCCTTTATAAACACAACTCCTTCTCTTCATTCAGCCATTTTCTGTGCCACTTCTCCCCTCCTTTCAGCTCCCTTCTCCTCTTCCTCACTCACCTAACTCCATCAAACCATCAAGCCTAATCAAGTCTTGCTCATCCAAGCCCCAAAATAAAGCAAAATCACATACAACAAAGGTAGGATTCCAATTCTTGTCTTGATTTTCTGATTATGGGTGACTATTGGTTATTCTATTTACTCAATTCTTGATGAGATAATTTAATGATTATGATGTTATTTGGCTGGTTGGTTGGCTGTTGTTGGTGTTAAATTCGTTTGGGAGGTAAGAAAAGGTGAAAGGATGAAGATGTGAGAAGCTGGAAACCTAGAATCCCTCGGCAGTTCGTACGGCGGAGCGTACGGCTCCGCCTATAGCTAATCAAATTTGATGAAACTATTTTTATATGAAACTAGACATCTAGGGCTTTCCATACATATATCATATAAGGCTTTTGGATTAGTATTGAGAGAGTTATGAATTTTTGAATTTTGACCTAGGTTTTTGACTTTGATTCTGGGCAGACTGGGTTGTTCAGGATAGAACTCGCTTTATACTACTTGGAAATGAATGAAACTAACTTTGTTAGAAAGCTTACACATAGGAGAATGTCTCATAAAAATTTCAGAATTAGATAAGGTTGCAGTTGGTCCCTATGATCCAAGAAAGTTGGCCTATGTCCAAACCAGGCTAGAACAGAGCAGTTTAGGAAGGTCAGAATTCGAGGCTTGTAACTCGAGTCCTACTAAGTCAAATGGAATGGAATGAAACTTTACCCTGTTAGC
This sequence comes from Pterocarpus santalinus, assembly GCA_031439595.1. Lineage (NCBI taxonomy): Eukaryota > Viridiplantae > Streptophyta > Magnoliopsida > Fabales > Fabaceae > Pterocarpus > Pterocarpus santalinus. The sequence continues at coordinate 24,690,134 of CM062523.1, forward strand.
TTTAATATGAGTCCAATTTTGTGTAAATTGAGTCAGTTTTCGATTTTTAGTGGATTTTTACTTTTAGTTGCCTGATTCTGGCTAGCCACTGGAGAGGCCGGGATAAAACCTAAATATCTTGAGCTATAGATATCAAAATGAGATGGGACCAAAGAGGTTAAAAACTAGACATATAACACATTAACATACTCAAAATTGAGGTCTAAATGAGTTAAGTAGAAATTATGGCTTGACTTAGAAGAACCGGGTTGGCTGTCTATGCTGAGGTAGAAGTTTTGTCTTAAGGAGATTAGTGTTGTTATGAATTTCATGTTGGATTATATATGTAATGTTGTGACCTTTGTGACAAATTGATGTTCTGGTGTGCTGGCACTATTCACAGGGAAGCGGACTTGATCCGTTATGCTGCTGAAATTTCGACAGAAATATGTGAATTATATGAATGTGATAAACATTTATGTGTTATGCTCATAAGATTCATATATGCAAGGATGATTTAAGTATAATATGAATATATTGAATGTGAATCCCTTCACTTGGAGGCAGTTACACTTTGAATCCCTCCTTGTGAAGGCAGCTACCCTCTAACTTGGAGGCACATGGTCAGAAGAGATCCTTCAATTAGAGGCACGTGACCAAAATGAGATCTCTCCACGGTTAGAGGCATGTGAATCCCCTTGCGGGTGAGTCGATGTGACGACAGTCACGAGTCGAGCTGATGAGCTCACTCCAAGGCTAGGCTACCTAAGGGCAGTAAAGGCTAAAGACTAAAGACTCAAGACTAAAGATTAAAGCATATGCAAGCACCCCGCTCACATGAGGCATGGCATCGACCCAGCTAGTGTGAGTATAGGGGCTAGGACTTACATGAGGCATGGCATAACCTAGCTAGTGTAAGTACCGAATGAAGGTCCCATATTCCTAAGGAACGTGATATGGCGATCACGCTCTGATGAGGTATGACATGGCGATCATACTTTGGAATGTGGCATATAAAGATTTTATGATGAAAAGAAAGGAAAAGAAAGAAAAGTAAACTTTATGTATATGCATGAATTTAAGCACAAGTAAAGTTATGTGCCGATGTTATGTTCCCAGTATATTGATGCTATTGTATTTTATTAGGTTTCAGCTACTATTCCTAATATAATTCATGAAATTTGTTTCGTATGGGCTCTCTCAAATTGCCAAGTGTGTAAGTAAAATGAACTTTGCTTCGGACATTATATTTTCGAACTTTAAAATTGAACAGTTTGTATAGCATGTTCACCCTTTTCATAATAAATCGAAGCAAACTAGAGATGACCATGATGACATAGCTTATGTTTGTTTAATAAATCCTATTGAGAATTTATAATTCTCACTACTATGTTTATTTTCGTGTTATCTCCAGATAGTTCAGCAATTTCGAAGGCCCTCTGAGGCGGAGTTGACTAGTAAGATTGAAGGTGGCTGAAGGTTGCTGCCAGACAAGATCCGATTAAGTGACAGTAACAACTCCTAGGTGAGGTACTATGACTTAAGCATAGTACTGTACTCGGGAGGGTGTTACATTATGTGGTACTGATGATAAAATGCCAACCGATACCTTCCAATTCAAGACATTCAAGAATGAAAATATTAACCTTTCTTGAAGAATAAAGTGGCTCAAGGTTATTCTCTCTTGTGGTGCTCTATATGTTCTCTCGTTAGTTTTGTAATAAATTGCAGCAATAAACATAGTTCATTTTTTTTTTTTGTAGTAATCAGTGCTCCTTTTTTATGTAATATATTATAAACAAAATAAATTTGCTTTGGTTGTAATGCGATTTTATTTTGATTATGGTGCCAAGATGAAAAGGATGGTAATGACTTAGTGCAAGTTGCTAAAAAAAAAAAAGGGTGTACCAATATCAAAATTTAGAAATCCAATATGAATTTAGATAATTTGAATAATTTTTAATTAGGGGTTTTAAGCTCCCAAAAAAATGTATGGGATTAATTATATGTTCTTAAATATTAGGGTTAAAGGTAAAATGCACATGAAACAAAATTTAAAGGAAAAACTACATTGAACTCCTCTAAAGTTCATAAAAAATACACTTACTGCCTCTTATATTTTAAAATTATACCTATTTCTCTTAACTCTAAATAATTTCTAAAATTTCAAAATTACCCTTAAATATGAAAAAACTCTACAACCCATCTTCTCGAACCTTCATCTTCACCCACCTCGAAAAACCTAATTTAAATGAATCTTATCCGGTTACACACATGCACGCACAGGGATAAAGAGTTGATGTTCCTTCCTCTAGTCTTCTTCTTTTGTTTCGCTCTTCACCCACCAAATACGCTCACCAACATTAACTAGAAAGTCCAAATTCACAGGCATAGGTTGCTCACTGGAGAATGAGAGTAGCATGAAGGTGCTTTGGTGAATCCTCAACACCCTTAGGGTCCACCAAGGCCTTACTTGTTTCAATACCCTTAGTGCCAAGCTTATTCAAGACGTTGGCTTCTTCTGTTGCTATGCTAGTAGTACAGTATGATGTGCTTGCAACAATATATGCTATGCTATGCAATTTTCATTTTAATGGTTCATTTTGGCCTTAAAAAAAATATCCTTTTACTTCAATAGTGAATCATATGCTTATAACATTATGTGCTATGCAATTTGCATTTTTTATAAGGTTTAGTTTCATCATTATTGTTTAAAGATACCCCTTTTTTGTTGCCATATGTGTACTTGTAGGTTTCTCAATATCAATTACTAGGTTAAGGTTGCTAGACACATGCATAATTTCTATTTAGTGCTAGATGCTACAAATGAAAGAAAGGAGAAAGAAAACAGCAAAAACAGAAGCTAGAATCTCAGAAATAATCCACCCATGGCATCGACCAACAAAAGTTAAGGGTGGTGGTGGAAATGTAAGAGTGGCATTCAATAGAAATTGAAAAAATAATTAAGGTTATAATAATTGGAACTTTAATATTAATTTTGACCATCATATTTAGTATCTTATTCCCTTTTTATACCTAATTGTGTGTTCTTTAGGTTATATTTGTAATTAGGTTTCAATTTGAGCTTTAGTGTGAATTTCAACTGACTTTACTTTCAACATTACTTTAGTATTTTAGCCATCAGTCTCACTATAGACCTTTCCAAATTGTGCAACTTGGTTTGTAGGAAAGTTAAGACATAGCTCTACAATTTTCATGAGAATTTAAAGGCCAATTTGGATGTCTTAGAGCTCCAACTAGGCTTAGAAGTGAAGCTAGTGGTGTAATCACTCGTTTGTGAGCAATATGCAGTATTTAGGGTGTAACTTAGCTTATAGGAGTTCAATTGACCTCAAACCGGTTCTAAATGAAAGTTAGACTTAATTTCATATTTAGGCCACTATGCAAAAGGAGATCATTTTGATAGTTAAATTTGCATAAGATAACTAGGGATCGAGCCTATAAATAGGCCTAGGGCACTCAAAGAAAACACTTTTTAGTTTAGATCCAAATTGTAGTTAGAGTAGAATAGGAGTTCCTCTTCATTTTTCCTTTCTCCCTCTTCCCTTCCTTTATTTTCTTCTCTTCTTTCTCTATAATTCTATGTTTATTCCCTTCATTAATGGAGGTGTAACAAGCTATACCAATTTAAGATCCATTGTATTTTCATAGCTGTATTCTTGACATTTTGTTTTGAATATTAATGAGTTTTACAACTTTGTGATTCTCTTCTTCTTTTCCCTTTCAATTTGTGATTTGAATGCATGATTGTGGTTCTTTTCCATGAATTGAATTGAGCTCATTTTTCATTTTCATTGATTGATGAATATGGATCTAAGTTTGAGAATTTAAGAGATTATGATTCTTATTTGAATTGTAAGTTGAGTTATGGTGCTTTAAGCTAGTGTGGATTTGTCAAAATTGAGATTTAATCTCTAATTATCACATTGCTTGCCAAAGCTTAGGAGATTTCCTAATGAGGAATACCGATCTAATTTTCTAGATTCAGAATTAGAAAGGATCAACTTCATAGAGTTGTGATCTAATTCTCTTTTATAATTTGTGATTGAATTTACCTTGAATTCCCTTGGTTTCTTGAATTAGTACTTCTTAATTTCTGATTACTTCTCTTTAATTTAGTTTTCCTACATTGTGTTTGTCAAAATTCCCTTACGATTTTCGATCGAATGTTGCCTTTCATCCTTAAGAGATGACTCAGGTTGCATGCTATATTACAAACTAGTGTTATTTGTTTTTTTTGTGATTTGATTGTACTCGGCACTTGAATCATGGTATAAATATCTTTTTCTATGTTTTAATCATGTGCAACTCATGTGCTTTTTAAGATAAAGGGTGTTACGTTAATAACTTTTAAACAATAAAGAAAGACAAAATAAAGAAATACAAACATAATTTTAAAATCTAAGAGGAGGCAAGTATATTTTCGATGAGTCTTAAGAAAGATCAATGTAATTTTCCCAAATTTAAAGGAGTAAATTATATTTTAACCATACATAAATCCTACCATGTATTCATGTCAATGACGGTAGCCAAATTCAATAATGCAACAACGAAATGGATGGATTAAATGATTTTGTTGAGAATGCAACAAATCTACAAGCAATATTATATACAAATATTGCAGCATAATAATAACAAAGTAATCTTGTTGTACATAAATCACTTCCGCGAGTCTTTGTCTGCATTTAACACAGGGGTGTTCACTTCTACTGGGCCAAGGCTACTCCTTGAATTCTCATATGATTACTTTGAAAAGGTTTTAGGTTCGGAAGTTACGACATTACCATTATGATCACAATCCACTAGCACAACCTCAACCAGGAATCTTGGAGAAGGCAATTTTCTCTACTACAAGATCCAATTATGACCAACAAAAACAAAGGAACACCATTACTGAACAAGAGTCAGACCATTCTCTACTATTACTAACATCACCAAGTCTTGACAACAAAAAAAATTTAATCGTGAGATATTAGAGGGAGGTTAATCAAAGAACCACAACGGCTTACCTGTTCAAAGCCATTGAGATCACTGGTGTTCAATACTTTTCCCATTTTCTGTTATAGCTGTGTTCAACCAACTAAAATAGAAAAGAGCAATATATTTCAGTTCAACATAAGCTTAGCAGCGGAGTCAATTGAGTACCGATGGAGAAAATTAATTAATACCGTTAAAAAACTCTCCTTGGCTATCATGTAAATGGCTTTGAAACTCCCCAGCCAAATCTGAAAGACCATCACTCCCTTCTTTAGTGCCCTAAACCAAAAATCTTCTGGCTGCAAATAATGAGCTCAGATCATAGAGAAATCCCCCACATGCAAAAAAAAAAAAAAAAAAAGGAACAAAATAAAGAACTTTGGCGTAACAACTTAATCAACATTTAATACACTGACACCATATTATTAACAAGAGACACCAAAAGATCCTTGGTTCTTAGATGCTTTTTGGTAAGGAACATCTAAACATTAGAAAAGTGTTAATAAGGTCAATAGCTAATTGAGCTGGGTCTTTCACATAGTAAGATCTCCCACTTCACCCTTTCAAAGGGGTCAACTACTAGTCAATTCTTTGTCACAAACAAAGCAGATTATATGCCATATGCATTTAGCACTCACTAATAATAAGTAGTAACTAGTAAAGTATACAATTCCTTCATATTGTAGCTTGAAAAACATACAAAAGAGCAACACAAATGCTAGAGATCCTTTAATTCTTCCTGCTTTCCTATTATCCAGGACTCTGCACAAAAATGCCTGAGAATAAAATGTAGGCTATGGATTCATAGTGGGTTTAGAAGATCCTAACAAGGGTCTGCCTTGATAGTTCACTCTAAGGTTGTGTTTGGTTGGAGTGAATTGGGGTGGAAGGAAAGGGACGGAAAGGAAATAGGGTGTAAGGAGTCTAATTTCCATTGTTTGGTTTGGATGAAAATGTGAGAAGGAAAAGCTAAACATTGTTATTCTCTCTATGGGGCCCACATGAATAGTACAATTTTTTTCTCCCCTGTACCGGGCAGAAAAACGGAGGGGAAGGGATGTATATGTGATTTTTCTGTTTTTACCCTTCTGCACTACGTCAGAGAGATATGAGATGAGATGATTTTGATAGGGAGAGGATTAGGGTATGCAACACGATTGAAGGTGTTACGTGGTCTCTCTTATCTTTTTTTTATAAAAAAAATTAGCATGTTTAAAATTTTTATCTAAACAATTTTAATTCCTCTATCACAATATTATTAAAAATAAATACAAAAAATTTCTAAAGTACAAACTATATAAAATTTTAAAATTTTTTTGTTAGCAACATTTTATTTTAAATAGATATTTTATTTTAAATATGGTATTAAATAATAGCTTAATAATATTTTTGGTATTATTTAATTGATCAAATATATTTTTAGGTCATATTTTTGAAATATTAGCTTTATTTTAAATAGTTTTAATAATTTATTTTTATTAATATTAGTTTAATTTAATAGGTTGATATTATTTTAAATTATTAAATTAAAAATAGTGAAATTTTTTTTATATTAATTCATATAGTTAAAATACCTTTTTTAACAACATAAGGATAAAATCATCATTTGGCAACATTACCTTTTTCTTTCCTTTCACTTTTCCACTCAAACAAATAAGAAAAAGTTATTTTCTTTCTATTTTCTTTTCCTCTCATTTTTCTTTCATCTAAACGTATCTATAAAAAAATACAAATCTACTCTATTTTTTTCATTCAACTTCTTTTTTCTTAACTTCCTTCCTTCCAATTTCTTTCCTCCATCCAAACATACCCTAAAAGATCTCAAAGTGCATATCATATAGCTAAACCAAATATAAAGCAGACCATGAAAGAAATAAGGACAAATTAATAGTCTAGTGAAATTAAGAAAACCATAACCATTGTAAATACCATCAAACGAGTCGAGAAAAAGAATAAAATTTTCCAAAACTTGAAATAACAATAATAAGAAATTATAAATTCACTAATAGAATCGTATGAACAATAAATAAGGGGGGAATTTTAGTACAGAAGTATAAAGCACACCACTAGGGTGACGGATACAATGGTCTTCACCATGTTTGGGAGCATTGCATGATCCACCTATTTGACCCATTAGATTTGGTTTAGTGAAAATCAATGGCTAAGATAAAATGAATGTGTTAGTCGATCCTAACTAATAGGAAGCATGTCAAGTCCTTTGCATCTACTAGAGTTAGCTGGCTCATCTCATCTTCTTCATCCCAAAATTCGAACATTTTCATCTATAGATTTTATACACTTCATTCATCTGTAGTTTTTATATATACATAAAAAGGGGTAAATAATACCCATTTCTTTGATCAAAACCCATTTCAACATTCATCATGTTAGTCATCTTACACTGGACTAAACAACACAATGATTTCCAAAATCAATAATCGCATACCACAAATTGAAGCTCTAATTTTGTAACACTATGCCCCTTCCATAAAATAAAATTAACTCACTATTCTCCAGTTTTATCATGGGCTATAACTAACCAAAAGCAAAAATACCCATAAGCAAATTTCCCCTTTTTTGATTGAAAGCAGAACAATGCAAAATGAAAAGCATCCATAATTCTATAAGTTCGCATATTTTTATTTTCACTTGTGTTGTTTGTTCTTGCTATGAGAACTGTGAATAGAGAAGAGAAAAGAAAGGTCTTTTCGGTTAGAATGGTTCACTGATTGATTTGTATTAGGTGAAAATTGAATCTTTTCCGATTTATTACATTTGGTTAGAGATCATGTCCTTTGAATATTGTATAGGCATTGATTTGTGGCTATATCACCCATTGACCTTCTCTATTGCGCACCTATGATTGCATTGAACAAGATGATGAATGTTTTTGCTTCAAGTTCATTTTTTTCATTTATGGGTCGAGGACACGAGGACACTGACAGTGGCAGTTTGGTGGAACAGCGACGAGCTCGTGCGATGGTCTATGGTGCACAGTGACGATAGTCACGCAGCATGAAGAAGATGAGCTAGCTGTCGCAGTAGATGCAAACATGCTCTCTATTAACTATGGTTCATTAATACACATATTTTATCTTAGCCATTGATTTTCATTAAATCAAATCTAACAGTCCATAAAGAGGGACTATGCAATGCTCCCAAACATGGTGAGGACCATTGTGTCCGCCACCATAGCTAGGGTGACAGATACAATGGTCTTCACCATGTTTGGGAGCATTGCATGATCCACCCTTTTGAACCATTAGATTTGGTTTAGTGAAAATCAATGGCTGAGCCAAAATGAATGTGTTAGTAGATCCTAATTAGCAGGAAGCATGTTAAGTCCTTTGCAGCTACTAGAGTTAGCTAGCTCATCTCATCTTCTTTATCCCAAAATTTGAACATTTTTATCTACAGGTTTTATATACTTCATTCACCTGCAGTTTTTATATGTACATAAAAAGTGGTAAACAATACCCATTTCTTAGATCAAAACCCATTTCAACATTCATCACATTAATCATCTTACACTGGACTAAACAACACAATGATTTCCAAAATCAATCACCGTATACCACAAATTGAAGCTCTAATTTCGTAACACTATGCCCCTTCCATAAAATAAAATTAGCTCAATATTCTCCAATTTTATCATGGGCAATAACTAACCAAAAGCAAAAATACCCATAAGCAAATTTCCCCTTTTTTGATTGAAAGCAGAACAGTACAAAATGAAAAGCATCCAAAATTCTACAAGTTTGCATATTTTTATTTTCACTTGTGTTGTTTGTTCTTGCTGTGAGAACCATGAATACAGAAGAGAAAAGAAAGGTCTTTTGGGTTAGAATGGTTCATTAATTGATTTGTATTTTGTCAAAATTGAATCTTTTCCAATTTATTACATTTGGGTGGAGATCATGTCCTCTGAATATTGTATGGGCATTGGTTTGTGGCTATATCACCCATTCACCTTCTCCATTGCGCACCTATGGTTCCATTGAACAAGATGATGAGTATTTTTGCTTCAAGTTCATTTTTTTGTGTTCATGGGTCGAGGACACGTGGACACTGATAGTGGCAGTTTGGTGGAACGGCGACGAGCTTTGTAACACCCTCCTAAGTACAGTACTATACTTAAGTCATAGCACCACACTCAGAAGTTGTTGCTGTTACCTAAACGGTCCTTGTCTGATAGCAACCTCTGGCTATCCCCAATATTTCTTGAATTATCTGAAGGTAATACAGAAATATAGTGAGAATTATAAATTCTTAGTAGGATTCAATTAACTATCATATACCGTGTCATCATTATTATCTCCAGCTGCTTCAGTTTATTATGTAAAAAGTGAACATGTTAATAGACTTTTCAGTTTTATAGTTCAAAAATGTATTATCCGTAGTAGAGTTCATTTTATTCATACACTTGTTAATCAAAGAAAGAATCTAAACATAAATGCAACAGAATAATTAACGTCTGTATATAGATACAATTAGTCTCTTAATAAGTAGGGAAAAGAATTGAAGCATAAGCATAGTAGATCAAAGAACAACTAAAGAATATGCATTTATGAGTGCAACAATGCATTTGATGCAAGTGATTATTTCTCCTGTTAACTTTCTTTACTTTTATTACTTGGCCCATCTAGGCGTTACATATCGCCATCCCTAGGGTGCTTGCATATGTTTTAATCTTTAGTCTTTACTGCCCTTGGGTAGTCTGATCTAGAAGTGAGCTCAACTCGTAACCCTCGTCACACAAAACTAACCTACAAGGGGACCCACATGTCTTGAGTCTTGGAAGGATCTCATTTTAGCCACGTGCCTCTAAATTGAAGGGATATCTCCTGGTCACGTGCCTCAAGAATAGAGGGATCTCAGCTAACCACTCGCCTTCAATGTAGAGGGATTTTATCTGACCACGTGCCTCCAAGGTAGAGGGATCTCATAGTTTTATACTGCCTTCACAGGGAGGGACCTAATTAACTGCCTCCAAGTGAAGGGATCCAATCTTATCTTATTTAACTGCCTTCATAAGGAAGAATCTCATAACTGCCTCCAGGTGAAGGGATCCACATTTAATATGTTCATAGCCTTTCATTCTCATACATAATCATGTATAGACATGTTGAATTTACTCATACATATGCTTCATCATTTACTTTCATATATCTTTGTATATAGAATTTAATGTTCATATCATGAATATTCATAACAGAAGTTCCAGTCAACCAGACAATCATTCATACAAAAAAATCAATGTAAGATATAGATGCTCTAATAATTAAACAAAGTTTCATAACCTTGATCTTGAATTAGTTTTCTGCCACTTCCTTTTGATCCTACCCTATTTTGTAACTTAGGCCATAAATTCATTTTAACTCATTTAGACTTGAAATTTGGATATGTTAAAGTATTATGTGCCCATTTTCCAACCTCTTTGGTCCCATCCAATTTTGATTTATGTAGCTCATGTTATTTAAGTTCTATCTTGGTCTGCCTTGTAACTGGCCAGAATTTCACACTTAAAAGTAAAAATCCACTGAAAATCGAAAACTTATTGAAATCATACAAAATTTGTATCATATTAAAGCTAATAGGACAAGCTTTTATTTAGAATAAGTTCCATTTCATTTGCTTGAGTAGAGCTTGAGTTACAAGCTTCGAAATTTGGCTCCTCTGGACTGCCCTGTTTTAGCTCATTTTGGACTTAGGGCGAATTCCTTGAACTACTGGGAGCAATTGGGATTGAATCTAACTCTAAAAGTTTTATGGAACTTTTATATATGTTTCAGCTTTCTAATAAAATTGGTTTCACTCAATTTGAAGGAGTATAGGGCAAGTTATGCTCCTCGAATTCTAGTCTACTTAGAATCAAGGTCAGAATTCTAGGGTAAACTTCAAAAATTTATATCTCTTTCTCAATACTAACCCAATGACCTTATATTTTATATGGTTGGAAAGCCCTAGATGTCTAGTTTCACATAAAATTAGTTTCATTCAGTTTCAACCACTGTAGGCGGAGCCATACACTCCGTTGTATGGATCGCTGTAGGTTTCCTTAACCTAACAGATTCTATTTTGTGGCTCTTTGCGTTTTCTCATTCAAATCTCAATCAACCCAAACAAATACATGCTAAATCAGTCATAAATCATCACATTACCACCATATATCATCAGTTACATAAGAGAAGAAAGTATTCCTAACAGTCACTAATTTGATAAAATCATGCAAAGAAGTTGAATCTTACCTCTAGATTGAAAGATAGCTTGACTAGATGAAGAGTTTTGATATTAGAGGTGCTTGGAGCTTGAAAATGGAAGAGAAATGAAGTGAAAAGGAAGGAAGATGAGAAGGAATGATGGGAGGTCTATAAGGGAGAGAGGAAGGCCAAAAATTTGAAGGAAGTAAGAAAGAATTATATAAATTTGATATAGAGATGGTGGGTGGAAGAAGGGGCTCATAAGTGAGCCAACCATGCTCACTCTTTGTGGCATGGATGGCACCACTTTGATGAGGGATGTGGCTAAATTCTAGCCACTTGAAGTAGGGTTTAGTAGGTTAAATTTGGTTAGTTTGGGTTTTGACAGTTGAAAATACCAAACTTCTACCGATTTTCTTCAAATTGGTAAAATGGTTTTGAAGAATTTTGTGAGGTTTTATATGTTTCTATTTTAATTCTTCTTAATCATAATCTCTGTAATTAATTTCTAATCAACTCCTATTAACCTCTAATTAACTTTTTAATTAACTTTACAAACTCAATAAAATCAAATAAATCGATTAATGGGGTAACTTAAATGTTTTGCAAATTAAGGGCCTTCTGTTTTATGTTTTCCATGATTAATGACATTTTCGTAATTATAGGCAAGTCTAGGGGCATCCCGCATCATTTCACATGTGGGCACCTCCGCGGCCCAATTGGCTAAGAATTTAATTTATTCATTTCTATTATGTGGTTCTGCTTCGTTTAAAACCCTATTCTACTAATTCTATTGATCTAGGGATTTAAATGTTATTTTTTCAAAAGTTCAGGGGCAAGGCTGTAAATAATAAAAGTTTGCCCAAGGACGTTCTCATTATTTTCTATAATGTTATATGGGGATGTTACGCACTAACCCTCTTAAAAAGAATTTTACCCTCATAATTCCTTTATCCCTAGAAAGCCAGCTGAATGTCGTAGATCTCTGCACATACGGAACTTCATATTGAGCTAATCAGGCTCAATATGTAGTTAAGTGCGATAGAGAAACTACAACACACAACAAGGCTACTATGCACAAACATCTGTGTCCTTTTGATGTAAGGACCTAAAGTACGACCTTTTTAAACTTTTAGAGTATGCCTCCTCGGAAGCATAATCAACCCATCCCAGGTCTGGTTAGGACGAACTACTCTGATACTATTAATGTAACACCCTCCCAAGTGCAGTACTAAGCTTAAGTCATAGCACCACACTCAGAAGTTGTTACTGTTACCTGAACGGACCTTGTCTGATAGCAACCTCTGGCTATCCCTAATATTTCTTGAACTATCTGGAGATAATACGAAAATATAGTGAGAATTATAAATTCTCAATAGGATTCAATTAACTATCATATATCATGTCATTATTATTATCTCCAGCTACTTTGATTTATTATGTAAAAGGTGAACATGTTAATAGACTTTTCAGTTTTATAGTTCAAAAATGTATTATTCGAAGCAGAGTTCATTTTATTCATACACTTGTTAATCAAAGAAAGAATCTAAACATAAAATGCAGCAGAATAATTAACGTCTGTATATAGATACAATTAGTCTCTTAATAAGCAAGGAAAAGAATTGAAGCATAAGCATAGCAAATCAAAGAACAACTAAATGATATGCATTTATGAGTGCAACAATACATTTGATGCAAGTGATTATTTCTCCTGTTAACTTTCTTTACTTTCATTACTTGGCACACCTAGGCGTTACATATCGCCGTCCCTAGGGTGCTTGCATATGTTTTAATCTTTAGTCTTTACTGCCCTTGGGTAGTCTGATCTAGAAGTGAGCTCAACTCTTAACCCTAGTCACACAAAACTAACCTACAAGGGGACTCACATGCCTCTAGTCTTGGAGGGATCTCATTTTGGCCACATGTTTTTAAATTGAAGGGATCTCTCCTGGTCAGGTGCCTCAAGAATAAAGGGATCTCAGCTAACCACTGTCCTTAAATGTAGAGGGATCTCATCTAACTACGTACCTCCAAGGTAGAGGGATCTCATAGTTTTATATTGCCTTCACAGTGAGGGACCCAATTAACTGCCTCCAAGTGAAGGGACCCAATCTTATCTTATTTAACTGCCTTCACAAGGAAGGATCTCATAACTACCTCCAGGTGAAGGAATCCACATTTAATATGTTCATATCCTTTCATTCTCATACATAATCATGCATAAACATGCTGAATGTACTCATACATATGCTTCATCATTTACTTTCATATATCCTTGCATATAGAATTTCATGTTCATATCATGAGTATTCATAATAGAAACTATCATAATTTCATAAAATTCTGCCGAAAATTTGGCAGCATAACGGATCAAGTTCGCTTTCTCATGAATAGTTCCAGTCAATCAGATAGTCATTCACACAGAAAAATCAATGCAAGGTATAGATGCTCCAATATTCAAATGAAGTTTCATAACCTTGATCTTGAATTACTTTTCTGCCACTTCCTTTTGATTCTACACTATTTTGTAACTTATGCCATAAATTCATTTTAACTCATTTAGACTTGAATTTTGGATATGTTGAAATGTTATATGTCCATTTTCTAACCTCTTTAGTCCCATCCAATTTTGACTTATGTAGCTCAAGTTATTTAAGTTTTATCTTGGTCTGCCTTGTAACTAGCCAGAATTTCACACTTAAAAGTAAAAATCCACTAAAAATCGAAAACTAGTTGAAATCATATGAAGTTTCGATCATATTAAAGCTAATAGGACAAGATTTTATTTACAACAAGTCCTATTTCATTTGCTTGAGTAGAGCTTGAGTTATAAGTTTTGAAATTTGACCCTTCTCAACTGCCCTATTTTAGCCTAGTTTGGACTTAGGGCGAATTCCCTGAACTACTGGGAGCAATTGGGATTGAATCTAACTCTAAAATTTTTATGGAAATTTTATATATGTCTCAGCTTTCTAATAAAATTGGTTTCACTCAATTTGAGGGAGTATAGGGCAAGTTATGTCCCTCAAATTCTAGTCTGCTTAGAATCGAGGTCAAAATTCTAGGATAAACTTCAAAAATTCATATCTTTCTCCTAATACTAATCCAATGGCCTTATATTTTATGTGGTTGGAAAGTGCTAGATGTCTAGTTTCACATAAAATTAGTTTCATTCAGTTTTAACTACTGTAGGCGGAGCTGTACACTCTGCCGTATAGGCCACCGTAGGTTTCCTTAACCTAACAAATTCTGTTTTGTGGCTCTTTGTGTTTTCTCATTCAAATCTCAATCAACGCAAGCAAATACATGCTAAATCAGCCATAAATCATCACACCACCACCATATATTATCAGTTACATAAGAAAGGAAAGTATTCCTGACAGTCATTAATTCAATAAAATCATGCAAAGAAGTTGAATCCTACCTCTAGATTGAAAGATAGCTTGACTAGATGAAAAATTTTGATGTTGGAAGTGCTTGGAGCTTGAAAATGGAAGAGAAATGAAGTTAAAAAGAAGGAAGATAAGAGGGAGTGATGGGAGGTCTGTAAAGGAGAGAGGAAGGCCAAAAATTTGAAGGAAATAAGAAAGGATTATATGAATTTGATATAGAGGTGGTAGGTGGAAGAAGGGGCTCATAAGTGAGCCAACCATGCTCACTCTTTGTGGCATGGGTGGCACCACTTTGATGAGGGATGTGGCTAAATTCTAGCCACTTGAAGTAGGGTTTAGTAGGTTAAATTTGCTTGGTTTGGGTTTTGACAGTTAAAAGTACCGAAATTCTACCGATTTCCTTCAAATCGATAAAACGGTTTTGAAGAATTTTATGAGGTTTTATATGTTTCTATTTTAATTTTTCTTAATACTAATCTCTCTAATTAACTTCTAATCAACTCCTAGTTAACTCTAATTAACTTTTTAATTAACTTTGCAAACTCAATAAAATCGAATAAATCGATTAACGGGGTAGCTTAAATGTTTTGCAAATTTAGGGCCTTCTATTTTCTATTTTCCATGGCTAATGGTATTTTTGTAATTATGGGCAAGTCTAGGGGCATCTCACATCATTTCATATGTGGGCACCTCCGCAGCTCAATTGGCTAAGAATTTAGTTTCTATGTTTCCACTATATGGTTCTGCTTTATTTAAAACCCTATTCTACTAATTCTATTGATCTAGGGACCTAAATATCTAAAAGGTTTAGGGGCAAGGTTATAAATAATAAAAGTTTACCCAATGACGTTTTCATTACTTCCTATAACGTTATGGGGATATTACAAGCTCGGGCGATGGTTTGTGGTGCACAGTGACAATGATCACATAGCACAAAGAAGATGAGCTAGCTATAGCAGTAGATGCAAGGAAGAATTTAACATGCTCTCTGTTAACTATGGTCCACTAATACACATATTTTATCTTAGTCATTGATTTTCATTAAATCAAATCTAACAGTCCATAAAGATAGAGTATGCAATGCTCCCAAACATAGTGAGGACCATTGTGCTCGCCACCATAGCTAGGGTGACGGACACAATGGTCTTCATCATATTTGGGAGCATTGCATGATCCACCCTTTTAAACCATTAGATTTGGTTTAGTGAAAATCAATGGCTGAGACAAAATGAATGTGTTAGTAGATCCTTATTAATAGGAAGCATGTCAAGGCCTTTGCATCTACTGGAGTTAGCTAGCTCATCTCATCTTCTTCATCCCAAAATTCGAACATTTTCATCTACAGTTTTTATATGCTTCATTCATCTACAGTTTTTTTATGTACATAAAAAGGGGTAAAGAAAACCCATTTCTTAGATCAAAACCCATTTCAACATTCATCACGTTAATCATCTTACACTGGACTAAACAACACAATGATTTCCAAAATCAATCACCGTATACCACAAATTGAAGCTTTAATTTCGTAACACTATGCCCCTTCCATAAAATAAAATTAACTCGCTATTCTCTAGTTTTATCATGGGCTATAACTAACCAAAAGCAAAAAATACCCATAAGCAAATTTCCCCTTTTTTGATTGAAAGTAGAACAATGCAAAATGAAAAGCATCCAAAATTCCACAAGTTTGCATATTTTTATTTTCACTCGTGTTGTTTGTTCTTGCTGTGAGAACATGAATAGAGAAGAGAAAAGAAAGGTCTTTTGAGTTAGAATGGTACACTAATTGATTTGTATTATGTCAAAATTGAATCTTTTCCGATTTATTACATTTGGGTGGAGATCACGTACTCTGAATATTGTATGGGCATTGGTTTGTGGCTATATCACCCATTCACCTTCTCCATTGCGCACCTATGGTTCCATTGAACAAGATGATGAATGTTTTTGCTTCAAGTTCATTCTTTTGCATTCATGGGTCGGGCATACGAGGACACTGGCAGTGGCAGTTTGGTGAAACGGCAACGAGCTCGTGCGATGGTCTGTGGTGCATACGAACAGTGGTCACGCAGCATGAAGAAGATGAGCTAGCTGTCGCAGTAGATACAAGGAAGAAATTAACATGCTCTCTGTTAACTATGGTCCACTAATACACATATTTAATCTTAGCCATTGATTTCATTTAATCAAATCTAACAGTCCATAAAGATAGAGTATGCAAGGTTCACCAAACATGGTGAGGACCATTGTGTCTGCCACCATAGCTAGGGTGACGGATACGATGGTCTTCACCATGTTTGGGAGCATTGCATGATCCACCCTTTTAAACCATTAGATTTGGTTTAGTGAAAATCAATGGTTGAGATAAAATGAATGTGTTAGTAGATCCTAAGTAACAGGAAGCATGTCAAGTCCTTTGTATCTACTACAGTTAGCTGGCTCATCTCATCTTCTTCATCCCAAAATTCGAATATTTTCATCTACAATTTTTATATACTTCATTCATCTTCAGTTTTTATATGTACATAAAAAAGGGTAAACAAAACCCATTTCTTAGATCAAAACCCATTTCAACATTTAATCATCTTACACAGGCCTAAACAACACAATGATTTCCAAAATCAATCACTGTATATCACAAATTGAAGCTCTAATTTCGTAACACTATGCCCCTTCCATAAAATAAAATTAACTCACTATTCTCCAGTTTTATCATGGGCTATAACTAACCAAAAGCAAAAATACCCACAAGCAAATTTCCTCTTTTTTGATTGAAAGCAGAACAATGCAAAATGAAAGGCATCCAAAATTCTACAAGTTTGCATATTTTTATTTTCACTTGTGTTGTTTGTTCTTGCTGTGAGAACCATGAATAAAGAAGAGAAAAGAAAGGTCTTTTGGGTTAGAATGGTTCACTAATTGATTTGTATTATGTCAAAATTGAATCTTTTCCAATTTATTACATTTGAGTGGAGATCACGTCCTCCAAATATTGTATGGGCGTTGGTTTGCGGCTATATCACCCATTCACCTTCTCCATTACGCACCTATGGTTCCATTGAAAAAGATGATGAATGTTTTTGCTTCAAGTTCATTCTTTTACGTTCATTGGTTGGGGACACGAGGACACTGACAGTGGCAGTGTGGTGGAACGGCGACGAGCTCGTGCAATGGTTTGTGGTGCACAGGGACGGTGGTCACGCAGCATGAAGAAGATGAGCTAGCTGTTGCAGTAGATGCAAGGATGAATTTAACATGCTCTCTATTGACTATGGTCCACTAATACACATATTTTATCTTAGCCATTGATTTTCATTAAAGCAAATCTAACAGTCCATAAAGATGGAGTACGCAATACTCCCAAACATGGTGAGAACCATTGTGTGCACCACCATAGCTAGGGTGACGGATACAATGATCTTCACCATGTTTGGGAGCATTGCATGATCCACCCTTTTGAACCATTATATTTGGTTTAGTGGAAATCAATGGCAGAGACAAAATGAATGTGTTAATAGCTCCTAATTAATAGGAAGCATGTCAAGTCCATTGTATCTACTGGAGTTAGCTGGCTCATCTCATCTTCTTCATCCCAAAATCGAGCATTTTCATCTACAGTTTTTATAAACTTCATTCATCTTCAGTTTTTATATGTACATAAAAAAGGGTAAACAAAACCCATTTCTTAGATCAAAACCCATTTCAACATTCATCATGTTAATCATCTTTCACATGACTAAACAACACAATGATTTCCAAAATCAATCACCGTATACCACAAATTGAAGCTCTAATTTTGTAACACTATGCTCCTTAAAAATAAAGTTAACTCACTATTCTCTAGTTTTATCACGGGCTATAACTAACCAAAAGCAAAAATACCCATAAGCAAATTTTCCCTTTTTTGATTGAAAGCAGAACGATGCAAAATGAAAAGCCTCCAAAATTCTACAAGTTTGCATATTTTTATTTTCACTTGTGTTGTTTGTTCTTGCTATGAGAACCATGAATAGAGAAGAGAAAAGAAAAGAAAGGTCTTTTGGGTTAGAATGGTTCACTAATTGATTTGTATTATGTCAAAATTGAATCTTTTCCAATTTATTACATTTGGGTGGAGATCATGTCCTCCGAATATTGTATGGGCGTTGGTTTGTGGCTATATCACCCATTCACCTTCTCCATTGTGCACCTATGGTTCCATTGAACAAGATGATGAATGTTTTTGCTACAAGTTCATTTTTTTGCGTTCATGGGTCGGGGACACGAGGACACTGACAGTGGTAGTTTGGTGGAACAGCAACGAGCTCGTGTGATGGTCTGTGGTGCACAGTAACGGTGGTCACGCAGCATGAAGAAGATGAGCTAGCTATCGCAGCAGATGCAAGGAAGAATTTAACATGCTCTCTATTAACTATGGTCCACTAATACACATTTTATTTTAGCCATTGATTTTCATTAAATCAAATCTAATAGTCCATAAAGATGGAGTATGCAATGCTCCCAAACATGGTGAGGACCATTGTATCCACCACCTATAGCTAGAGGGCCTGATCCACTACGGGCATATGTGAAGCCGAAATCCCCTAAGCGTGCACGTGCACAGAAATTGATCTTCAGCACACGATAACAGGCAAATATTGAAGTCACTTCTGGCCCAGTATATAACTACGGGCAGGCGAGTTTTTCGCCAATAAAGTAAGTCAAGAAAATATTGGAGATGCCTCTAAAGAAAACAGAAAGAACAACATATGAAAGTAAGAAGCAAGAGTACAAGTAATATTCCAGAATTGGAACTTGCTATCTAACTAGGCAGAATGAGTCCTCTCCGTTAACACATCTTTCCTGATTATAGTAATCCATTGACTCCTCAGCAATTGGAAAGAGCTAGAGTGCATTTAAGTCACCAAATATAAATAAAACTAAGCAGCATAATGAGATAGACAGTGAAAATGTGAAGCACACTCATTATATTTTCAAGAAAATGTTCAGAAACTAAAATTTAAGGGCCAGTTTGATTTGGGGGTAAAAAATTTATGATTCAAATTTATGGATAAAATATATAGAAAATTTGTTCATGAATTTTTTTTATCTCTATTTTTACCCGTAAAGCAAACTAAACCTAAAGAAGCATATGAAAGCAATTGGTTGCTCACACGGAAATTTGTGTTGCTTGCACTTCAAAAACACATTTGAGATAAAACAGACACCCGGTAGCTTCAGGATTGTCACCAATTACATTTCAAGTTTGTTTCTCCAATTTTGTAAAATTTTAAGTATCAGCATTACCGTATGACTTGGTCTTGTGTTAACAAAATTATGTTGTATTACTCCCTACAGCAATGTCAATACATTGAACTTGTACAAGTTACCTGTTAGTATTCAATGTTAGGAAGGGTACGTGATTGACACCCCTTGGAATATTTAATAACCTCATAACATCAGCTGGAAAAGGAAAAGACATAATTTCTTTTCCTTTAATCCACAGCTGTTAAGAACATTAAAATAGCAATGGAAAATTTGGCCCCCTCTTTTTTTTTTTTAGGAAAAAAAAAACAAAAAACCAAGAACTGATTTTATAAGGAGAAGGAACATTGAAGAGAACATCCCATGAAAAACGGATTTATAGAGGAAAATTAGCAATCGATCCCATGGTTGCGAGCAGCAATGCTAAAATACATAAAATATAGAAATACACAGGCCAACAGCAGAATATCTGCCTGTGAATAATTTGACAACCCATGGAGACGCTAAAACAGTAATAAGACCATCTAATGCTAGGCATATAATTAAGAGACATTAAAACCGGAAAATTCTTCTTGGTATGTGATCCTTGTATACCCCCACCACATGAAACCAAGGAAATAAATAAAATTTCTCGGGTAGGCAAAATCAGTAAATCACAAGTTGGACATACCAGTTATATTTTTATCTCTTGGAACATTGATCAACAGAGCAGGGCCTACATACATACAGAAACGAGCGTAACAGTCAGCATGACTCATTTAACTAACATGAAAAATCATATGATTCCAAAAATACTTTTTGAAAAAATGAAGAATATTAATTTTACATAACAAGAACAAGAAAAGGATAACAAATATAAAGAGTTTAAGAGGAATCATGGTCACTTGGCTGTTAAGGTTAAATTGTTCAAAGACAGTTGGCATAGCAATAACATAAACAAATAAAATGTAGACTTCTTTCATTAGAGTAAAACATGCATTTTGATTCATATCAGATTTGTGTAACATTAATTTAGTCTTTGAAAGGTTAAATATGACATCATATTAGTCTTTAAAATTTTTTTACATCAAATAGATATGTAAAAGTTAAAATATGACTTCACTTTAATCCTTTTGAAAGACTATTTGATCCTTTTTGATAAAATACGAGAGTCTATTTAGTTTGTTTTTATTTCCTATTTTCATTTCAAGTTTTCATTTTCATAATAAAAATGCCACCTTATTTTAATTCTATTTCCTATCTTTAAGACTTTGTAAAGGAAATAAATGAAAATAAGAAAAATTTTGCTTTCTGTTTTCATTACCTATTTTTATTATTTTCTTTAAAAAATTATGAAATCATGAAATAGATTGAAAATAATATGCTATTTTTGTAATTAAAATTGAAAATAAGAAATAAAAACAGAAACTAAATACACCCTAAATTTTTAAGGACTTATTTGATATCAAATAACTTTTAGATGAACTAAAATAATATCACATTTTAACTTTTAGATGCTTATTTAATATCAAACAATTTTTAAGAACTAATATGATATCACATCTGACCTTTTAAAAACTTATTTGATATTAAAAAATTTTAAAGAACTAAATTAATGTCACACAGTTCTTTCAGGAACTAAAATACATGTTTATTCTAAATTTAATTATGTTATATAATAATTATTATATAACATATAAAATTCATTAAATTATTCAATAATTTACTAGCACAGAACCGAATATAAGTGTAACTTTTTTTTATATGTACATTAAATTAAAATCTAATTAATTTTTTAAGAACTACAGTAACAATTAATTTGTTGTTCTGCTTTCTGACTGTATATCCATTATTCAACTAGGCCATTTTGTCTAGTCCCCACCAACAATCGTGGTAATCAGCTGGCTAACTTAGAAGTTAAACAGCACAGAGATTACTGCAACTCAAATAAGAAGGCCCTGAAATAAGAAAGGGCCATTCCTTCTTACCTCGTCGTTCCTTCTTACCTCGTCCCACATTGACCTTGCTTGAAGTTCTATCCATAACAAGAAAATTAAGAAGATAAAAAAGGCACATCTTTTTATTTTATATTAGTAGCGGCTTCGTTGGATACATCCATAGAATGCCAATTCTGGCTTGGCCACTGATCGAGTCCGATAATTTACTCCCAAATGCAAATGCTTGGATTCCACTATGGAAGGAAGCTATTTATTTATTTGTTATATGCTTTCTTTAACAATATTTATTTTGTTATATTTGTTAGTGGCTAAAGGACAAGAATACGTGACATATTCTGAACCTTATCATCTTAATGCACTGTCACTTAATCTCCCGTCACTTGCATGCCAAGTGCCAAATCGATTCGAATTGGATTAGAAAAGGAATGACTTTTTTTCCTCTTTCTTTCCATTGAATAGCAGTTCACGGTTGGTATAGTGGAAGGGGAAGAGAAAGAGCAGAAGCTACTACACACAGCAAATCTTCGCTGTCCAAAAAACATGTGGCTTTCAATTCTTTCCTTGATCGTTGCGGGGCAAGGGCAGCAGATCTTATATTTCCGCGGTGGTCCATAGATTCCCTCTTTATCAAAATGGAATGCCTTGTCTTCTTCCGTTGAGGTGCACACTAATTAAAAGAAAAATCCCCGTGAATAAAAAATTGTCTGAGATACGAAAATAATGATAATTTCTTAAATGCTTATGGTCACCTCTTCGAGCATAGTAAGATTTACTCTATTAATTAATATTTTTTTTAAGAATTGATCTAAGATTTTTTATGAGATTGTAACGTATTTCTATCACTATACTAATTCTTTATTGATAACATATTTAAGTTTTCATAATAAAAATAATAATATTGTTAAATAAAATATGCATATTACAATAATAAACAGTTAAAAATTATAATTATTATATTCGTACCACATTTTTTTTCGTAACTTATAGTTTAGAATTACATAAACTTCAATCAATTTAAAGTGGTAGAAGGAATGTAATAACTAGGAAAGTGTAAGCTCCGAACATTGATTACTCAATATTAAACTTTAAGTTAACACTTAATCTTCTAAGGTCAAGTTTGATAGAATTCTTTCAATAGGTGCTTTGACTCATAAAAAGTATAAATTAATTTTTTATTTGATAAATTAAAAAAATATTTTTACTTGTAATTTTTAAAAGTTAAGGTGTTTTTGAGAGTTTTCATAGAATATTTTTTAAAATTAATTTGTGCTCTATAAAATATAAAAGATTAATATATTCTTACTGTCTTTAATTATATTAAAAATATAAATTATTCTCTTTAGTATTTATATAATTATATCTATTATAATTATCTTAAATTTTAAAAATAATTTTATCAAATAATATTTTTATAACTTTTATTTATTGAAGATAATTTTTGTATTATTTTATTAAATAATATTATTATAATTTTTTTAAAATAATTTTTAAAAAATCTAAAAAATTCAATAATTTTTAAAAAACCATAATAACACCAAACCAACCCTAAACATATTAAGCTGGCATGAGGTGTGCATCCCTAAAATCCAACACATGCCCTTAAAAAATGTGGGGCGTTTTTTCTTGTTTTTTTTGTTGTTTTGGTTGGTCAGACCTTCAAAAAATGTGGTAGACGAACAATTTTGTGCGCGGCACTCGCGGTGGATGTGGTGGCGTGAGCCGAAAGTTTTCCAAAGGTGTGGTCAAAATGGACTGCTTGTTATTAAAGTATTGCATTCAATACACTGTATATGTTGAGTTTGCGATAATGTCCTCTTCACAACATTAATTTGTCGAGCCTCATTGAAAACAAGAAAAACGGGGAAAAAAGTCAAGCCGACGTAAAAATGAGTAAATATTTATTTTAATTTCTGAAATTGTACGGCGAGTCATTTATAAAATGTGTAAAATGTGAATTATATTAGTCCGAATAATAATTGGTCAACTTACAAATAGTATAATGCATATGCAATATATATGAAAAAAGTGAAAAAAAAAATGACAAAGAATATTAGAATAATAGATCCACATAAATATTGTTATTTTCATTCAATTTTTTTATTTAGAAACTTACCAATGCAAATCGTGCTTGTGTTGAGCATTTGCACTGTTTGTGTTAGTAAGTTGTTTTTATTAAAAATAATTTTTTTAACAAAACTTACCAATATTTATACTGTTTGTGTGGGTAAATTTTTAGATAAAAAAGAATAAAAGTAATAATGATTATATGGGACTATTATCCAAATATTTTTTTATTATTTTTTTCACTTTTCAGTATGCATCGCATTGTTTGTGAATCCTCCTACTATTACTCTAGTAGTCCGATTCCATTTTCATTACTATATACTATTATGTTTTTGTTAATGTATTACGTTAAATGATATCGATGCATTTCACATGATCTTTAAGGTGGTATAGTTGAAGAATAAATTCAAACTAATTCTTAAAATTTTTAAAAATATGTCAAAAAGATCACATGAAATAAGTGAGATAATAATAGAAATATCATTTCAATAGACTAATTCAAACTTATTCTCCATAGATGCCACCTCATATGCCATACAAATTGCCACCACATGACTTAATGTGGTATATCAATAAAAATATGATGATATGAAAATAAAAATAGAATTAATAATTAATATGACTCATATTTTATAATTTTAAAAATTAAAAAATTAATTTCTAAATTTTAAAAAGTAAAATAGTTTATATTTATAATTTCAAGGATTAAAATAAATATTTATTCACATAAAAGTAGTACACCACCAACTTTTACAGTAGTCGCTCATTCTCCGAGTCCTGGTCGTAATCGTACCATGTAATGTGCATAAATTTGGTTCAAATTAACCATTTTTTTGGTGAAGAAAATGCTGGCCAGTCTGGACTATTCAACTATGGCAAATCATTTGTCATATGTAATTATTGAAAAAGCCTTTTAGTCTCAACGACGCACGATATATTAATCTCACAACAATATATCTGTGAAGATATCCTGTTCAACGATTAAAAAAAAAAAAATGAATTTAATAATGACATGCACCACTGGTCACTTTTCTCTTTTTATTTTAATTGTATTGGCTATTGTTTTCCTACCAAGAAAAACATTGGATTGGGACATAGTCCTAAAACGTATGACACTACATAGGCGGCATCCAAACGAATCTGAACTCATGGGTTTTACGTATGTTCTCTTTATATGACTAGTCACATTATCCTTTTGGTTATAAGTTACTCTTATGCTAGAACCATACCCTTTTACAATTAAAAGCATATATTATTATCTTCTTCTTTAGATACATCAATGAAGTATTAAATAATTTTTTTTCTTGGACGGGAAGTATTAAATAATTTCGAATTAGTGTAAGATATCATAATTATGATTTATGTAATCCAGTGGTAAATTTTATAAAACGTATAAAAAAATATTTAATAATATAGAAGTTCTGTTAAATTATACCTGTTATATTAATCCCTGCCTTATCTATAAAACAATTTAATGGAAGCACTATTAACAAAGTTATAATTATTACCGAAATGTACGAAGATGGGCGAAATATACAAACTTTGTGGTCGTCGGAGTTAAAATAAAACTTTGTACTATTAAAAACAGCAGTGCCTATTAATGTATATTTTTTAAAAGAACTAGCTTGATGTTTTTAATATCTTCGGAAGACTAATTTTAAGAATTTTTTTTAATTATTTCGTACAATTCAAGAGTTACGTTTTATTTAAAGATTAGTATAAAAGGGATGTGGAGATGTACGTGTATGTTTCACTTCTAAAAAAGGTATAATTTGTTCAAATTGATCCAAGAGCACTTGATTTATGAAAAAGAAACAGGAAAATTGAGTAGCATATTAAAAACTAACCTGTTCGGCTTCCTCGCATAATCACATCCAATAGTTTAGAGAAGAGACCTTTGAGAGCATGTGACGCGCATTTTCCAAGGGTACATTCTAAGTTATGAGACCAAAGTGTATATCTTACGTGACAAAAGGAAAATGTCACAAGTTAAATGACCAAGCATGTGGGGGGGGGGGGGGAATGGAGATTTCTATGAACACTCATTTTAGAAAAAATGTTAGCACTTTAGTGCCAAAGGGCCATCCTCCAAATCCAATCCTGGAAAAACAAAACTTCTATATTTACTCAACGATTTTAACTTTGGAAATAAACAGTGTTTCAGAGTTTACTTCCCTCTAAATCAATGATTCAGAACGGCTCTATACAAGTAAGAACGGTGAACTGAATTGTGATTTTCAATGGTCAAGCGGATCAAGCTTAAGTCCACAGAATGGCTTGCAAAGGTAGTTCTTCTTCCTCCTTATTTTGGAAAGGGAGAAGGTTAAAAAAATGAAGGTCCTCCAGAATGAACACTCGAACAGCTCTATCTTCGTCCATGAGCCCATTGCCTCTTATGAATTCCGGGTTTGACACGCGGATTTCGATGTACAACTGATTGCTTCGGGAGGTCGTGCAACTCCATAACCTGTACCGTTCGCTGCCGCTTAGCTGCAAGTGAGAATGAAAAGGCAGTCTCATCAATTTATTTATGAACTGAGCTACATTATATGTCATTATTAGTGTTACCAAATAAAATCCAATCTCAAGCTTTAGTTTCCAAAAGTTGATCAGCCAAATCCAACATTTTAGGCTGTTAACTTTAGTATAATAGATTCTCCAGAAACGTAGAATCTACTGGACTGTTTGAATTCTAAATATTTAATATGAGATAGAAAATAGACATAGATATTCAAAAAGGAATGACAAACCATTTTCAGCTTGTTGATACCGCTCCTGAAGTTTCCTCTTAGCGGCTTCTAACTTCACTTGCATTGCAGCATCATCCGAAGGCTTGAATTTCTGATAGACAAGATATGAAGGTTAGAGAAAACTCATATCTACAAATCTGATGCCCTAAGAGAGTGTTTGCTTACATCTGGAAGACCAACTTGAGTCCTCTTAGGGATAACACTCTTGTCTATTTTTTGCAGCATGTTCGGTTCCATGTTGCCTCTTTTCTGCATGGTAGATTTTGGCGGTCTGCCGGGACCAGAATCTGTGAATACTGGCTTATTTAGCCTCACAGGAGCCTCATCTTTCATGGCTTGCTGACCCTTACTGTCCTTGGCAATGATGTTTGCCTCATTGGAAGCCTGAGGTTTCCTCTTCGCCATATTTTGACTGTCCAGAGATGGTCTTCTGCCACTTTCACGGTTCTTGATGAATTCCCCACTCTGTCGAGGATCTGAAACACCATTTCCCATTCATAATCATCAATCTAAGAAGTGGGGAATTCAAATAAAGAACCGAAGAGCAAAAGCTAGCTAGACTAAGCATGAGAAATTGCAAAGTCAACTCACTTCCATCATCGTCCATGCCATCAAAGAACTTTACATCATCCACATATGTAGCATCCAGCCAAGAGAAGCGGAAGTCAGTTTCTAACTATCAAAACCCTGAAAAATGTAAATAGGATAATGGGGGGA
This sequence comes from Pterocarpus santalinus, assembly GCA_031439595.1. Lineage (NCBI taxonomy): Eukaryota > Viridiplantae > Streptophyta > Magnoliopsida > Fabales > Fabaceae > Pterocarpus > Pterocarpus santalinus. Next base: position 24,717,415 of record CM062523.1, read on the forward strand.
CAAGGACAAGTAAGTACCTGCGAGAGTTCCATTGAACCAGTTTGAGCGGCAAAGAAAGCCCCTTCATCCATTGGAGGTGATGGAAGCCCTTCTTCTTCATCAACAACAGATGGCTTTACTGAATCTGGGGTACCTTCCGAGCCTACAAATATGTAATAAAGAAGTTTTAAACACAACTTAAATTTTAGAAATGAACAAAGGAGTTGAAGGATGTTGGTGACTATCACATGAAGGCAGATAAAATTTTTATACCTGCAACTGGTGTGGTAGCCTTGACCCACTCATCCACCATTTCTTTCCATCCACTACAATTCAAAGGCAGCGTTTAGAGTGCATAGTTTGTTTCCCATATTCAAAACTAGTACAGTAAAATGAATCAAAACAATAATAGCAGACTTTTAAGCAGATAAGATGCACTAGTATATAAATGGAACTGAAATTGGTTATGACTATGAGTCAGGCACCTACTCCAGATCCTGATCCAACTTCAATGAGCATTACACTTGAGAATAAAGGACACATGATTGACTAAGAAACATGTACAAATACAACTTCATACTAACTAAAAGGACTAAGGACTATGATAACAGTATCAATGCATGTAGTAGACGAGAGATGGATTAGCATTTAGCACAACAAAAGTGAACAAGCATATTGATGTTCCTTCATACCTAAACAATATAACAGTAGAAAGGCAAACCACCCAATTGGTATGGAAGAAACTAGTTACAAGCCTTTTCTTTGATCAATGCAGAAGAAGCAAATGGGCTCATTTTTTCTTTTATTAAAATGACCCTAAGGATGGCAAGCAAGTATCCAGGGAAAAAAATGAATTCATACTCGATAAGAGTCCGCGCAAGTTGACGAATATCCCTCAATGCATGCTTTCGAAGAGGTTTGACAGCCTTTCCAATCTCAGTGGCCTGAAAAAGTTATACATTCAAACAATTAGAGGACTTACCAAAACCACCACCCGAAAAGAAAAAGCAGCTTGTGGAAAAACATGACATAAATGGAATGCTCATTGAATGTGAGTAAAGGGATGATTCAATTCGAACCTTCAGAAGATCCACAGTGAGCTCCATCAGCTGAAGCCTCCGCAAGGACTCAAATAACACAGAATCAGACTGTTCCAACATGAATAAACCACCAACAATCAGTGACCACAGGACAACAAAGAAGTTTATATTCATGGAAGAACTCAAATGCCATCCAATAAAACCACATTTGTTTCGAAATTATCCCTACCCACTACCCATCTCATAAACTCAGAATCCTGTACTTCAATAACATTCAAGTAAATTGCAAAACAAAGAAGGAACAATTGAAGCAAAAGTTAACAAAAAAAGAAAAGAAAAGACACAAAAAGGTAGGGTGAAGGGTGGCCTTGCTGCCACAATCCACTGCAATTTAACACTTATCGTTTCGATTCGTGAAAAAACATAAAACCAGACAGATAAAATCAGGCAATTTGAACAAAAAATGCAAATATATACCTCTTCTTTGCAGTTAAGCAAAATCTGTCTGATCCTGAAGGCCTCATCAACATACTGAGACTCTTCTTCAATCTCGTCCGTCAATGCCTCAGCTTCCCCATAGCTGTAATTGCTAACTATTTGCATGTTCATCTCTCCCTGATCGTCTCTGCTACTATTGACCTTGCTCTCTTTACTCGCACCCGTTTCAAGCTCAAACCCAGCACTCTTGCCACCACCACCATCACCTTCTTCACCGCCACCACAGCCGCCCCCGGAAACCGCCAACTCAACTCGGTCACACCCCAAGCAGCGCGTCAATCTGGAAGAGAACAGCCGCTCCGCAATCGCGTCCCTCCGCAGCCGGAACTCCCTGGGACAATCGTAAGCGGCCACCATGATCGCATGGTCAATGATGCTGAATATATCGGAATTCGCGGTTCTGAAGTAACTCCTCCAGTAATCCAGTGACGCTGATGAATTCATCGTCATCAACTCACCCAGATCAATACTGGATCGAAGGAAAACGGAATCCGGGAATCACCAAATAGTCAAAATTGTGATTCTTTGTAATCGGATTGTGATCCCGCCAATGATCATTGCAAAGGAACAAGCTTCAGGAATGGGATTTCTAGTTTCCTGTGCTACCTATGTCTGAAGAGAATAGATTAAATTCGGCGAATTTTTTTGGTCGATGATTGTTATCAATGCTTGAAGTTTGTAATTTTTTTATTTATTTATATTGTTTATTTTATTTTTTGGTGTAGCGTTTTAGCAAAGGTTGGGATTTGATTGAATTGTTGGGTAATGCTTGGGGATGGGGAATGGACAAAGGATGGATTAGGAAGAGGATTGAGGATTACAGTAACAACAGAAAATCAGAAACCGACAGACACGTCATGTGTTTGTTGTTTCAGGTTCTGGCGTTAGCCTAAAACCTCCACAGAAGCGAAGACCACGCTCTTCTGGTTTTTCTCAAAGGAAAAACAGGAAAAAAGAAAGAGAAATAAAAAAAAAAAAAAGAAGCTTTAAAAAAATGAGCGGTAATTAGGGAAAATTTGATGTCCAAAAGGAAGCAGAAATTGGAGAAGATTATATGTAATGTAACTATGTTATCTAGTCCGTGTCCGTGTAATGTTCATCTGTTTTCTGTTTAAACAAATAATAATGGATGCTGCAAGAAAGTAAGGCGAAAATATTGAAATCAAAACTTGGGTCTACACCAAAACCACTCCCTGGAAAGGGGGAGATAGAGAAAGACAAAATGGTTTGTTGTTGTGTTTTGGAAGGGGTTTCGGAATCGTGAGGCACTTTTCTCCGTTTCGGCTTGATCCAAAACTGTGGTCAGGAATAAAATGGTAAAGAGAGAGAGAGATAGAGAGGGGAAGAGAGCGTGAGAAATCCTTTTTTCTTTTTCTATAAATTTTTGAGTTTAATTGGGTTACATATTTTTTATAGTATTATTTAATTAAAATTTTTTATTTATATAATTATTTAATTAATAGATAATTATATCAAAAAATTTTAATAATATGATAATATATAATTAAATATTCATATAAGAATTTTTGTATACGATGAATATATTTACATAAAATTTTAAATTTTTTAATATTTTAATCAAAGAAAAATGGAGCGAGAAATAATAATAAAATAAAAGTAGGTAATGAATGTGGTAATATAAATAGAATGGAAAGTTGTCACGCGAGATTTTTACATAAAGATAAAAATAAATATAAAGATATTAAATGAGATCCCATATATTTTTGTAGAATTTTAATTATTTGAAATCTCTGTATTTAGTTTTTTCACATGACTTTATTGTGCAAAGATTTGACACAAAGATTCATTTCTGTAGAATATAAACGAAGACGCGTAGGCAATTCCGAAGATCGAGACATGTGGGACCATAGAAATTTCTACAAGCGTTCTTTTTGAAGCTTAAACTCCTAATATCTTAATTATTAGGTTTAAAACATATTACTTGAATCATCATGATAAGGGGGAGTCCTCATATCAGGGTAGAAATAGATTTTCTTTTCTTTTGACATGAGGGTAAAAATAGATTAAGTTAGCATAAGATTTATTTAAGTAAACCTAACTTTGTTTTATAATTTATTAACTCGAGCTTAATTAATCATAGTTTTTGTTTTAAACTTAAGATGTATGTAAAATATAAAAATTTGGCCTAATTTAAAAGTTTCTTTAAATTAAATATTAAAAATTTAAGAAACTTAGACTTCTTAATTTTAAAATGAATATCTTTAATGAACATATATAACGTGCAATCATAATATATAAAATTAATAAAGTATGCAAGTATTAATAGAAAAATAGGTTTGTCCAGTAAGGTAAAATAAATTTATTTTAAAAATGTAGGCTAAACTAATCTTGTTAAATGCATATTTTATTTTAAAAGTTAAATTAATTTTTTCTAAAAATGTGAGCTAAATTAATATTTTGAAAAGTCCAAATTTGACTTGTTTGTTATAAATGTGAGTCAAAGCAGGTCATAAATAGGATAAGTCTTTAACTCTCGATTAATTGTGCGGCCTGTTTTTAGTTACTGTACTTGACATCTTCTATTTTGCCGAGCTAGTGTCCTTGACTTGTGTATTGCCCAGATTATTAAAAAAATTTAAATTAATATATATAAATTTTAAAGAATATTAGATAAAAGTATAATGAGAGTCATGATAATTTTAAAAAGAAGTTTGTCATGTTATTGTATTATTTTATATTAAACATGATTTATTAAATCAAAATGAACATAATATATACAAATTAAAATATTTAAAATTTAATTTAGAATATATTCTTACAATATTTAAGAAAAATTTAATAAATAAAAAAATTGATACTTTTCTCACCCGTTTATGTTTTTGATTAAAACTCGTATATTTATGATATTTATTTAATAATTCTTATATAGAAATTCAATATAAATTTAATTTCATAATATATATATATATATATATATATATATATAAATTGAATTTTTTAACCTAACCACAATTTAATTATATTTTATATAAAATTTTCAAAAATATGTATAATAATACAAATTATTATATATATTTTACAATAAAATATATAATTTTATGGAACATTACATAAAATATTTTTATGTGTACAATTAGTTTAAGATGAAATAACTTTAGAAATAAAAAGTATAAATATGAAATTATTGTTGAAAAATTAAGTTATATTAAAAAAGTGTATATACATAATCTTATTATTTATAGCACAATTTGTTTAATAAGTTTTTTTTTTTTTCAATTTTAAAGTGAGAATTGAATAATTAAAAAAATTAATTCATTTTCCCTATTCCTCCCCTTATTAAAAAAATTCATTCCATTTATTATTTCTATCTCTTTATTCAACACTTTATTAACAATTTGGTGGATCTCAATTGAATAGAATATATTTATTCTTGTAAAAGTTAAATGAAAATCCAGAATTAAAAGAAAAAATCTATATACTTACCCGCCTTCCACCACATCATTTAATATCACAATATTTGAAAGTATAAATTTGTTCTCTATAACAACTTATTATTGAAAGTATTATACATTTTATAATAATTTATTTATAAGTTTTTAGAAAGGATAAAAGAACTAAGAGAAAAATTATTTCACTTTTTTCTCTACCCTTTTAATTAGTATTATAACAATGATTTGTTAAAATCAATAAATGTACTTTTAATTTTAAGTGAAGTCTAAACTTGCTTTTCCCTCAAATTTCTTTACACTATGTTTGGTTAGGGGGATTTAGGAAAGAAGGAAAGGGAGGAGAAGGAAATAAGAAGGAAAGGGACATATTTCCCTTGTTTAGTTGTGGAAAAAAATTGTGAAGGAAAGGTAGAACAGTTGTGGAAAAAAATTGTGAAGGAAAGTTAGAATAGTGCCCAAAATTTTGTGAGTCCCGCATGAACAATGCTAAAATTCTTTTCCTCCACTACTGGGCGGAAAACTATGGAGAAAGGGGTGAGTTTTTTTCTTTTTCCCTTCTTGCTCTCCTTTTCAAGACCGAGAGAGATAGGAGATGAGATGATGAGAGGGGGAAGGGCTATGATGCGCAACATCACTAAAAATGTTGCATGGTCTCTCCCCTCTTTTATCTCTTTTTTTTTTCAAATCAATAATTCTAAAAATTTTATCTAAACAATTTTAATTCCTTTATCACTATATTATTAAAAATAAATACAAAAAAATACCCATAGCACAAACTATGTAAAATTTTAAAATTTTTCAGTTACTATTATTTTATTCTACATAGATATTTTATTTTAAACAGGATATTACATAAGTTTTGGTTTTCTTTTGTGCTATATTAAGAGTTTAAATAATAGCTAAATAATATTTTTAGTATTGTTTAGTTGATAAAACATATTATTAAGTAATATTTTTGAAATATTAGATTAACTAAAAATATTAATTCTATTTTAAATAATATTGAATAATTTATTTTTATTAATATTAGTTTAATTTAATAAATTGATATTATTTTAAACTGTTAAATTAAAAATAATTCTTCTTCTATTCCCTTTTCTCTTATTTTTTTTATCCAAATATACCTATTTAAAATACAAATCCACTTTATTTTTTTTCATTCAACTTTTTTCGTGTCAACTTCCTTCTTTCCATTTTCTTTCCTCCATCCAAATAAAGCTTTAGTCTTGTAGTAAAATAATTTTAAAGAACAAATTTTACATAAACATTTCGAATAAAAGAATATCATTTAATTGATAATAATTTAAAATAAATTAATCCCAATTTTTTTGTGGTTGATAATAAACCACATAAGAAAATTTAGGTAATGGATGATAGGTTAGTAAAATTATTTGAGAGGGGAGTTAATAATGTATAATATCAAGATAGTGGGTAAAAATATATACTCCCTCTATTTTAATTTATCTATCCATTTGGACAACTTGATATATTGTTAAATCAATGTATCGAGATACATTGATTCAATAACTTGATCGATACATTGATTCAATAATGTATCAAGTTATCTACATGGATGAATAAATTGAAATAGAAGGAGTAATTTGCTATCAGACCTTTTGTGGTGGTGGATTAATTACTTTTAATTAAAAATAAAAATAAAATCTCAAAATAGCTTTCTGTATATGGTAAGTTTTTTATAGTGCATGTAGAAATTTTTATTCTTTATTTGACACTTGTCAAAACTTTTCTTGTAATACTTTTAAAATATTATAGTAGTAGATTCCTTTATTTTATTATTGTTATAAATTCAAATTGAATTTATGGTTCATGAAACAGGAAAGTGCACCCTATTCTATCAGCCATAAAAGCATCATAAGCAAGACTGGGGAGAGAAGAATAAAAAATTATGCACAATATGTGATGATGACTCTGCTTTGCAAAGCAATTTGCTCTATGATTGGCTTCTCAGTGAATATGAGAGGTCTCCACCAGCCAGTCCTAAGTTAACAAAACACAGATGGTCTTAAAATCAAGGGAACAAGAATGGTATTGAATATTCGCTTCTTTGGAAAAAAGTCACAACAAATTGAGAGTCCAACACTGGTTGAATTTTGCAATATCCTTAGTTCAGAGCAAGCCTCAAGTCATAGTGCGCACCCCACAATTCAGCTTCAGTGATGGTACATAAACCCAAATCTGTACCAAAGCCACCTCTAAAATTTCCCATGCAATCTCGGGGAGTACCTCCACAAGCTCCACCAAAATAATTGAATGTTGGTCCATCAGTATTGAGCTTTAACTAAGGATCTAGAGGAGGGCACTATTTGATATATACTAAAAAAAACTTGGTCACTTTCTTCTGAGCAAACTTGAATGATTGAAGACCTACGTAATGCTCTTTCGTCAACCAAAAATTCTTAAGGAGCAGATTTTGAATATTAATTGGGATCCTTTTAAAAATCACACTATTCCAATTATGGCAATAGCACAAAAAAAGGGCAAATCCACCCCTTGAAAAGTATTAGTCCGCTCTAAGTATGTTTGGATGAGAAGAGAAAATGAGAAGAAAATAAAAAGAAAGAAAATAAAGAGAAAAAAATGAAAAGAAAAGTATATTTTCTTTTTATGCGTTTGGAGGAAGAGAAAATGAGAAGAAAGAAAATAAATGTTGTATTAAAATGATATATATATATATATATATATGTATCATTATTGTAATAAAATATAAACATATATTATTTTTATATAATTTCTAAACACTTTTCATAAATTACATAAATAAATAATTTATAATAAATATTAATTAAAAATTAAATTTATTAACATATAAATTTATTAGCATTTTGGTTATAAAATTCGTTATCAAATTATATGTTTAATGTTTTCTTTCATGATATATTTTTTTTTATTCTTAAAGTCTCTCAATAAAGGGATACTATTATAATTTACGTGCTTTCCTTCTTCACAAACCAGTTTTCTTCACATCATTGGATCTAAAACTTTTAGGTGTGGGCCCCACATATTTTTTCTCTTCCCCTCCTTTTCTGTGCTATACCAAACAAATGGAAAAGTTAAAATAAGCCCATTTTCTCTTGTGGTGTTTTCTCTCTTCACATTTTCATGTGAACCAAATAGAGAGTAAGAGATTTCTTTCAAGAAGCTAGTTGATGAAGAAATCACCCTAAAAATGACTAGTACCATTACTATCTCATAGCACCTTTGCAACTGTACAATCTCGAAGGACATAGAGCATGAAATCTTCCCCTCTACCACACATTGTACATCCAACCTAATTTGTCGTATGTCTCCAGTCAGGCTCTATTAATCACATTGGTCAGAAGAGCTTCATTCCTTGACAACCACAAAAAGGTTTGAAAGCATTGGGGTGCTTTGACCTTCCAAATGGTTGAGAACAGTTTGTTATTGTTCTTATAAGAGACATCTCTGCAAACTTCATATACTGATTTAATACTAAACATTCCTATTGATGTAGGCAACCATGCTATACTATCCTCCGTAAGCCCCTTTTCTGGAGCTTTCAATGGTGCAATAAGATCTATGCAATCCTTTGGAAGTGATAGGTTCAACTTCATCCAATCCCACCGCTCTTCACCATCAGTATACTTCACTAGGTTCTGGTTTAAATTTTCATCATTTGCCTCTAAGGTCACCAAATCTAGGAGACTATGTACCCCTGGTATCTAGTGGTCTTGCCAAAAGTAAATTGATGTACCATTTCCCACACACCAAATAAGGTTCTGTTGGACTTTAGGCCAAACATGAGTGATCTTTCGCCAGGCATTAGAAGCTTTATTTTTCTTCTTCATAACCGTAACTAGACTCTAAATACAACCATATTTTTCTTATAATTTGCACCCAGAGTAAGTTTTGATTATTAACTAGGTTCCAAGCAAACTTCATCAAATCAGCATTATTAATATCACTACAAATTGGGGCTCACAGACCACACTAGATCACTACAAGACTTTCTAAAGAATTCACTCAATTGTGGATCCTTTCAAAAGCACATATGGAAATATCTCTACTATGGATTATTTTCATATTATCATCATGAGATTCGCTCTATTAAGGATCCTCCCATGGTTCTTAGTCCATTCTTTCTGATCATCACCATGAGATTCATTCTACTATGGATCCTCTTGTGGTTCCCACCATTAATTCTAATATAGCAGAAATAATCTTTAACTAGAGGTTTTGTAAATATATCAGCTATTTGATGTTCTATATTTACAAAATTTAGCTCAATATCTCTTTTTTAAATATTATCTCTAATAAAATGATGCTTAATATCAATATGTTTTGATCTAGAACATTGAATGGGATTCTTTGCGAGATTTATGGCACTAGTATTATCACATTGGATAGGGATTTTGATATACCTCAAGTTGAATTCCTCTAGTTCATGCTTAATCCACAAAATTTGAGCATAACAATTCACTAAAAATACATATTCAGCTTCTACAGTTGAGAGAGAAATAGTGTTTTGCTTTTTACTTGACCAAGTAGTAAAGGATTTCCTAAGAAAATAGTAACAACGACTTGTGCTTTTTCTCTCAACTTTGCCTCCAGCAAAATCAACATCTCAATAACTTGTAATATCATAGAAAGTACCTTTTGTTAGATGGGATAGAATGAGAAGGGGGAGTTGAATTGTGGTTTCAAGTGATTTTAATATCTAAAAACTTTCATCAAAATAATCTATCTCAAGTTCAAACTTGGATTGCGGAAGCGATTATGTTAGTTTATAAAATAGTTTAGTTATATGTAAAATAGAAATAAACTTTGTTTCAGATAGAGTTTAAATAGAGTTGAACCTATGTGATAAATTCAAATAATAAGATCAGAGATAGAGATAATCACACCAAAGTGGTTCGGATAAACCACTTGCTTACTTCCAATCCCTAACTTCTTGTTGAGATTTTATACTTTGAGTATTCTTTGTCCCAGCTTCTCTAAGCTTCTTACAAGCGAGTAGTCTTTTTCAAGCCCCTCCAAACTTTACAAATACGTAGTATTTTCCTAGCCTCTCTAAGCTTCTCACTGACCACTATTGGGTCCAAATACGAATGATGTGAATGGTATGTTTAATTCGAATACTCACACTAACTTTCTCAACAGAGATTTGGACAATGAAGTACTATGTGCAAGACTTCTCTAAATTCTCAAAGAAATAATATTATCTATTATAGACCAGAAGAGAAGATTTTTTTATATCCTAAAGTTACAATAAGTAACTTTCTGGTGCTTTAGAAACTTGAGAAGGATGAATAAAGGAAGCTCTTTTTATATAGAAAATATTTAAACAATCTAACTATTCTTTTTTCGACTTCTAGCCTTGTATAGAATTTAAAATATGATCGTTCAAGCTTGCAGGCCTTAATTGTAACATGCCCATTTTAGTAAACAGAACGTAATGGAAACTTTGAATTATTCTCCTTAGGCAGTGTGAGAATTTCTCAGGCAGCGCTATGCCATGACGATCCTCACACTTGGAATTATAGGATAGTGTAACACTGCTGTTGAAAATACGGTACTACCATATGTTAAAAATTAAGAAATGACAAAAGTGCCCTTATAAACTTTTATTAATCACAGAAATGCCCAAGATTTTTTGAAATTATATTTTTAACCCTAAAGAATTATTTCCACAATAACCCTAGAACTTTTCATAAAATGACTTTTATATCCTCACATCTGTAGAATTAGCAGCATGGGGTTTTAAGCGGAGCAGAATCATGTGGCGAAACCGTAGAAGTTTAAGTCTCTGCCGATTGGGCCATGGAGGTAGTTTGGTGTTAAATTATGTGGGGTGCCCCTGGACTTACTCAAAATTATGAAAATGCCATTAGTTACAGAAAATAGGAAACAAAAAGGCTTCGGATTTACGAAAATGTCTAATTTACGCCGTTAATTCACTTATTCAGTTTCAATAGTTATGTAAGGGCAATTAGAGGCTAACTAAATATTAATTAAGAGTTAATTAGATATTAGTTAGAGAGATTAGGATTAAGATAAATTAAAATGACCATATAAATATCTTACGAAACTATTAAGTAACGTTTACCGGTGTAGAGGAAATCGGTAAATATTCGGTGTTCTAAACTGCCAGAGCCGAATCAGTAGAATTCTACACTGATAACCTTAGGTTGAATGGTTGAAATTTAGCCACCTCCACCACTATAGATGGCACCATATGGCAGCCATATGATGGGAAAATTTGGCCAAATCATGACCATTGAAACCAAATATCTCAAGCCATCCTTATCTAGGTCATAAAGCCTAGAAACATCTTACCCATCTCCTTTTAACTTGCGCCCTCCACCATGCTTCAGCCTCCTTCCATTTCTTCTTCTTCTTCTTCCTTTCTTTCCTTACCTCCATGACCAAGAACATCAAGCTCAAGATTGGAAGCCTTCTTGACCTCAAATCCTCTTGCTCCTTTTATGAAAATTGATCCTCGCCTCCTTCTCTACAAAACCTCTCTAACAATTTCATGATTAAGCATCAAATAGAGCCTCCCCACATTCATATGAGCTGCTGCCATGATGAAGGAAGAAGGTTAGGAGTTGGTTCCTGGCCTCCTTGCTTCCATAGTTTCAAGGATTTCAAGATAGGTAGCTCAAATCCTTAGTTGTTTGTTGTATTATGTGACTATGTAGCTGCTATGTTCCTCTTATGTCATACTTGTATGATGGTGCTTTGATGTTCTTCTAGTGTTTTGAGGTGAGGAAACTTGGTTTAAGTTGAGGAATTTATCAAAAACTCAAAAAGGAGCTAAGCAGAATCTGTTTCTATGAGAAAACCCTATGACGTTCGTACTAGCGGGGTGTATGGCTCTGCCTACAGCCATAGAAATGGATGAATCTATTTTTATATGAAACTAGACATTCAGAGCTTTCCATACATATAAAATATACGGCCATTGGATTAGTATAGAATTAGTTATGAATTTTTGAAGTTTAACCTAGAAATTAGGACTTCCACCCGAACAGTATGAGCTGAGAAGGGTGTAACTCACTCTATACAACTCCAAATTGAGTGAAACTAACTGTGTTAGAAAGCTTGCACATAGTAGAATATCCCATAAAAATTTTCGAATTTGATAAGGTCCCGTTTGTTCCCAGTGAGTCGAGAAAGTTGCCCTATGTTCAATCTGGGTTAGAACCGAGTAGTTCAGTAAGGTCAAGTTTCAAAGTTTATATATCAAATTATACTCATCCAAATGATATGAAACTTGATTCATTTGAAAGCTTGTTCTGTTAGCTTTACATGGATGTAAATTTCGCAAGATTATTTTTAGTGAATTTTCCCCTATAAGAGTGCAATTCTGGCTAGAGGTAGGACAAGTCTAGGATAAGACACAAATAACTTGAGTTAATGTCGGAAGTCGGGGTTTAGTGAATAGAGAGCTAGGTCGGTACACTTAAAATCGAACTCTAAACTTAAGGGACTAGGTCGGGGATACTTGAAATTGAAGTCGGGACTTAGTAAAACAGAAAACTAGGTTGGGAGTATGTAAGGATGAACCCAGAAGTGTATACTTAAGGTTGAACTTGGGGGGTTTACTGAATGATTGAACTCGGACTTAATGAATAGGAATCCATATGGGGTATGTTTTAAGATTGTACTCGGAGCATAGTAGAGAGAGCTAGGTCGAGCATATTTGATGTTGAACTCGGGACTCAGTAAATAGGAAGCTCGGGATATAGAAACATACTTATCAAGTCTCAGAAGACTAATGGTGGGGTAAGGTTGGAAGTCGCACAATCCCGAACGTCGGGAACGATGTATTCTCGGAGACCAAACATAATGTAGGGAAGTTGGAACCTATATAAGAACGGAACTCGGAACCTGTTAGATATTGAAAGTCGAACTTGGGAACCTTAATAAAAATTAAAAGCCTGCAAGATAGATTGATACTTGAAATTCTAAATCTTGCACTTATCAATATTGTTATATTCTTGGTATGAATATAATGTTTTATATTGAATTTACTATTTGATTTAAATGTCCTGATTGTCTGGCACTATTCATGGGGTAGCGGACTCGATCCGTTATGCTGCCGAATTTTCGGCAGGAATTTATGAGAACTTATGCTATGGGTGATTATGCTTTGAGTATGTTTACATTTATATGTCATGTTCATGTACATCATGCATGCAAGCATAATTAGAATATGATATGATAAATAAGGTTTGAGATATATCCATAAATGCACAAAGTGTCTGCATGCATGATAAGATATGGAAAGGAAAAGATAATAAGGACTTGCAAGCGGGACGTACCAAGCTACTACGTGAGGCATGGCATAGACCCAGCTAGCATGGGCCAGAGTGGTACTGTGTAAGACTTGGGCCAGCCCTCAACCAGATTTAAGGGGAATAAACCGGTGTGAAGGTCGGGAAAAGTAAACTCATTACTCATGTATAGGTACGAGCTCGGACTTGAGAAGCAAGCTATTACCCAGGGGTGAGAGAGGCCATTCACCTCTAGGGGACCAAGTACAGAAAAGAGCAAGATCAAGTTGCAAGTTAAAGATATGAATTAAGTCAAGTGCACTTGCATACAGACAAATACATTGCATCTTCATGTGCATCTTCAATTATCCTATTAAGCTATAATACTTTTATGATTCCTGTGGAAGTATATTATATTATTCGTATTTATATGTCTGTCATATGAAATAACAAGTGGCTGTTAAAATATATCCGGCTTCGAGTAAGGTGTTTTCAACTTAAAATTGAACCACTATTTGCTTATATGTACTCATATTTTCATAATAAATCGAAGCGGTTGGAATGTTTATGATGACGCTGTAAGATTGGGTTGAGTTTACCTACTGAGAACCTTAGGTTCTCACTACCTGCTTGTATGGTTTTCTTTTCCGTAAACATTCCAGCACCCAAGTTAGAAATCAAGTGCGAGGTGGAGTACTGAGCCTTCCATTGAGTAAGGATCGGGTGTAAACTAGACCAGGAAACTATTGAAGCTAGATAACGACTAGTCGTATGTAAACGTTGTGTACTATGTCAGTTATAGTTTTTTTAAAGTATAGTTATTTTATTCTCTATGTATCAAAGATTATTAGTCAGTAATAAAATGTGTAGTTCAAGGGCCATGTATTATATTCTCCATATTTTAAAGATTTCTTAACACAGTGACAACCTTTTGATATAACTCCTTGACTCGAGCATGGCTTATATGATAGAGGCTGTTACATTTATTGGTATCAGAGCAGTTCGTCTTATATAGGCCCGTGGATGGACTAATTATGCTTCTAATGCATACTTTGAGAATCTAGATAAACCATGCTTTAGGTCCTCGCATGAAGAGGATATAGAAATATTATGCATGGTAGCCTTGCTGTGAGTGTTGTGGACTACCTGTTGCACTTGATTGAATATTGAGCCTGATCAACTCAATATAAGGTTTTGTATAAGCAGAGACCTATGACACCCTGCAAGCTTATTAGAAATCTTCTAAACATAAATATTAGAGATGAGACTCCTAGGATGTAACAATGGCAATAGGAGGTAGACGGCTGAGCAAGTGAAAGGGTGCAGAGAATTGGGACTCCGCTTAAGGAAAATCATGTTGGACGGTTTGGCATTGACCTAGTAAATTTGGTCATAGCTAAGGAGGATCATCTCCCAAGTGCTACTGGGCAACTGAAAATTTAAGTCATCAAAGATAGGATCTCAGTTAGTAATGAGTGGAGCAAGAATCTTTTTCACTCTAACGAAACTTATTCCAAGCTTCATTTGCAACCACCTGATCCAGGCTATTTTTTTTAGATTGAATCTAGGAATTTTTCTTGCCCAGTGTAGTAGACCTGATTCTTGACAAGAGTAAGTCATCTCGAGCGGCGTTGATAGTACCCTTATTTTCTTCGTAAGTAAGATTCCCTCGAAAGTACTTCACCGGCAAATTCAGTCAATGGTTTTTAATCTGGATTATGGTAATGCCATATCAGAAATACCCGATCCTTCATTACGAAGTTTGAAGTGTGGACAGACGAGGCAAGGTTTTAGAAAAGGGAATTAAAGTCAGGACCCTCAGTTAGGTATAAGGGAAAACCTTTTCAAGACTCTATTCAGAGGTTAAAATGGTTTTCTTTTTTGAGCGCTTGTAAAACTGAGGGGCATTAAGCAGGATCTCAGCCTCAAGGGAAAACATTAACAAATTTTGAAGAAATTCCTCTAATTATACATTATATCAGAGTAGAGGCGCAGTTATTCACGTATGAAAACAAAGTAAAGCTATCCAGACTATCTCCTTTGGCTTGAATCTAGGGGATTCTTCCACCTGGTCTTGTAACTTTAATACTCGATAGGAATAATTTTGGACTGTGATAATACCACATTATAAAGACCTGATCCTTCATTAAGAAACTTGTAGGGTGGACGAATGAAGCAGAGGATCAGTGAAAGAAGCTAAGGGTAGAAGTTTCAGTTAGGTGCACAGGAAACCTTTTTAAGTCCTCGTCCAGAGAATAGAGTGATGTCTCTGACGTGAATGCCGAACTCACTCAAATTAATCAGGCTATAAAGAAAAACTTGTAATATAGAGCAACCTGAATCATTTCCCAAGGAATTCGCAATGAACCAAATTGATCAATCGGAATTAGCACAATACAGAATTAACAACAGAAAGGACAACTCGGGGGGTTGTTCAATTAGCAGATCTTGAATAGTAGATGAAAATACGAAATTAACAATTCAAAAGCAACCAACCCAGGACTTGAGTTTCTAAAATCCGTCATTGGACAATGAATCATGAATTAGTGGTTGATCCTAAACAAATCGGAATCCTGCATTCATTTAGAAAAGCGAATCTACTAAGCGATCACCTAGCATTTATCTGAAACTGGCGTGTTCACTCATTCCAGCGTCACGGTGCTCACTTAAACCCGATTCGATTTTAAAGCGCTTTTCGATTAATCAACCTAAATGTTAAATCTAACATTCAACACCCCTTCCTTAAGTTATCTGAATCGAAATACGAAGGAAAGAAAAGAACAAACCGCTATGAAGTAAAAAGCGTCCTGCTGGATTGAAAGCGACTCAATTCATGGGTTGATCGATTAGTGCCTTAACTTGACCATGATAGAACAAAAACCGAAAATAAAGAAAGAAAGGTTGAATGTACTGAACATGCGAAATATAGAACTTGGAATCCCTAGAAAAATCAATCGTTCCTCCTAAGTATATCTCCTTTTGTCCCTTTGTTTTCCAACTCTTAAAAACAAAAAAAAAAAAATAATAAAAAAATAAAAAAAAAATAAACCGGTTCAAAAGACAAGAACCGGACCGAACAAAAAAACTGAAAACTAATGGCTTTGGTCCCTTGCAATTTGGGCTGACAATTAACTAAACTTTGCTCCAGCATTTCATGACCTTGTTGTCGAATTTGGCCTTTAATTAGAACTGAAACAAAATTTATAATTAATTCCACTTAAGAGCTCAAAATCCAATTTAGACCAAAAACCAATATTTACACACTAAATTGCCCCATGATCATTATTCAATTGCAGAAATAAAGTGTGATAAAAAATCAATTATCAAATCCCCCCACACTTATCCCTTTTGCTCAGGCAAGGTAAAAACTCAACAAAACATAAAGACTCAAAGACTCAAAGATAAAGACCAAAGGATAGACCTCTCCTTCTAACAATTGTCAAGAATGCAAAATTTGGACAGGACGAGGGGAACACAAAAAGCGTCAAAGATCAACTCATTAATCATGACAGAAATTTCTTCATCTCAAATTACAAAACATGGCAATCTCAATTGATGATGCTAATCACGCAAGATGGTCTCTCAGGGTATGCTCTCAATCAATCTCTCAGGTGTGTAGGGTAGCAAGTGTATCACTCAAATTCCACTCAACAAAACTGCCCTACCATAAGCTTGCTCAAATTCTACTTCTCTACTACTCAAAACACATGCATACACGAATCAAGAGGACTTATTATTCAAGGTTGTAATGGGGGTATGGTCAAGGTATAGGTATGGACAAGGAATGAAAAGAATGAAAGGCTAAGCACCCAAGAAATTTAGAAGAGCATTAGTCAAGTACACCAAGGTGTGCTCAAAACCAACTAAGTAATGAAATGCAAATTTACAAACAAATAACTCTTTTTCTTTTTTTTTTTTTGCGTTTTTTTTTTTTGGGTTTTTTTTTTTGTTTTTGCTTTTTTTTTTTTTTTTTTTTTTTTAAAGAAAAGAAAAGATTTATATTCCATAACAAAATAACAAGAAACCAAACTAGATAACAATTGGCATCAAATAGCACCGTAATAGCTCTCTTTCCCCACTTAATTTGTTTGCACACACAGGCAACCCCATAAAACACAACACTAGGTGCAACCAATGCTCAATAAATGTCCAAGGTGCGGAATGAAATGGTTTTACACTTAGGCTTGTAATGTGGCTAAGACAAGGATGGTACTCAATAAAAGCACAAAGGGGCTAACCAACGGGAATATAATGCAAGGGAAGGCTATCTGGCCAAAGTGGTAACTAAAAGAAAGAAGGCCTCTATCATATTCATGCATACAAGTGAAAAATGCGATTTCAAAAAGATTAAGAGCAAGTTCTGAGAAACGAGATCATGAGCTGACACCACGAGAAAGAAAGAATGCAGAAAATTTATTCCATTCACATATATAGGTCCAAAATCTCACAAAGGTCAATACCAACACACGTTTAGCATCACAAGATCAACTACCAAGTCAGATAATCCTAAAGTTAAGAAATTCAGTCCAACAAAATGATCTATCAAAAACAAAATATCCAAGTCAAGTCTAATAATAGTATGTCCAACTCAACAATTATCAGAAGGAGGGTCTTTTATTAACAATCAGCTTTGAAATTGAAGCGACAAAGAAAAATAGAGAAAAGGAAAGAAACTCCCTTAAGGAGTATGTAGCATCAGTGAGCCTAATCTCTGTCTCCCCAGGTTGCTGCTGAGGTTCCTCATAAAAATGCTTTAGGCGATGTCCATTCACAGTGAAAATCCTCTTGGTTTGTTCATCACATAACTCTACTGCACCATAAGGAAAAACATTAGTAATCACAAAAGGGCCATCCCATCTTGATCGAAGTTTACCAGGCATAAATTTAAGACGGGAGTTAAATAAAGAACACTACGGCCCACAACAAACTCTTTTCTCGAATGTGCTTATCATGAAATGCCTTTGTCTTTTCTTTGTATAAACGTGAACTCTCATGAGCATCCAATCTAAGTTCTTCCAGCTCTTGCAGCTACGGCTTCCTCTCCACCCTGACTTGGCCAAATCCATGTTGCCTTAATGTGGCCCAATATGCTGATGCTCCAACTCTACCGGAAGATGACATGCCTTACCAAAAACAAGCGAAAAGGAGACATCCCAATCAGTCTTGTATGCGATTCGATATGCCCACAATGCATCATCTAGCCTCTTACTCCAATCTTTCAGGTTAGAGTTAACAGTTTTTACGAAGAATTTGTAATCTCTGTTTGAGATTTCGGCCATTGGTGCAATGGATGGTATGCGATTGGCAACCTTGTGTATCCTCCATACTTTCGTAATAAAGCACTCATGCTTGATTACAAGTGAGAGCCACAGTCACGATGATAGCTCAAGGAACACCAAACTGCGAAAATGTGAGACCGAACAAAATCTACAACAACTTGCAGAATCATCGGTCGGGTGGCTTTTGCCTCAGCCCATTTGAAACATAATCAGCGACCCCAATATATAAGTAAAACCATGAAAAAAGCGAGGAATGGACCCGTAAAATCAATACCCGGACATCAAAAACTTCACAAAAGCGGTATGGGTTGTTGGGGCATCTCATGCCTACGGAAATACTCTGTTCACGGCCAGTTCTCACATGACTTACAAAGCAGGTATGCATCATGAAACAAGGAAGGCCAAAATAAACCGTAGAAATACGCTTCCTAGCAGTTCTTTGGGGTCCAAAGTGACCACCTGGCGAAGCATGGCAAAAATGCAAAAATGGAATGAAACTCATTATCGGGCACATCTCCTAATCACTTGGTCATTACAAAATCTCCACAAATAAGGGTCATCCCAAACATAGTATTTAGATTCACTTTTCAATTTCAAAGTCACAGGCAGTGGTATCAGCGGGCAAAACACAGACCAAATAATTTACCAAATCGGCATACCAGGAAGTGTACCTTGTATTTGTAAAGCTCATCTGGAAAATCATCCCGACGGAGAAGTCATAATGGTGGTGACTTCGACTCAAATGATGCTACCAGTTCTGCTCCACTTACGTCCTTAATCTCAATGTCAATTCTTGGAACAACAACATCCACCGAATGAGTGGGGCTTAGCATCGGCTTCTTCAAGAGATACTTTAAAGAGTGCATGGTCGAGAAAAAGACGGTTAACCTAGTATCTAGCGAGATATGACCTAAATTTATCAAGTGCAAAACAACAGCCAAAAGTTCTTTCTCGGTGGTTGTGTAATTAGTAGGCGAATCCAAAGTCTTAGATGCATAGGCAATGACATGAGAAGCCTTTTTTGACTCGTTGAGCAAACGACACCAACGACATAGTTGGAGCATCACACATCAGCTCAAATGGAAGAGACCAATCGGTGTTTGGATCACCAGAGTCATGAGTCAACGGCGCTTCAAATGGTTGAAAGGCCGACTTACACTCATCATCAAACACAAAATACGTGTATCGTCTTTTGCAAGGTTGGTCAAGAATTCGGGCAATCTTCTTGAAGTTTTGGATGAAGCGTTAGAATCTGCATGACCAAGAAAGGCACTTCACGAAGCGGGGTAAGGTAAAGTAGAAAATAACATCTATCTTGAGGATCTACCTCCAATGCCTTTCTAGATACAATGTGTCCCAAAACTATCACGACTCAACCATGAAATGACATTTCTCAAAAATTCAACACAAGATTGGTCTCAATGCATTTATTCAAAACTCTAGCCAAATTACCCAAACATGCATCAAAGAAGACCCATAAGCGAGTAAAATCATCCATAAATACTTCCATGCAATCCTCTAAAAATTCAGAAAAAGATGCTTACCATGCACATTTGGGAAGGTTCAGGTGCATTGCGAGTCCAAAGGGCATCCTTACGTATGCAAATGTTCAAAGGGCATGTGAAGGTAGTCTTCTCTTGATCTTGAGCGTATAATGTGGATTTGGAAGTAGCTGAATAGCCATCCAAGAAGCAATAGTGAGATTTACACCCATAGCGGATTCGACGTTTGATCAATAAATGGTAAGGATAGTGATCTGCTGGCCTGGTTGAAACTTCTGTAGTCTATCTGGACTCTCCGACTATTTTGAGCTCTTGTGGGAATTAGCTCATTCTTACAGTTGGCCACAGCAGTCCTCAGATTTTTAGGAACTACGGGCTGGGCTAACCCAGCGGCTATACGGAGATAGGATAGATAATGCCGACTTAGGAGCTTAGTTACTTCCTTCTTCACCACATCCAGAATAAGAGGATTCAGGCGCCTTTGAGGTTGTCTCACTGGCTTAGCACCTTCTTCCAATGAAATTCGATGCATGCACTTGGAAGGGCTAATGCCAGCAATATCAGCTAAGGTCCACCCAATCGCCTTCTTATTTGCTTTCAATAATCTCAGCAGCTGCTCCTCTTGATCAGGTAGAAGGTTCCTTGCCACAATGACTGGCAACTGCTCATTCTCCTCCAAGAAGGCATATTTCAAGTGATCGAGCGGAGATTTCGCTCCAACCAGGTGGTTGATGGGGAAGAAGGTTAACAGATTGCACCAACTCTGCAGCATATGCTTCAATTGAACCTGTAGTGCCTGAAAATGAATTGAAAACATCTAGATTCTGCTCAGATGGTGCATCAACATCATCATCACTATGAAGTGCATCACAGAAATTAGAAAAACATGAAAAATTAGTGCAAATAAGACACCATTCGTTATCATTACAACCACAAACAGCCGGTTGTCATTAGCAGATGCAAAATCTGGACAATCGACACAAAACTTCGGCATAAGCATCATCAACCACATCATCAATCACATCAATGCACAAAACTGAATGCTCCTCTCTAGGGTGTTTCATGGCATCAAAGATATTAAAATGCACAATACTATCACCAAATTCCATGGAAAGAGTACCAGAATGCACATCTATCTTGGTCTAATTTTCAAGAAAGGCCTCCCAAGAATAATTGGGGTCACTGCTAGAGACTCACCCTCCATCTCTAAAAATGTAAAAATCATGAGAATATCAACTCATTGACTCTAACGAACATCTTCAATCAAACCAGCGGGGTGAGCATTACTCTATTGGCTAATTGGATGACAACACCCGATGTAACGCCAAAGGGCCAAGACCAAGAGTATTATAAGCAGTTAGGCATGACATTTATGGAAACACCTAAGTCTTGAATCAGAAAATTTACAATTTCCAATAATGCAAGGAATAGTAAATGTCTCTGGATCTTTGCACTTCTTAGGCATGGGCTGGATGAGTGCTGACACATTTCGACTCAAGCTCCTCACTCGCTCATTCCCTTGTAGTAAGCCTCTTGTTGGTACACAACTCCTTCAGAAATTTGGCATATTTGGGAATCTGCTTGATCGCATCTAAGAGAGGAATGTTCACTTCAACTTTTCTGAATGTCTCAAGGATCTCCTTCTCTTGTGCTTTCTCTGCCAACCTTTTGGATTGAAGGGCTCTCTGAGGGAAAGGTAGAGGGATGGGAGTTTTGGACTGATCATTACCTTGCTTCAGTGTTTCATTGCTCCCCTTTACTGAGGTTGGTTCAACCCGGCCGACTTGGGCTCTTCTGGTTGCTTGCCGGACCTTAGGGGATATAGCGACATTCCCCTTCGGATTAGGAATTATGCAGGAAGGAAGAAACTCTGGATGCTGGGGTTGCAGTTGGATTGATGAAGTTACTTCTTGTCTGAGTTTGCAAATTACGAATTGAAGATTACGTTCTTTCTTTGGAATTGCAAAGCGTTTGTTGCATTGCTTCACCAAATCTTCCAATGAGGACCACCACCACTTGCTAGTCTGTGTTGTCTTTGTGGTGGTGGAGGTGGAGCTGCTTTGGACATTGTCTTTGGCGTGTAAAATTCTGCCTCTGCTGAATGCTCTGGTTACGGTTCCCACCTGAAGTTTGGATGATCTCTCGACCGAGGATTGAAAGTATTAGAATATGGATTATCTTGCTGGCGATGATGATCTTGTGGTTTTCGGGGAAAGACTCTGCAGTAGCTGCGATTGGTCTAGAGAGATGCCTTCTTGCAAAGTCAAGCAAGCATCTGCGACTGAAGTGGTTCGAAGTGGGAGCTTTGCCTTTGTTTGTGTCCTTTGCCAAGCTGCCTTACCAATGAGGTCAATTCATCAAGTCATTTTCCAGGTCTCTGGTGAGTGCGTATTGGACACTCTGTGGTTTATGGACACCGTGATGTTGGGTTGGGGTGCTTGAATTGAGAATACCGCAGCCGCTTTTGTTTTGCTCTAGTGCCAAATTGCGAGAATTGGCTGCCATATTTGCTATCAATTGTCCAGCGGCGGTGTCTTATCAGCCAAAGCTCCACCACTAGTGCATCCACCATATTTACGTCCATGAGCGAAGCCTCATAGAAATACCTATCGATGGCGGTGACTATCACGGTGGTGTGGACTGACTCGCACATAGCCTCTTGAACCTCTCCCAATATTCATGCAAATTCTCTCCATTCACTTGCCTTATCCCACGTATATCTCTTTTACGATTGCGATTGGCTCTTGAGGTGGGAAAAATTCTCCAGAAACAATCTCTTCATGTCATTCCAGCTTCCAATAGATGAGGGTTGGAGGTAATACAACTAGTCTTTAGCTCCACCATCTAGAGAGAAAGGAAAAGCTCTCAATTTAATACATTCCTCATCAATTCCTTGCGGCTTCATTGTCTTTGAGACCACATGGAACTCCTTCAAATGCTTATGTGGATCTCTCACACTGCAAGACCATGAAACTTGGGAAACAAATGGATAATGGGGATTTAAGCTCAAGAAATCGGCTTCAAGATTAGGATATTGGATGCATAAGGCGGTAGTTAACATCAGGTGCGACCAATTCCTTTAATGTCGATTATCCATGTTATCGAGAAAAATGAAAACTAAAGATCTGAAATTGGAATCAGAATGCTCAGTATGCTCAGTATGCTCAATATGACTTAGCCTAGAAACCCTCTGAGCAGCATGCAATGTTCTCTCTATCTCAGGATCAAAAGATAACAGGTCATGTGCATTGCTACTACTCCTAGTCATACAACATAAGGCAGAAAAATGAAATTAACCAAAATAAAATCAAAAACACTATCAAATGAATTTTAAAAATTATCTGAACACCACAAAATTATAAAATGTATTTTTGATTTTTGGAATTACAACGATTTTAAAAATCATGAAGTGGAAAAAAATGAAAAAGTGGTCTAAACGATGGAATTTGACAAAATTAGACCCTACATTAGCCTACCTACTCCGTGGGAGACTAAAAAATGTTTATTGATTTTTTTCCTGCCCCTTAACCAATTTTCAGAGCAATTGGAGATAGTTGACAGAAACCAGTAAAATGCAAAATATGCTATGCTATGCTATGCAACATGTAATATGATGAAATTATTCTACTGTATTATGCAGCAATCAAGGTCAAAAAGGACATGATACAAATTCCGTGGCGCCAAAATTTGGCGTGAATGCTTAGAACTCACTCAAATTAATCAGGCTATAAAGAAAAACTTGTAATATAGAGCAACCTGAATCATTTCCCAAGGAATTCGCAATGAACCAAATTGATCAATCGGAATTAGCTTTAATCTGAATTAACATGAGAAAGGACAACTCGGGGGGTTGTTCAATTAACGGATAACGAGATAGTAGATGAAAAATCTGAAATTAACAATTCAAAAGCCAACGGACTTGAGTTCTAAAATCCGTCATTGGACAATGAATCGAATTCGTGGTTGATCCTAAACAAATCGAATCTGCATTCATTTAGAAAAGCGAATCTACTAAGCGTCACTAGCATTTTATACGAAGCTTCAGCGTGTTCACTCATTCAGCGTCACGATGCTCACTTAAACCAGTTCAGATTTTAAGCGCTTTCGATTAATCAACCTAAATGTTAAATCTAACATTCAACACCCTTCCTTAAGTTATCTGAATCGAAATACGAAGGAAAAAGAAAAGAACAAACTTCGGTATGAAGCAAGCGTCCTACGGATTGAAGCGAGAAACTCAATTCATGGGTTGATCGATTAGTGCCTTAGCCCCATGATAGAACAAAAGCGAAAATAAAGAAAGAAAGGTTGAATGTACTGAACATGCGAAATATAGAACTTGGAATCCCTAGAAAAATCAATCGTTCCTCCTAAGTATATCTCCTTTTGTCCCTTTGTTTTCCAACTCTTAAAAACAAAAAAAAAAAAATAATAAAAAATAAACGGTTCAAAAGACAAGAACCGAACAAAAAAGCGAAAACTAATGGCTTTGGTCCCTTGCAATATGGGCGCTTAAGTAACTAAACTTTGCTCCAGCATTTCATGACTGCCTTGTTGTCCGAATTTGGCCTTTAATTGGGAACCTGAAACAAAATTTATAATTAATTCCACTTAAGAGCTCAAAATCCAATTTAGACCAAAAACCAATATTTACACACTAAATTGCCCCATGATCATTATTCAATTGCAGAAATAAAGTGTGATAAAAAATCAATTATCAGTCTCCCTCAAGGGTACAGGGAACTAACCTTGTACCGATTGCAAATTGGAAGAGTATTAAGTGGAATCTCAGCTTCGAAAGGGGAAACAGTTGAGCAAACTGTAAAGAGGCCCAACTAACTGTACATTGAATCAAGATGGAGATATGGCTATACATGTTATAAAAAGCAGATGAAATTATAAGTATAACAAGAGAGAGACAATATATCTCCTACTAATCTGAAGTAGAAACACTTTCAGACTAGAGGTAGATATGAATCAAGTGTAATTTTTCCTACCTTTCAGGAATAAGGGGAATGTTAGAAAATTTAGTCATGTTCAAATTCTATCAACCTCAGCCACCACAGGAACCGGATGATGGAATCATCTTCAACATGTTATTAGTAGCAGAATGAGCTATTCAGAGAAGAAAGTCAAAGTCGAACAATCGCCTTTAGGTACCATTATATATGCTATGGGGCGAGTAACTCGATAAGGAATATATTCGGATTCAGGCGAGAGTAACAAAGATTTAAAGTACGCAACTAATCCCGATAGACCGAGGGAACAATGGCAAGGTAGGTTCTGACGAGTGAAAATAGACAAGTTTCTGCAGTAACAATAGAACACAGTAGGAACGAGATAGGAAAAAAGGAAATTTATTTATGGCTGGCCCACTAAAGAGAGAAAAACTACCTAATATGAGATTACGATGTAGACAAGATTGTGTACGAAATACTAAGTAGGGTTGCCTTGGCACCGGTCATAAGTGCAACAGACCTAATGCACCCTAAGCAAGACTAGATAATGCACCAATATAAGATCAAAAAGGATTTGGAAACATGCCCCATGGGGGGGGCAAGGTTACGATGTCAGGAATTAGAGGTAGTCAGAAGAGCCTCTATAACTTGGACCAAATTAAATGCGATTATCACTAACGCACTAGGTTCCCTCAGACTTCCGTAGTTAAGCATACTCGGACAAGAGTGATATTATGATGGGTGACCTTCTAGGAAGTCCTCATATTGTAACTTCAACACGGAAGCAAGACCATCATTCCCATCTCACACAGCAAATGGATTACATCTTAACAGCAAGCAAGATATTATGAAGAATAGCTAGAAGATTTAGCAGTTAAGATACCCATAAAAGTGAGAGGCGAACATCAACAAAATAGTCGAGGAATCTCCATGCTAACCAATTGAAGAAAGTAGAAAAGTGGCAAGAACTTATGCTATCCCACAATCCTTTCCTTACGTGAAGCTGTTCATATTTTGATGGAGCAAGTATCGCAACAATCAGTAGGAAATTCAACATAAACGACACGAGATCCGATTAGCAAATAATGAGAAATGGAGTAAGTTTCGCAAAAGAAGGAGAGATTTCGAAGCAAGGACTATAGATATATTTAGAAGGAAGCTCTAGCATTACACCTAAAACCTAACGGAAGGAGGATTCATCACTGATCGAAGAGGATCAAGTAGGCGAGAGTTTGGATATGGCCCGACCAGTTTCTCGAAAAACTTCGGCGAAGCCATTATGGCTACTATTTGTTGAAGTTGATTGCTGCTGCAGCTGATAGTTTTCGTAATGGCAAAAACTTCTTTAGTTGGTATTTGGGACCCAAGGCATAAGTATTAGCAAGTTTACCGGAAAACATAGCACACAAGTAGTTAGACACATGACAAGGAGGATGAGGAGTTTACTCGATGAATTCGATGATGGATTAGAACGTCAGTGAAACAAAGTTTATTTTGGCACCCATATAATCTATGACAACTCTCTGCTTAGATATTAGAAAGTCATCTTGTAAGACAATATAGTAAGGAAAACTTTGCAGCTTTGATGAAAGGATCTGACTTTTAACCTTCGTTTTCACATTAAACTGCCTGTATCTCAATAACCAGGACTCAAGGAGGATATCAGACTAATAGGAAGAGTCATGAGTCGTAAAACTTAATCCGTATAGTGGGAGTGACCTGAAATTTTCCTACAGCCATTAGACAAGAGGCAAATTTTACCAAGAAGAATGAGTTTTAAGATAAAGCTCCTAGTTATAATTTTGAGAAAAGGCCTATGCCTATGTTTCTAAAGAACCATATCGAAGGCGAATTTATTATTGAACTAAGGGTAGCTGAACAAATAAGAATCTTGGAAAAGAATATACGAGACCTCCTTGACATAGGCATTATCGTTACTACATATTGACGTCAATTACTATGATAACTGCTAATCCTTGCAACTGCAAATCTTCATGAGTTGAATATCTGGGGTCTCACGTATAAGTGGCAGAAGATTTAGCAGTGACCACAAAGCAGGACTAGAGGGGTATATAGTGAAAGAGATGAGTAAGAGTCTCTAATAAATTAAACGATGATTCAGAGTGTCATAAGGACAAGGCAAGCTCGAATACCAACAGATACCAACATAACCCTTATGGATCCTTTGTACGTATTAAGACATTACCTCATAGCTATCGGCAAATAATCTCAAGACAAGATGCCAACTCAAAAAGAGGAATATCTCTATGAGTTAAAAGGAATTTTTCCTTGACCCTTCTTAATCCTAGAATTTTGAGGACAAAATTCTTTTAAGGAGGGTAGAATGTAACATCACCACTTTAGTAAACGGAATATAATGGAAACTTTGAATTATTCCCCTTAAGCAGTGTGAGAATTTCTCAGGCAGCGCTATGCCATGACAATCCTCACACTTGGAATTATAGGGTATTGTAACACTGCCATTGAAAATACAGCACTGCCATATGTTAAAAATTAAGAAATGACAAAAGTGCCCCTATAAACTTTTATTAATCATAGAAATGCCCAAGATTTTTAGAAATTATATTTTTAACCCTAAAGAATTATTTCCACAATAACCCTAGAACTTTTCATAAAATGACTTTTATATCCCCACATCTGTAGAATTAGCAGCATGGGGTTTTAAGTGGAGCAGAATCACATGGCGAAACCATAGAAGTTTAAGTCTCTGCTAATTGGGCCATGAAGGCAGTCTGGTGTTAAATTACGTGGGGTGCCCCTAGACTTGCTCAAAATTACGAAAATGCCATTAGTTACAGAAAATAGGAAACAAAAAGGCTCCGGATTTACGAAAATGTCTAATTTACGCCGTTAATTCACTTATTCAGTTTCAATAGTTATGTAAGGGCAATTAGAGGCTAACTAAATATTAATTAAGAGTTAATTAGATATTAGTTAGAGAGATTAGGCTTAAGATAAATTAAAATGACCATGTAGATATCTTACGAAACTATTAAATAACGTTTACCGGTTTGGAGGAAATCGGTAAATATTCGGTGTCCTAAACTGCCAGAGCCGAATCAGTAGAATTTTACACTGATAACCTTAGGTTGAATGGCTGAAATTCAGCCACCTCCACCACCATAGATGGCGCCATATGGCAGCCATATGATGGCGAAATTTGGCCAAATCATGACCATTGAAACCAAATATCTCAAGCTATCCTTATCTAGGTCATAAAGCCTAGAAACATCTCACCCATCTCCTTTTAACTTGCACCCTCCACCATGCTTCAGCCTCCTTCCATTTCTTCTTCTTCTTCTTCCTTTCTTTCCTTACCTCCATGACCAAGAACTTCAAGCTCAAGATTGGAAGCCCTCTTGACCTCAAATCCTCTTGCTCCTTTTATGAAAATTGATCCTCAGCTTCTTCTCTACAAAACCTCTCTAACAATTTCATGATTAAGCATCAAATAGAGCCTCCCCACATTCATATGAGCTGCTGCCATGATGAAGGAAGAAGGTTAGGAGTTGTTTCTTGGCCTCCTTGCTTCCATAGTTTCAAGGATTTCAAGGCAGGTAGCTCAAATCCTTAGTTGTTTGATGTATCATGTGACTATGTGGCTACTATGTTCCTCTTATGCCATACTTGTATGATGGTGCCTTGATGTTCTTCTAGTGTTTTGAGGTGAGGAAACTTGGTTTAAGTTGAGGACTTTATCAAAAACTCAAAAAGGAGCTAAGCAGAATCTATTTTTGTGAGAAGACCCAATGGCATCCATATTGGCAGGGTGTACGGCTTTGTCTACAGCTGTAGAAAGTGGATGAATCCATTTTTATATGAAACTAGACGTTTAGAGCTTTCCATACATATGAAATATAAGGCCATTGGAATAGTATAGAATTAGTCATGAATTTTTGAAGTTCAACCTAGAAATTAGGACTTCCACCCGAATAGTATGAGTTGAGACGGGTGTATCTCACTCTATATAACTCCAAATTGAGTGAAACCAACTTTGTTAGAAGGCTTACACATAGTAGAATATCCCATAAAAATTTTCAAATTTGATAAGGTCCCATTTGTTCCTAATGAGTCGAGAAATTTGCCTATGTTCAATTTGGGTTAGAACCGAGTAGTCCAGTAAGGCCAAGTTTCAGAGTTTATATATCAAATTATACTCATCCAAATGATATGAAACTTGATTCAATTGAAAGCTTGTTCTGTTAACTTTATGCGGAGGTAAATTTCGCATGATTTCACCTATACTTCTATTTTTAGCGAATTTTCCCCCATAAGAGTACAATTCTGGCTAGAGGTAGGACAAGTCTAGGATAAGACACAAATAACTTGAGTTAATATCGAAAGTCGGGGTTTAGTGAATAGAGAGCTAGGTCAGTACACTTAAAATCGAACTCTAGACTTAAGGGACTTGGTTGGGGATACTTGAAATTGAAGTCGGGACTTAGTAAAATAGAAAACTAGGTCGGGAGTATGTAAGGATGAACCCAGAAGTGTATACTTAAGGTTGAATTTGGGGGGATTTACTGAATGATTGAACTCGGGCTTAGTGAATAGGAATCCATATTAGGTATGTTTTAAGATTGTACTCGGAGCATAGTAGAGAGAGCTAGGTCAGGCATATTTGATGTTGAACTCGGGACTCAGTAAATAGGAAGCTCAGGATTTAGAAACATACTTATCAAGTTTCAGAAGACCAATAGTGGGGTAAGGTCAGAAGTCGCACAATCCCGAACGTCGGGAACGATGTATTCTCGGGAGACCGAACATAATGTAGGGAAGTCAGAACCTATATAAGAACGAAACTCGGAACCCGTTAGATATTGAAAGTTGAACTTGGGAACCTTAATAAAAATTAAAAGCCTGCAAGATAGCTTGATACTTGAAATTCTAAATCTTGCACTTATCAATATTGTTATATTCTTAGTATGAATATGATGTTTTATATTGAATTTACTATTTGATTTAAATGTCCTGATTGTCTGGCACTATTCATGGGAAAGCAGACTCGATCCGTTATGCTGCCGAATTTTCGGCAAGAATTTATGAGAACTTATGCTATGGGTGATTATGCTTTGAGTATGTTTACATTTATATGTCATGTTCATGTACATCATGCATGCAAGCATAATTAGAATATGATATGATAAATAAGGTTTGAGATATATCCATAAATGCACAAAGTGTCTGCATGCATGATAAGATATGGAAAGGAAAAGATAATAAGGACTTGCAAGCGGGACGTACCAAGCTACCATGTGAGGCATGACATAGACCCAGCTAGCATGGGTCAGAGTGGTACTATCTAAGACTTAGGCCAGCCCTTGACCAGATTTGAGGGGAACAGACTGGTGTGAGGGTCGGGGAAAGTAAACCCGTCACTCATGTATAGGTACGAGCTCGGACCTGAAAAGTAGGCTATTACCCAGGGGTGAGAGAGGCCATTCACCTTGGAGGGACCAAGCACAGAAAAAAGCAAGATCAAGTTGCAAGTTAAAGAAAGATATGAATTAAGTCAAGTGCACTTGCATACAGACAATTACATTGCATCTTCATGTGCATCTTCAATTATCCTATTAAGTTATAATACTTTTATGATTCTTGTGGAAGCATATTATACTATTCGTATTTTTATATCTGTCATATGAAATGGCAAGTGGCTGTTAAAATATATCCAACTTCGAGTAAGGTGTTTTCAACTTAAAATTGAACCACTATTTGCGTATATGTACTCATATTTTCATACTACACCGAAGCAGTTGGAATGTTTATGATGACACTGTAAGATTGGGTTGAGTTTACTATTGAGAACCTTAGGTTCTCACTGTCTACTTGTATGCTTTTCTTTTCCGTAAACATTCCAGCACCCAAGTTAGAAATCAAGTGTGAGGTGGAGGATTGAGCCTTCCATTGAGCAAGGATCGGGCGTAAACCAGACCAGGAAACTATTGAAGCTAGATAACGACTAGTTGTATGTAAACGCTATGTGTTATGTCAGTTACAGTTTTTTTTTAAAAGTATAGTTATCTTATTCTCTATGTATCAAAGATTATTAGTCAGTAATAAAATGAGTAGTTCAAGGGCCATGTATTATACTCTCCATATTTTGAAGATTTCTTAGCACAGTGACAACCTTTTAATATAACTCCTTGACTCGAGCATGGCTTATATGATAGAGGTTGTTACATTAATCCTTGTGATCCTTTTGGTTTGCTGGTCTACGACTAGATAGAGAAGAAATAGCTTTCTTTTTTCCCATTTTTCAAAACTTACACAGAAGTAGAAAAGTAGCTGTTTGTTTATTTGTCAACTATTCAGACTTATCAACACTTCTTCTACATCTTGTCAAATCACCTTTTTGACTTTTTGAATTTGTCTATTGAGGAGTGCAGAGGAAGCTTTGAAGGTGTAACACTTCATGAGAAGCATGTCTCTAGAGATTTTCCCTTATGGACAAAGTCATCTTTTTGAATGAATAGTATTCGCTCTTGAGGCACTGTTTTCCCTTCTGATGTTGTAATTTTATCCTTCTGAACCTTTTTCTTGTTTCTTTCGTGATAATTTGAGAAGTATACAAAGCATATATTCCATATCAATTATATTTAATTTAAAGTACCAATGGATAACCTGACTTTGATGATTGTTAAGCATATAATGCACATGATTCACAAAGAAACACTTCTAGAAATTCATTCATTATACATATAGCAGGATAAGCTTAAAGTCTGATTTGGTATTTATTAAAACCTTAATTCTCATTCTGGTTTACAACCACAGAGCAGTTTTTGAAGGGCATTGGAGCTAACAATCTCCCCCTTTTTGATGATGGAAAATTAGTATTTAAGAAAAGTTCTTGTTAAAAAAATAACGAGCATGAATTGTTGTTTAGAGAAAATAATTTTCTGAAGTGTGATGACACTCATACTATTAGAAAGATTGAATCCCTATGATTTTATTCGAAGTAAAAGTGCATGGGATTCTTTTGTCATATAAAATTATCATTGAAGCAGAATGACGTTTCTAATCATATCAGAGCAACAGTTCAGATAGTTCAAATTAGATTCAAATAACCAAAAGGATTATGTAGCAAGAAATTATATTCATAGATATTCCATAATCTTTTAGTAGAATAATCTTAAAGTACCAAAGTAACTTTCATATCAACCAGTTTAGATATCATACCAGGTATCAAAGCAACTATCAGAGCATTTAATAACTCACATATTAGATCATATGAAGGCTCACACATAATATAGTTGTAGTGAAAAGAAAAATAGTTGATTAAGAGATATGAAGGCATAAGTGATAGAAAAATAAATATAGCTGAATATAAACTGTAGCTAAACTGTAAACTAATGATAAAGTGTTCAAATAAGAATAAAATAAAGAAATGTTTTTGGAATGAATAAATAATTGTTTCTAAGATGCAGAAAAGAAAAAAAATGAGTCCTAAAAATTAATGTATGCAAATATATGTATGCTTGCTCCCCCTCTGTGTATGCTTCCCCTTAGCTTAGACTTTTCTGAAGTATCTTCTTCACCTTTGACATCATAAAAAAAAAAAAATGAAAATGTGGGATTATGGAAGAAATATCACTGATTACCTTTGCCTTTCTGAAGAGTCTTTAGAATCCGTAACATGAGTGTTTCTAGTTTAGCCAATCTTCTCTCCATGTTACTTTGATTTACTAAGATCAAATATTGGTTTGACATGAGAGTGAATATGTTTTCTTGAGGCTATTCTAATTGAATTTGGATTAGATCAAGAGTTCCTTCTACTCTAGATGTAGACATCGAGAGAGAATGAGCAGATACTGAAGCAGGAATAGGTGTAAAAGTAGGAAGGGGTGCAATTTTTGGTACAATCTCTATGTCTTCATATGCAAGTTCAAGAACAAGGGTTTTGTTTGAACCTAATCTTTCTGGCAAATATCTTTGAGTATTTTGATGGTTGATTTCCAATGAGGTAGCGATCCTTCTAAAATTTTCAGATGAAGCACCTATTCCATCAGCTCTGTCTCTTTGCTATTGTAACCATTCCTCTTGTAACATCCTCTCATATATAGTACTATGCTTAAGTCATAGTATTACACTTGGGAGTGATTACTGTTACCTAGACAGACCTTGTTTGATAACTACCTCTAGTTGTCTTTAATACTCCTTGAACTATCTGGAGATAACACGAAAATAGGAGTGAGAATTGAAAATTCTCAGTAGGATTCCTTATTCACCATATACTATGTCATCATTATTATCTCCAGCTACTTCAGTTTATTAAGAAAAAAGTGAACATGCTATGTACTCTGCTCGATTTAACAGTTCAAAAACATATTATCTGAAGCAGAGTTTGTTTTATTCACACACTAATTAAACAAAGAGGGAATAATTATGAAACGGTGATAGGTAAAGTCAATAATAATAAGAACTAGCTAGCAGATAGAGATGTGTGCAGACGCATAAGTTTTGATCATATCAATACATTGGAATTATTCATTCACTTAATTAAACAAAGCAATTAGGCTCCTGACAAGTAGAGAAAAGAATTGAAGCATAAGTATAGCAATCTAAAGAATAAATTAATACTATGCAAATATGAATGCAACAGGAATTCTTGATATAAATGCTTCCATTTCTTTTTAACTTTCTTTTCTTCGCATACCTAGGCGTTACATATCGCCACCCCTAGAGTGCTTGTTTTTATCCTTATCCATACTTGGTCCCCTAGGAGTCTTTGGCTATATAACTCCTGGATACTAGTCTGCTTCTCAGGATCGAACTTGTTCCTATATAGGAATGTCGGGTTTACTTTCCCTAATCTTCCTATCGATCTATTCCCCTTAACTTTAATCCGGGGTTGGCCCAAGTATTATGGAACTTTTATCATAACTCTTGTAAATCTTATGCAAGTATGCACATGTATCAAAGTGTATTTCATAACTTATGCATAGGCATTGCCAAAATTTTGGCAGCATGACGGATCTTATTCGCTTTTTCATGAATTTTGGATATGTTGAATTGTTGTGTGTCTATTTTCTAACCTCTTTGGTCCTATTTAATTTTGATAAGTATATCTCAAGTTATTAGGGTTTTATCTCGGCCTGCCCTATAGTTAGCTAGAATTGGACACTCAAAAGTAAAAATTCACTAAAAATCGAAAACTAGTTGAAATCATATTAAACTTATATCATATTAAAGCTAATAAAGCAATCTTTTATTTGCAATAAGTTTCATCTCATTTTCATTAGTAAAGCTTGAGTTATAAGCTATGAAACTTGACCTTTTTGGACTGCCCTATTCTGGCCCAGTTTGGACTTAGGGTGATTTCATTGAATTACTAGAGCACTTGGGATCAAATCTAATGTTGAAATTTTTATGGTGTGTTCCTCTATGTGTAAGCTTCCTAAAAAAGTTTTTTGTCCTAACAAACCTCTCATGCCGAGAATTAAACTTAAAAGCCTAGGTCATTAACTTTTAAAATTCATATCTCCTTCAATACTAACCCAATGGCCTAATATTTTATGTGGTTGGAAAGCCCTAAATGTCTAGTTTCAGTAAAAATAGTTTCATTCAATTTTTAGGGTTGGATGATGATAACTTGGCAATACGAACAGCGTAGGGTTTTCTCAAAAATCTTGATTCTATTTTGGGTATTCTTAGTGATTAGCACTTGAGCCTGAAGTTAACCCAAACAAGATCATACCAAATCAACTTTAAATCACCTAATAAATATCATACAACATCATTTTCATTTAAAAAAAGAAATCACCAACTGCCACAAAGTGAAGAACAATGACTAAGACAAGTGAATCCCACCTGTCAACAAGTAAGTTTCTTGATCAAAATGGCTGTTTGTGAGTAAAGAGGGTGGATGAGAGCTTGAGAGGAGGTAATATGAAGTAGGATAAGAAAAGGAAAATGAAGAACGGAAGGAAAGAAGGAAGCAACCATAGCACATTTGAGAGAAAGGGAGAAAAGGATTTTTGTTGCATTGACGAAGGTGGTTGGTTCTTTAGCATTTGATTGGATGAAAATGAGTGGTGAAAATGAAGCCAAGACCACCTTATTTAGGGTAGCCACTAGGCATCCTAATGCTTGGTGAGAGTGGCTAAATTTTTAGCCACTCATTAGGGTCATAGGTGCATAATTTGGTTGATTTGGTTTCGACAGTTTAAAATACCGAATCTCTATTGGTTTCCTTCAAATCAATGAAACATTTTGAAAAAAATTTTATGAAGGTTTCTATGTGTCTATTCTAGTTTATTCAAGTCTAATCTTTTTAATTAATATCTAACTAATTTCTAATTAGTCTTTAATTGGCTTCCGATTAAATATTGGATTTGATTCTAATTAATTTCACTAATTCGTTAAAACTGAACAAATTGGTTAAAATGATAAAAAAATTTCGGATGTTGCACCTTTTCTCTGAATCTGTGTTCTGCAGCTTTTTTTATTGCTCTTTTTAAAGTAGAATGAGCTAAGTCTTTTGCAGGATCATTAGCAGAAATTTTCTTTTTCCTTTTCCTTTTGTAGTTGGAATATATATCTCCACCATGAGTTTCTTCATCAGCTTGCACATTTACATGAGTCTGAGGAAGAGGCTTTCTGATTGTAATTCCTTGTTCGAAAGGTCTTGAGACTCTTATTTCTAGTTTACTAAAGGAAGATTCCACTAAGTCTGTATTAGTTGCGGATGTTGTATCCTTAACACTAGAAGGAACCAATTTTCTCTTCTTATTTAAGAACTTCCTTTTGGAAATGCAAGATAGATTTTTTCTCTATGCTGTTCTTTTTGTCCTTCTTTCTCCTTTTGTCATAATGTAAAGAACACAGAGTTGATCTTGAAGTGTTAGAAATAGATAGTGATTGTACATACAAAACTGGACAGTGTATGGTTCAAGATTCAATCAAAAAGGAAGTGGAGGATAAAGAATATGAAATGTTTCAAGACAATGTGAGAAATTTTTAATGAAGACAGTTTTTGAATGAGAAGAAAGTAGATAAAAATTTGAGTTGATGACATAAAGGGAAGTGGAAGGTTGATGTGATAGATGAGGATAATTTTAGGCTGAGACTGATGGTTGAAGTATGTGAAAGGTTTCAAACAAAATGCTACCATTTCAGGTTAAGTGAGTCTTTTGATTTTCCTGCTTCTACAGATCATTGCAAACATGTAATCGTGGAGGTAACCAAAACGATGCATGTCACAATACACTTTTATTTCTTCAAAAGCCAAACATTGATAAAAATCTCTGATCATCTTTCTAGAGAGATATGTTAAATTATGCCTAATGAAAAGATCTATTTCTTGAATGAATCAATTTGAAACTATTTTTCTCAAACTCATCTTCACATTGATTTGAAGTAATCTTTCTAAATTACATCTAATCTCAACTTGAACTTGACTTCAAACTTTCTCAAGTAGGTATATCACTAATTCTGAAATAATTTTTGAATCATTGCAACGAAATATTTTGAGTTGGTTTTTTGAATCCTTTCTCGAATATGATCTTTCTGAGCCACATATTTGAGTTGAAGAACTTTCTCTAGAAAGCAAATCCACTAGGATGCGGCAATCTCAGCGTTTATTTTTGCTCAAGACAGAGGGAGGCATTAGATGTAATGAATATGAATGATTTAAAAAATAATCATGTTTAGGAGGTTCTTTACATGACAGAAATGATCTTCAGCTAAGGGTTTTGTGAAGATGTCAACAATCTGACTTTCAGTGTTAATAAATCTTAGCTCAATATCTCCTTTCCGAATATGATCTCTTATGAAATGATGCTTGATGTCAATGTGCTTGATCTAGAATGTTGAATAGGATTCTTTTTCACAAATATATATATATATATATATATATATATATATATATATATATTGATTTAATAATGTTAATAGATAACACATTATGGATGTGACAAGTGTTGTTTAAAATAAATGAAGTAAGAAATATTGCTTAAAAAGAATGAAATCGTGGCATTTCAAAAAAGGAATCTCAAAAGCAATGACCAATGCAGTTGATAAAAATGTTGCCTAAAATTATCATATAGGTAACACTTTAAAGTCATTACTTTTAGTTAAAAACATTGCCTATTTATACACAAACTAAAAAAGTGTTGCTTGAAGTTGTATAAGCAACACTTTATAAATGTTATTCTTACTGAGTTCAGACACAATATGAAAAAATGTTGCCTATTCACATGCAACTTGAAGAATGCGTTGCCTTCAGTTTGATGTATAGGCAACATTTTTCAAATGTTTACTCTAGGCGAGTTTAAGCACAACACTAGTCAAATGTTGCCTAAACTAAAATCTTTACGCAATGTGAGAAAAGTATTGCTAGAAGTAACCAGGACCGACGATTTGAAAATGTTGCCAAAAGATAGGTATAGGCAACATTTTGACAAAGTGTTACCAAAAAGTGCATAAAAATGTTGCCTATTACAATAGGCAATGCGAGAATAGGCAACGACTTAGCAAGGGCTAAAAAATGTTGCCTTAGCTTTTAGACAATGATTTCCAATCAATGGCAACATTTTTCAATGCTTGCCAAAAGACAAATTTGTTGTAGTGTTTGTGAGATTAATTACACTAGTATTATCATACAGGATAGGAATTTTAGTACACCTCATATTGAAATCTTCTAGTTGCTACTTAATCCACAAAATTTCAGTACTACAATTTGCAGTAAACACATATTCAGTCTCTGCAGTTGAAAGAACAATAGTATTTTGCTTCTTGCTTGATCAAGTTATCAACGACTTTCCAAGAAAGCAACAGCAGCCACTAGTACTTTTCTTTTCAACTCTATCTTTGATGAAATTAGCATCATAGTAGCTTATAATAGTGTAAACAGTACCTTTCTTATACTAGAGACCAAGATTAGTAGTACCAACTAAATATCTTAGAATTCTTTTGACAGCGTTCAAGTGTGATTATTTGGGATTATATTGAAATCTAGCACAAATTCCCACACTAAATTGCAAGTCAGGTCTACTAGCAGTAAGATATAGTAGAGATCTAATCATATCTTTGTAAAGAGTTTCAGGGACTTTTTCACCATCTTCATCAGTTTCTAGAGTTTGAGAAGGATGTATGGGGGTATTGATGCTCTTAGCCTTGTCCATGTCAACCTTTTTGAGTAAGTCTTTAGCATATTTTTCTTGGTGAATCAGAATTTCACGCTTCTATTGTTTGATTTGGAGTCTAAGAAAGAATTTAAGTTCTCCCATCAAAGTCATCTCAAATTCTCCCTGCATAAGCTCAGAGAAATTCTTGCACAAATTTTGATTAGTTGCACCAAAAATGATATCATCAACATAAATCTGAATAGTTATAAGATCATCTTTGTCACAAAGAACAAATAAGGTAGTATCAATTTTTCCTCTTATAAAACCATTTTTGATTAGAAAAGAGCTGAGTCTATCATACCAAGCTCTAGGAGCTTGCTTTAAACTATATAAGGCTTTTGACAGCTTAAAGACATGGTGAGGAAAATTTTCATTTTCAAAACCAGGAGGTTGATTTATATAAACTTCCTCCAATATGAAATCATTTAAAAAAGCAGATTTTACATCCATTTGAAATAATATAAAACCTTTATATGAGGCATAAGCAAGCAGCATTCTAATTGCTTCCAAGCTTACTAGGGGGCAAAGGTTTCATCATAGTCAATGCCTTCTTGCTGATTATAACTTTGTGCCACTAGTATTGCTTTGTTTCTGATAACTTTTTCATTCTCATCAAGCTTGTTTCTGAACACCCATTTTGTCCCAATAGAATTTGTCCTTTAGGTAGAGGGACAAGGGTCCAAATTTTGCTTTTCTTAAATTGAGATAGCTCCTCTTTCATTACTTCACTCTAGTTTTGATCCATCAAAGCTTCATCAATACTTTTTGGTTGAATTTTAGAGATAAGAACAAGATTTGATTTGCTTTTGAGTGAATATCTTGTTCTGATTCCTTAAGAGGGTTCATGAATAATTTGGTTTTGAAAGACAACTCTCAAGTTCTTATACTAGTGTACTTCGCTTTAGGGGTATACCCTTTGGTTTTTCAAAAAGGTCATCAAAAACATGTTGATAAGAAGGAGGTTTAGGAATATCATCCTCGTTATTACTAGTGATAATCTGAACGTTTTGTTGATTCTGGGAAGTGTCATTTATTGACATATTTTCCATTTCTTCTTCCAGATTTGCAACCTTTTGATTAATGTTATTCTTCTTTTCCATGAAGCTTATATGGATTGTTTCTTCTACTGCTTGAGTTTTCTTATTGATCACCCTGTAAGCTTTTTAAATAGAAGAATATCCTAAGAAAATTCCAGGATCAGATTTTGAATCAAACTTTGAAAGTTTGTCCTTGGTGTTAAGTATAAAGCATTCAGATCCAAAGATATGAAAATAAGAAATATTGAGTTTTCTTCCCTTCCATAATTCATATCGAGTTTACTTGAGAATAAGTCTTAAGAAAATACAATTTTGAATGTAGCACGTAGTGTTTACTACTTCTACCCAAAAGCCTTTTGATAAACTACTTTCAAGAAGCATAGTTCTGGCCATTTCTTGCAACGACTTGTTTTTTCTTTCTACTACTCCATTTTGCTAAGGAGTTATAGGAGAAGAGAAGTTATGAGAAGTGCCATTTTCATTACAAAATTTTTCAAAAAAATGATTTTTCAAATTCGCCACCATTGTAACATCCTACCAATTTAATGTTATGCTTAAGTCATAGCATGAAATTAAGTAGGTTGTGTTACTGAGTTGATACTCAGCTTATTAATTACTTGTCATGACAGGTCTCCCTTTTGTTATTATTTTATTTTGTTTTATTTTTTTTACGGATGAAGCGGCGCATGGTATATAACAGACATGATCAATACCGTAGAGCGTAAGGAAATTTACAAAAAGGCACAATAGAATGACATAGACAAGTAATACATCATTAATTGTACACACACACACACACACACACACACACACACACATATATATATATAAAAAGGTTAGAAGCCAATGCTTCAGTTTATATACAGACTCCAGGTAGGATACACAAGTGGGGCCGGTGTAACAAAAAGAACATAGGGCCCCTACCAATTAAAACATTCCTACAAGGTGCTCCGAGGACATCCTGAACTAGCTGATCCATGTCTATGGCCCAATACTACACTATCAAAAAAGGGCCATGCTGTACACTACCACCCACGACTAGGACCTACTCAGTAAGGTAGCCGTTGGCCATTCTAGGCCCGGCTGGGGAATAGTCCATACTAGGTCCAGAGGAGGAGGATGATGAGCCGGTGGCCTCTGAAGGATCACTCTCGGAGTTGAGTAGGATGTCTGGAACCATCTGTGGAGGGGACTCAGGCTAAGGACTGGCAGGTGTGGTAGGTGCTGCTGGTGCAGGAGGAGGGTATGCCATATACAATAGGACTGCAAAATATGGAGCGGCAGGATCAAAAGCAGGGTGGAATAGGGGAACGACAAAATTCCTATTACTAAAAAGGTAGAGACAGAAATTGCAGGAGCCGGCGATATACAACAAATACACTATGGGATTATAGTGGAGCTACAGGTCCGAAATCTCAATGAAAAGAGAGGCCGTCGAGTCCATCACCAGCGTCTAAGAATGAAGCAGAAATGTGAAATGAGGTGAGAATTTTACAGAAATTCCCAGTAGGGTTCATGGTGTTTAACTGACGTCACATTCATTCTCAGTTGTCTTGGTTTTTGTTTAATTGTAAAACATGGGTTCAAATTGAGCTATCTGCATTTAATAAGTTTGAGAAAGCGTCTCCAAGGCAAGACTCAGTTTTACTTAAGACATTATAGGAAACCAAATAAATCATTAAGTAGTGATACAAAGTAATGAGCAAAATAAACAATCATACATTAATAGATAAATATAATAGTCAAACTGTAAACAGTATATAATGACTATTTAGTGCAACTATGCAAGATTTCATTCTTGAACTTATCTTCATAAACTTTTCCATTTCTTAGTCTTCTGGGAGTTCTTGGCCATTTTAGACTCCTGGGTAATAGTCTGCTTTTCAGGATCGAGCTCGTTCCTGTATAGGAATGTCGGGTTTACTTTCCCCGACCTCCCCACTGATCTATTCCCCTTAGCTTTAATCTGGGGCTGACCCAAGTATTATGGAACTTTCATCATAATATAACCTTTAGGTTTATCATAGCATCATAACATGACCTTTATAATCTTCTTGCAAATGCACATGACTTAAATGTGGACTATAACTCATGTATAGGCTTTCCCAAAATTTCGGCAGCATAATGGAACATGTCCGCTTTCCATAAATAGTGCCAATACTCAGAACATCAAATATTCAGAAAAATCATAACACTTTATTCATATTTCAAACATCAAAATTCATGGCACCATTACTACAATTAAAACATGGTTGCTGTCTCAACACTTGCATTCAACTTGGTTTTTGTAAATCAGGTTGTAATTTCTATTTAACTCAATTTTGGATATGTTAAAATGTTATGTGTCTATTTTCTACCCTCTTTGGTCCCATCTAATTTTGATAAATATAGCTCAAGCTATTTAAGTTTTATCCTAGCCTACCATGTGGCTGGCCAAAATTACTTACCTAGAAGGAAAAATCCACTAAAAATTGAAAACAAGTCCAAATCATACGAAATTAGTATCATATTAAAGCTAACAGGACAAGATTTCATTTGCAATAAGTTTCATTTCATTTGCTTTAGTAGAGCTCGATTTATAAGCCCCGAGATTTGACCTTTCTAAACTACCCTATTTTGGCTTGGTTTCGACATAAGGCAACTTCGTTGAAACACTGGGGGCAAACGGGATCATATCTAACTTTGAAATTCCTATGGGAAGTTCTATATATGTAAGCTTTCTAACGAAGTTATTTTCACTCAGTTTGGAGTTGTGTAGGGTGAGTTACACCCTTCTCAAGTCGCACTACCTGAATGAGAGTCTTGATTTGTAGGTCAAACTTCAAAAATTCATATCTCTCTTAATATTAATCCAATGGCCTTATACAATATATGTATGAAAACCCCTAAATGTCTACTTTCATCTAAAAATAGTTCCATCAGATTTGACCGGCTGTAGGCAGAGCCATGCACTCCACCGTAAGGACTGCCGAGAGAATTTGGTCTCCCAGCCCCTCACATCTTCCTATTCTCATTCTTTCCTACTTCTTAATCAAATTTAAGCATAAAAACAGCCAAAGATCATCATATTAATTCACCAATCACATCAATAAGTGAGAAGATAAAGCCAAAATCGATTATCCATAATCAAAATAACAAGAACAAAATTGAACCTCTACCTCCTTGGAGTGTGATTTTGCTAAGTATTGAAGTTTGAATTGATAGAACCTTGTAAGGCTTGAAAGTTTGATGAAGTTGGTTGAGAGAAGGAGAGAAAAAGAAGACTAAAATTAGAGGAGAGAGTGGCACAAATCAATATGGGGACAAGAGAGAAAAATCTGATTTAAACATTAAAAAGGTAGTTGGCATTGTGAATTTTGATTAGCTAAAATTTTGTGAGTAAAGTTCAGCCATGTCTTTCTCTTTTGTGGCTAAAATATTCTCTACATCACCTAAAAAGCGGAACTCGCTTCCATTGCACCTGAAATCGGAACTCTTCTTGATTCTGCTTAAAGTCGGAACTCATGCCCATCTATTTGGAACTTGGAGATGAAATCGGAGATTGGAAAACTTGTCTGTTTTATTTGAAACTTGGAAACAAAGTCGGAAGTCAGAAATTGTGCACAATTTATTTGAACCATAAGGTTGGAAGTCGGAAATCATGCAACACACAACCACTTTAAAATTGAAAATCAAAGATAAGAATGTGAAACCTAAAATACTTAAACTAGGAAGTCGGGGATGTCAACGTAAATTTTGGAAGTTGAGAACTAGGACGCTTTAAAACTCTTATTACATGAAATTCTAAAACTCAGTCCATGATCAAACTTGAAGATCGATTCTAAGCATAACACTGGAAATCAAGAATCAGAACATTAACCTTATGTACCGGGAAATCGGAACTTATATAATCTCGGAAGCCGGTAATAAGCCAAACTCGGGAACACCAATAGAAATGGAAAGCTCTTGGGAATAAACTCGGAGATCGGAACTCATGTATAACTTGGAAATCAATTTTGGAGGTCAGAACTCATTGTGGATGTTACATTACCACCTTCCTAAGAAAAATTTTGTCCTCAAAATTTGGTACTTGAGAATAGTTCAGGATACTCTTTCTTCATGTCTGATTCTAATTCCCAAGTGTAGTCTTCAGCATCTTCTTTTCCTCATACTACCTTTACTAACTGTATCATTTTGTTTCAAAGTTGCCTGCTAATTTTGTCTATAATCCGTGCTGGTTGTACGTGGAATGTCAAGTCCTCTTTTAACTATATTGACTCGGGTTCTAGCAAGTGTGTAGGGTCAGGGTGATACCTTCTAAGTTGAGAAATATGAAAAACATCATGAAGGTTTGACAAATGTAGAGGTAAAGCGATTTAGTATGCAACTGATTCGATTTGCTTCAAGATTTGGAAAGGACCGATAAAGTAGGGACTTAGTTTCTTGACCTTAATGGCTCTACCTATCCCTGTTGTAGGCATAATCTTCAGAAATACGTGGTCTCCTTCTTGAAATTCCAGAGATTTCCTCCTGGTATCCGCGTAACTCTTCCAATGGCTCTGAGCGGCAAGTATCTTACTTCGAATCTCCTTGATCTGCTCAGTGGTTTGTTCAACTAAATCAGGCCCCAATAGAGTTGATTCTCCTGTTTCATACCAACATAGTGGAGATTGGCACTTCCGTGCATACAATGCTTCATAAGGAGCCATGCCGATGCTAGCATGATAGCTATTGTTGTATACAAATTCAGCTAGTGGTAGGTATCGATCCTAATTCTTGCATTGCTCCATTATATAAGCTCATAGCATGTCTTCTAGGGTTTGAATTGTCCTTTCTGTTTGACCATCTGTTTGCGGGTGATATGCAGTGCTTAGGCATAACTTAGTACCAAATGCCTTTTGTAGGGCTCCCCAGAATCGTGAAGTGAATCTTGGATCTCGATCAGAGATAATGGTTGAAGGGGTCCCACACAACCTTATAATTTCTTGGATTTACAA
This sequence comes from Pterocarpus santalinus, assembly GCA_031439595.1. NCBI lineage: Eukaryota > Viridiplantae > Streptophyta > Magnoliopsida > Fabales > Fabaceae > Pterocarpus > Pterocarpus santalinus. Next base: position 24,761,500 of record CM062523.1, read on the forward strand.
TTGTGCCAATTTTTCTAAGGGATAATTTGCCCGAATAGGTAGAAAGTGAGCAGATTTGGTTAATCTATCCATGATAACCCATATGGCATCATATCTTGCTGGCGTTCTTGGTAACCCCATTACAAAATCCATAAAGATACTCTCCCACTTACACTCAGGGATTTCCAGAGGTTGCAGCATCCCAGGGGCTTCTGATGTTCCGCTTTCACCTTCTAACAGGTCAAGCACTTGTTCACGAAGCTCGCCACATCTAACTTCATGCCTGGCCACCAAAACATTTTCTTGAGGTCTTGATACATTTTGGTAATAATGGGATATATAGTAAATTCACCTTTATGTGCTTCCTCCAAGATTCTTCTTCGAAGATCATTCTCCTCAAGTACATACACCCTGTCTCGGTGTCACCATATGCCCTCTTTATCTTGAGCAAAACCCGTTAATTTCCTTAATTTCACAAGATTGATGGTATGCTAAAGACTAGCATCCTGCTGTTGTGCCTGTTGAATCTGCTCCTTAAAGCTACTGGTTACCTTAACTTGGTGTAATTGAATGGTCTTAGGAGTCATGAGGATTCTCAAATTAAGGTTTCAGAAGCTCTCAATAAGCTCTATCTCCTTCACCATCATCCAGGCCACAGTCAACGATTTTCTGCTTAAAGCATCTGCCACAATATTTGCTTTGCCTGAGTGGTATTTCAATTCAAATTCATAGTCCTTAAGAAGTTCCATCCACCTCCGCTGCCTCATTTAATTCCTTCTAATCAAAGAGGTACTTCAAACTCTTATGATTAGAAAAGACTTCGAACCTCACTCCATACAAGTGATGTCTCCATATCTTCAAAGTAAATACTATTGCTGCCAATTCGAGATCGTGAGTAGGGTAATTCCTTTCATGTGGCTTTAATTGTTGGGAGGCATAAGCGACTACGTTTTCGGCTTGCATCAATACACATCCTAATCCTTGTTTGGAAGCATCACAGTAGACCTCGAATGGTCCATGAGGGTCTGGCAAGGCTAACACTGGTGTCGTAGTTAACATTCTTTTCAAATCTTGGAAACTCTGCTTACACTCCGGTGTCCATCCAAATGGAACATTTTTCCTAGTTAGCTTGGTCAACGGCAAGGCTATTCGAGAAAAATCCTTAACGAATTGCTTGTAATATCCAACTAAGCCCAGAAAACTCCTAACTTCAGTGATTGTGGTTGGTCTCTCCCAATTTAATACTACTTCTACCTTGCTGGGGTCTATGGAGATCCCTCCATGGGATACCACATGGCCGAGAAAGTTTACTTCTTTCATCCAAAACTCATATTTGGATAACTTAGCATAAAGTTTCTTCTCTCTTAAAATTTGCAGAACCAGCCACAAGTGTTCCACGTGCTCTTACTCTGTCTTTAAATAGACAAGTATGTCGTTGATGAAAACTACTACAAACTTGTCTAGATATGGGCGGAATATCCGATTCATATAATCCATGAATACTGCTGGTGCGTTTGTCAGTCCAAACGACATTACGGCATACTCGTAGTGTTCGTAACGAGTTCGAAAGGCTGTCTTAGGGATATCTTATTCCCAAACTTGAATTTGATGATATCTAGAATGCAAGTCGATTTTAGAAAATACCGTTGCACCTTATAGTTGGTCTATGAGGTCATCGATCCTTGGCAGTGGATATTTATTCTTAATCATCACTTTATTCAGCTATCTATAGTCCACGCATAAGTGCATGCTCCCATCCTTCTTTTTGACCAATCATCGCGATGCACTTGGTAGTATGAATCCTTTTTCCAAAAGTTCTTCAATCTGTTTCTTTAGTTCTATCAGCTCCAGAGGTGACATTCGATACAGAGCTATAGATATTGGTCCCACACCTAGAACTAGCTCGATAGCGAACTCAATTTCCCTCTCAGGAAGGAATTTAGGAATATCTTTTGGAAAAACATCGGGATATTCCTTAACAACTGGAATCTCCTCCAATTTCTGTTCAACTTCCATCACTTCAGCTGATAGGAGAATGTATTCATGACTCTTCGACCTACTACAGTTTACTAATAAAGAGTTCAGATAAAAGAGTGTTGAGGCTTGTGATTCAGAAGATGAGACATAAGAGAATACCACCATCTTATCAGAACAGTTGAGCATGACTCGATTGGCAGAAAGCCAATCCATGCCTAGAATTATGTCAAATCCAGACACAGGAAGACAAATCAAATTACCTGTAAAAGTCCTACCCTCAATTCGAAGAAGAACATTGATGCAAATTTGACTAGTTTTAACAAGTTTATAGGTAGAAGTAGAAACCGGTAGATCATAAGGCAATTCAGAAATTGGTAATCGCAAAATAGCCATATAGTCATGAGAAATAAATGAATGGGTGGCACCCGAATTATAAAGTATAGTTAGAGTCTCACTGTCCACTTCACAGTTACCTTGGACTAGTCCCTCGGACTTGTCAGCTTCTTCTGCATTCATCGTAAAACCGCGTCCTTGAAGTTGTGGTCGAGATGACTATGGTGGATTCCTGGTTGGACATTCATAAATTTTGTGGCCTGGCTTGCCACACCCATAGTAGACATTTTGGCCTGCCAGACATGGTCGATCACCATGATTCTTACTGCATTTTGCGCAAGTCGGATTCAAGAACGACTTCTGGGGCTGCTTGCCTTTATTGCCCGCCGGTTGAAATCTTCTTTGTTGTTAAAAGTTGGGTTTAAATCTGCTGCACCTCCGGCAAGTATACCAGATCGTACAAGTAATAAAGTAATGAGAAAAAGTATCGTTCCCACGAGGATAGATCAAATACCGGATAGTTTAAGGGTGACTATTTGGAAGGAATAAAATTATGGATGTAAAGAAATTTAAAATAAAAATAAGCATTTAATAACTACGAAAAATAGTAACCAGGACGGATTCAAGAAAGGTTGGCTAAATATAATGGAATGAACGCTAGGGCTAATTAACTTCACCTATTGTAGACGCATTGCCTATGAATTTCTGGTAATTCGTTCTATCCTAAATTACTCACGGTCGGTTCCCCTTAATTTATTCCTAGCCTCTCTCGAGGTCAAGCAATACTCTTTATCCTAAACTGATTGCCTAATCTCTTAGCACAAACTAATCTAGGAAAAGGTTGAAGTTCTATGGGTTCCTATGTTGACCGCAGGAACCGCGTTTGTCTATCTCTAGTTTTCGCTCAACTCACGGTGTTTATGTTTAGAAGCTTTGTTTACAAACCCTATCTCTAGTTATTGCAAACCAACAAATCAATTGAATGGTGGCTAATCAATCAAAAGCATTAAACACACACAAAAACACTAAGCAATTGAAATAGAAACAAGATTAACATTAATCCATAAAGAAATTTGTCATACAAAAGGGTCCATTAACGCCCTAGCAAGAGAAATTTAGTTCATGTCTAAAGAAAGAAAAACAATAACAGAGTATAGAGACGAGGAAACAGAAAAACAAAGAGCCATGGAGAATTCTGGCTAGACACAAGGAATTCAGGAAAATTTGGATCTCTCCATGTTGATGATTAAGCGCCGAAATCCTTGAATCTTCACCTTCAATCTCCTTGGAAGAAATCTTCCGTCTTGGGGAG